>JAKUCG020000183.1:0-600000 GCA_022539655.2 Ceriodaphnia dubia
ACTGGGTGTTTAAGTATCGTAAAACTACTTAAAATTAAAGTAATGCGTTTTTTCGTACTTAGTTTTCCAATATAGTACTTAAACATTTTTTGTCCGTACTTAAATTCTAAATTTCATACTTACACTAAAAATTCATACTTTTTATTTTTTTGAGCTAAGAATTAAAGTATGAATGTCTAAAGTTAAGTATTATGTTTGTGAAAAAGTACGATTTCATTTTAAGTATTTTCCCCCGCAATACTCAAATCAGATTCTTCCTACTTATTTTGTTTTTAAAGAATAAGACTCAGAACAAATTTTTTCAACGCATTGTTCGTCAGCAGACGATTTCGATGTGGCAGATAACGTCATCATGGCGTGCGTCAAAAGCCGTGACGTTTCGTGCCCCATTTGCAAAAAAATTATTGACATGAAGGATCCAACCAACTATTTCAAGCATATCAAAGTTACTCATTCGATGTTCACAAATTTTTTTGTAACGTGCAAATATCCGGGGTGTAATGACCATTATAAGAAGTTCGATTCATTTCGTCGACACTGGAACAAACGTCATGGATCATCTTTACCACAACATAATCCTCAAAATGGTAAGCATGTATACTTCTCCAAATTTAAATAATGGTTTGTCTTATAGCTTATGGAATTTTTTTTTTACAGCCATGCCAGGGGTTTCAAGGATGGAAGTTGATACTGACTTGTCGTTATCAGTTCTGGATTCAAGTTCTGTAGTTATCGGTATAACTTGCTGTTTTGTTTAATTTAAACTAATTCTTATTGGGCTGATTTTGCTTCTATTTAATTCAGGTAATGGTGTTTTTATTGGAGAGAAGGACACACATTCTCTTTCAGAAGCAACCACAAATCTTACTCATGACGGTATGACTTTTATAGTCTTTTTAAGTTCAAATTGACAAGATCAGTTTAATTTTGTTTATATTTTACAGATACTGAGGGAATGCAACCAACAGAATTTGTTCAACAAACTGGACCGCAGTCTGAAATTTCTCCAACCATCTCTTCGTGGGCTCCATGTTCACCTCTATTCGATAAAGAATGGGAAGCAGGAAATTTACTTTTGCTGCGACAGAAACATTTTCTGTCATTTGATGCCCTCATGCTTGTATCGAGTTCAATTCACGACTTCTATGAAAGAAGAGTTATTTGTATTCAGGTAGGCTACGACATTTATGACTCTTCATCATGAGCAAAAATCCATTGACGTATGTCACTTATTTTAGGAAAAGCTTAGTAAAATGTTATCGTCTACCATTACTGGCACACGGGAGTTTAAGGATGTTTTCAAATTGATGCAGCAAGAAGAGGAGTTAACCAGAAGTCGATTAGAAACCACCTGGAAGAATGTATTCCCCACTGTTATGCCGAAGGCGGTTTTGCTTAATGAAGGTGATCCTTCTTACGAGTGGCTAAACGATCCTGAAATTGGCCTTGTTTTAGACGAGGTATTCGAAACAGGATACATTATCCCATTTGTTGAATCAGTTCAACAGTTTTTATCCATTAAGGCCACGTATGATGCTGTTTGTGATAGTTTCACTAACAATTCTTGTGCCCCTAGTGACTCTTACTCGGATGTATTTGATGGGGAATATGTAAAACGGGACCCTTTGTACATTAAGTTAAATGGCGCCGTTCTGTGCTTTCAGATTTATATGGACGAAGTCGAATTAGCAAACCCACTTGGAAGTAAGAAAGGAAAGCATAAGGTATCAGTGTTCTACTGGGTTTTGTTGAATCTCCCCCCAAAATTCCGATCATCTTTGAGATCTATCCAGTTATTGGGAATTGTAAGTTGCGATTTATTAAAGCAGCGAGGTGTCACTACGTTTCTGGGGCCCTTCTTAGACGACCTTGCACTTTTTCAAAAGGGAGTAGAACTCCAAGTCCGTAACGATAGACGCAAATGGTTCGGTATTGTTTTATGCTTTGTCGGCGACATACCCGCTTCGAACTTCGTGGGGGGATTCAAAGAAGGCGTTGGTTTTGCGAAGTTACCTTGCAGATCGTGTATGATACAAAAAGATGATCTCAACAAAATACATCACGAGTCTGAATGTCAGATGAGGGATAAAATTTGTCACGAAAGACATGTGATGGGAGTTGAAAATCCTGAGCAGAGCCTAGCAACTAGAGATTCATTATCAACTAAATACGGTGTCAACAGCAAATGCTGTTTTTCCAAGTTAAGTTATTTTGACCCAACAAAATGCTTCATGCATGACCTCATGCACGTCGGGTATGAAGGTTCTTTAAATTTAGGAACAGCTTTACTTTTGAATAATCTTATTGCGGACCCTATGATAAAGTTGAATCTGGAAGAAGTAAATTATAAAATAGCCAATCTGAAATGTGATAGAGAATTTACTGTTCCACCAGCTATTCGGTTAAACGAAGTGACTGAATTGAACAAATTATCATTTTCTTCCTCAGAAATGGCGTCGGTTTCCATGTGTCTCGGTTTAGTGTTGGGAGACTATGTTTCATGTGAAAATCCTTATTTTGCAAATTATCTCCTTCTACTTGAAATCGTTGCCTCTCTCCAATGCTATTCTTTTACCGAAAAAGATCTCGAAATTCTTCAGTTCAACATTGAGCGGCATAATTCAAACCATATCATATTGTACCCAAAAGCGACAATCACTCCAAAATTGCACTCTTTTCTCCATTTTCCCAGTCAAATTCGACAATTTGGTCCTCCCCGCTATTCCTGGTGTTTTAGATATGAATCTAAAAATGCCCCATTCAAAAAGATTATGAGACGCAACTGCAATTTTCACAATGTTCCCTGGTCCCTGGCCACCCACCATCAAAAACTTGTAGGGTACGATATAAGAACTGATGGGGAATCGGATTATTTTGGAATGGCTGATGATTTAGAAGTAGTTAGCCTGAATAATCATAATCCTCCCATTTTTGTCAAATATTGCCGTTGGTCGGGATTACTATTGAGAGCATCAAATCTCCAAAAAGAGTCTAGCGTTCGAATCATAAAAAAGATAAAAGTTGCCGGAAGGATTTGTTCGGTCGGGTCTGTGTTTTTACGTCACATGCCAGAGCATAATAATAGTGCAGTTTTTTTTAGAATCGCCGATATAATACTTTCCGACGACATTTTATTCATAATGGAGGATATGATTACTTGTTTTCTTTGTGTCAATCGTTTTTCATTCGTTGTTTTACCCCAACAAACATTCACGGTAATTAAAGGTGATTCATTGTCATTCAGCACTCCCTTTTATTCTTTTTGGTATGACAATTCACTTCATGTTATTCCTAACTATTATCACATTTTGTAATGTTCTTAGTCCTAAGTTCAAAGTTGCTATTTTTCAAGTGTGTTTATGGGCAACTCAATAAATTTGTGAATTGGCATCTCTGAATACGGACTCTCGATTTTAAACGAGAAACTTTTGCCTCATGTGCAGTGTTACCTACTCGCGTTTCTGTTTTACCCACGTGGATTCTTAAAGATTTGATATGGATCCTCCAATGGATCTTAATAATTATCCTCGGAAAGTAATTGTTCATTGTGGTAGTAAGATGCCAAGCCAGACCTTTGGGAAAAAGCTATTCATTTTGCCTGCAGTTGTTCAAACAGATCGTAAAAGTGATTTAGAGGTTCTTCAAGGGAAAATTCACGCGGAAATTATGGCTTCTTGGTACTTACAAAAGGGTTTGGGGACCAACAGTGCAACAAAAAGAGAAGACATTTCGATCTACCAGTATGAAGAAGGTTTTTCACAACCAGAGGAATTTCTTTTGAGTTCAGTTGATGTCTTGTGCCATAGAGAGGAAAATTTGGTCGCTAAAATCAGCAAACTTAACTACTATTACAGTGAAGGTAAAGATTTGTAGTCCAAATATATTTCAAGTTTATCCTTATTTGTAATTTATAGTGTATTTTATTCATTTGGATTTGTTTCTTGCAGAGGCTATGAATAACAGGGCCAAGGACTCCGATGACAGTGAAGCATCACTCAACGTTCCAAGTCTCTTAACACAGAATGGTGCTGATCTCAATAGTAAGTATACTTTTTATACCCTATTTACATTTTACGATGTAATCTTTTGCCATTATTTTACTTCTTGCAGGGTCCATCAGCAACATTGACAAGGACTCTGAGGACAGTGAAGCATCACTCAACGTTCCAAGTATCCCAACACAAATTAGTATGTATTTGAATAGTTGTTTATCCTTTTTACACTTCTCTACATGTCATGATGCTTCTATTGATATAATTGTTTCTCACAGTTGGAAAGCCCAAAAATGATGTAAAGGCCAGTGAAGGTTTACTCAACGTTCCAAATCTTCAAGGTCTTTCAGCAGAAAATGGTGCTGATTTCAATAGTTAGTAGACTACCAACATTGATTTTATTTGATTATGTATTATATTAACAACACTTTTTTGAACAGTGGGCAGCATTCGTGAAAAGAGTATCCACTGCCTAACAGAGAGTGGTGCTGATTGTGAAGACTTGCTGGAACTTTCCAACAACCAGAATAAAGGTATTTCTAGGCTACTACTATACACCTTTCTTCATCATTGATAATGTTAAACTTTTTCTGTAACAGGAATTGCTGCGAGTGAAGTCGTTCTTAATATTACCTCTGAACACGATCCCAAGCCTGTTTACGTTGTTGTGAGACCACTGACTCTCCCCAAGGAGGGCGACTGTGATGGTGACATCACACCAAACTTGGTTGCTGCGATTAATAATAAGAAACTTCATCTTCATTACGATGAATTCGTTCGTGCTTGTGCCACCCATTTGACTAAAACGCAACCGAATCGATCCAAAGCACTTTACTCTGAGTATGCTAACATGATTGTCGAAGAGTACGGAGGAAACAATCCATGCGTTTACGACCGCGAAGGGAAAGGCTACGTAAGTTTGTATTATTTTTTATCGGATTGATATCTTTTACGTCCAAATAATCTTATTTCTTAAAATTTTTGTACAGAATATGATTAAGTCAAAAATAGTACGTGCTATCAACAACCGAATAGGAAACGCTAAATTCAAACAAATTCGCAAAGCAAAGAGAATCGAGAACAAAAGAAAAAGCATTGAAACTCCAGATGAAGAACCAATTAACGAGTTAGTCGACGATGAAGTCGAAAGTAATGCTGAAAGTAACGAAGCTACGGTTGCTCCTGAGTTCAAGGAACGATGTAGCATTGTTGAAATAACTGACGGGAAACAAGTAACTATTCAGGAGATTTTAGAGAAAATCCCCTCTTACAAAAATTTTTCCATGGTAAGATCGATCTTTTTTGCTTCTGAGTAAAATGTCTCTAATCTATTTATTCTGCAACTACAGGTCACTGAGGAGTTCTTACGAATGCTGAAATCAAGTTCGGTGACAGTTGCAGTGTTTAAAGAACGTTGCGAATCTTTAATTAAGGATTTCAAAGAATTTCTTGCATTGGATAACGGGGATGAATTTAGTGATGAAGAAGAAAGCCGTTTAGATATGTTTCTAGAAATAAATCGCATGTCGTCAACTCAGCGTGGTGTCAGTTCTACGCCACCATTGTTTTGTAAGAAACAGGTGAATTAATAGTTCTACCCAAAGTCAAAAATAAGTTATTTAGCCTATTACCAATTTGTATATTTAGGTGGGACAACCTTTTGATCCCTCGCGTAACGGAACTAACACATTCGCCGTGATCTTCTGGGAAGGAAAAAAGATACATTCCATGCTTATTGTCGGGGGAGGTGTTGTCAACTACAAGAACATTCCGATCAGTAGCATGGCAGACGCATTGTTCAACATTCTTGCTGTATACTATGTTCTTTTTCTAGTGTACCCAGCATCGTATGGTCTGCTCAGTGTTATTGACCGAATGTGTTTGCAGACTGCTGATGTTGTCCCAGGGAAGAGTGATAAGCAAAAGAAAAAAAAAGGGAAAAAAGAATTTCAAAGCATTTCCAAGTTCTTTTCTACATTTGAAAAGTACTTGAACGCAAAAGAGTAATCTGCCCTTCTTCAAACGCGATGCAATTTTCTTATGCCAAGTGAAATAATGTAACGGTTGCGACTTTTTATTCTTCATATGTCATGTTATTGTTGTCGTTGTCGATCGTTTTTCTTAATCCAGTCACTGGTGTAAGCTTGCATTTATGGTTGTAGATCAATACAACTATTTTCGTATATCTTATTTACTCGAATTGATATCGATTCTGCGAGGGAGTGGGATTCATTTCATATTATCCGAGGTCATAATATAAGTATGCACATATCGTGCTTGAATTTTAAGTATCGATGGTAACTTACTTAATTCTGTTTCTGAAACAAGTATGTTTTATTTTCAGAAGTACTCTTATTATTTAAGTATGCAAATTGAAAGAAGTATCCCTGGCCTTTTTTAAGTATTTAACTTTAAGTAATGAGTCGCTGCTGTGCACGCGCTGGCAGCCGTTCGTCTTGAGAAGACGAGGCCACTTTCAACTTGCCCAGAGTTTGAGCGGCTTATTTGAGCCCTTCAAGTAGAGACGACACGAAGGTGAATGTCCTCAACAAGGCTCACATGAGCACTACGACCAATGGCGGCTTCTTCAAGTTGGCAGACATGTCCAACTAGATTTGTGAGTGACACAAGCTAAGCTGGACAGCCAGGTCCAGAAGATTCCTTGGCCGCCTCTTTTGGATCAGCCGCCAACTGGGCATTTGGAGCAACATTCACTTCAACCTGGCCGTCATCATCGATAAGATCGTTACCCTTGTATTACTGTACTGTTGAAAAAAGATTTGGAAGAAAAACGATGTGACAAGTTGAACACATTGTGGACAAATAAGAATAAAAATCATGTAAAAAACTAAAAACAAATATAGTTTCTTTGTTTTCTTTCTTTTTTGCAAGTGAAATAGAAAGAAAGAGTAAGAAAAAAGTTTTCTTTTTCGTTCTCCCTACCCTCTCCAGACCCTCTCTTACCTAGCGGCCATGTTTGAAATCCCTTCCTCTCCTATGTGACTAGCAGAACTATGGCTTTTTCATTTTTATGTTTGTAAACAGTTAGCTTCACGCCCTTCGCAGCCTTCGCTATGCCTCAACGAAAAACAGTTAAATCGTTGGTGGATCAGTGTGTGAAATATGTGGCAATCTCTCTGGTGGCAATATTAAGGATGAACGCCTGGATTGAAGACGATCAAAGTGGACAGATAGTAAAGTTTTCCAATTCGTTGCGTGAGTCACGTTTTCAATTGTAATAGAAATTCACGTACCGTACCTAACCCATTTTGATTGGTCATGATAGCCTCAACACTTTTAGAGGAGATGATTAAAACTCTTGTAAAGGAGAAACAACTAACAAAACAAGCTTTCCAACAGCTGTTGACATCACATATTCGCTACCTTGATGTCTCACATATTTGCAGAAATGGCTCACTATTTACGACTTGCTTCTTTAAAATGCCCAGTTAAAATGAAGCTATTTTTGAGCTTGTTTACAAACAAACTGTATAATTCAAATTTTCTTCTTTCAAACACAGAAGCTTTCGTCTAAAGTGATCCAAATTTGGGCCGGTGCTTAAGGATTCCTATCCGGGAATCCAGCTTTCTGTGGTCCGGCAACGTCGGCCTATAGCAGAAGCCACCTAACTTTCAATCAATCAATCAATCAACATAGAAGCTTGCGAACCTGATATGCCGTAGAGAATACAAAACATACAAATCCAGAATGATTGAAAATGAGATCAGGGACCCCAAAATCATACAACCAGTATACCTCACCTTTCTTCCAAAGTTTAAACAGCTGGAAGTATTAACATTGGAAGATTCACAAAATGTTGGAGATGAATTCCTTTGCATCCTGGGATCTTTTGCAAAAAAATTGTTGTAATGCACCACAGAATCTGATATTTACTGATGTTCTAATTGTTAACCTTATTATTTTTCTTAGAAAGCTGAATGTTTCCCACTGCTCCCAAGTTACAGATGCTGGGATCAAAGGATTGTGTTTGAGTGTTGACGATTCAGGAAATGAAGATAGAAGAGGTGGCCAATGCAAACTTTTGTCTAATTTAACCATTCATCGAACAAGTGTAACTAAGCAGGGAGTCAAAGTGGCCCTTGAAAATTTACCAGTTCTAAGTGAATTAGAGTGTGACCATTCCCTAACAGATATCTTGGCCAAAATGCATCAAGAAGCATCTGAACAGAAAAAGAAACTCCCCAATTTCTCTTTGAGGCTGCTGGATAACATCGAGGAACATGGATCGAATAATGATTTGCCGTATAGAATAGGGAGCTTGGGATTAGCTGCGTCCTTGTGCCCCTTATTGGCCGTTACGGAATTATATATTCAGACTCTAAAAGGATTGACGGATGAAGAATTTCTTGTGTTGTCAGGGCTTACTTCGCTGGAAGTCCTGAGGATTGAAAACGGATCTACATGTGACATTACTTTTGACGGTGGTGTGATTCCTCTGTTGAAGGCTATTGGCAGTTCTCTTGGCTTATTGTCCCTGGAAGGTCTGAAGGATGTCAATATTGGTGCTGTTATCGAGTTTTGCCCAAATTTAACCCGCCTGTATCTTGATAAGAACAAATCCTATTCCAATGCTCGACGATGGACTCGTGACAATCCGACGCGAAGAAGAACTGAAAATGTCGTTTTGGAGAAACTTGAGACGCTGCAAATCGAAGATATTGCCTGTTACGACGAAGGCCGTTCTACATACTACGGCGGTGTTGTGCCACGCGAAATTCTCCTGTTACTTTTGGCATCTCCTTTACTGGAGAAGTTGTCTGTCCGTGGGTGAAGATCTCTTACTGATGAAATTCTGAGTCAGGCCGCCCATCTTCATGGTTTCACCCGATTGGAGTCTTTGGATATTTGCTTTTGCCCATGTGTGACTAATGAGGGAGGGATCGCTTTATTTATGAATGAAACCAACCCGCTCACTCGAATTTGTTTGTCGATCGAAGGAAAAGAAGAAAATTCAAGAGAGGAAACTAGTCCCGTTGTAACCCTGAAGAAAATTGAAGAGTGGAGGAAAAAGGCGAAAGAAGATAATTGGGATGTGGAAATTTGTTAAACCGACCATCTTTAAATTACCTGAATCTACATTCAGTTTCACTGAAATCACATTTTTTGTTCAGGCTCCCTAGATGAGATCAACACTGTTGTTTTTCTAAATTGTATGTTCCTCATCAAGTTAATTCTTTTTTCATTTGTAACACCTTTATCTCCGTGTTGTTGACTTTCGTCATGTTTCCCATTGAAATTTATTTGATTAGCTATGTGCCCCTCTCATAATACAGACTTCGAACATGTGTATCTTCAAGTCATGTAATCTAACCAGTAACCGAACTCATAGTGTTTATCTGGGGAATTGATCGTAAGTATCGTAATAAGAAAGTAATGAGGGCTATGAATACGTTTCCATAATTTACACGGCTTTCTCTAGCGTGCACCTTTACGTGCCCGCACAAACCGTAGAGATCAATAGTTGCCTGGGCAAATGCCTTCCCGCCCTCTGCAAGTCTATTAATGAACTATTAGTAGAAATCCAATGTTCTGCATTTAAACTTATTATTTTATATTGTAGGTTGAATGTTGTAATAGCAGCAAACCAAAAATAGAATGAATCCACGAGCCTGCCAGGAGTCGAACCTGGAATCTCCTGATCCGTAGTCAGGCGCGTTATCCATTGCGCCACAAGCCCTAAGAACGCTTGCGAAATTTTGGTTTCTAATGATATTGGTGTAGTGGTATGATTAACTTTTGGCTAAGTTGGAAGTGCAGTCGATTCTCGGCCTTTTGGCTAAGATGAAAGTGTGGTCGATTCTCGGTCTTTTGGCTAAGATGAGCGTGCAGTCGATTCTCGGCGTTTTGACTAAGATGAAAGTGCGTTCGATTCTCTGCCTTTTGGCTTAGATGAGCGTTCAGACGATTCTCGGCGTTTTGGCTAAGATGAAAGTGCGGTAGATTCTCGGCCTTTTGGCTAAGATAGAAGTGCAGTCGATTCTCGGCTTTTCGGCTAAGATGAAAGCGTGGTCAATTCTTGATCTGAAGATGAAAGTGCAGTCGAGTCTCGGTTTCATGACTAACCTGAAAATGAAGTCGGTTCACGGTGCTTTACAGCCAATCCATGGAAGACTGTCTCAGTAATCTCGATGTATCATTAGCCTTTTCCCCACTGGCCCCTTTTTCTGTCCGATTTCCACTTTAAAAAGTGAAAAAACAAGTTTATTGGCTCATTGGTCTAGTGGTATGATTCCTGCTTTGGGTGTAGGAGGCCCCGGGTTCAAATCCCGGATGAGCCCCAAAAGATTATACTTTTGAAAAACGTGCTAATAAATCCTCGTGATGACAAAGACTGTTGTCTAGAAGAATTACCTACAAAAGAGGTTTTAAAAGTAACTTAATATTGCCCCGAGTGAGGTTCGAACTCACGACCTCGAGATTATGAGACTCGCGCGCTGCCTACTGCGCTATCGAGGCTGTTTCACTAAATGAAAAGCGTAGAAAAATAAAAATGGTTTTACCTAAAAGACACGGTTAAATGAATGATAAGGTCCCAACGAGACTCGAACTCGTGATCTCCTGCTTACTAGGCAGGCGCTTTGCCATCTAAGCCATAGGACCAGCACGCCCAATGGCGCATCCGGTGTCGATATTCATACGTATTTATATAAGATCAGTCTCTATTTTGACATTAAATATTCCAACACGAAATTGTTTGAGCACTTCGAGATTCATGTTCCTGTTGTATGAATGGTCGTGTGGCCTAATGGATAAGGCGTCGGACTTCGGATCCGAAGATTGCAGGTTCGAGTCCTGCTACGATCAATGACACCACAAGATATTTCGTTTTTCGAATTAAAGGGTACGGGATTGTTATTGATATCTACTTCAAGAACTTGGTGGTCAACTGGACAAGAAACTAAGCTTTATGTAATAAGAATAAATATACGGGCTCATCCGGGAATTGAACCCGGGACCACTTACACCCGAAGCAAGTATCATACTACTAGACCAATGAGCCTGTATTTGTTAAAAAATCAACGTCAGGTAGGTTTCTTTCAATCCCTAGCGAAGGTCAAGTAGCCTCCGGCGGGAGGATTGTCATTCTTCCCCAATACCCCATCCACCCTACTGGCACGCATGATCTACTCCCCAACTCATGGGGAGTAGACTTTATAATGTAACATAGATTCTTATAGATTGATTTCAAAGCTAGAAACGATAGTCTATCATATTGGTAGTTTTGGAAAAAAATTCAGCCTTAAAAAACATTGTTCGAAAAACCAATATACATTATTAGGTTCCACTGAGAATCGAACTCAGAGTCAAAGTCTGAAGTGCTACTCACCATGGCCTTAAAAAACAATCAATATACATTATTTGAGAATCGAACTCAGATTGTCAGAGTCAAAGTCTGAAGTGCTAACCATTACACCATGGAACCGTATAATATTTCCAATCCACGTACCTGAGAGTTCTTGTAGGTCACCTGAAAGTCTTTAGCTGTTGTCATAAATACTTCATGTGTTATTGGAAAAAATACCTGTTCGTAAAATAATATATAGGGGGTATAGCTCAGTGGTAGAGCATACGACTGCAGATCGTAGGGTCCCCAGTTCAAACCTGGGTGCCCCCTTCTGTTTAATCAAAAGAAGATTCCAACACTTTCTTTTATGAAACTATCAAATCACAAAACTTTTGAAAAAGATTAAATCGAATTATGGCCCGTAAGAACCCGTAAGAACTCATGATCTCAGCATTGTTAGCCAATTCCGCCACAGAGGTCTACAAGTACTAAGGGTATGCAACGCTGGCATATCTTAAGTTTCACTGGGGTATAGAGATTTAAAAAAAACATTAGGCATGCTCAACCAAAACCAACAAACTATACAAGTTTAGCCTGGCTAGCTCAGTCGGTAGAGCATGAGACTCTTAATCTCAGGGTCGTGGGTTCGACCTCCACGTTGGGCGAAGTTTTGGAAATAGGAAAACATATCTGTTAGATATGTACAATATAAAGCCACGCAGGAGGCAAAACCTTCAGGTGTGTTTTTTTGTTAATTACGATTTCATAATTTATATATGAAATTGTCACAGTATTCTTCTGCTGCCTATCATCGTTGTTCATTTTTATCTGATTGATTTTCGTTATAAAAGAAAGAGGAAGTTGTTAAGATTTATAAGAAATGCTACATTCAAGTGGTTAACTATTGCTGAACAAGGTCACCGCTTAATACCCAAGTTTAAACCATGGCCTACTCTATCTAGAGGCCGAGTAACTAACCAATTTCCAATGAAACCCATGTAAAAAATTTTTTTTTCTCATTAGAAAGAGCTTAAAAATTTATAAGGGTTTTGCCAATTACTTTTTTGTTTAAATTAGTAAATTAGGAGATATTTCAATTTTAAAATGCGATCTTGACGGACCAAGTACGCTTGCGAGCGCCCTCTAGTGAGAGCCGTTTTGACGCTATTGCAGCCCCATGTGTTAAATCGGCTATCCCAGTTTTGCTTTTAAGCGCTCACCAAAACAGATGGCGCACAAATTTAATGTAGAGATATCTGTACCTCTAGGTAGATGGCGTTCGCAAGCGTACTTCCCTCGTCAAAATGAACTTAAAAATATAAATATCTTAATGAATAATGACTTTAGGTATAGGGTCATCTAGTATGACTAAATTTAATTTTTAAACCTCTATTTTTGGTTAAATTTCCAAATATTTTTCAAAATTTATCTTATAACATGGGAAGATAGGAAGTTACTCGGCCTCTAGATAGAGTAGGCCATGGTTTAAACACCTTAGGTCTAAAGGAATGGTGCTAAACAGTATCCAATTTTTTCTTTGATCTGTAAAAATGGTTTTTTTCTTTTGATTTTATTTCACAAAAATAAAAATATTATACCTCTGGTTTTCTGTATTTCTAAAGTAGGAATAGTTCTCTTACTTTTTATTATTACAAACTACAATTATGTTGTGCCTCACAAAGTTTTTTTTTTCAACTGCAAAATCTAAACTTTTTTTGCTTTCCAGTAAAAGAATTAATTAGTGTATGCTTTTATATTTAAATGATTCATATTTTCATAAGGCTAAAAGTAACTTACTATCAAATATTTGTTTCAATTTGATTTGTGATAAATTGCTTAACTATTTTTTGATTTCTAAATAATTTGTCTGTAGTGGCAATACATTTTTTTTCTCTCGGGGTATTATCCCTTGGTAACCTTCAGGTACCCCTGAAGGGATAAAATTTTAATCAATAAACTTCGTTCAATTCTGTCAATAACCAGCAGATTGATGAAGTTCATTGATTAGAATTGTATATTATCTAATATTTACCTTTTTATTCAATCTGTCCAATGTGGGACAACCTGTCCAATATGGGTCCGGTCCCCCCTACCACCAGGTTGGCCGAGTGGTTAAGGCGCCAGACTTAAGTTCTGGTCCCCGAACGGGGTCGTGGGTTCAAGCCCCACACCTGGTAGTGGTAAAACGACAGAAAACGTTCGAAAAGTACTTATAACATCCGCAACCTTGACTATTTGAAAACAATTACGCGATCCTTTTACAACCAATAAACACTGGAACTAGGATCATGTAATTGTTTTCGACTCAATCCGGATGGAATTTCGACGCACCTATGCAAAGCGAGCAGTCAGTTATAACTTTTGCTCAGTTATCACCACTGAGTTACCACCCCAGTAACGTAACGTTTAAGTTCGTTTGTTTTTAAATGCTACTTGTACAGACATCTTTATAAAATGTTTCGAGTAGTAAGTCCACGGAGGCTGATTTAAAAAACTTTAAAGAAACATCCCCCTTTCATGTACCTTCATATCCCGGCGCACAAGGGTTGGAATCATAGATACTCTTCAAAAGACAAAACGCCAATGTCCCAATGTAACTGATAACATTCATCTGTAACTGTTGATTTGAATAGTTTGAGATTGATGGCCGTAGAGAATTGAATAATAAGTTATTTTTGTATTTTTCAACCAATTTCCCTTTGAATTAGGTCGGGAACACAATAATAAACGATGTAAAAAAATTTAATCAGTGAAAAAAGCTAATCCAATGCATTTTGATTGAAATAAATACCGGTAATCATCTATTGCGTTGTGTTAGTCAAATAGGAATTGTATAAGGGATCAACCGCCTTATTGCAAGTTAAGCTTTGAAAAAGTGAATCTTTTCAAATGGAAAACGACAACTTCATGGAAGTGAATGAAACCGCCATTTCTTCAGCAATTTATCGAAAATCGGAGGGAAAATCGTAGGGTCCCCAACGACTCAAACCTGATGAGTCCCCAACGATTCAAACTTGGATGCCCCCTCCCAATTAATACAATTAGGGTTTCAACACTATTATTTAGGAAATATAAAATAGCAACACTTTTTATAAAAGATTGAATGAAAATGAATCGTATTATAGCCCATAAGAGGATCGATCGCATGACCTCCGCGTTATTTGATCTCGCGGTAAAAGGCACTAGCCAATTGCGCCACAGATGCCTACGAAGTACTGTTGGTATGCAACAAGTGCGTAACTAGAGTTTCACTTGGGTAAAGAGGTTTTGAGTTTTTGACTGAAACCAAAAACATGTTGTGGAAATTGTAGGCATTTATTATTGCGGGTGACGAGTGGATGAACATTGATATCCCTTACAAATTTGAAATAATAAAAATAGTAGATAGACATGTAGAATTTCTGAAACTGATGAAGACGAGGCGAACTGCCATTAGCATAATACAACCTGCGTTACAGAAAGCTTTAAGTATAAGAATGAGAACTTGAAACGTAATTTCATGCTCCTGGCTCCCATTCAGTTTCGGATAAATCTTTCGCCTTTTACTAAAGATTTCCGTGGACGGAAGCTTTTGAGTCTATTACCCTATTTTTGAAAGGCCTAATGTCATGTTAGGCGACATTTAACAACAAAACAAATAATGTTACTATCATTCCTTTGCAAAATTGTTTTATGCATTCACCAGAAAACATATAGGTTATTGCATTCTACTCTTTCTACTACCGTTAAATATTAGGTAGTCACGAATTTCAGCAAAATGTAGTATGTTATAGGGAAGTCTTTTAACAATCTGTTTTGAAGAGTTCAGATCAATGTCTCAAAATAGTTAGTTTTTTTCTACCGTACTAAAATAAGCCTGGCTAGCTCAGTCGGTAGAGCATGAGACTCTTAATCTCAGGGTCGAAGTTTTGGATGTAGAAGAACTGAAAATCTCAAGTGACTACAAGTCATCTGGATTACGCCAGTACATAAATACGACAAAGATCGGATTCAAACCCACGCTTGCAATGCACAGTGGATTACCAGTCCATCACCTTAACCGCTAGGTCAATTCGTCCAGAAAGTTCAATACTTAGCTACAATTAGGTCTCGATCGATGGATAAGTGAGCACCAGAACCAGTAAGAAGAAAGCGACGACGATGATAGTAAGAAAACTGTTCCAACTGAAATAGGTACCTATCCCGTATCGCCGTATCGGACACCCGGTAGAGCCTCCTCTATCTCTTTCTTGCCTTTGTCTTTATTCTGATGAAAGTACGTACGGGCTCGATGAGCATGACTCGTTTAGTACCCTTCTTGAGTGGGGACAAAATTTTTCAGAGGTCACTCTGTTTGTCGTTCGAACTCCTCTTTGCTCAATTGAATTTTCCATATACCTTTCTTCCTGTCGGAAAATAAAAACACATCAAACCACTGAACTATCGATGCTTGTTCAATAGAAAGTATCCTGCGCGAGGATTAAGAGTACAGAGAGTGAGAAATAAGAGAGAGGTACGTAGTTCGACAATAACACCGCTACAGCTTTGCATTCTAGGCCGTAAACTCCGCGGGCTGAACAGTGTCCCATTTTTTATTTCTCGCTCATGTATACTAACCAGTCTTTGAAACTTTTTTTCAGGGCAAATTTGATTTTAAAAAACAGATTTTGTTAAAAATTACGACAGTTGTAGAAACCACCGAGATGTTTTAAGAAAAAATGTAACCCGCAATAGCTTGGGAAGGTGTCAAGAATTTTGTTGAGCACTGTAGCAGAGCGTAGTTTCGATCTATGGACCTCTGGGTTACGGGCCCAGCACGCTTCCGCTGCGCCACTCTGCTCATTTAAAAGAGGAATTATTGTTGATTGCATGCAAATGTGTTTCTGCATTTCCGATTTAAGTCAATTTTGGTTCATTAATCCCCTCTTTTAATATCAATTGTGGTGTTCTATATCTATAGGGATTTGGTGGGGCAATGGTATCGCGCCATACTCCAGATCAGAAGGTTGCATGTTCGAATCACGTCAATATCAAATGCGTTGTCAATATAGCTCGTCTTGAAGTTATTTATGTTCTTTTATTTTTCAATTCATCTTGCTCAATACTAACAAATTAGTACGTTCGTTCGATATTTTAGATCTACTATCAGTTTTCATCCCATATTGTCTAGTGGTTAGGATACCTGGCTCTCACCCAGGAGGCCCGGGTTCAATTCCCGGTATGGGAATCTACATTTTGTCAAATTAAGTTTCCTTTGTTTGATTATTGTTCAGGCGTTACGATAGTTAGTGCACACGTGTTAGTAGTGACTTTGCCAACACTTACAACTTCCCTTCACAAAGATAGCGTCACTCATTCAGTAACCTTGGGTGGGTGAGGTTTTTCTGAGGTTAAACCTTGTAGTGCATTTACAGGCTTCTGATTGAGTTCTGTAGCGGATGACGCAAAAGCTGTCATCCGATATTCAATACTATTTAAAATTCTTACTTTAGTAGCTTACCCCTCTTATTTAATTTTGCTCTAACATCGGTTGTACTATTTCGAATTTAATTCAACTGGAATCGTTTGGAAGTGTTAAACCGTAACTAAATATTCACCAGATGACTGCCTCCGGCAAATTTCTCTAGGGACACAATTTTAGTCAACTTAAAGAAAGGAGCTAGCTTTTTATGTTCTTGTGATAAGTAAATATGGAATGTAGTGCACTGATCAATCTTATGCGCTAACTGCTGTTTGAAATTATTAGAGATACTATTAGAGATTTTTTAATGTTATGATTTGTTATTTTCTATCGTAAATACACATGTGTGATTGATTCTTCCAAGATTTAAAACTAGTTGCGATGGCCGAGAATCGAATTCGGGACGACTGCTTGGAAGGCAGCCATGCTAACCACTATACCACCATCGCATTATACAATAATAGTTAAATTTCACAACTCCCTACATTTTGGGCACTTTGCTGAACAATTGAACTAAAAACAAGATCCTTACAGTTACTTAAAAACTGCCTCCTATGAGAATTAAACTCATGACCACTAGTTAACGATTACGAAAGTACAAGACTAGTGCTCTGCTGAGCTAAGAAGGCTTATTATGAGGAAATCAGCAGCTCGATATAAATGGCTGATTATAGATTTTTTGATGATGGCTATTGTTTTCTTCAAGATTGTTTGTCGTGATCGTCTAGTGGTTAGGACCCTACGTTGGGGATTACAATTATCCCGTAGTAACCCAGCTTCGGTACAAATTATTGGGTAGCTGTTTTTATTCATGTCCTGTCTGAACAAGATTTTCTCAAGATCATATAAAGTGTTTATGGCAACAGCCAAGGACATTCATATTTTACGTCAGGACTCGTGGAGTACTAAAAAGAATTAAAATTATTAAGGTTGCATGGTGTAATGGTTGGCACTTCAGACATTGACTCTGACAATCTGAGTTCGATTCTTAGTGGAACCTATTTATTGTTTGTACTGAATTGAAAAAAATCTCGAAACATACGGATTTGATTAGAAATACTGGGTCATTGGTCTAGTAGTATGATACTTGCTTCGGGTGTAAGTGGTACCGGGTTCAACGATGAGCCCTTGTAATAATATAATAATTACATAAAGCGTGCTATGATTGTGTTGCAATGATTCGATGATTTCAACGAAAAATCTTCCAACTTCATTGATCGTAGCAGGACTCGAACCTGCAATCTTCGGATCCGAAGTCCGACGCCTTATCCATTAGGCCACACGACCTCTAGTGATAACATCTTCAAATTAATACACACGGGAGAAATTGTTGTAAGAAAACCAGTTGATGACAATTGTTGCTTAGCCAGGAATTCGGTGGATCTCGTACATATATCTGTATCCGTATACACCAATTGTAGGGTAGTGGTCCTATGGCTTAGATGGCAAAGCGCCTGCCTAGTGCAGGAGATCACGAGTTCGAGTCTCGTTAGGACCTCACAACTAATGTGAATTAACCAACAATTAATGAGAAAGCGCAGTATCAGGCAGCGAGCGAGTCTCATAATTTCGAGGTCGAGTTAGAACCTCACTTGGGGCTATCAACTAAACTTCCTTACATTTGCTGGTAACTCTTCTAGAAAATACATATTGCCAACAAGAGGATTACTCTCATTTTGTTCAAATGTGGAACCTTTGGGCTCATCCGGGATTTGAATCCGGGGCCTCGTCCTACAACCAAAGCAGGAATCATACCACTAGACCAATGAGCAAATTCACAAACGAATTGACTAATTCAAATTGAAATTGGGCAGGTAAAGGGGCCCGTGGGAAATAGGCTAATGAGTAATCGGGAATATTGAGAAAGAGTCCCATGGATTGGCTGCAAAGCACTCCCATCCTAGCCAAAAGGTCGAGAACCGACCTGACTTCCATCTGAACAAAAAAGCCTAGATTCGACTGCACATTCATCTTAGCCTAAAGAAGGAATCATACCATTAGACCAATGAGCCATTAAACAAATAGTTTCACTTTTTTAAACTCCTCAGACAATTTATTTCCATTGCTCATCGTGTTTTTATAATGGTAACAGTTTCTTCGTAGGGGGTTGTGGCGCAATGGATAACGCGCCTGACTACGGATCAGGAGATTCCAGGTTCGACTCCTGGCAGGCTCGTTCATTTTTCCAATTGTATGGGGATAATAATTTTTGTTTGGTTTTATAAACTAATTCGTTAAAGAACTAAACCGTAAGGGCCACTGGATTTCTACTAAAAGATGGGCAGACTTGGAGATGCCGATCTATTCTTTGCCCAGGCAAGTAAAACTGGAGCTATCCTAGGTTAGTATACTAGGTAGATTTGGCATTCCCTGTAGTGGGTAAAGCTGACCATATCACCAAAATTTCCTTCGAACCGGAATTGAACCAGTGACCTATGGATAACTCATTTTATAGCCTACAGTCCACCGCTCTACCAACTGAGCTATCGAAGGAACAAATTAACACGTTTATCAAAGAAAGTAGAAAATGTCACCAACAAAATCTCCTATCGATTTATAGTATATACTCAGGTAACACAAATTCAGGGATGGGCACGTAACTAACGGCCCATGGCGTCTTGAAGAGATAACAAAAATATCATGCTAACATTTAGATTTCGTTGAACTTGGTATACTAAGTCGACGCAGATGGTAGGATTCGAACCTACGCTCCCAGAGGGAAACTGATTTCTAGTCAGTCGCCTTAACCACTCGGCCACATCTGCATAAATTATCTCCCTACGTGTCTAAAGATTGACTCTTTGCTTCGTAATCTAGCAAGAAATGTGATATGCATGTTTTTAACGGAGTAAGATACTAATAAATTGGAATTTTATCCCCTTCATGTTGTTTTTCGGAAAGTTTATCATGTTGGTCAACTACACTTTTATTTTTGACGCTTCAATAGCTAACGACATGCATCAAGTTGAAATAAGTGCGGATTTTTTTCTGAGAAACTTTATAAAAAAATAGTTAACTATATTCATTAGCCAACTTTTCTTATTACTAACATCGTTCCCTGTGTTAAAGGGGTATACCGGTGGAACTGACTGGGAAGCCTATCGAGATCGATCGTCATTGATGTACAATTGAAAATGGTTTGGGAAGGTTTCCTGTATCTATTAGGGTAAATTATTAGTTACGGTTTAATATTTCCATTGATTTCAAGTGGAATTAGATGCGAAATAGTACAATCAATGTTGCAACTCAGATAAATAAAAGTAGAAAGCTTATTAAATACTTTTAAATAGCAGCAAATATCGGATGGTAGCTCTTGTGATGGTTAAATTCATTATAGAACACGAGTCTGCAAATTCCTATGTAGTTTAACCTCTAAAATTGTAGTGTGTTACCAACAGTTTGAGATATTTGTAATGATAAAGACAAACTTCAATCCTAGAAATATATGAATTCCTTTAAAATAACGACGATCCCTTTAAAATAACGATTACTTGACAGCTCACAGTGATCTCGACGTGATTTGAACACGCAACCTCCTGATCTGGAGTCAGGCGCGCTACCATTGCGCCACGAAATCCCAATGTTATATTAGCATCCAAATCCATACGATTATAGAATGTATAAATGAACCATCAGATTTGATTTTAAAAGGGTATTGAAGAATAAACTAGCATTGAAGCAACAATAATACCATATTAAAAGTAGCAGAGTGGCGCATCGGAAGCGTGTTGGGCCAATATTCCATAGGTCCGTAGATCGAAACTACCCTCTGCTATCCTGCTATCTTCTTGCTTCTTGGTCACGTATTCCTTTATGATAATATGTGACGTTATGTGTATTCCTATGTGAGAATCCTTAGACGTTATCATGCAATCTCCGTGCACCTAAAGCATGATTCAATCATCGATAGTTCAGTCGTGTCATGTGTTTATTTTCCAATAGAAAGAAAGGTATACGGCCGGTTTTTAACAATTTGAATAAAATGAGAGAAAAGGACAAACAAACAATTGCCAAACGCAAAGCTACAGGAAAGAAAGAAACAATAGCAGATGGCAGGAGGAACACTAAACTGAAAGAAACAAAAGACATACGCAGAGCCACACATGCTAATAACAATACGATGAATATAAATAAATGAGAAAGACAGATTTTAGAGTGAAAGAAAGAAAGAAAAAGATAATTGAAAATTGAGGGTAAGAACAAGTAAACGAAAATAGAAAATATGCAAAATAAAGACAGAAACTTGATGAAATATACTTACACTACATTGCCGGTGCTGGGTTCTTCAGTGGTGGTTACTTCGGATAGGTGTTTGGTCTTCACGTGCTCCCGGATGATTGACATTGATCCTTGGATCGCTGCCAATCTTGCCTTCCTCCTAAATATCGCCCAACTGCGCCCGTCGATGCCCAGAAGAGACTGGATGTCGTCATTTGATGGAAGCCAAGATCCTAGTGAGCCAACCACAGCACCACCAGGTCACAGTCGTTGTCCCGGGGTGGCTTGGTTGATTTTTGCAGCATACCCTCTTCTGGTCAGTAGGATGTCATGAAGCTCGAGAACGAAGTCATGTCTCTTGGTGGCTGAAGTAAGATGGAGGTTGCAGTGGTTAAGGACATGATATCCGTTTTCGTCTTCTCGTCTGCAGCGGCGACAGGACCTCACGGGAGCATCTAGATAGGGATATCCACAAAGTGGCAAGATATCCAGCCTAGCAATGTGGATGAATTCCTAGTCAGCATGCCGAAATTCAGTTCTATAGGAGGTGAAGCGGGCAATGTCTTTGGATGTTGTGTCCATTGCCAAGGCTTGAGCAACTCTTCCTTTTTGAAGTTTTTTCAGAGTAAAATCGGCAGTGTGTTTATTACAAACCACCTGGCGAGGGCCTCTGACTACCTTACCTGGAATCATGGAGACGTCGTCGACGATAATTTAAGGGTGTGATAATCCTTAGACATTATCATGCAATCTCCGCGCACCTAAATGGTAATATAAGCATCGATGGTTCAGTGGTAGAATGCTCGCCTGCCACGCGGGCGGCCCGGGTTCGATTCCCGGTCGATGCATTTTGCATGTTGCCACCACGTTGTGGTACAACTGTATTGATCTCCATTTCGACAACTCCAACCTGAATGACAACCACAACTGTAGCCTGAGATTTATTTGGCCAGGTTTGAAGTAACGTACAAGTCCATTAATGACAAGGTCTCTTGACGTTTGTTTGAATTACTCCATTTCGAAGAACTTAATTTAAAAAATAAGGAATCATTCTTCAGATAGTCATATCCATCCAGGTGTAATCCATTGGCGTGCACTTCAACTGTTATATTATAACGTAGATGTTGGGCGTTGTACTATAGTGTTGTACCAGCTGATTTTATAATAACTGTTAATCAAAATGTTCAACGAAGGAATGGAAGGAGCTCACGAACATGCCAGGAGTCTTCTTTTTTTGCGACTGAAATGCGGCCATTTTTCCCGTCATTTATGCCCAAGGTCGCACCCCTAGGCATGGACGAGGGGGGAAAACAACGAGAAAAATGGCCGAAAAATTTCAGTCGCAAAAAAAAGAATAAACTTGTTCAAGAATATAGGACATATACATATGAAATTAAAGATAAAGACGTTAACTATTTTTAAAAAAATCAGTGACTTCGTAGCACAAATATTTCCAGTCGAAAACATTGTTCAAAAATCTCCCGTTTCTATGA
The DNA here is from genome assembly GCA_022539655.2 of Ceriodaphnia dubia. Classification (NCBI taxonomy): domain Eukaryota; kingdom Metazoa; phylum Arthropoda; class Branchiopoda; order Diplostraca; family Daphniidae; genus Ceriodaphnia; species Ceriodaphnia dubia. The sequence goes on from JAKUCG020000183.1 coordinate 22,451, forward strand.
GAGCAGTAGGGAAAAAGAGGGGTGTTCCAATATTTAAACACGATGCTTTTGTTCTGAAGCCACTGATGGCAAAAATTCAGGATTTTTACCATCTATTAGTCATGGGACTGGCACAGCAAAATCCAAATTTTAAAAATTTAGCTCGATTCCCCGAATTTTTTGCAAAATAAAAACCCCGCCATAAGCGCCCGTGTTAAAACGGCGAAAAAAGGGGGGGGGGGGTGTTCCAATTTTTTTGGTGGGTACTGTAGGTTCAGACAATGCACTTACAATCTTTCGACAGTACAGTATTACGCTGCCAAAATGGAGTGGCAGAGGATTGAACTCTGGGCTTCTCACATGCAAAGCGAGCACTCTACCACTGAGTTACCACCCCCGAAACGTAGAATTTAGGCTCTATGTTTTATATAGGCTACTTGTACAGACATCTTTCTAAAATGTTTCGAGTTAATTCACTGAGGCCGATTTTAAAATCTTTAAAGCCACATCCACCTTTCCTATACCTTGATATCTCGGCGCCAAAGGGTTGGAATCATAGATTCTCTTCGTTAGACGAAATGCCAATGGCTCAAAGGTAACTGAAACATTTATCTGTAAAAAATGGAGGATAATAAAGGCTTTTACTTCTTAAAAAATGAAAACGGGATCATGGCCGAGCCTCTATAGTAGAGTATATAGTGAAAAAGTTTCCTAATGATTGAACTATGACAGAAGAATAGTTTCCTCTAGGGGAAACTATTAATCATCCAAAAATAACAACTGCTGCGTCAAGTTTGATAGAAAACTTGTGTATGAGTCAAACAACCTGCTATTGTGAAAACCATCTAAAAAATCTAGGTAGACTAGGCAAACTACGTAGACAGATTTACTATGTAGTTTTCGTGCAACCGTTGACTAAATCACTTCCCGAGGAGAAATTCTCCCCAAAAACTCCGTTCCGTTTGAAAAAACGGTATTTGAACGCATTGACATAGCATCAGAAAAGAATCATACAGATTTTCTGAATTAGCATTTTGAAGACATATTTTCAATGGATTTATTTTACTGAGGGAAAATAGAGCATCACGTCACCCCTTTCGGCACTTCAATTTTTCTCCGTTTTGGCAAAAAAATCTGTCTTTCGTGTAAAAATCTGTCATCTTTTGTGTCTGCACTTTTAAAAAGCTAACAATTTATTATTCATTTTCATAGATTTAAAAAAAGAGTAGAAAACAAAGAACGTATGTGAGATATGAACCACTGACTTCCCCCACCAGAACACGACGACTTACGGCCACGCCAACGGAACAAAGCAATCATTGAATTTGACTTAACTTTAAAATCAGGATCCGATAACCATATAAGTATTGGTCTAAGTTAGCTTGTTTCTAGCCGGATTGCACCGAAATGTGGTTGTTTTAAAAAAGTTTAGACAATTCCATTTAATTTTTAGTCACATTGTCTTTTATTCACAATTTAACATAATCAGCGTTACATTTTTCTAATTGTATGACGCAACGGCATGAGAAACCATTTCTGGAATTTATCATAAATATTTACTCGACCATTCGGTCGTCATGGAAAAGCATATATTTTCGCAGTCACTTGCGACGCTGGCCATTGTTGCACCAAATCCGATAAATTTCTCTCTAAAAAATGATGTTCACTAAAAGAGAAACATCGCGATGTTTTAACAATTTCATGAACAGATTGTTTACTAAGAGTAAACAAAATGTTTTGCCATCAAGAAAATCATTCTGTGAACAATTAGTTTTTTTCATGTTTGCAAAATGGAGTATAAAAGTTGAAGGATGAGATGAGAAAAATGGGAAAATGGTGATGCGATTTGTGTGTAAAGCTGCTGTCCCCTACTCTAGCTTTCCCATTAGTCGTACAAAAAGCAAAGGGAAACCGCTTCCTGCCTGAGGGAAGTAAAACAAAAGCTCTTTGATTATGTCACTGGTACTTTCAGCATGAAATAAGTTGAGTTAGCCGAGTCGGCAGAGCGAGTAAATGACAATTAGATAAAGCTGAAGCAACTTGTGCAGTGGTATCGATCCCGATGAAAAGCTTTTCTTTTTCAGCAAATATTAAGGTGAGAAGAAAAAATGTTGGGAAGGGAGACCTACCTCGTAGAGGTAGGGTTAGTTAAAAGGCAGATTAGTGAATGAACATTTTTGTTTTCAGAACAAAAGAAAACATTAATGCTTTAGGGTCGGTGGCAAAACATCGATGTCAGCCTTTTTCTGAACAAAATGTTCACCATCTGTGAACATCACTTTTAAGAGAGCCTCAAGGGAGCAGCAACATTTGGAAGCACGATTCTTCTGGAGTTGCCTTTAAATGGAATTCCCTTTTGGATGCAGCGATCACAAGCCCAATACCCTTTATGTCCTTTGGATCTTTTCAAGTATGCTCGCATAGGGGTGTCAGCTATTACACAGCGGAGGGAAGCGGTGCAGGCGCGATTAGCAATAAAACTCAAATCAACGGTTTCGGGGGACAACCGAATTAATTCGTCAATTGTGGCTTTCAGAAATTGGTCAATATCGCCGGGCTTGCCACTTCCGCAAAATAAGCCGATGATGAAAGGAGATGACTCGGATAAGACTTTGGTACCTGTAGTGGTATCAAAAGCCGGTCGGATCGAATGCATTCTACCAAGAATGGGAGTCATGGTATTGCCTCTTGACTTGTATGGATTAAGCTCGTCAATGAATATGTCAACTTCGAAATGCGGAATACTCTGAAGATTTGCACGCGGCTGTCTGGTCTGTGCTCCTTTATCAAAAGCTTCAATCTACCAAAAAAAAAAAAACGCGAGGAACGCGTGAGTTACTTCATTAAAAAAAATAGTCTTAGTAGGCCACATAGATTAAACACTACCAAGACCATAGCCATGTGTCTAATGTAAACTGAATTAAACGGTCGTGGGTAGTAAATTAATTATTCTTAAGAAATAAAGTTCGAACAAAAATTCACTAAAGAGAACTGGCTTGAGAGAATTGTAAAACCCAGCCCTCATTTGAATACACAGCCGTTTGCGGTAATTCCCCTAACTTTGCTGGATACTGTAGGCTATGAATGAAACCTACCCTTTTAATATATGATTCCGGTAACATATTTGGCTCTTCGACGTAAATGTCGACAAACTGAAGAAGATCAGCGTCTCGATAGACGACACCTGGCGATTCTCCAGTCAAAGCACTTTCCACCCCGAAATGTAAATACTTTCCGTCCGTGCCAACTGGAATCGCAGCAGGGAGTTTTTTTGATTTGCCATTTGATGGCCAGTCATGGCCATCTATGGCCATTAGTCCTTTGCCAGTAGTTGGTAGAGAAGAGTAATTTGCGACGGGCTCGTAAATTTTCAGTAGTGTAAGAAGATAACTCATGTCGTTTTGGTTTTGGGAAGTGTACGCAGCGAAGTGCCTTAGAATTTGTAGCAACGACAGTTTTTTAGGCGTCGACGGGTCAAATTGAATTTCTTCTGCTTCACCTTCATCATCTTTATCATCATCATCATCTTCTTCTTCTTCTTCTTCTTCTTCGACATCTTCTACAACGCCGCTTTGGTCTTCCATTACATTTCCACCATCATTAATACAATCTTCTTCAGTCTGAATATCGAGATAATATTCGTCGTAAACGCTGTCGCAGTTTCCCTGCTGCCAAAAATAGTATGAAATTATTGATTTAATACTATACACACATCGATTTGAAAAAATATGAAATAATACCCGGTGATTTGAAAGCTCAACACTTGATTCAACTGCTTCAACAAGGTTGTAAACACTGACAATAGATTTGCAGTTTTCCATTACATCAGGCCAATACTTTGTTGGAACCCCATTTAAACACCAATCAGACACAAGATCGTTTGCTCTTTTCTTCAGTTTCTTTGCGTGTACAGGCTGAAGATCATTTAGTGGCCGTTTGCGGTGTCGACAGGCCTCTTGAACGGCCACAAGAATGGCTTGAACTTCATTATCATTTAGCATAGCTAGAAGACTAGAAGAGTGTTAAATGTTTACTTTATAAGCTTTGATACAGACGACAGTTTTACCGGTATGCAGTCTACTTTTATTCGATTTAGTATCGATGTATATTACCTGGTAGATCGATTACAGCAGCCACAATAAAGGGCAAAAAGGCAAAAACCGCAGACGGAAATTCTCCTATACAAACATTGTCAAAACTTTCTCCGAAAATGGAAAATTGACGACTTTCACCCAGCAAAAAATAATTTTCAAAAAGGGGACGTTTAATTGGAAATTAATAATGATGCCAAATAAATACTACTACACCTTGAAATGAGCATGAACTGTTTTTACTAAACCTCTCGAATTTGGTAATCCGATTGTAAGAGGTTTTATTTATTTACAGGCCAATGCGCAGCCCCGTTTCTTTTGCCAGCGTTTCAGTTTTTCATTCCCATGAAGGCTTAAAAGCGAGCACTCAAAAATCAAAATATTGAATTTCGAACAACACTCAAGTCAAGTTAAGAATTTGAACCACCGCTATGTATTTCAAATTATCATCTGTACGGTTTGATGTTACGATGAATGTTGAGATGGACGCAAATGTTTTCCTTATGATATTCGGCATCAAAAGGAGGGAGGGATTTCGCACGAAAGCCCCAAAGAATAAAAACAAAATTATGTTTTGGCAACAGAAATTCGAACATGAGATTTTCATTTCAACGTCGCACAGAGCCGAAGGATTCGCGAGGTAAGGAAAAGCAGTTTCTACTGCCCCGACAGGATCGATACAGTTCAACAAAACACAAAACGAGAAATAGAAAAGAACGAAACTATCTTTTCGCATGCGATCGATTTCAAATAGGTTTCAAAAAGGCCGGTTGATGATAGCTATTCTAGCATAACTGCGACCGATAGCCATGCAGGCGGAAAGCATTGACCAGGTGTTCGTTGTCGGATTGTAAACTTCGACCGAGCTCAGATTCGTAGTACCGTCGTCACCTCCGACAATGTACAGTAAGCCTTCGTGCGTCACAACAGCACCTATGGAAAGGGAAAACTCAATTGAAAGTAAGCAGAAATTAATCAAAAGATAAACTTGCCAGCATTTTTGCGACAAAGCGACATATCCGTGGCGGGGCTCCATTTTTTGGTTGCAGGATCAAATCGCTCCACCGATCAACGAACCATGGGGCCAACATGAACACCAATAATGTAAAGATATCCATTCAAGACTCCAACGCCGGTTCCACTGCGTCGACATGCCTAATTAAACATTACTTTTTCATTATAGAAGAAAATGTCAAGCTAGGGCGAAAAACAATTGGTATAATACCATTTCTTCAACTGTTGTCCAAGAATCGGTTTCAGGTGAATAACATTCCACCGATGCTAAACAATGTCGTGAAGCCCCATAGTAGCCGCCGACCTGAAAAAAAGGAGACAGAGGGGAATTTATGACATTTTTCCGCATTGCCTTTTCCTAATCGTACTTACAGCATATAGAAGACCATTCAAAACACCAACACCGACGCTGCTTCTCCGTGTACTCATTTTGCTACCGGACGCCACTCTTGGGCAGCCGGATAATATATCTCCGCTGTTTTTAGCCCCGTTGATCCATCAAACCCTCCAACCTAAATGAATATAATAATTGATGAAAAACTGGTTCCAGTTTCAATATAAGGTCGTATTACTCGCATACCGCATAGATTAGTTGTGAAATAGAGATTGCTGGTGTCATTTATATTCATGAAGCTACTTACAGTAAAGGCATTCGATCGCATTAAAGGGTTGGTTTCGACGTGCGATAAAAGGTAATTAGCTTGAGAAAGAAGTGGTAAACGGACGTTTTCCATGAGAAGGGGCAAATCAGTATACTTCCCTGTCCGAATCGGCAGTGACCCAATTGATTACAGCCTCATACACCTGATCAATTTTTAAAATTGTATGAACTCATGATTTGAAAGGCGACGTGATTTATCAAACCTTTTCTTCGGTAGTGACTGTCAACTTGTCACTGTTAATTAGGTGTATCACTTCTGGGCAGTTTAAACCGGTGAATTTTTCCCCGTCCACCACGTCACTGCCAACAATGAATCATCGAGATTTAGTGTGTAAAGGATTAGGAAGAAGTTATCTGAATACCTAAAATGCTGGGCAGTATAGTTGTCGGCTAACTTTAAGAAATCTATGCAACCATGTAGGCCAGCGAATGCTCGAATTCCTAGACAAATGGTAGGATGCAACTGAGTGACGAGAAACTCGCAGCACGCTTCCTTAACGATGACCATTTGTAAAAGATTTGTGGCAGGTAACAGGATCTATTAACAAGGTTAAAGTTATAAAAACATAATTCAATATTGCGGTTACACATTATTCCAACCTGGACATTGTCTTCATTGACTTGAATTTCAGAGGTGTACACAGAATCCAATAAAAGGCTAAGGGCTTTGGGGTCAATATCCTGGAGAAAAATTCTGTTTTAATGGCTTTCTTCAAAACAGCTGAACATAGCGTGAAAATAGGGACTACATGATGCCAGAACTGCTTTCTGGGCAGGGAATTCTTGTTGATTAGTTGTTAAGAGGACAACATCACAAAGAAATTTATCTCTGCAAAAATAGGATTAACATTTCAATGGCTTGTGCAACCAAGTATGAAAAATCTAACTGTTACATACTTTCTCATCATATTGATTTTGCAAATGACTTAGCGTAGTGTTCTGTTTTACGATAGGCTGGCCTATCAGGAGAAGATTGAGATGACTCATTCTGAGAGCTTTCATAAAGGGAATTTTGACTTGCATGCGGAAAAGCAGTTTGCTGGAATGACAATCACTTCAGATAAGTAAACATGTCTTATTCATTGAAACGAAGCAAGATCGGTTACTCCACCGAATTTGAGGGAGCGAGAATTCGGATTCTGGAGCAGCTCGGAACCAAATCGAAAGCAATTCCACTTGTCCACCCATTTGAACTAAAAATGAGCCAGTGAGCGCTAAAATGTTTCCGTTGGAGCAGCATTTCGGCCTTATGCTTTGAATAGAGGTCGCTTCTTTTTCACCTTGAAAAACACCAGAAATGAAATAAATCTGGAGAGGTAAAACTTTTCTGGAACGTCAAATAGAAATTTCACATAAGCCTGAGTACAAACTTAAAAACTGTATTTTTTCTCGATGAGAGACGAATGAAAAGTTCAAAAAAGAGAGACATCATAAAATCTCTTTCAAATAATAACACACAACTTCTATATAGTTGGAAAGAGAAAAAAATTAAGAAAAACTGTTTTTTCTTCTCTCCTTGTTTGAAAAAAGAACGCCTTCGAAATGAATGATTTACTTGTTAGGGCGAAAATTAGCAATAGCCGACAAAAGTGTGTCCATGCGGTTATCGATTTCACACTGACTAAGTTTATCTGCTCTCCCGTCAACGTCGACAACGTCCTCATCAGCATCTCGGTTAGCAGTTTCAAACGAGATGTTCCTCCTTGCTGTCTTAATTGAGCTGAGAAGTAACTTTAGGGAAACCTCTGGCTGGTTGTTCATTTCTAGCACAGACCTGATGACCACTATGAGGGGAAAGAAAAAATTTAAATACTACAACCGCGAGGTTATTTCTTGACTAAATGTTCTTATCTTACCTCCTATAACAGCGATCAAGTTCACGAGATGACCTATCATTGGTCTTTTGTCGTTCGCCCTTTTCCGCCATGTAACTTTCTGGCACAAAGAATCTTCTAGAACCTGGGAAATAGCCATTTTAGCGATTTGGTCTCGTGAAGAGAGACTCTTCATTTTGACAATCAAGACTGAACACTAGAAAGAAAAAGTTTACATAAGTTCTTTTTCAAAATTACTTTAAAAAAATCCATGCGTACCAACGCTACAGAAAGCTCAATGTTCACCAGCGCGTTGTTTAGATCCTCAATTTCCGAAGGAGTTTTAAGCGGCAGTTTCACGTTGGAGCTCACAAGCTGCTGGAAGTAGCGGGCATTTTCCATAACTATTCGTTCTTTAACGATTTTTAGATTTCGCTGCTCCTCTACTAAACTAACTAACGTTCCCACCATCTTGAGCATCTTTCTTTGGAAATCGAGTTCCTGGACTGGCTCTGATCTTTTTCGTCCATTTGTCGTTTGTAATCCAGATTGTGATCCAGATGCACAACTTCCATCTAGTTGATTTCGAAGTGAAACAGGGCGTTCACTTTGCTGACGGTGAATACCGGAGGGTTTATCCAAAGGCCGAATTCCAGAGTGCGAATTCAGGATTGAACGAGGTGTTGAAAGAGGTTCAAACGAAGTACCAGGGACTGCCGGTGGTCGGGTGGAACTAGCGATTGTTTTTTTCACCACTCTTGGGCCACGGAGAGAGTTGGGTGGCACTATCTTTTCGTTGGGGGTTTGATGCGCCACATCCCTGAAACTGCTTGTTGAATCAGATCTTGTGGATGAGAACATCCGATTGGACGGGAGAGATTTTGAATTCTGCAGCGGAGTTAAGGTTGTGTAAGTGCTAGCTTGGGCGTTGTTGTTCAGAGTCTCTCTCCAGTTCGTTACTGGTGTGTAGTATGGAGAAAAGCCTTTATGAAAATGTAAATAACATTAGTATTTTATTGAATTATGTAATTGTGAATCTTACTTAAATTGCTGCTAGTTTCCTGGTAGCTTGCTCGGTCCCCAGCAAACGAATCATTGCCAGTCACCTCCAACCTACGGCTACTCTGAACTTCCGGACTGGACAGGTGGTGACTAGGATTGTATGCATCGTGTTGATGGCCTGTAATTTCAAAAAAATGTTAAGACGAAAAACAATGATTTACGAGTTTTTTAAAGTACTAAATTCAGTTAAGTACCAGAATGAGACGCACTGACACTGTCGTAGTTGTCTTCGGCGTCGTAAAACTCTGCATTCACGGGAACAGGGGTCTCTTCATTCCCAACAGTATCTTTATAGATCTGCTTCGCCTCCTCATATGTTACTAAATTGGAAAAAAATGTATGAAAAATGATGAATGTAACACACTAACACCGAGTTGGCATAGGAATTATACAAGCACACTTACCAGTGGTGTCACACGCGAAGTCGGCTACCGAATACTCTACAAAATGTATGGTAGGATATCTACGACGGTTGAATATCATTTCACTCCAATCTTTTGGCGGCATGCCGTGAAGAGTGAAGTTTGGAGCAGGGTAAAGAACATACTGGGAAGTAGTGTCAACCCAGTGTTTGGGTACCACCAACACCCAATTGCAAATATCTCCATGTAAGTTAACTTGGTCAGCAACAATGACCACATGAAAATGTAGATTATCACAAAGAGGAGTTCCATTGCGGCCAAAAGTTTGTTTGAGGTAACACCCTTTCCACTCAGGGTTAATGAAAAATCTGCTACTAGTATCCATCTAAGAATAGAACAGTTAAAACAAAAATATTTAAAATGGGAAAACATTATTAATTTTAACAACTAACTACTATTATTATCTATAGAACATCTCACTTAATTTTATGGCGACACATCACGTGTCTACATAGCAAGACACGAGGACAGAAATGAACAATTGAACATACTCTCATAGTAACTAACTTAAGTAACCTCATAGTAACTAGTCAAACTAACTTACCCAGTTGAATAAATGCTGGAAATCGATGAATTATTGAACCTTTGAGTTTAAGGATACAATCACGAATAAAAAAAATGAAAATCTCGAATCAAAATGAAACTTTTGGACATCAAAAAACATAATACGCAAAGATTGTTTCCGCGCAACGTATAACAACTATACGTCGGTGAAAAATTCAAAATAATTTCATATCGAATTTTAAAGTTTCAAATAATTATATTCACTGCTCAGTTTTTAAAAACACTCTTTTAGTTTGAAATTCATCAATTAAATTTGTAATTAACACATGACATGAATTTTCACTGACGTATATACAGTTCGCGGAAAGCATATTCCAATTCGGCCATTCCGGTGTCTCTTACGGTCTGCTTAGAGTGGCATGCTGACAGGTGACACCAGGTGTTTATTTGTGTCAAGCTTCAATTTTCAAACCTAATTTTCAATCGTAGTAAGAAAAGAAATAGTTCAACACAGTGTGCAGATTTTTGGTGTAGTGTAAAGAATTATACCAGAAACTAGTAAATTAAGCATGACAAGCTTATATTATTTTTTAATTTAATCTGTCAAGGGTTATTCTTAACCGTATTTCTAGATTTTGATATTGTTTGTTAGTGACATACTGGATTCATGGGTTACATTTTTCCCATCAAGCGCCCCCTACCAACAATCTGCTTCCGTCTCTTCTACCACTACGTGCAAACTTTGCTCTTTCATCTCATTCACTAATGTCGCACTTTCATCTGATGCCCATTTACTACGTAACGTATCAAATTTCCACGTTGATCACTAATAGGTCTAGTAGAAGAAGGCTACCACAGTAAACAACCCTTATCACAAGGCCATCCACCCCGCTGACATCACGCGAACAATGCATTATTTTCTATAAAACAGAAAATGTAAGTGCAATGTTGAAAATCATCTTCTTGGTTGACGACGCGGGCAAATTTATTTTACTGATATTCATGATCCGCAGGTTGTTAGCCGTCTCACAGGGAAAGAGCGAACTCGAAAAAATGGATCCCGTCATGATGCAAGAGTTCAATTTTTGGCTTGGTATCTTTTGTAATATGCAGCTGCTCAAGGAACGACTGACTAATTGGTTTTCCGTCTTGAAATACGTAATCTTGAAGAGGAAACGAACCGTCAAACGAAACAGCAGTTGAAATGAGGCAAGCGTTGGCCAAATGTGGAAAGCTGCACAATTGCTACTGGCAATCTTCCAGCAATGGCTGATTTAGGAATGCAGCAACATTCAGGTATTGCCAATTTTGTATGGTTTATTCCCTTTTAAATTAGACCAGTTACACTATCCTCGTTTGCTTAGGACTGAGTATCATGGTGGGTAACATCATTTGTATGTATACATGTACCTATAGGTACATGTCACATTTTCGCGCCGTCCACCGAGGAGCCGCGTTTATGGATTCAAGAAGCTCGAAAGTCCCTACAGTTGAAACCGGATGCTTGGGGCTTTCTCTGTCCCATTTTTACTCCTGGTGGCTCCCCCTGCGGTCTACTGAAGCACTTGTTCTCAACGTGTCATGTCAGAATTTCGAAACTTAAATTGCGTTCTTTAAGTCTTAATGTGCCATTTTTCTCTCTTTGGTATCAATAGGTAGCAAGTCGCCTGATATGTCCAAGCTGTACAGCTTGTGTTGCGAATTTGGGACGGCGTCTGTTAGTGAAAATAATATCAATCGAGATGTTTCCGCCTGCTTTGTTGTCATGTTAAAAGGTCGAACATTGGAAAGAATGCCGAACAGTTGCGCAGCCCGTTTTGTCCTCAAAGTACGTATCCTTAAAGTTCGTGGCAAAAAAGTACTCAACACTTTAGAGATAGCTTTTGTGCCTCGGACTCAAAACGATCAATATCCAGGTATTTTACATACTCCCCCGCTCCCATGATGCACCCCGTTTACAACCTTATTGCCACCCGAGCGCGGTCGAGCTGGCTGGAACATTTTAGCAGATCTATTTGAACATTGAAAACGATTGTGAAAACGACGAAGGCAGTTGAAGTTGAAAGAAACCAGCTTTCTCAGCAATCTAGCTTCGGTCATCCCTTTGCAGGGTTTTAACCAGAGCCCTCGAAACATGTACAACTGTCAGGTGATATTAATTTTTCTGTTTTTTTTTTCTATATCCAACGTTGTCTTTTGTGGAGTAGATGGGTAAGCATACAATTGGTACTCCATTGCACAATCGGCTTAATCAAACAAACAGCAAACTGTACCGGCTTCAGACACCCACGACACCTATTTTGAAAGCCAGCGCATCGGGATCGAATCAACATGGATGACTTTGCAATGGAACCACTGAAATCGTTGCTGTTATTTCTTACACCGTAAGCACGTATGTTCCTTAATTTGCGCGCAACTCGCGTAAGTCCGCTCCAATACTTATTTGGAATTCAAAGTTAAGACATGGAAGACGCAATGGTCATCAATCGATCGCTTCAACGCGGCTTTGCACATGAACAGTTAAGTTTATAAATACGAAGTTATCGATTTGAAAGCAATTGTGAAGGAAGCTGGGAATTCGGTGAGTTTGCCCTATCAGGATGGCAGTTAAAATAGATTCTAACCAATGTTATAAATATCTTTTAGGTTGTCTTCCAAGTTCCAACGCGATCCGACAAATGAAACTTAACGTGATTTCCTCGACGCAGATGGCTTAATATATTTTCAGGGAACATTTTTAAAGCAACATGATTCATACTATTGGTATAAGTCCGTACATTTCAATTTGTTCCTTTATTCACACGCGTCTCTCATTGCTGTAATCGACCATGATCTTGACCATCCTGGCGTCAATTAGCCTTTTTTGGTGGCCACGTACAACCATCTAGCGTATCTTTATAAAGTGAATTATTGTTGAAAAATATTCGCTTAAAACGATCTGATAAATGTATTTTATTTCAAAGAACACTTCGGTGTTAGAAAATCATCACCGGCGGTCTGCTTTGGCTTGGTTAACGGATAGCGGGAGGATGGACCGTCTGAACCGACTTCAGCTCACAAGTTACAACGCCAAATCCAGTCACTTATGTCACCCGGCAATAAGAAACCTGTGTTAGCGCCATCCCAGTACTTGGCTCCTCGTCCAAACTCATTCTTATGCCCCAGCCATGCCAGCAGACCTTATGTTTTTTTTTTAATAATTAAACACTTTGCAAGTTGTCGCCATGTCCGGAAGGGTGATACGTGAATGAAGGCTATAATAAACCTGTGAACTGAATAGTTCTATTTATTTTACATTTTCAATATTTAAAAATCGAGAAATAAACGCCAACATGGTGGAGAATTTATGGATTTCTAAATATTTATTCACCCCGCTTCCCGTACGTTTCCGTTAATTGACGAATCATTATTCCATTTACTATTGAGTAAAAAAACGGAGTTTTTTTAGGAAAAAAAAACGTAAAAATTACCATTGATTGATATAAACAAGAACAATTTTAACGTGTTGAATGTGTGTTTTACTTATGCGTTTCCAACGACAAAATGCATCAGTAAAATGCATTATTTTCCCGATTCCCAATCAGAAAATTCTCCTCGGGTATGCTTTCTGATTCTTTTACCACCCGTTTTGAAATTTTTTGCAAAGAAAATAGGCAACTAGTATTGAATTCGCACATTTCCAAATGAATTTGAAAAGCATAATCTAGCTATCTGGGCTGTGTATTTTATATTCATCGTATCCGATGGGCTTTTTCTTGTTAGTTAACATCCTGTGCGTAATGTGAGGTAAGCAATTGAAGGTAGCGTGGCCGAGTGGTCTAGGGCGCTGGTTTTAGGCACCAGTCTTAATGGGCGTGGGTTCGAATCGCACCGCTGCCATGCAAAATGCGATACATTTTATCGGATAATCGTCACCGAATATAGTGAAAGACACGAAGAAGACGAGATAAAAGACCAACTGACCATTAGTCAGTGTATAATAAGTGCATATAAGACATGCTCAAAGAGGATTCAGGATGAGAACTTACCCGAGCGAAACACTTGTGGTGTGACTCGTTCGGGGTATTGCTAAGAACTGCGGTAGAATGAGGGCGAAAGAAGAGATTTGGGGTGGAAGATGAAGGGTTAGAAAAGGGTTGCAAAATACAAACACCATGAGTCCAAGATCGTAGGAGAGAAGAGAATGGGGAGAAAAGGGTAAAACTATACCAGTACCCACCCGAAATATGCTTACAAAGGTCCGGAAAGAGGGTGTTTAACGTGGGCAAGGTGGCACTACGGTGTCGCGGCAAAAAAAATATAAATTAGGCAAATAAAAAATATTTAGTGGTTTAAAAAATATCGGTATTACTCAAACAAAATGTACTTTCATTTAAAAAATATTTGAATAATGGCTTCAAAGTGCCTCCCAAAAAATTCTATGCGTCGAATCATGTTGACAGCCAGTTTTATGGGGACCATAATCGCCATTTGTTCCCTGTGTGTTCCCCCCAAATGGGTCTTGTCGAAAAATTTAATTTTCTCCCACACAAAATGTCAGATCCTAGTTTTAATTTCACTCATCGAACCAAAACAAAAGCTAGTTTTTTAAACGATTCATCACATATTTTTTAAAGAATAATTGAGTTTGAAAAAAAACTTTAAGTGAAGACACGAGCTCGGTGGTAAATTTTGCCGACAAGGTGGTGGGTGAGGGGGGGTCGGAAATTGTGGGTGGGAATGGTGTTTTCTTTTTTTCTACCAGAGGCGCTGATAGTCTCACGCTTTTTTTTATCAGCTTCAGCGAAGGTGTCTGCTAAACAGCGACTAACTGTTTGTTTACTGTCTTCAGTTTTTGACGCAATGTTTTCATTTGAGAGATCGTTCGATTTTCTATTTTGTCCGTGTTTGAATGGGGCTTTTGACCAACAAGGTAAGCTTATATAATATATACTGCACGATTACGTTTTTAAAAAGTCTTTTGTTTACCCCACCAACAGGTTATTTCCGTATTTTTTCTCAGTCATCCATTCTACACCTCATTTGTTATTGAAAAATATGGTATAGTCCTTTTCCCATAATGATTTGATAAGGCTAAAACTTATTGTTACTCACAACAAACACATTGTATTAGACAGCAATAGTTCACTTTCCAAACAAGGCTTCAGTGTCGTTGGGGGAAATAGTTGCAACGAGGAGACAACACTAGAATGCACATCCTCAATATTTGGTGTGGCCACCTTTCGCAGCAATCACAGCCTTGCATCTTCTTTCCATCGAATCAATGTAGACCTCAAGTACAGCTGGTGCAATCTCCAACCATGTCTTTTCCAAGAAAAGCCATGTTGCATTCTCAGATGTTTGTGGAGATTGACGTAGAAGGCAGTCAAGATGCTCCCACAACTGTTCGATAGGGTTCAGGTCTGGACTTTGAGGAGGCCAGTCCATTACAGTGATTGTACCTATCCAACAAATAGAATTAGGGAAATAAAAAAAAATTCCACGATTACTGACTTATTTAATTACTGACCTGTTTTGGCTTTAGTCTGAAGATACTTGGCATTTAACTTTGCAGTGTGTTTTGGGTCGTTGTCCTGTTGTAGTAAGAATCCACGGCCTAGTAACTTGAGTCCTCCTGGTAAGGCTTTGCGAACAAGAATCGAATGGTAAACTTTCTGGTCCATAATTCCCTTGATCCGGACGAGAGGTACAACTCCAACAGCACATACTCCACCCCACACCATGACTGAACCGCCACCGTGTTTCACGGTTGGTTTTAGACAATAGCTCTTGAAGCGCTCGTTCGCCATTCTTCTTACGTACATTCGCCGCTTACCAGCACCAAAGATTTCAAACTTGCTTTCATCGGTGAAAAGTACACGTCTCCATTGCTCCTTCGTCCAGTTTACGTGATTTTTCGCAAATTCTAGACGCTTCTTGATGTTTTGAGGTCGCAATAATGGTTTCTTCGCAGCAACTCGTCCAACCATTCTGGATTTTTTCAGTGATCTTCTCACGCAAGAGAAACTAACTCTTTTCTTTCTAGTCAAGTTGAACTCGTAAGTCAAAACGGGGACGGTTTTCATCCGATTTCGCTTCGAACAAAGCGTGATGTACCGAACGTCAGATTCGCTCAAATTGCAAGGACGACCGGGTCTTGGACGGTCATGAAGGGTTCCAATCTCGTTAAAACGCTTGATCGTTTTCATTACAGCCGTAGGTGAGCAACCAATTTTAGTTGCAATTTCTCTGAAAGATTCGCCTTTCGAGCGAAACGCAACAATTTTCCCTCGATCTTCTACAGGTAGCCCTCGAACCATGCTGGATATCGTTAGCTAGATATCGTTCGTTACTTGACCGACCGTTGATTCGAATTCCAAACAACTGAGTTCAATGACAGATGAAATGTTTCTCAACAACTCTAAAGACCGAGATGCATTTATATACAGTTCGCCGTTGTTTCAGAGTAAAATCGGAACTGATTTCTGATTGGTTTGTCCATGACTGGCTACCAGAATTATGAGGAAGTTTTTTCCCGCCTGAAATTGCCATGCGTAGACGATATTTTGCAACTCGTCATTGGAGGTAGGGGCAGAAACTGGTGTTAAAAGTGCGTGGGAACAAGCCATTTTCGGGTTCACACAACGAATTCCAGAGTTTGGGGAAGAGAAAGAGTTAACACCATCGATTTTCCTTCGTTGTTTTAAAATTGAATCGTCACTTTCGTTCAGTACTCCGTAAACAACGGACGCGTTCTAAATTGCCAAAATTTTGTGATTCAAAGAGACATGGCAAAATATAATCGGGAATTTAGTTTGGCCACGAAGGCCAGCCGTGTTGCGTTTGCAGTTGAATATCGTGGTTTGAAGACACAATTTTGGGAATCAGTACTCTTTGCTGATGAAAAACGATTTTGGTACTTCAGATTTATTTATAATTTACATTTCTCTATTTCGCTTTGGTAATCAACCCCTTTTTTACGAACTCACAGCTTTGATGCCAACGGGATAGTAAAATTTTACACTGGCTCGGAAAAGGTCTTCATCCCAGATTCTCTGCTTGTGTGGGGATTATTTGCATCGAATGGTACAAGAGAGATTCGCAAATTGAATGGCCGCCTGGACACGACAACATATAGACAACTACTTACAGATGTTGTCCTTCCTGCTTCTTTGGATACAATCGGACCACTGTACTTCGTGCATGACCGATTCCCAGTCCACCATGCCAAAGCTATCAAGGATTGGTTTTCTGAACACAAGCAACTTAAAGCTCTCTCGTGGCCAGGAAATTTTGGAGACATAATGCCTCTTGAAGATATTTGGGAAGACATGTTGAGGGAAGTTCGTGCCAACAATGTTCCAGTTACGAACACAGACCAGCTATGGCAACAAATATGTGCTTCGTGGAACTCACTATTGGAAAATGAAAAATATGTAAAGAATTTAAGTAGTCGCATCCCAGAATACCTGTGTACAATAATTGATAAAGAAGGAGAGTGGGCAAGCACCACACGTGCAATGTAACAAATTGTATTGTGTCACGCTGCAACCATTTTTTACACCAACGACACTGAAGCCTTGTTTGGAAAGTGAACTATTGCTGTCTAATACAATGTGTTTGTTGTGAGTACCAATAAGTTTTAGCCTTATCAAATCATTATGGGAAAAGGACTATACCATATTTTTCAATAACAAATGAGGTGTAGAATGGATGACTGAGAAAAAATACGGAAATAACCTGTTGGTGGGGTAAACAAAAGACTTTTTAAAAACGTAATCGTGCAGTATATATTATATAAGCTTACCTTGTTGGTCAAAAGCCCCATTCAAACACGGACAAAATAGAAAATCGAACGATCTCTCAAATGAAAACATTGCGTCAAAAACTGAAGACAGTAAACAAACAGTTAGTCGCTGTTTAGCAGACACCTTCGCTGAAGCTGATAAAAAAAAACGTGAGACTATCAGCGCCTCTGGTAGAGAAAAAGAAAACACCATTCCCACCCACAATTTCCGACCCCCCCTCACCCACCACCTTGTCGGCAAAATTTACCACCGAGCTCGTGTCTTCACTTAAAGTTTTTTTTCAAACTCAATTATTCTTTAAAAAATATATGATGAATCGTTTCAAAAACTAGCTTTTGTTTTGGTTCGATGAGTGAAATTAAAACTAGGATCTGACATTTTGTGTGGGAGAAAATTAAATTTTTCGACAAGACCCATTTGGGGGGAACACACAGGGAACAAATGGCGATTATGGTCCCCATAAAACTGGCTGTCAACATGATTCGACGCATAGAATTTTTTGGGAGGCACTTTGAAGCCATTATTCAAATATTTTTTAAATGAAAGTACATTTTGTTTGAGTAATACCGATATTTTTTAAACCACTAAATATTTTTTATTTGCCTAATTTATATTTTTTTTGCCGCGACACCGTAGTGCCACCTTGCCCACGTTAAACACCCTCTTTCCAGACCTTTGTAAGCATATTTCGGGTGGGTACTGTAATTTCGGGATGAAGGGCCTGGAATATCGAATATTCCAGACAAAAGATGCGTTTCGTGATCCTGGCCTTGAAAACTGAACAACTCCCATGAAATGATACGGGGAGCTTCGGTAGTAAGGACAAAATTCTTAAGTTCACTTATCGTATTTAATTATCTTTGGTTAGTCTGCCCCTTGGGTGTTTCTTGTTAGCCTCTTTCCCAAAAATGTATCACTCGGATATTTAAAGACATGCTGCAGATGTTAGCGATGTTCCATATAGATGTTACTTGGATATCCTTACGACCAGTTGCATTTTCTCAGTCTCTTTTTTCTTGTAAGCCGACAGTCACGGGTCATTCGGAAGGTAAGCGTCTTCGCCTGTAGGAATAGAATCGATTTCAAATTTAAATAATTGAAACCATTTGTGTAGGATGCAGGATGCAAAATGTCGAAAGCCAAATGATACAAATGTTTGTTTAAAGAAATACACAAACATCCGCCGAGGCAATGGTATTGGAGACCGAATTGACCTTGCGTGAGTTGCAGGTAGAAATTTGTAAAGAAAAACTGAAAGCGAAGAGGAACTTTGGCTTCTGTTTGTTTCGCAGATGATGGAAAGGAAGCAAAATATGTGATACTGGAACAGAACATCAAGCAGTGTATCGAAGAAGATAACAAATGCAAATAAGCCCAGCCAACATGATTTCTTGGACCTTTGTTGGTCCAATAATTTACCAAGAATATTTTCTTGGTCCAAGATTTTCCCAATAATGCTTCTTTATTCTTGTTGACTGGGAGCTTTGAAAATATTGAAGAATTGTCTTAGAGGGTACTAAAAGAGTTCAAACGCAACGCCTTTTAATATAGGTAGGTCCGGTCTTATACAGTTAAGGCCCAAACGATTGAAAGTGCGACGAGTCATATTTCTTTATAAATGAGTTTCCATAGCGTAGTGGTTATCACGTCGGCCTAACACGCTGAAGGTTCTCAGTTTGATCCTGGGTGGAAACAGATCTCTGTGTAAGATATAGCTTTTTTTCTCAAGTGGTTAAGACGATTGACTCGAAATCAGTTTCCCTCTGTGAGCGTAGGTTAGAATCCTACTATCTGCGTCCAGTGTGGGTTAAATATGGAATATTGGAAATTTCTTAAGTGATTTAGTCAACGGTTGCACGAAAACTATATAGTTAATCTGTATACGTAGTTTGCCTAGTCTACCTAGATTTTTTAGATGGTTTTCACAATAACAGGTAGTTTGACTCATACACAAGTTTTCAATTAAACTTGACGCAGCAGTTGTTATTTTCGGATGATTAATAGTTTCCCCTAGAGGAAACTATTCTTCTGTCATAGTTCAATCTTTAGGAAACTTTTTCACTATATACTCTACTATAGAGGCTCGGCCATGATCCCGTTTTCATTTTTTAAGAAGTAAAGCCTTTATTATCCTCCATTTTTTACAGATAAATGTTTCAGTTACCTTTGAGCCATTGGCATTTCGTCTAACGAAGAGAATCTTTGATTCCAACCCTTTGGCGCCGAGATATCAAGGTATAGGAAAGGTGGATGTGGCTTTAAAGCTTTTAAAATCGGCCTCCGTGAATTAACTCGAAACATTTTAGAAAGATGTCTGTACAAGTAGCCTATATAAAACATAGAACCTAAATTTTACGTTTCGGGGATGGTAACTCAGTGGTAGAGTGCTTGCTTTGCATGTGAGAAGTCCAGAGTTCAATCCTCTGCCACTCCATTTTGGCAGCGTAATACTGTACTGTCGTAAGATTGTAAGTGCAATTGTAGTTGCAAATTTAAAATTTCCTCCGGATTCTGTAGCAATGTTTGTCTTTAACTCGTCAAAGTTTCAATAAAGAAGTTGTTGTCGAAACCAATCGAATGTCGAAATTAATCGATCTTGGAAAAATTGATGTCTGAATAGAGAATCCATGTAAATTTTTGTTTAACCAGCAATTCATCTAATCTCATGTATCTTTACAAGTATGTGCACGCACCAGATGCAAGCAATGGCGAACTGGTCCTCTGGCTTAGATGCTGGCAAAGCGCCTGCCTAGTAGGCAGGAGATCACGAGTTTGAGTCTCGTTTGGACCTAACCGGCAATTTGCAATATTGGCTTGAAATCATAGAATTTGGGAATCATAGAAAACCAATGTTTTCATGCTTTTCATTTAGTGAACTCCTAAGCCTCGATAGCGCAGTAGGCAGCGCGAGAGTTTCGTAATCTCTTGGTCGTGAGTTCGAACCTCACTCTGGGCAAGAATCACTTAATTTCAAAACATCTCCGTCAGTTTGGCGCATAATTTTGTTGACTTATCGCACACACATCAAAAGCAGAGCTGTTGGGCACATCCAGGATTTGAGCCCGGGGCCTCTTACATCATACCACTAGACCAATGAGCGAGTTTATAAATAATTTCACTTTGATTATAAAAAACCGAACGAATCAGACCGGGAACAAGACCTAGTAGGAAATAGGCTAACGAGTAAACGCTTCGACTGCACTGTGATGTTAGCCAAAAGGCCAAGAATTGACTACACTTCTTATAATTTCATACAATTAATTTCCATGCAATCTGCTAGGTATTCTTTGTAAGTACATGGAGTATGGGAAAAACTTATTTTGTGATTGGACTGGAAAGGAAAATGAACGTTATGGAAATTTTTAACATAGGATGCGAAGTCCATAACGTTCATTCCTCCCATACTGTTTATGCTTACAAAGAATACCTAGGAGATTGCAAGACAAACTATTTGTGTTAAATGAAAACAATAGCAAAGAAACAAAGCGGTATCCAATGCATTATAATGCAAAGAATAAGTAGTTTTTGTTAAGGAGAAACATAAAATAAAACTGGAAATCGTCTTGTAAGTTAAATAAACACAACATCCAAAATACAAAAAGCAGTATCTTATAACATTTACGAAGCAAAAGAAAAACTTTCTCAAATGGATGCGTAAACAAAAACGAAGAAAAAGATTCTTAAAACCCATTTATAGCGTCCAAGTTCTTATCTTCGGCGTTTTTCTTTTTAAATTGGTTCATTTTACTCATGGACATTATTATTCGAACTAACCAGGCGTGAATTCGCATACAAATGCGATCTTTTCCATAGAATTTAAGTTCGTTTCTTTCATTTAAAGTTAAAATATCGTCTTTAAGTAAGGCGTCCAGAGTAGGATACTGCTTTTGAAGGTGTCGGGACCTAATTCCATAAGAAAATAAACAAAATAGATGCACATATCGTATAAATTTGATAGTCTCACTGCTTGGGACGCTGCTGGATATAGTTTGGAAAAATGTATCCAACACCTTTGTTGGACTTGGTACCGCAGTAATACTTTTATTGTCTACCAAAGATTCGTCTCACATCTTCTTGAGGCCTATCTGTCGAAGATTTGGCTTTACTTCCTTATTGGAAAGAGCCCCGTCTATCAAAGATTCGTCTCTCTTATTGTTGAGGTCTATCTGCCGGAGATTGGCTTTATTTCCGTATTGGAAAGAGTCCTGTCTACCAAAGATTCGTCTCACATCTTCTTGAGGCCTATCTGTCGAAGATTTGGCTTTACTTCCTTATTGGAAAGAGCCCCTTCTATCAAAGATTCGTCTCTCTTCTTGTTGAGGTCTATCTGTCGGAGATTTGGCTTTATTTCCGTATTGGAAAGAGTCCTGTCTACCAAAGATTCGGCTCACATCTTCTTGAGGCATATCTGTCGAAGATTTGGCTTTACTTCCGTATTGGAAAGAGTCCTGTCTACCAAAGATTCGTCTCACATCTTCTTGAGGCCTATCTGTCGAAGATTTGGCTTTACTTCCGTATTGGAAAGAGTCCCGTCCACCAAAGATTCGTCTCCCTTCTGCTTGAGGTCTATCTGTCATAAATTCGGATTTATCACACACCTAGTATTTCAATACTAGGTGGTCATTAGCCAGGTAAACCATTTGTAGGTAGCATCAAACCTTACAGTCTTAAGTTGACATTTTCCCTTTGCTGGTCGTCCCGCAAAAATTGGTAAGAATTAGCATGTATACATTGATTTAATGATTGAAGCAAGTGGACAAAAAAGTAAAGTACCAAAAGTTCTTTCATCTTAATCTTGCCCTATTAACATTTCAATGAATGGCCAAGGTTTCAATATGATTTTTGGCGATAGGTGAGAGTTGTAGGGGCGGGTGGAGGTTGGTGTGTGGTTTGAGGTGGCTGGGTGGGATCCGTAGGGGGGGGGGGGAATTGCCGCGGGGTAAAAAGGCGGAGCTTGCCTCGTCGTACAACTTACACAACCACAAAGATGCTTGTTCCATTACATGTATCGGATATTATCTGAGTTGTTTTGGGTACTTTTTTCCTTTATCATATATACTAAGTAGCCTACCGCAGTAAAATACTTTGAGAGATTCGGCGAAAAAAACATGAACAATTATGGGAAGGGAAAAAAGAATCCAAAACAACAAGGATAAGATTGTGGCAATAAAATGATAACTATTAATTATACGGATGGCTAAAGAGGGAGTGCCAGTCTCCCAAAGCAAATTAGGATCGTCATGTGCAAAAAGTAAAGTACAGAGACGAACACACCAACCACAAAGAAACTTATTAGTTACTTCACAATCAAACGACGAATAGTCAGACTCATCCTGTTCGTTGAGTCTAAGTTCAACTGATAGTCAATATCAGTTGAACTTGTGGAAACGGTATTTTTAACAAACGGATTGGCACTAATTTGCTCGTATGTTGACCCAGCTGTGTTAGGAAAAGCCCGCTGCACTTCAGTTGACCCTTCCTTATTTACCCATGGTAAAGTTGCAGTAACATTTTCTCTGGTAACTGGTTTAAGAGTATTTTCTTGATGTGAAGGTGTGATGTGATTAGAAGAAGTAAATGAATCATTCTTCTGATTTACGGGTAATGGGATATTTCCCTTGGGAAATAATTTATTAGGATCATCGTGGTTTGGAAGTTTGGAAGTTTGTAAGGTTGAAGTTTGGATATTTGAGAGTTGGGATGCTTCGTTTAACATATCAATGTTGAACGAAGTATGATCGGAAGAATTGGTTAGAGGATCATTTACTTGGTTCAAGGTTACAGAAGAATAAGCAACTTCGGTCTTGGGAGAAGAAGAAAGATCATGGTTGATGGAAGATGACAGTAATTTTCGATCTGTTTCTTGTCGGTTTCCATCAAAATAAAAAGGATCTTGAGCAAGGTGATCACAGATTAATTCAGTTTCTTGTTGTGAGGAACCAAGAGATTGCTGTAACTGTTGAACACCAACATGATCTGGCTTCATAGTCAGAATAGTTAAGTCTTTGTTTTTTTCGTGTGAGGTTCTCACACAATAATCTGGGTCGCCTTGTTGATTAGCATAAGGATCATGCTTAATACATGACGGCGATTGCTCATCATCCGTTTTCAGGTTAGCAAGACGATGATCATATTGCTTGTAGGTGGTTCCAGTAAGAAAAGCAGAATTCCTTGTATAAGTAACTAGATTGTCATTCTCTGCAAGTGAAGTGTCAGAAAATTGAGCACAATTTTCGTTAACATTTTTCTGATTATTTCGCGAAGGATTTCCATTTATGGATAATATGCTAGACGCAGAACCATGTTGAAGAGAACCTTGGGTTTGGATTGGAATGAGGTGTTTTTCCTTGCTTTCTGTTTTTCCCTCTAAGCTGGAAAAAGAGGTAATCATGTGTCTAGCGAAAAAGACCATAAGACTAATTCTGTTGTTTGTTTTTAATTTGCTTTCAACCGGTTTTTCGCTTTTAAGTGGCGGCTTTCCTTCTACATAAGAAGGATCTTGTGGCAGTTGATGGGGAGTGATGAGCTCAGTCTCTTGCTGTGAATTACCAAGAATCTGGTGTTGTAAAGCAATAGGATTTTCCTTTGAAATCGGATCTAGCCAACGTTCAATATTTACGAGTGAGTTTCCGGAAAAATGGAAACTTTCGTCGTGTAGAGTAGTTAAATTCACAGACGATTGATTATTCTCCTTAAGATTAGCGGGGAAAGAATGGTTGTCCTTGTGTTCGGTTCCAGATAAAAATACAGCATGCTCCGGCAAAGTTAGAATTCCATTTTGTTCTTCAACTGAGATATCTGATAATATAGTTGTGTCTTCTCTGATGTGTTGTAGATTAGAGGACATATGATTGTTTTCCTGCAGTGAGGAGGCGTTGGATAAATTAGCTGGATCAAGAGGTCGGTGTTTTTTCGGGCTTTTCATTTTTCTTTTGAGTTTCTTAGTAGTTCGTTTTATAAAATTGATAGGAATTTTGAGAATATTGGTTAGCCCTTTGTTTTTCTTCTTTTTCTCACTAAGAAATGTGGTTTCTATTGTTTCACATGATGGAGCATCCGGCGGCAGATGATCTAAGATAAGTTCATTTTCTTTGAATGAAGGTTCACAAAAGTCTTCAGAATATTGCTTGAGAGATGACAAAGTTGGTAACGGCTCATGTTCTTGGTAGGATGTTCTTGAAAAATGAACAGGATTATGCTGTGAAGCAGCCACACAATCTTGCTTGAAATGCTGAGAACTACCTAAGGGATCGCAATCCGGGGATAAGGGGCATGATGAAACATCAGGGATATTCATCGGAAGAGGTGATTGGCTTTCCTTGCTTCCTATTTTTTCAAGAAGATTTCTAAAAGTTTTCTTCACAAACTTTATGGGTTCGTTAATAAGAGTTTTAGTTGCCTTTTTGAGATTTAATTTTTTTTTTCGAGGACTTATGAAATTCTCATAGATCTTTCGTCCTTATCAGGAACAATCGATCAATCTCGACTGCAGCTTCAACCATCAACGAGCCTTCATACATAGGTGATATTAATTCAAAGAGACTTCTTCTATTCCAGTTTATTTTGGTAGCTTTGCTTCCTCACACTTTGTTTTGCCAAAATGAGCTGGAATGAATTAACTCTAATGTTTACAACATCTTTGTTTAAGAGCTTAAAGTCGTCGGTTTTGGCTCGAACTGAACTCGACTACGGCTGGAACCACGACGACGTACTCTAGACTCCAGATTAAAATGGTCCAGTGATGTCCTTTCCAGATGCCTAAGTGCCAAGCTCTTCATAGTTAATAACTCTCTGCGCCAAACGCTTTCAATTCAGCGTCCTCTAGTTCTTTTCTGGTCCTTTTCAACCAGCTTCCACTTGATCTGCGCATTATCGAGCTGGCAACCTTACACTACCTCTCCGCACACGGTGAGCCCTTCTCCCCGTCCTCGCTCAAGACCATAATGTCATTCATTCCTGACCTTATCTACACTCCCCTCGTCTCGAAAGATCTCCCCATCTGCCTTCTTTCCCGCCATGGTCTCTCTCTTTTAAAACGCTATGCGTCGCTGGTGTGGAGAATATCTCTCTCACGCCAGCAGATCGGACATCATGCGATTGTCATCTCAACTGCCCATGCTAAGCATTCCGTCGGCTTCTGCGTAGTCTCTACCAACTCCTCTGGTGTTAAGGACATTATCCACGCTCCCTTCCAGCCAAAACTACGCCTCGCAGGGCTGGCAGCCATGCTGTCAATGTTGCCCTTTCCTTGATTAGCGCTTCGACCTCCCAGTTTTGCCACTTTGATTTGTTTTCCCATCTTCTCTCTTCCTGTCCTTCATGTCGCCGCTTAGAGCTCAGACGACCCTTGATTCCGAAAACTTGCGCTTACTAGCCAGCTGCTAGGGCGCGTCATTGCTATTTGTTGATGCTAACCATTCTCCGGGTTCTCTACTGGCCAACTTCTGGGCTAAATCACCAACACCTACTGTCTCGCTAGATCATCAATGGACGCGAGAAGAAACCAAGAGAGACATCCTCGGGAGAACGGCTGTCTTATGGTAAAAGAATGGGCTCCCAGCCCAAACGGTGGTACGACTCACTATTTCCTCCGGATATCATCTCGGCAGTTGTTCTGTCGGAGCGCGAGACGTGCGCCCAGCTGACCGACCACTGCACCCTCAACGGTCAACAAAATCGCTTCGGATTCTCCTCCTCTTCGGTCTGCGAGTGTGGATTGGCCTCCGAAACCATGGAACACTACTTACACGAGTGTCCTCAATAATCAGTTCCGCGTGAGAAATTTAAGTCACGAGGTTTGCTGGCCGGTCTTTGCTGGCCATCTCTGCATGCTGCTATTCCTAAATCCTCTCATGCCTGGAAAGCGCTGAGATGCTATCTGAAATCAACTAACCGTCTCTCTGTTTCTTTCTACTCCAAAGTTCTAGATTCCGGAAGCGCATCGTTCAACTCACGATATATAATTTGAGAGGTAGAGCAACTACCCCCCAGAACCCGACTAAAAAATCGTATCAAGTAGCGGCGTTTCCAGTTCTCCCTTTGAGCCGGGCGCGAACCTCTTAGAAGGCCAATCGACGGCTCGCTTATGGGACAAACATTTTTAAATTCAACAGCTTCAAACTATTCGGTATTTTAAGTAAAAACTTGGTAAAATTGGGGCAAAAAAATCAAGGATTATTTTAAGATAGCTTTTAGAATTTTAGGATAAGTCATTCTTTTATAAGGATTTGTTTTAAAACGAGAGCAGCGGGATGATTTTAAGAGCGGCTTGTTCCACCCCAAGGTGGACGCCAGTAGCCACTGTTATCACAATTGTACAGCCTACCCTCCATACTGGGCCTCAAGTTTGATAAAAGCGGCTACTGGTGTCACCTTTATGGGGTGGAACAAGCCGTTTCGTGATTTGATCAGAATAAGTCAGCTATTTCACAGAATGATTATTCACCTATTGATTCCCCCCAGGAAACATGAAGAAAGAGATATCCCCCGTCTTTCACAGAGAACAATATATATTTCATGAGAACACTTAATATAAGTTCGGAAGTATATATAGGTTTCTTAAATGACCCAAAACGATTCCCATACCCATTTGCCGTTTTTAAACGCAAAGTGTCTTCGGAAAAAAAGTTCGTTAACATTTTTCTTAGATTTAAAACTTCGAAAAAGAAAAAAGAGAAAACTTCGTGTTTTCTAAAATATTTAAATCGACTAAATAATAACTTAAGGAGACAAAAGGGGAACCAAGCCTTTTTAGCATCATGGGTCCCGTCTCCCCTAGTACTCTGCTCTTAAATGCACAAGGAGTCATAAACGAGGCACTACGAGCTCCCCATATCATCGACTAGAATTGAAGGCTAAAATGACAGTATGCGTGTTCCTAAGTCGGGAAAAATTATTTAAATGGCAACTAAGGCAGCCCGGCTGCAATTATGGTCTCTTTTCGGGTCAGTGTAGCTCAGGCTGATTACCCGTCATTGTTCGAGTCCCATTCGAAGGTAATTAATATATAAAATGCTGGTCTCTCTCTTCGATCTCGATTTTATAAAGGGTTGCTATGGCTAACCGAATCAGATTTTCAAAATCAAAACAGTGGCACATTACAAAACAGGGTATATAAGCGTTGTCCTATCATAAGCGCTCGAATTTGAACGAAAGTTTAGTTCAAGCAATACATTCGGTATATTTTTGTTGGTTCGAAACATTCCAATAACTTGCTAAATCTAGTAGCCACTCATATTTTCATCTTGTAATATCGTTTGTAGACGCAGGAAGCCGACGATGTTTTTTTTTGACGCTGATTACAATACAATCAATTATCTTAGTAATAATACAAGGACATATGAATCCGCTGAATGGCCAAATTCTTCGTGTTATTTGGGTAATAATCAATTAATGTACAGTAGGCCTACCCACCCAAATGAATGGAACGATCGCTGTTTTTTGCGTGTTTAACACGGGCGGTTTTGGCGTTTTCCAAGAAATTTCTTGATTTTCCTGACCTAGCATTATGAGAGGCTTATGCAAAAAATGTAATTTTGTTAGATTTGCAGGCTCTTTTTTATTTATGAATGATTATAATGAGTGACCACAGATATTTCAGGAAACAGCTAGTTCGCGTTTTTGGAACGTTGCAAATTCTATAGTAGCCTATTCAGCTGCAGATTTTCAGCTGAGTAAGCTAGCTAGGATCGCTTAATGAAAAGAAATCTTAATATATAGTCTACGAATATGACCTGAGACTCATATCCTGAAAGACCTGTGGTCACTAATTAAAATCGTGCATAAAACCAAAAGAGCTTGCGGAGCTTGCATACTTCCAATTGTTGCATACGGCTATCAAATAATGTTAGGTCAAGAATAATCCTAAAAATTCTTGGACAGCGCCATAATCGCCGTGTCAAACGCACACAAAAACGGCGAATACTCCGTTCATTCGGATGGGTACTGTGTCGTTCAAAATTCGAATATAGAACAAGGTGAGTGAGTGACATTATTACAGAATATAATATGCCTTTTTAAGCCTCGTTATACCTCCACTCTCTTCACCTATGTAATTGCACCAATCACAACACCACTGATTAACTCCGCGGAAGATATTGCTAAAAACAAAGACATAAATTTGCTACATAAAAGAGGAGGATCAATTGAAACCGTAATCAGAGTAAACGAATTTTACGGCACAGTTATCTACGCAGCTAGTTAGTCTACATCAATTATTCCGTTTTGTTTTTCTTCAGAGTTCTAACAAGACGACATTCAGAGAATTGCAAGCCAGAATAGATGCATTTCCAAATTCACGATGCAACCTCCCATCCGAATGCATCAAAATGATAACACCTGGATCGAAAAATATCTATCTTGATGTTAATATGTTTTATTCGGTTTTCTCAAAATATCTTAGACAAAAAACTTACTTTCAATTTAGGGAAAACCATTTCAACTGGAAGCGATCGCTGAAAATTTCAGAAGAACCGGTAAATGCAATTTTCAGCTAGCAAGAGACGACTTTGTTAGCGTATATGTATCATTTGCTCTACCAAAAGGCAGCATTTATACTAATTCTGTAAACCGTGGGTAAAGAGAAAAAACATAATTTCCACTATGATTGACTCTTATTAACATACCACTCTTTAAAATGTATATTTACATATTTCTCTCTAAAGACTGATCGAGATTCAAGAAACTGGATTGTACAAATACTGGGACTTGTGGCTCCCACCCACTTCTCACCATTGTGTGTCAGACAGAAAACCAGGATATAAAAAGTCATCGGATAGAAAACCAGCTCTCACACTAAAAAATTTGATTGGCGCATTCATCGCTCTTTTTGTTGGTATTGTTCTCTCGCTCTTAGCTTTTGTTTACGAGAAAATTTCTTCAGTTGTCCATAACCCAAGTCGTTGTTCACCTGGATAATAATTTTTTTGTTGTTCTTCATCTGCTTGTATGCAGCAGATGCACATAGAAGTAATCCCTACTGGCCCTAATACAAAGAGTAGAAATTAGCGCCCTCTAGAGCAGCGAGTTGCTGCTTAGTAGCGATAGCAATTCTGGTGGGATTCAGCCTATGTAGGCTATTATTGTGTCATCTGTATGTATTGGGCATTCTGATTAGATCAAGTAGATCGAGCGAATATATTCGCTTGATCTAATACTTGATCTATTGTAATATTGTATACAGTTGCTACCAGAATTATTAGAACACCAGGGGTCCCCCGTGCTTTCTTATGGGAAAAAAGGAATCTTCAAAGTGCTCTAAAACTTTGACGGGTTGATGAAAATTGATGCTGAATTTTTTCAACATACCTGTCGGTGATTCGCATGCACTAAATTTTTTCCGAATTTTCCACCTACAGAAAATACCCCGTAATGGCCGTCGCGTAATTATTCGAACGCCTATCCCTCTCTGTACAAAAAGGGTGATTTTGGCATTTGTTTGCAGCCAAACGAAAAGAGCTAAAACTCTCTAATTTTTTTTCTAAAAATCGAGACTATATACCTTTCTCAAATACTAACAGGCGATTGCCATTACTGAAAAGAGTTAATGCACCAGTTTCGTCTTGAAGTTTGAAATTAAGTTTAAACTCGTTTCCTGTGAGCTTGTAAATTTAACAGTAAATCATTTATCGCCCAATCAAGCGTTTGATTGCGCAAGGTGTGGCAATCAAAAACCACAGTACCAGTCAACGCAGAAAGTTTCTTGTTTAATGTAAAGTATCCATTTGCATGTACAGTTATTATCCGAGTAAATGTGTATTCTTTTATATGCGTGCTACTTTATAAAAAAAACTGTATAGGGTGGGTCAATGAAACAAAAAACATAATTCAATTTTTGTTCTTTGTGCAATAGTATACATATTGTGTCTAAAGAAACAAACGACTTATTGCGCGCTTACCTTTTCTGAATTTACCCAACAAACTGGTTATATTTTAAAAATTTAGAACGAAACTTTTTTTACAATTGACCTCTTTATCGGTCGATTGTAACAAGCGTTTAGCCAGGAGTCCGGGAGCTGGCAATCACAAACACAACACCCATTTGACACTCGCCCCTCTGAATTTTTCCCAAATCAATTATTTGTAGAGACATAATAGAAAAACGTTTTGTTTTATATGTCAAATCCATATTGCAAAAATAAGAAATATTGCATCTAAAATTTTATTGATGTAAATGTCAAATATCTTTTTTATCTTAAAAGTTGCTACTGATTTTTGATATATAAATTGCCAAATTTTTACTCAACAAAATGGATTATGTTGAATATTTCAGATTTTTAGAACCATTTTAAATGACCAAAACTATTTCTGTTTTTTTATTATACCCTGCAGAGCTTGAACGATAAAACTACATTCTTAAAAGATAAGACTATTACATTTAATATTTTATTCTGTTCATTTATTGTATTTATATGCCCACCTAACATGATGCAAAGGAGATCAATAACTTTTTATACGATCTGATTATCATAAAAATCATCCTTTCAGTTTTGAACTTTGCAAATACCCACGCACTATAATATTAGCTAATACGATGGTATTCTGCGTAGAGAAGTTCGCACAAGAACACAAGACAACAGAGTAGTAAAAAATATCCCAAGAGAAAGAAAACTCCTCTGAGCTGATAAGTTGTTAAAGGAATAAATGGACGATGTTCCCGTGGGCCACTCTTCAGGTTTTTTTCGTTGATATAACATCTCGACGCAACAGAATCCAATGTTTTATCCAAATAATCAGTCAATCCTGACTGCCTTAACAGTAAAAATCTGAAAGTTTTGAAGATATTGTAAAATGAATAATGATATGCTTAACCATGTATAATGGTTTCAAAGTTATGATCTTTAATACCTAATAAGGAAGCCTACTAATAGCAACTAAAAACAGAAAGCCCGTGTCGTTGTGCGTGCACTATAGCTTACTGCTTGTTCAGTGCAGGAGTATAAGGGCTTTTCTTTTGAAGAAACATGCTATTTCTTCTATCTTTGACTCCTCTCGGCAGCAGAGTGGCACGGCAGATTCCGAATTTCTTGAAATCCCTCTCGATTTCAGAATCAGCTAGAAGGTTAGACTATAAAAGCCAAAACAATTGAACTGATAAACGCAAATTTTGAACTATGCAGTATATAGGTTTTTAAATGTTAACTATATAATAGAATTTTATAATGAAATTTTGGAAATAATACAATTATGAAAACTTGATTTGGCTCGCTTAACAAAACTTCCACATAGTCTGATGTTATTGTAGATGGAATTAGTAATTTGGAACTCTCGGTAACACGCTTGAAAATCGTTTGAAAAACCGGCAATTCTGACTCCTGTTAAAACAAATAATGGATTGGAAAAAGCAAAATATGTGAATATGCAATTTATACTACTTCAAATTCGGAATGCGTGCTGGACTCTTTTATAATAAGTGGCTGTACATTTTCTTTCGTAGCTATTTCTTCGATAGAATTAACAAAAAATTGGTACTTAGGAGACGTAATCATTGATGTGAGCGTTCCAGTATAAGCATAAGACAAAATCACAAGAGAAAGGAGCCAAGCACCGTGAATTGATCGTGAAGCCAACGAATATTGCCTCAAAAATCCTCCTGTTTTTTAGTATATATAATTGCATGTCATTTAATTCGTTTTTTAAAGTTAAACTATGCATATACCTTGTGATAAAGCTACTGCGATAATAAATATAGATATCATTCCCCCATCACGCTCTCCCCATTGTTGTATGTGTGCAACACTCCATAATGCGATCATTACCATACAAGTTGATCCAAATATTAAGAACCAAGTCTATACACAAAGTAATAGAAGAAAAAATATTATGTTATTTTAAATTAAACAACCCCATCGTGAAAATATTATAGACCGAAAAAGAAAAGATATCCATTAAATCTGTGGCATCAGTGGCTTGCAACGGATACGGCACCATCATCGATATTTCATCAAGGATAATATTTACTGTTGCGTCTGTAACCATGTATCTTGAATGCATTTGCGGATCAAACGAAATTGTCATATCTGCCTCCTTTTTTATATTAAACAGTTTTTAATGTTTTTTTGTGGAATTAAAAACTGATTTAACGTCTTTAAATGGGGCACATATGTATGATCATAACATTACATCACGTAGGAGTAGGCCTAACACTCCCGTCCATGACCCGTTTCGTTTTACCTCGTCTGGTGAACCCAACTGAAGAACATCTGTTGGGACACATATTTCATACCTAAACAATTTCATCCAGATGTTTACTAATATATGTTAAAAATATAAAATTACAACACTTTATTCCCTACGTAAAGTTCAAGTATTTTGAAATCCATTGGAGCAGTTTATTTTCAATCGCACCTACTTTGTTAACCGTCACATTAGGGATATTGCCCAGAGGATTCTGAGTAGATTCAATTATAACAAAAAGTTACTCTCTCTAATATGTTCTAACATTATAGCCAGACAAAAGAATAACTTACGTAAAACGTTGCGACGCGCAGATGGCCATTGATCTTTTGACAACAGCAAATATCCAATAACAAACTTGCCAGGACAATCAAAATAAGATATTTCATTTTGCCAGAAGAGAAAAAACATGGCTTATTCAGAGGTTGTTACTTATATATATACGCATATAGGTAGAGAAGTGCCTTTGTCATCTCTACTCTTAGTTTGCCTAGCAACAAAGTGAACCATGAGTTAATAGGTCCATTGACATTTAATCGAATATACTTAGATATACTGCCAGTATGCATTTTAACAACTACTGACGATTACGACGAGGTTTGCTGAAAAGATTTAGCCTTTTAAAATGAGATGAGCTCCCTTCCGTGGGCCACTTCTTACTCTATTTAAAAAATATCAGGCAAGACGCGAGGCAAGACGAATTCGTTTTACATTTCTAAGGAGTCAAGGCAATTTTTCGCTTCGTCTTTCCCTGATTATTTATTTATGTGTAGTGCTTCTAAAAGATGTCTTTGACAATGTTCTACCCATTACCCCCAGTAGCACCGTTTTTTGGTCAGATATCGGTTAAAGGTGGGTCCGATATCACCGACTCGGCTTGACATTCTACCGACATCTGTCCGAACTCCGAACAGCGCGGTGTTACTGGGCACATTCTGTTGTTAACAGGAGTCGAATGGCGAAAAAGTTGGTTTTCGCACGCGAATCTGAATTTTTTGGACTGAGACTGAGCTTCTCACTTTTATGTCACGAAACTTTTTGTAACAGGAAGAAAAAAACAGACGCTAAATGGCTCAGCATACTGAGCCTACTCTTAAAAAAAAAAAGTGTAGTTTGTTTTGTCACATCAGTAGATGACACGTGCCTACTATTAGCACCAGCCAAAAGCGCACGAGCTCCGTTCACAACATACTATTTTTTTTAGAGAATACGTCTTTCGAAGAAGTTAAGTTCCAGGAACCTTTATATCATACGTAGTTGATCTTGGAAAATCGAGCATGAGTAGGCCTAATGATTGTTTGCTGCCTTGTATTATTTCAGCCCTAAACGTTCCCCTAAACGTTCAGCGCATAAAACTTTTCCGACAAAAATCAATATGAATAGACCACAATACCACAATAAAGAGAAAAAACAGGAAAGATGACTTCTTAAAATCGCTGGAAGACCCCTCCCAGCACAAGGTCAAGACCAAGAAGACGCACCGTCAACGGGGCTACTTTGAATGTGCGGCGCGCGGCGCAAATTTGAACAAAAAGTCTATGATGAACTGTTGTTTACTATATTCAAGAGATGATGGTTAGACTTGTGGCGGTTATGTTAAAATCTATGAGAGTAAAAAATATTGGTTGCAAAATATTTCTAGTCTACGAGAGGCAAAAGTGACGTGAGTCCTCTGTTCAGTAGTAAGCAAGTCCTCGTCCTCAGCAATTCGAGTGCCAGTCAGTCAATCCGGTACCAACTTTCCCTATCCCAATTTTACCGGTCACAGTTTTTTGCAAATTTTATTAGGGCCGGAATAGTTTCACCTATTTTTCCGTCCGGTCCCCATTTTCCGGCCCATACCGGGACCGGAAAAATAAAATTTCCACCCATAAAAATGGATCCATAAAAAAGGAATTTCAACCAATCTTGTCACGCTGTTCTATTGAAGAATTAAAAATTTTTGAAATATGATTCTATGAATTATCCGGATAAGAGTGAAAAAAAAACGAGAGAAAAACACGGGCTTCGAATCCGGACAGAAAAAAACGGACGAAACACGTATAGTCTGAATGACGCTTAAATCGATAGACGAGTGAAAGAGCAGTCCAGGAGGGCGTATTTTGAGCGAACAATTCTTACTTTTTGTCCTGGACTTAACACCGTTTCTAGACGGAGCAGCAGGAGTTTGCCGCTGGATGTATCTGTTTCCCTCTCTCGCGTATAAGTTCATTTACTTGCAACAATTAATATACTCATGGACATCCTTCGTCGCTCGTCAATCGTCATTATGTAGATGGTGAAAAATCATTTGGCCAGGAAAACCCTGTTTCCCGGACTAAACGGATAAGATTAAGAGTTGCAGTGTGTAGAGTTCAAAGGGCTGCTGAAGAAAAAGTGTACAGTTTCATTTTCAAGACTACATATAGCACAAACATATCACAGTGACTTTTTTTTATTTTGGCAAATTGTCGATCGTTAAGGATGCAATGGCCCATCAGAAATTGTCACAATCAGCGATGGTTTTAGATTTATAAGAGCGTTCGTAATACCACTCCGTTTTGGGAACAGATGGAAAGAACTATGCACCTTGATTGGCCGCCAACAACGACAAAGGCTCGGACAAAGTCAAGTTGCCATTTATTGTTCCATTCCTCCCATATGAGGGTGGAAATTCCTGTCACTGAAAGTGACCTGAATTTGTCAGTGAAGGCGTATACGTTGACGCTCTTTTCATGTACGTGATGGTGCCCATTATATCACCGCTTCAATTCTTTTTACGATTATCAATAGCGCTGATATTCATTTCATGATTAAAAGATGTGTGGAATTAATTTATTGTTAAGGGTAATAAGCTCAAGTAAAAAATCATGGTCCCTCCCGAGATTTTATGAGTTGGCTGTATATAAATTTCAGGATTAGCTGACTCAAAAACTCAATGCATTTACTCACCTTGCGTCCGAAAATACTGGGACTAAACGTCAAAGGAAAGTTCTAAGATGATCGGAAATACTTTTTAATTTGGTACGGTATTATTGCTCACAACTTTTACTTTTCGCCTAGTTAAATGTTGCGCAAACGGAAAACAGCTAATCTGTTAAATTGACTTCAAAATAGAATGAACAAACGTCGTCGCTGAATAAGTCTTCTCTCTACTCTTGCGCGTTCTCTTTCTATGGCACAATCTTGTAGAGGGTGTGGTAACCGGTGGTCACGCCAAACGACACATAAGTTCAATTATGGTAGAGAAATCTTCCCCTCGGAAAACTGAAGAGTACATACGTGTACGTACTTGGCATTACAGTAACAACTTGTATTTTTGTAAGGACAGCAATTTTCAGTCGTAGTCTTGAAACTACGCTTTGCGTGTTGATACTTCAGAGTAATACCTACATTTTCATCAGGTTACCTGTCGCAATTAGATTAGATCTATAACTCCCCTCCTCTTCGTCCTTCTTCATACTATTTCTCCCTTGTTACCGGCGATGCATAAAACACTGTCGTAACATTTTCCATTTCCCTTTACCAACAAGATTTCTTCACTTTTTCGTACCGTTTTTACCTCGAAATTTTCGTTCTAGTTTAATATAATGTTCTTAGTACGCGCAATAGACCTATACCGGCCGCTACCGGCAACCGTATCAGTTTACCCGTAAGAACATTTAATTAATTTGGGTGTTCCAATCTCATTAGGCTTGGTACTGTTACGTAATTTATAACATCAACAGAAGACACGAAGCACTGTAGCAGGTGTTCATC
The DNA here is from genome assembly GCA_022539655.2 of Ceriodaphnia dubia. NCBI lineage: Eukaryota > Metazoa > Arthropoda > Branchiopoda > Diplostraca > Daphniidae > Ceriodaphnia > Ceriodaphnia dubia. Next base: position 58,697 of record JAKUCG020000183.1, read on the forward strand.
AAAATATGTATATGGCTTATTCTTGAAAGTAACCAAAGAAACCTAGAGACCTACAAATTAACGAATCAACTTCAGTTTTCTTTTCCATGTAAAATGTGTCTAGCGCGCCACTTCTCTGCCTGATTCGTAGGCAAGATATAAATAAACTAGTTATAACCAAACAAAGAAGTTGTCTCCTTAACAAGTCGTAAATTGATTAGCATGTTAAGTATCTTTGTAATTCATTCACCTTCACTCAACTTAGAGCTATAATGACAACTATAACGGGATAAGGTCAGGAGTATTCAGCTTCTCGAAGGGCATTGATTTTATGTACAAATACAGACACAATTGCCGTATTTTGAAAATGTACGTAGTAGTTTCACTTGCTGCGTCCATCGCGAACATTTCCGGACTTAAGGGCGTATACACTAAGAGTATTATTGCATAACAATGAGATGCAGAGCAATCAGCTGGACCTCCTTGACCCACAGCGAGCGCTAGTTGCTGGCTAGCCGGCTGTACTACGTTCACGTGCAGTGGAATTATAACAGAAAAACCGTCATTGACGATGGGCGACTGTTATAAAAAAGGGAGAACAATGCTACATTCATGGCAGTTGCTCGAGTGTGTCAATCAGTGTAGGATGAAGGTAAGGGATTTTAATATACTCGCCCAAGCGAAACTACGTGCTTATACTAAATTTAAAAAAAATCCTCTAGATTACTTTAATTGTTCTGGCGCTCGTCGGCGTGTGTATTGGAGCTCCAACAGAGCCTAAAAGCTACAGAGACAGTGCTTATCTCGCTGGATCTGATTACAAGGATAGCTTATCAATTGCCGTGAGTTTCTCTTAACAAAAATAGCTTCTTGATAATCTTATGTCGGAGGTTAAGTCCTAATAAGGGATGGCCATCTAAGGAACCGCTGACTAAGATCCTGATGGGTAGCAGCGCTATATATGCCAAAGACCATTAGCATTTAGTTTGTCAGTTTCTGTTATTTTTTTTTACTGGCAGCTATACAATATGTCTCAGTGGATCTAGTTGAGTGGGCAGTGGGCCATAATTTTTTTCATTACAATCAAAATAAGACCAGATTTGCTGATGATTTCTTAGACGTACAGTATCTTAATTAATCACTACAGGTCCCTGTTTACACATTTGACTACGGTGTAAAAGACCAAGCTACCGGAGTCGATCTTGGCCACAGCGAAAGTCGTGACAAGGATGATATCAAAGGAAAGTACTACGTTACTCTTCCGGATGGTCGTCAACAAGTGGTCAAGTACATCGTCGACGGCGACCTTGGCTATATTGCAACGATAGAATATCATGGCGAGGCTAAATATACAACGGATCATGTGCGTGATATCAAGAAACCTGAATATGACCTACAAGTTTGGCCCCAATATCAGCCGCCGAAACCGAAGTCTGAATACAAGCATCATGAATACAAGCAGCCTGAATCTGAAAACCGGACTCCATATGAAAAAAAGGAGCAAATAACGACAACTACCACGACTACCACCACCGAGAAGTACACTACAGAGTACGTCCAGCCAATCCGCCAGCCTAAACCGGCCCCATTGCCTGAACCAGCTCCATTGCCTGAAATCAAAAGTGCCGAAGAGTCCGAGCTTTATGCTGCTCCTGGAAATATGAAAAGCGTTACATTAACACTTTTCAGAGGTGACGTCGGTCCCATCATGGCAAAGAACCGAGATTATCAACCAAGATCAATTGGAGATTGGTGATCCTAATATAGCTAGCTTATTCATGAAGCTATTCAAAAATTTGTATTGAGAAAAGAGTTCGTTTATTTTACGTAAAATATTTTGAACTTATATCATTTAATTGAAATCAATACTTGCCAAGAGCAGTGATTATTATATTATTTTATCGGCAGGTGATGTATGTCATTAATTCCCTGAACTCCTCAGTCTCTTAACTCTATACTGGAATAACATGCCAATATTCATAGAAAAAGAATATAATGCAATGTGTTCGAAGAAGTCTAGCTAGTAACATTTCTTTTTTCGTTCATTATCTATTACCGCGCGAAGTACCGAGCAGTGAACAACCAAAATATGCCATCTTTAACTTACACGCAGTTTTCTGACCAGCTCACTTTGAATTTTCGTTTTCGGTTATTCGGTCCATAAGAAAAGTGAAATTCAATGTTGCCACATATTAGTGACGCAAGGGCCAACATTGGGTAACGTGGGGTTCGTCACGTACGTGAGAATCTGATAGAAGGGTACAAGAAGACCAGCAAAGATAATTGTATGTCGCACCATACTTGATTACCTTGACCAAATCAAAGCGCTCTGAATAAGGATTTATCGAAGTGAATGTTATATACTTGACTGAAATCTGAACCTTTTTATGTTTTATTATTATTTCTGAAAATAGCTATCCCCGGTGTTAAAATGAGACCCGCTTTTTCGATCCATGCAACATCGCAATTATTCAAAAAATTGTAAACACAACTATAGTTTCTAGCGTTGCATGTAAAGCACCAGCGGTAAAAAAAATATGTTCAGAAAAGTTTCAATTCTATAAACGGTGTCATAAATCTTGTTTGTGCTCTCAATAATTTTCTCATTCGAGTCGTCCTCACATTCTTCTCTCTCTTTCTATATGACCAACTTTGAGACAGCGGGAAAACATCTTTATAAACAAAATGAGTCACGATAAGTCCGATAAGTGAGATTGACCTTTCTAACAAAACTAGAACGCATTCCGCTACTGTCGAATCAAATGGGAGGGGTCGCCAATTTGATCATCTTTCAATAGGCTAGGCGTTTACCTGTTCAGACCGTGGTCGTGAAGTACGATACCATCACATTTAGATGAAGAACCATGACTTGGTTTGCTTATGGCAAAAAATTGGGTAGGATTCCACGAATCCTTGTGAAGGCCAAACAAAGATACCTCAAGATTTTCTTTTACAGCTGCTGAACGGCCGTGCCTGCTGTCGGAAGTTTGTCGACCGGCCAAAAACCGGATCAGCCGTTCAACATACCTATCAAGCAGGCCTCGAGGCGCTTGGCCACTCCTTTATATTATAGGGTACAGCTGTAGGAGATGACGACCCAATTCCTTTCCCTTGACATAATAATTTAATTGAGCCAAAAGTTGAATTCAAGTTCAGTATACAAGAAGTATTTCTGTACTACTCGATCCTTAAAGATCGAGTAATAGTCGGAAGGTAGTCTAAATTTAGAAGACCTTCTGACTAGAGCAGACGAGCCCTCGAAAAGGGATTAAGCGTGTCCGCATTCAATTTGTCCACATTTTTGCACATCACAAATTATAATAAATACAAAATTTAGGGTAACACTTTCGTTTATTCAAGGACTCAAGGATTATGTACATTCAAAGATCAACTTGGAATGTTAGTGATGCAGTAAAGGAATATCAGTAAGGCTCGGCCTTACGTTTGAAATTTTTTTAAAAAAGGAAACATTTCAACTTTGTACTTTGCGGCAATTAGGCGGCAAGGTAAAGCTTGTCTGTCTCTTTCAATGGCACGTCTACTTTGGCAGCATCACCACCCTCGTACTTAATATCGGCTACGTAGCCAAAGTTATTGTTGATGTGGTAATCAACAATCTGGCGACGGCCATCTGGTAAGACGACAGCGTATCTCCCTTTAGTGTTGCCTCCATTGCGGCTTTCTCGATGGCCAAAATCCACGGAGGTGACGTCATCCTTCACGTTGTACTCGAAGCTGTATACAACTGGGGCCTAAAAATGGTAAAACAATTCAGCATTTTGGCTCGTTAGCCAAATTTAGTGAATTGAATAAATCATTTTACCTGCTTTGTGAGGATTTTTGGATTTTGTGGTGCGACGGAACCTTTGGATGCTTGTACGGGAGCATTAGGCGCTGCCACGGGAGTTTTAGGAGCTGCAATGGGAGCTTTGGGTCCTGTCACTGGAGCTTTGGGTAACACGGCAGGTTTGAGCGCCACGGAAGGTTTAAGTGCGCCGGAAGGTTTAAGGACTTGTATGGTAGCTGGGTATGACGTGAATCGGGAGGATGGTGGGATACCAGAAGAGAGTTTGAAAGGTTTAATCGATAAAGGCGGGGAAGGTAAAGGTTTAAATGGGATCGACGGGGTAACTGCTGGAACTGCTACCACAGGATCTACACTGCGTCCAGCGGGGGCTTCAACGATCTTTGGAACTGAGACCGGAGGAACTTCTGCCAGAGGAGCTGGCAGCGACGGAGTTAAAGGAACCACTACAGCCGGAATGGACGATGTGGAAGAAGTGGGCAATCGCGTCGATTTGTACGGATTGTATTTCGGCTTGTAGGCCCTGATCGTGTTCACATTTTGGGCGGCGACGATGGCGATAGCCAAAAGAAGGACCAACATTACCTTTAAAAACTGAACCCAAAAATGTTGAGAAATATTACAAATTGGCTGAAATGATAAGTTCTGAACGAGGAAGAGGAAGGCATCCCGTTACCTTCATGTTGATTGGGATATTGTCACAAACGGAATGATTACTTTCCAAATCGACCCTGGGTTTATATATGCGACGACTAGCAAGCCGTCAAACGACTAGGATGTCAAGTTTTCTCCAACCCGGCAGGTCGTTGCGACTTGCGAGAGCTGAGACAGTTTCTAGTATACCGGTCTCGCGGTCCCGTGCTCCCAAATATTTCTCTACGAACTACCGGTACTCCAGTTCTACTATCCACACCCCAAAAAAAATCTAAAGCCGAGTCAGAGACTGGTGACAACACGTTCGTGTCGCATCTGAAACGAAAGTCGTTTCGCGTGTTTATTTGGTTTACTTTCTCTCTCTTAGCAGATTGATTGAAAATACCAGAAAATACTTTCATCAATTAAAATGGAAGTGTTCGCTTGTTAGTCTTGCCCTTTTAAATTGCTTTCTAAAATAAACATGTAGACGTCTCAAGAATAAAACTTGCTCTTGTCACTCGATACTTTTCCCTTTACATTTTTTTTGTTCGTTTCTTAAGAATCGAAAGTGATTTGCATGCGGAGTCTGGGCGAGGTATTGCTGCCTTGGACAAGTTCAAAATAGGTTAACAGACAAGTTTTAATTAATCAATAGATTTTGCTAAAGATGCCCAATTGAAAAAGGCTGGTTTCATAGCGCAAATGTTTTTTTTTCGATTTTAATTAGCATTTTAATGAACTTTTGACGAATTCGGTATTTACTTTTATCTTTGGGATTTTTTGGTAACATGTATTAGATTTTGTATTAATAGAGATTTCAGTTTTTCTGTGGATCTTTATCAGAATAAAAATGCAACCCCGTCCGATGCCGTTTATTTCCCGAACTCTTCGTTGTGGTGTCAATGAACTTGTCTGAATATAATTGGGCAATAAGCCGGCATTAATCACTCTTAACGGACTATTTTGAAAGTTCCCTTCACTCTTAATTAGTCTTGTTAAATAAATAGGCTAATAAGAGAGTCAGCTTTCCGCAGGAAGATGCGTGAACTAGATCAAAGAAACGGGTTATCGTATTCCAGTTGGCATACCATACGAAGATGATGTACATAAGTCCGACCTGTTTCTTCCTTTGCCTTTAACTATGTGGGCATCTTGACGGATAGTGGGTTTTCCATGAATGGCATTAATTGTGTGTGCGAAATTTCCCTATTTTTGTAAGGACAACCGCAGGTTTTTCCGCAATTCATTAATGACTTTGTTGCCTGGCAGGAATGTGAGGGTATTCGATATGGTCATTTTACGTAGCTCAGGTGTACATGTACCCGGCATCAGTGATCCTTAACTTGAATCGAGGCCTGAAATTAAAAATATAGAAAGGCTATTACTTGCACCGATTAATTATTCTATTAAGCCTATTACATTTTAAACATATTCAAAACCGATTCGTAAACAGGCTTTCAAATCACTTATGCTCTTCTATATCTACTTACAACCATCAACTTACTTATCATCCATTACTTGAATTGCTTTTAGCGTAAATTTGCCGATAAAGGGGGTAATTGCAAAAATTCAGATTGCTGGATGATTATCCTAATCCACATTGCTTGACGCTTCACTTTCGTGTTGATCCAAACTTTTTCTGTATACGACTGAACTTTTTCGAACAATAGCCGAGTAGTTTTTATAGCTTGTTTGTGAAGGCCATCGATAATCGTCTCATGTCGTGAGTCGTGACATAACCTGAATATAAGTGGGAAAGCAGCAGCTCAACGCATATTAGGAATTATCTATTGAAGGGTAGTTTTGAGTTTTGTACCGCCACTCCCACCGAGACAGCTAGTCCAGTGTTTGTGGCTATATAGTCTTCTTTGTCGCGGCCCAATTCCGTCTGTCTCTGACAGTCCATCGAAGCCATATTCCAGTTTTTTTTATCTCGGCCCCATGTGCCACCAACCTTTTACGTATACCACTTAAACACGTTCACTTTCGTTGCCGTCTTTCCCATTATGGCCGTGTGGCAAGATGTAGTCTACATCCTTTATTTGGGGTTGCTGGCCTCCTTGAATGGGTTTAAACTGGATTTCGTGTGACAAGTGAATTATTAGTAGCCTATGATAAGCTAGTAGGCTACCTACTTGAAAGTTCCTTTCTGTAAATTTCATAATAGTACTTCACCATTATACTTTCCCGCGCGCTGAACTCTCAGGAAAACAATCATTGCAATTATTTACAATATCTAACAACAGTATAATTTGCATTATTCAACACCCCGACATTTTATAATGTATGTAATTCCTCTTTAAGAAAAGGATTGTCAACCTGTTGATGAAATCTCGGTGGAACGGAAATCGTTTTGAAATCTAGAAATGAAAACGGAAAGTTGCTCGGGGAGATTTCTAGAGATTGATGCGTACAATTCTAGTCCCTATGGAAACGAAAGTAGACTATTGTAAACAGAAGATTGATCGATTCCGGCAACGCGTAGAAAAAGCGAAAGCCATGATATTGTCGAGAAATTTTTATGCAAGACCCTGCAATAACTTCGCTAGGTTTTTCCGTATGTTATTTAGACCTTCACATCCTGTTTGTACTTAACAAAAAAAAAACAAGTCTAGATAATATATAACGGACAATGGGCAAGAACAAGAACATCACTTTATCACGAATGAAGTTCTACTTGAAAAATTCGAAGCTTTCTCCAGAATGCGATTGCTTCAACAATTCGATTCTTTAGATCTCGTTTCTTACTATTGTATTTAACATGCATGAATGGGTTGACGTGGCAGATTAAATCAACCGAATGCCGAAGAATTTGCTACTAGAACGCGCAGTGGGAAATTTGGAGAAAATCAAGCATGCACAGCGTTCGTCCAAACAGGAGAAAGCGTCAAGTTAAGTGTATAGATTGTGAGAATTCCCGAATTGAACACTGATACAAAAATTATCTTTATGAAATCTTTGTCGTTAGAATGATTTCTGTGTTTGTCGGTTTCATGTCAAAATCATACGTACCGTATGTAAGTAATTGTCTTTGGTGGGTTTTGTAATGGCATCAACTCCGATTGTTACGTACAAAACCTATTTTTTAAAACGAGATAACAATCGAAACTAATCATCATTAACTATACAATTCGACTGGCGTGCAATCACAGCATCGATCCAGTTACTCAATTATTGCGACAGTGCGTGATCGCCATGACGTTAATCTTGAAATCTCAATCTCAATCCTGAAATCTATCAAACATGGATAGAAGTTCTCTATACAATACCACCTCTTGAATTATTCGGGATATTGATTATGTCAAGGGCAGCCACGATCCAAGATTGGAAGACCGTTAACAACGAAACAAGGATGCAGACTGGACGTCTCCGAATGGGATGTAACCTAGACGACGGTTATTGTCACTGCGCCAATAAGGTTAAGGTCCTTAATTTACCTTCCTAATTAAGGACGGTCTGTTATTTATCTATTAGTACGTTCCCTTAAATTTCATGACTCGAAAAATCGCCACCCTTGTCCAATATTTGGACCAACAATTTTGAAGGTTAATTTCATCAACACTTCCTTGTAATTTCTTTTCATTAGCGACTTCGCAGCCCCGAGCTAACATCGTCTTATTGAATGAAAAAACAGGATTACTAATTCAGCCAATTCATCTCCGCACATACAACCTCTGTATCTCCGTTCACTTTCACTTGGAGCGCGCTGAACGGTTTTCGGCTTTTGTAAATCGTGCTTCCATCTAACGTTAAACGAAAGCGTTTGACTGGCGTCCGACGGTCCGAATCTTTTCTCACGGACAATCCGCCAGAGACCGCGATAAGTCTCTTATCTCGGTTGACCATTAGGGACGTTTTTTTATTATGACAATAGCGCTACATTCAATCAATCGTTATCTCTACATGTTGATGCAATTTGAGCGACGATAAGAAGTCAAGAGCAAAACTTTCCTCTCTACTCAAGATTTCGTTATGAAGAAAGTGCCTTTAGTTACGGACTGGATTACGTGATTGAAAGATGAACAACACCAGTTGTTTTCCCTCGACGAACGAGCCGCCAGACTTGGCCGACTTGCGTCATGCGGCTTATGCCGTCATCTTGCCAGTGATTCTAGCCTTCGGTCTACTGCTCAACACTTTCTCTCTTTTCGCTGCCGCCCGATCGGCTCTCAATTCCGTCGCTCTCTCCTATCTCCTCTCCATGATTCTATCCAATTTAGCCCTCATGATCCTGGCCGTTCCTTGGCTAATGCATCGATCCTCCAATCCTACCCAGTGCCATGCTCATTCCTACGCCTTCTACCACGCTTATCTGGAGCCGTCGCTACTTAACTGGATGACGACTTATTCCACCTACGTCCTAGTGTGCATGAGCGTCGAGCGCTACGTTTCCATCACGCATCCGGGATTCTTCCGCCGGATTCACCGATTGTCTAGAGCTCAAATAGCCCTTTTGCTATCTCTGCTCTTGACGCTTTTGATCCACATCCCCATGTTTTTGAAACAGACTGTTACTTGCGCCGAATGTTGGTCGACGACGCTAAATATTCAAGTGATTTCAACAACTGCTTGGCTGGCTTACATTTGGATCTCCCAAATCCTGGCCAGATTTCTACCTTGCGCTGCTCTAATGTTCTTGAATATCAGCGCTATCGTCAAATACCGACGGATCATCAACAAGAGGAGCAGGATGACGACGAACGCGGTGTCCGTTTCCCAGCTGAACACTCCAAACAGTTCGCTGACTAATTTGAACGTCATCAAAATTCCCAAGAAACCTCCTAGCCAGTCTAGTCAAGACGAAAAGCGCCAATTGAGACTTTTAAGCGGATTGGTGTGCCTGGTGGCTCTGTGTATCGTTCCAGCCGGAGTAGCAGCTCTGCTACCGTCGGTAGGCTACCAGTACTACACGTTTCGAGTGGTGGTCGAAGCCCTGGAGCTATTCCACCACTCTGTAGTGTCATTCGTCATATGTTTGTGCAACAACGACATTCACCGTCGACTCGGGAAGATGATAACATGTAATTCTGCTTCAGTTTGATCGATACAAAACGATGGAATTTCTATAAATGATTTAACGCTGATGTGTGTCAAAAGACTTGTGTGTTTTTTTTCGCTTCTTCAGGGTGGAGGGGGGGGGAATTATTTCTTTTGTTTTTGTTTCTTTGAGTATTACACAAATTCGGCACGAAATTTAAGACCGGGGAGCGAAAGTCCTCTTGGGCTGAGCGACGACGACTTCGTCCAACAACACATCGGGCTCCAGGAGATCTTCCTCGCCGGTGGTTTTGTACCAGTCGACGCAGTCGGGGACGTTCTTGGGCCTGTCGCAACGCTTGGTCAAGTCATTGAAGACGAGGCCAGTGGTGCAACCGTTACGGCGGGGCTCGACACCGTTGATGCAGACGTAGAAGTACTGGCAATCGGTCGGGTCGGCGTACAATGGGTTGGACTCTTTGGGTCCGATTTGCTCGGCATCTTGGACGTTGGCTGGGCAATCGAATTGGACGACGTCTGTTGGACAAACAATGGGCCAGTTAGTTTTGCTCGTTAACTTTATAGATCGGGTCTTGTTGGTGGGTATACCTTTGCTCTGGCAGCCTTTGCGGTTAGCCTCTCCTGGCCAGGAGCAGGTGCCGGTGTTCTCGTTGAAGACCAAACCATCTGGGCAGGTGATCAAGTTGGCTTGGCCAGCAGAGCAGAAGAAGAACTGGTTGCAGATGGCGGGGTCGCTGTGCTTGAAGTAACCGTTCTGGCGCGGGCAGTTGGTGGTAGCGTTAGCCGGCTCTGTAAATATTTGAATTATATAATTTGTTTTCGCCAAAAAAGCGGGAAATTTGAAAAAAAAAGACTTACGGAGTTCGGGGCGGCCAGCGCAGTCGACGTTGAATGGGAAATCGCATCGTCCCTGGAAAGAGTTGGCCAAATCGGCAAAGACCAAACCGTCGGCGCAGAGTTTCTCGCTGAGGACAAAGTTGTCGCACTCGTAGTAGCGGTCGCACTGGACGCTGTCGGCGAAAACGCCGTTCTTCTCCGGGCACTCGCTCTCGGCTGTTTGTCCGTAGACTAGACAAGTTTATAGAAAGAGAAAGCAAAAAATATATATAACATGCATATCTAACCGTAACAACGAAAACCAATAACCATAAAAATAAATCAAACGAGTGAAAGTGGAGGGGAAACAAAATTTTTTTTTCGAGCGTCCGCATCAACTGCGAGATTGTTTTTACCTGTGGAAACGACGAACAATAGGGCGACAAAGTACTTGGCCATTGTGTTTCGCTTTCTGTGTTGTTCTTTTCAGGTCTGTCACCGAATCAGAGAAACTGAGGGGTAGTCAATAAATACGATCAAAACACGGCGGGTCCAAGAGATCTTGCGATGCGCTCACTGGGGCCGACGCGGGGTATATGAAGGGTACTCGTCGAATTGCACGTGGTTTATAGGGGAGGAGTGCGCAAAGGGAAGGGAGTAGGAGGCCACGTACCACTCTGCGAAAGGTGGGGAAGGGGAGGTGGATGGATGAGAAGCCCGGCCAGCCAGAGAACCTGCGTTGTTCTTCTCTCCGGACGGAGGCGGCCATGTGACCTACATGCACGACGTTTACCTTCTCGCGCGTCGCGCCCGGCTCCCCCCTTGTTGGCTTGTGTTGCTGAAGACAAGACACCGCTAGAGAACAAACAGAACGGCGGCTTTCTCCCAACAAGTATGGCCGGGACCCCCATGAAAGAAACGTCCAGCAATAAGGGTGTGGATCTGGCCGTCGCTTCGCTTTGCTTAGCTTCTTCTACCGAACGAGAAACAAACAAAAAAATCTAGATGTTTCCAATTGGAAAGCTCCAGTTAGTCCACATAGCTCGGAAAGCAAAAGGAAATCGGAATTCGCGGACGGTCAGGTCACGCACGGAACCAAATTATTTGAACCGATGACTATCGATGATCCCCCGAGTCGCATATTTGCCCTCGAGTTATGTGTCAGTGCGGTCCTGACCGGTCGTTGAGCTCTCCATTGTTTTCCATTCGAATATAAAACTGCTACCATTAGAGATGAATTATGCCTTCGTTTTTTAAATTTTATTCCATCAAAAATGCTTCTCTGAACTATATAGTGTCCAGACCCGATATCCTGGTGCTGACTGCTAATGGCCCTGCTCTATCTTCCAATCGCCCGGGTTTACTAGAGCTGTCCAAGGGCGTATAGTTTACAGTTTGGGAGGATTGGGGTCATTTCTTGAATCGTAATGGGACAGCTGAGAGGTGACCCGACATTGGTGACAAATGACCCGCTCTGCGTCGACCTGAGCTAAGTAGAAAACAAAAAAGAGTATGGGATAGTTTTTCGTTTTGTTTCCAGTCGTTTTTACCTTCCATCTCGTTACAGACAAAGAGAGAAAGGCAGAAGAAAAAGGAAAGAAAGAAAAAAAGGAAAATATGCAATCAAAATAAAATAAAGTCAACGGTTAACTTTCACCTTTTTTTTGTCTTATTCTTACTGGCTGCGCTGCGCTCTACGTTTTTCTTGGCTGTGTAGCTCTCTCTCTTCGTCTCGCCTGCTCTCCTTGATCGACATGACTGGGCAAAAGCCCTGTAGTTTCACTTGGGCGTTGTCCGCCAGGGGATGGCAAGGAAAGAAACACACAAAAAATATAAATATAAATATAAAATAAAACTGAAGAAGAAGAAGGAGAAAAAAAAGAGATAGGAGATAAACAGGAAATCCCATATTACGACTTTCTCATATAGATTTGTTTTTCTCGTTCCAAAGAGAAAGGATTTCTAGAAAAAAAAAAACGCGCGAGTTTTTTTTTTTCTTTACCGATCCGTAATGTTCTTCTTCATCGGCGTCTCGCGTTCCGCCGCGTGCGCTCTGGGCGCGGAAACGAAGACAACTTTCCCTCTCCATATCGCTAGGCAATACACAAACGACAAGTTCAATAACTTTTTGGCCGAAAAATAATTAGTAGAAATTTTTCTCCTTCTTTTGCGGTGCGTATTACTGTCAAATAACCATCACCCGGTGGTGTTACGCGATGAGCATTCCCAATCGCCATTTTCATGCCGGGAGATCTGGGTCATTGTCACAAAGAGTCAAAAGAGATTTCTTTCACTTTTTCGGTTGTTCGTCTATTTCTATTTTGTTTTTGTTTTTGTTTTTTGTAAATTGGTTGAATGTTTCATTTCGGGCTATTTCTTGGCTCAGAGTATCGATAGAACACGACATCACAGCCTCAGAGAGTCAAGTTAGAAAGTTTTCTTGTGTTTGGCTGGTGAGGACGCCAACTGAATTCCCAATCTGAACTTGGGCGCTCTTCGCGATCAGATGTTTTATATCGTTCTCAAAAAGATATAGGTTCCCAATAAAATATATGTGGGTGCAACGATCGACGATGACCTCTTCTTTTTCTTTTCTTTTAAAAGGCCGTAAGAGTTTTTTTTTAGAAGATAAATTTTGTCGATCGTAACGGTACATTTTCTCCGGCGTCGATTATAGATTTCTCCCCCTATTGTGTGATTTTCTCTTCGCACAGCGCCGCCGACCGGTGGGTGATTTCACCGTTCGCACGTTCCCGAGCGTGATTTGAACAGAACGGTTACCAAACTTGGTTAAATCGCACAACTTGCTGGAACTAATACATTAGCAAGTTGAAATAAAATACAGATGAATTCGTCAATCAGGTTCCTTGGTCGTTTTTTTATTTTAGTGTCGGGAATAACTTTCTTTTTTATCACCATGCGCGGGCGATACTTTGATTCGTTCAAGTCTTAAAACCGTCCGATTTCGCCCCTTATATTCGACGCGGGCGGCCTTCGAAATTCCAAGACCAAATTGGCCGTTCTCAGGGCAAACGAGGTTTTCTGCCACCTACAACTAGCCATTTGGTTGTATAAATAATAGGCTATCACTTCATTGCCATCGCCAATTCATCAGCACGCATGAATATACTCCCGTTTCTGGAAAGCAACTGGTCGGTCTCCTAGACTCTTTTCGTGTTCGAGTCTCCAAAAAGTCGCGGAATGTTGAAATGTTTCGTTAAGAAAAAACCTTGGGACGAATCGGACAGCATTCTAGCGAAATGGAACTCCTGACCATAAGGATGCTTTAGGGGGGTCTACATCGATGGCCGGCCGGCCTCGAAAAATCACAAAACTCGGAGAGACGCCATAAGGACATGGCGGCGTCCGTCTCCATATCGTGGCGTATAGTAAAGTAGGTATCAGTTTTCGGTTGGCAGCTAAAGCCGTTTCAAGGTGCCTCTCCTGACAAGTTCTAGTTGTTGTTGTTTTTCTTCTTTCTATTTTTCTTTCTTTCTTTCTTTTTTATGATTATAGAACTTGTGAACTCTCGAAAAGGGGGAGGTGGTGCATGTGCTCTTGGTGAGAGAAACAGCAGCGACGGAGAGAAAGAACCGAGCAGTTTGATAGCGGTGGCCAGGAGTGCGGAGAGAGAGGGGGAGAAATGGGAGGGGAGATGGAAGCAGCCTTCCACTGCTGGATAAAAAGAAGCAGCCGTACGTTCCAGCCGTAGCATTCATCCCCCCGGCCCGATCATGTATACAACAGCTCTCCTCCTCATTGCTTTCGTACCACTCCTGACTTCCGGTAGGTTCATTTTTGCCGTACGAGTTTTTCTCCAATATTTATTTGATTTTTGTTCCTTTTCCTAAAACAGCTCAGGTGTTCCAGTGCCCACCCAAGGACGGACAGTACCCCGACCCTATCCAATGCGATAAATTCTACGTTTGCAAGGTGAGATTCATCTTTATTGATTAGTTTTCCTTATTTTATATTTATAATTTTGTGTTTATTTTTTGTAACTTAACAGGCCGGAGTCGCCTCTGCCCGTCTCTGCGAGGATGGTTTGGTCTTTGACATGTTCAAGCGCTCCAACCACAAATGCGACCATATGCACAACGTCGACTGCGAAGAGCGCACCGTTCTCCGTAAGTTTATTTCTATAGCCTAATTGCGCCAATGAGGAAATGTTGCGTACGAGGAAACGAGTAACTAGCCTTCTAATATTAACAACATCTTTCTCACTTGACCTCCTTCTTCTCTAGAGCCGCCCCAGGGTAATGCCGAGTGCAAGCGCAAGAACGGTATCTTCGAGCACTCTGTAAGTTATTCACCGAATTCAATTTCTCCGAATAAGAGAAGGTTTTCTAAATTAATTTGTGTTGAAAATCAGGATCCCAGCCAGTGCCACCAGTTCGTAGACTGCATCGATGGTCAGCCCAAATACAACGTCTGCCCGCCCGGCCTCCACTTCGACGAGACCATGGGTGTCTGCACCTGGGAGGCTGCCGCCGGCCGAACTGGCTGCGTCCGCGAAGAATGTACGTATTGATTTCTCCGCCACAGACGATATTTTCTATAGAAAAAAGAACACTCAATTAATTTCCGATTGGATACACAGTTTTGGCCGATGGTTTCACTTGCCCCAAGTTGGACGCCGCTGAGGCCATCCAAGAGCCCCACCCGAGATACCCTCACCCGACCGACTGCCAGAAATTCTACGTCTGCCTCAACGGAGTTACCCCACGTGAGCAGAATTGCGATCTCGGCGAGGTCTTCAACACCATCAGCAAACAGTGCGATCTCCCCGAGAACGTCGCCGAATGGTAATGCCTTACAAATCTTTCCAATTCAGCCAACGTTTTGCTTAATTTTTCAATTTCTCGAATAACAGCATCGACTGGTACAAGGATCACCCGTTGGTCGGAGGCGAGAAGGAAGTCGGAGACCGCACCGTCTTCAAGAACAGGGCTTAAGCAAACCTTGCAATGTACAATTATTCTCCCCCAAAAAACATGTTTATTATGTTGACCGTTTTCACACGATTCGTAAATACATACATTCCATTCTAAACTGCCTGATTTTTATTATATAAATAACTTTATCGTATACCATATGAAAACGGCCTCGTCAAATGAGAGCCGATATGACGGCGCATAGACTTTGATTATGGGCCTGAACCGGTTTTTGGTTAGCGCAACTCTCCATTTCATCGTTACAACATTCGATCCGGTACAGTCCCGGCAACCAGTTTTTGTTCTGTGAACGAATTTCCCATTTTTGAATTTGCCTTCGAGTCGCGTTCGGGTTAAATGTGTGCGTGTCTTACGTGCGACTTCTTTTTTTTTCGTTTTCGGACGGCCCAAAGGCGACCGCGTTTTCCCTTTCACTTTTCACATTTCGCCTTCGACATTTCGAAGAACTATTTTACATTTTACACGAGAAGCCAGCTTGAGACAAAGAGAACGAAATGATAAATAACGCCAGAGCAGCGCATTTGTCTCCATCCCCGTATTTAGCGTAGTAGTAGAGATTCTTCCCACAGAAAACCCGATCGGCCGTCGCTAAGCGTCTCGGCGCTTTCCAAAAACACGACGACGTTACTATTTTGCCAGAGAGAGAATATAAGGAAAAGCAGCTGGAGATGAGCGCGCGCTCTGGCAATATACAACTTTCTCGTCACAAAATCAGAATGATGGTGGCGACTGATTGTATCTATCTCTTTCTCTTTCTCTCTTTGTGTACTTTTCTTAACGACACCGTCGGAGCAACTAGAGAGACGATAACGTCACGTTTCACCTCGTGAAAATGCAATCGGCTGTTTGCTCTTTTTGAGAAAACTCTCCTCGTCTCATAACCATAACAGTTTCAAGTAGAAGTTTAATAGGCAATCTTTTTTCTTTTTGTTTTTGAAATAATGACAGAGAGCGCTCGAAGAGAGAAAGACGATGATTTTGCGGGTTTGTCTCCGCGACCTACTAACCATAAGACCAGCATATAGGGGTTTCGGGTGAACGGTACATACAAAACCGCCTTATTAGGACTCAGAAGAAAACCTGTATTGCCTTTATCGTTCATTCAACGCTCAATCACCGCGCATGACCAAACACAGTTGATTTAAACTTATACGAACGCCGATATAGACGAAAAAGACTTGCCTAAAGGTTACCGATGACATTTTGCTCTAGTTTCCGACACCTAACGGTTTGTCGACTGTTCTGAAACTATCATGTAGGTCTACTTTTTCTCTGATGGAGAGACTTGACAGAGTTATAACGCGCTTTAGAAATATAGGTAGTCAATTGTTCTTTTTTGGGGGGTTAGTTCCAGCAACTGATGGCCCTCCCACTACTACTTTGGTGCAGCGTGAATCGGTGCACCGTGAGTGAGCGTGTGCGACGCCTGGAGGTCTCTTTTGTTCGCCTCCTCGCCCCGGCACGACGAACGTTCGAAACGAAACGAAAAGAAAAAGAAAAAGAAGTATAACAAAAAATACGAAACCGCCGACGACAAGAGCTCAGACTCGCTGCCCGCTTGCTACCGGTGAGCTGCTGTGTTACTATCGTGCGTGTTCTGATTCAACTCGGAGAGGGCCGCCGCTTCCTCTCGTCACACTTCTTCATCAACACACAACGCTAATCGTCGACCGGATTTTCCCCAAAACGAAATCATCATGAACTTCTTCTTGTTCGTCGCCGTCGCTCTCGTCCCCTTGGTCGCAGGTATTAAAACATTTTTAACAACAAAACATACTAAACTTAATGTTATCGTACAATAAGCGCTTAGTAGTGATTGTGGTATCGTAATCCTTTTGGGATTAAGTTGAAATGTTTTAGGTTTAAATCTCTGTAAGTTTAAGATTAGATGTTTTTTTTCGCCAAATGAAGGTTTTTGAAGGGCGTGGTCCGTGGCATAATTGCATTGCGAATGGACGTCGAATTGTAGTTGGAAAAGCGAAACAAAGAGTTGATTAAGAGAAGGGGAAAATTGAAATGTGAGGAATAATGATCTTATTACAAGGCGAGATAGGGCCGAGGGCAAACACGAGAGACAATCCCGTTCACTTTGCGCCATTGCCGGTGTCTCTCAAGGTCTTCGTCGGTTTATAAAAAGAAAGAAAAGAAACAGAAGAAACAAAAAAGAGGCACCTGTGGTGTTGTCTTAAAGGGTGGATCTGGGTGGGGACAGCGCGGCCTTCGGTTTTGAGCCACCCGGGGCCTTCTCGGTATTAACCGGGGCGATGTTCACGACGAATCTTGGAAATTCCCCCTCACCACCGCACACGTCGCATAAATGTAATAATGTAACATTCCCTAAAGAGAGAAGTGTTGGCGACTCTCGTGAATTCCTACCCCGATTTCCATTCATTTCTTTCCGTGGAATTCCGCGGGGAACATTTACCCAATTCCGCAAGGTGAAAGTCTCGCCCAGTCGGATTACATGCATTCTATATTTTGTTGTTATGTATTAGAAGAGTGAAAACCCGTGTTTTTAATGATACATGTGATTAAATACGATGATATATAATGCAGGTCGCGATACCGGTATTGCCCGTCAATCGCCCTACCAAGACATCAGCTCCTGCCCGGAGGATTACGGTCTCCAGCTGTACCCTCATCCGAAAAACTGCGACCAGTTTTACAAATGCGCCAACGGCACGCTAACACTCGAGACTTGCGATAATGGACTGCTCTTCGATGGCGAAGGATCCGTCCACAATCACTGCAACTACCACTGGGGCGTCAACTGCGGCGACCGCCTCTTCGAACGTAATTTCAACATTATATAAATTTTACCATCCAATATTTATTTTAAAAAATATCAATTTTTAAAGTGACTCCGGATCCGGCCAGAGCACCCGACTCGATCTGCGAATATTCTTTTGGTTTGTTCAAGCCGTCGGACGCTTGCGATATTTTCTACTACCGATGCGCCTACGGCGAGGCCGAAGAAGTGGCCTGCGAGAAGGGTTTGGCTTACGATGACCGCTCTCATTCCTGCAACTGGCCCGATCTCCTCCTGGACATTGGATGCGAACCCGAAAGTGTGTTATCCCTTTAATTGTTATTTTACAGACCTTGATGAGGGTTTATAGCACCCTTTTTTTAGAATAATCCAATCAAATCC
The DNA here is from genome assembly GCA_022539655.2 of Ceriodaphnia dubia. NCBI lineage: Eukaryota > Metazoa > Arthropoda > Branchiopoda > Diplostraca > Daphniidae > Ceriodaphnia > Ceriodaphnia dubia. The sequence continues at coordinate 77,037 of JAKUCG020000183.1, forward strand.
CACAAGACGCAAAACCTTGAGAGATTGTGTCAGGGAGATTGATCGTTCGAGTAGTATTAAGTACATGGTTTCTGATTAATGGGAATGTTGTTGACTTGATACAGAGGTCGTCGGATTCCGCTGCCCGGACGTCTCCTCCCTGCCGCCCAACTCGCTCGTCCGCCAGTTCCTCCCCTTCCCTCGCTACGCAGGTGGGTTATTGTTACGACGCCATTGTTTTCTACTTGAGCGCTCTTTGTCACACTTTATATTTGTTACTATTACAGTCCCAAATGATTGTTCTCGCCTCGTCACCTGCGTCAACGATTATCCGCGTTTGATCGGATGCGGATACGGCAGCGTTTTCAATGAGAACACTTTAACTTGCGACGATCCCGAGAACGTTCCTCAATGGTAATTAACTATTTAGATGAATCATCAAATAATTTATATAAATTTATTCAAACTAAAATAACTTGAAATTTGAATTTTAGCGCCAACTATTACCAGTAAAGAAACACAGCGGAAAGAGGCCCCCGGCTTAAAACGGACCCAGTCTGCAGGAAGAAGTAGTGCCTGGGCACGAGCTTTTTGCAAGATCATCCTCACTCTATTTACTTCCCAAATTCCCTTCCTTTTTCGCCATCTTGATATTTCTCTTCCAACCTATTGGCAAACGCGTTTCGCGTGTTTTCTCCTCTCTCTCCACTCTATATCTCTCCTTCTCAAAAAGATTATCTTGTTTTGGTCTCGGGGTTTACGAGTTGTTTCTCTTCCTACGTGTACAGCAGCTTTGTGCGTTTCTTTTTCTTCGATATTCTTTTTTTTATAAAACAGAAAAAAACAAAACGGATGATTTTTTTCACATAAATTTTTAAAAAACAATATTCTGTCAGGGTTTTACATAAAAACTACAACAAAAAATGAACTCTTAAGTTCTCGGATATCTTTCAATAAAAAACAAACAAAAACTCAATTAGAAAACCTCTTTTTCGTTTTTATTTCTCTTACGCTTATTATCGTGATTGCTTGTTGTTGGCTCGGTTCTATTTCGGCGCGCACTTTCAAATTCTTGCGGTCGATCGCGCGACGCGTCGCTCCGAGCGAACTTTAGAAGAGAGAGAAAAAAAGAAACTACTACGATTTCATCTTAAGCTTACGTAAACAGTCCAACAGGTGGCTCTCGAATTCATGCCCGGTAAAACCGGCATCGGTTCGAATAGTAAATAAATTCAACAAACAAAAATTCCCGTTTTTTTGGTGTCTTTTTGAAATACTTTTCGAATTTCTTTTTTTTATTTACAACAGCAAAGAATGGTACAGTCTTTTTCTCTTATTTTCTTACGTGTGTGCACGCCATTTTCGGGGGAGCACCGTGCAACTTTTCTGGGGCAGGAGGGGGAGGAACGGGTAAGGTCAGAAGGTTTGTAAAAATGGCTGGTAAAAAAAAAGATTTCGTAAAAAACGATTTAACAACGGACAAAACGATCTAAAATTAGATCGGAACGACGGATGACATAGAAGGATTTGTGGTCGGGTATTAAGCGGTCAATCGCAAAAATTCGGCAGACTCAACCTGCCGGACTTCCGAGTCGACTTCCGAGTAAGAAGTAATAGGGAGGAAGGTGTATCAGTGGTAGCTGGTTGGGACTTTTGGGGGTAGGAGGTGAGGGGGAGTTGCTCTTTTTTGATACATATACCATTCGGAGCTAAAGTCGTACCGATAAAAATTCTAGAAGTAATAGAATGAGGAGAGAAATCATGATTATATGATGATTGAGGTTTGGTACGTTCCTTTTTTTTTGTGCGATTTTCTTATCGTTTCTTTTTTTGATAGAATTAATTTTCTCTTTTTCTTTAAACGAGGGGTGGGCTGATGGGCTCTTCCTCTTCGACGATCGCCGGTCCTGCGTTGGGGTCATCCTCTGGTGGTGGTGGAGGAGGAGCTTCGCAGTCGGCGGTCGGTGGAGTGACGCAACGGAGGGAAACTTTGTCGAAGACCAAAGTGGCCGGGCATCGCTGGAGACGGGGGTAGCCTCCTTGGCAAGCCCAGTAGCGGTTGCAAGACTTGCCCAGAGGAACGTTACCGTTGGCGTCGTCCTTGCACAGAGCTGTTAAACAGATGAGCAAACATTTGAATGACCCAGTCGGCTCTCAATGAATGAAAAGACGTAGTAGTAGGAAAAAACTTACGATGTTTCTGGCATCCCTCGACGGCCTCGGGCCAATCGCAAGCGTGTTTCTCTTCGTTGTAGAGCAGACCGCCGATACAGAACTGTTCGGTGGCCGTCGAGTTCCAGCAGGTCCAGTAACGGATGCAAGATGATTCGTGTCCGAAGATACCGTACTTCCAGTCGCAAGGTCCTACACTGATGGGAGTGTCTGGAATAAAAAAAGGTTCAAAATTAGGACGGTTAAGTAACCGAGTCGTCAGCTGAAAATTCAGGTGGAAAAACTTACTGGCCAGCTGCTTGTTCTCGCAGGAATCACCCCTCCATGGGTAGTCACAGTTCTCGAGGAGACCGCGAGAGCGTCCGGCGAAAACCAGGCCATTGGGACAGTCGAACTGCTCGGCGACGCCATCGATACACTCCCAGTATCGGTCGCAATAGGTGACGTCGGCCGCCATTTTGCCTTTAGCCTGGCAAGGATCGACTTGTGTAGGTTTCAGCTGTTGGGCCATCGCTAGAAAAATTCCGCACAAGTTAATCAACGTGACCTAGTAGCGTAGTAATAGTTGGAGATGAAAGAACTTACCGGAGGACATGGCCAGGGCGAGAACAAAACAAGCGACGGTCCTCATGGTGTCAAATGGAACGAAAAAACACTGTTTTCCCACAAAAATATATGAATTTCTCTCCGCTGAGTCAACAGGGAGATGTTGAGCTTGTTGGTCCTGTGGATGAGGTGGCCCGTCGTCGAGTGATGCACCGTCTCAGAGTTGGGGCCCTTTTTCTAGCGTTCAGCCGGGCCACGGGGATGAGCGTCCGTCCCATTGCCATTTCCTTAATCCCCGCCCATCTCTCCTTCTCTCGGCCAACCCCACGTCGAAGAGAAGCTTTTCCTTTTTCCCCCCTTCTCTCACCCAGTCATTCCAGCCGACTCTTTACCCTCTTTTCTCTCTCTCTCTCTCTCTCTCTCTCTCTTTCTTTCTTCTCTTTCTTTCTTGTTTCTCGGCCATCTTCTAGAAGTTCTCCAACGACGGAGGCCAGCACCTTTCACCTATGTGGGTCTCTTGATAGATTCATTTACATTCTTTCACATTTCTCTCTTTCTCATTTAATGCGAGTTTTTTTACTTAGCATTTTTACAACGCTCCAACATTAATGGCGACTCCTCCCTTAAATTGAACTCGTTCCTGTTTCCCGAATAAAACTAGCGCAACTAGCAGCGCGATATATATATCTAGTTCGCCAAAAGTGTGTTAAACCCACGGAGATTTATGGAATTCCCTCAATCAACAACATGCTGAGATGAACAATCATTCGGTATTGGCCTCTATTTTTTGGCTGCCGAGTCAGCAGTGCCGGCCGCAGGTCGAATTCCGCGGCCCAGATCCGCTAATAGCGTCCCGCAATCAATTGAAAACGTCTCCTAGATATCCGTGGAAAAATCCATGCGGTTTTCACCCACGCTGTTTGGTTCTTTTTTCTTCTCCTCCACAACAATAAGAAACATGATAGTCGTAATCTACTTCGTGGAGAAAAAATAGGTGTCATAGAAGAATTGCGGAGCGCAAAAAAGTAGGAAACCGAATCTAGCATGCGTCATTAGTCCTTGATGGAACTCGGCTTCCTGGATAAGTTATTCAGCGGCACCCTTCTCTTCTTGCACGACTTGCGAGGAAACAAAGGAATTCGATTAACAACTTGTTTTCTTTTTTTGTACTAGACGTTCGTTCATTCTTTCCTGTTCATCAACTTTCGATGAAAGCCATTTTTTTCTCTCCAATCAAGTTGTTGTATTTCCTCCCAAAATGGGGAAAGTGTCACGGATAATTTACCACCGTTCTTCTCCGAGTTTTGAAAAGGGATGAGACTTTTAAGCTGTGAGGGGTCTCTTCTTCTCCTATTTATCTTGATGAAAGCGATCTTCTTATGTATGTATACCTTTTCTCTAGTGACAAATAAAGGAAAATGGAAATCCTCTCGAGGATCTCCGAGATGGAGGTCAAAGGTGGGGTCTCTCTCTTTTCTCTATAACCTAAAAGTCGTAGTTAAAATGAAAATTCGAGCCGCGAGAGAAGGAAGAAAACAAAAAGAATTGTGGAAAAGAACCACGTCTCCAGGTGAAAGTGTTTGCTCCTGCCTTCCTTCCTCGGCAATAACAAGCTTCCAAGACTATAACAGCGAAGATGTATGAAGACAGAACTTTTTTGTTTTTTTGTTTGTTTCGGGGGCCCTATAGCAAGGCTAGAGAGATGATAAGGAATGAGATTATTGGTTTACGGGGTTCCCTTATATATATTCTCTCACGAACGCGCCAATGATGAATACGGGAACTATCACGGGCGCGTCGAAGAGAAACCGAGCGAGCTCGACAGATTGACTGAGAGAAAAGCAGAGAGAGAAAACTTCTTTTTATCTTTCGTCTGTGATTATGAAGTGATCAAGTCTGCTGGAGGAGAGCAATGCAAACGCAGTAACCGACATCACACTACTACGCTCTTGTTTCACCTGGTATCACGAACTGCTGGAAAATGCGAGGGCAATCACAGAATTAGAGAACGAGTGCTAGAGAACTCGCGGAGAGAGTCAGCGGTCCACGCCCTGCGAGCCCGTTCTGTCTGATTCTTTTCTATAATATCTATTTCTATTTCGGTTGATAAGAAAAATGTTGTTTAGTCGTTTCTGGCTTTTCTTATATAAAACATGCGACGTGACTTCTTTACACCGAGGAGAAAGTTGAATGAATGGAACCTTGTTCAACCGAGGAAGAAAAACAACAAAAACCCAAAAGGCAGAAAGGAAGAAAAAAGCCGACCGACCGACAACTTTTCCTTTTTCTGCCTCTCCGCTGGTTAGCTACGCGATCATCGCAGAGAACACAACAAGTTCTAAGTTCTTTTCTCGGTTTTTTGGGGTTTTGTCTGTAGACGTGAATCGACTACTTAATCAGCTTGCCGACATGTGGCGTGAAGGCCTTTCTCTCGACGATTGCCAAAAATCTAATCATAACTGTTTAAAATGTTTCTCTTTGTAAAATTCCTGTTTGAACGAAAGTTATCTTTTGACCATTCCGGGTGTTTGACCAGCACAAAGAGTTGACAACCCCGCCGCTATGCGCGTTTTTTTATCGACTCGATTCACGTTGTATAACGAAATGAATACACAACACGTGAGAGACTCTACTGCGTCAATGGAGAAAGTTTTCTTCCCCTTCTTCCCCATAGTAATAGTATAGTAGTCTGGGAGAGTCTGGTCTGTTCACGCGAGTACAGACGGGGTCATTCCGAGCGAAGCGAAGAAAAAGAAGAAGGTAATAAAGACGAAGCTGTATTGGCCGGTTGGTTCTTTCTCTTTCACCTTAAGAGGCACCCTACTCACCTGTGTGTGTGAAGAAGAAATCGGGGCGAAAGAGATCTTCAGTCTGCCGGGCAGACAGTCGAAACGAACCCGCATGAATATACAAAACGGAATAGAAGGGGAAGATAAAGGGAGAGAGAGAGTAACACAAAACGAGAAGGGGAAGAAGAAGAAGAAGAAGATGGTTTGGAGAAAGTCAAGTAGGTCATCTCACTAGATCTTCTCTCTCTCCGAGCTCGCCGTCCCGAGTTTCTTCACAACTGTTGAGGCCATCATCATCGTTTTCGTCTAGCGTATAGAGGCCTTTTTTAACAAAAAAAAAACATTTTCGAAAAGGAAATCGACAGCCACAACACGCGTCGAAAGAAAATATAAAGAAAAGATTCTTCTTTTCAACCCTCTCAGTAGGCTAATTGAAACCTAATAATATGAATAACAACTACCATCCCTATAACACAGGTTCGACCCCTTGGCCTCCTTTTTCCTCCTCTTTTACTTACGTCGTTGGGGTTTTAGACTGTAAACATAAAAAATAACAAAGAAGAAGAAGTTTGAAAAGAAATAAAGATATCGCTTCGACCGAATTTCTCGATCATTATCATCTTTTTATTTGTTCTGTTTTTGTTGTTGTTGGTGGACTGCTGCTGCGCTTCAAGTGTGAAACGACGTGTCTTTCGGCGATTTTCCGCGACTTGGTTCCCTTTTAATCGTGGTCTCATCACTACCATCGTAGTTTGAAATTGTTTGAGCGTGTTCAACGACACTTATCTAGGTAGATGCTCGTCGTTTCGCCGATGGCCTCAATTTGATTCCGTTTGGCAAGGCTGGATTTTGCGCGTGAAAGGTAGCAGCAGACGAAAATGTGCTCGTCGGTCGCACGTCAACAACATGAAACCGTCACTGCTCTTCCAACTATTTCGGCCTCCTTTTCACCGAGTGACGAGACTTTCTAGCCGTAAGCACCAAAAAACTCTCTTATTATACTCGAGTGCATATAAGTGGAGAGATAATATCTCGTATTTTTCTTTCTTTTTTTCCGGATCGTTGTCGTCGTCGGTAGGCGTCGTTCACGCCAACTCGTTTGCTGAGAGGAGCCACACATGCGGCGAGCTGCGAAAGTCGGATGTCGGTCGAAAAGTGAAACTTAGCGGATGGGTCCAGTTCCAGCGCCTAAACAAGTTCGTGTTGTTGCGCGATGCTTACGGCGTGACGCAACTGGTGGTGCCTGATGAGGTTTGCACTGAAGGCTAATTGTGTTGAGCAATGTCGGGGTGACTTTCACTTTTCTCGCTCACATATGCTCTCTGTAGAGGTTGGATGTGGTGAACAAAATCCGGGATGTTCCTCTTGAGTCAGTCATTTCTGCCGATGGGAAAGTTGCTGCAAGACCTCCAGGCCAAGAGAACACTGTATGATTACCTGTCGGAATAATGGAAATGACCTGATAAATTAAACCTTATCTCCATTTCATAATGTAGAGCCAAGCCACTGGAGAGATTGAAGTTGTTTTGGAAGACTTTCAAGTACTGTCTAAATGTACTCCAAACTTGCCATTTACTATTCAAGAATCACCCAAGGTTAGTTTTCATCCCCAGATTTACTTTTCAAACCTGTTATTCAAACAATTATTTTGTATTCTTCTTAGGTGAAAGAGGCTTTGCGATTAGAATACAGATATTTGCAACTGAGGCATGAGTCTATGCAAAGAAATCTTAGACTACGGTCAGAAGTTGTCATGAAAATGAGAGAATATCTAGTCAGACATGGTTTTGTAGATATAGAGACACCGACGCTGTTTAGACGCACCCCTGGAGTAAGGCGCTAAATCATTTCAAATTTAAACATTGTTGTAACCAATTTTATTATCACAGGGAGCTCAAGAATTTATCGTTCCTACAAGGGCACCAGGCAAATTTTATTCTCTAGTCCAAAGTCCTCAGCAGTTTAAACAGTTGTTGATGATTGGCGGTTTTGATCGCTATTTCCAGATTGCACGTTGTTACAGAGACGAAGGGACCAAGCCCCAAAGACAACCGGAATTCACTCAGGTTATCATAAATCGATCACATTGTTGTGATAACACGCAACTCATTATCAGTTTTGCACGTACAGGTCGACATTGAAATGTCTTTTACAACAAAGGAACACATTCAACGATTAATTGAAGGACTTTTGACTCATGCATGGCCTGAAGAGTTGGGCACCATAGAAACACCATTTCCTGAAATGAAATACAAGGACGCTATGCAAAATTATGGTGTAGACAAACCCGACACACGATTCGACAATCTGGTAAATTCACTCGACATTTGTTGTAGAAATTTTTGATTGATGAATTGTTTTTTTTTTCTTGAATTATCCAAAGTTGCAAGACGTGACGGAGCTCGCCAAGGACAGTGAAATGTCTCGAATATTCCGCAGTTCTGAGCTAGCAGATTTCTCTGCAATCGGAATCGTTTTTAAAAATGCGGCGGTAACTAGGGAAAAACGAAATACAGTCATAAATCACGAAACTGACATCATCATTCTTATCCATCCTTGCGCAGTCTTTGGTTACTAAGAGCGCCGAGGAGGCCTTTCTCAATTCCGCTAAAATGACCACGGGCAACACCCAGCTGTCTTTCGTTCTCATTCGGATAGACGATGCGAACAAATGGAAATCGTCACTGGCCAAAAAACTAACACAACAGACCATGAACTCCATCAGTAATCGCCTGAGTGCATCGGCCGGTGATGTCGTTTTTCTCGGCCTTGGACCTAGAGAAAGCCTGGTGAGTTATTCGCAGTCATTTCAAAGAAAAGACAATGGGACCCAAAACTGAGAGTGCAATGAACTACCGCCATAATAGCTTTGAGCGCGTGGAAGGAAAGAAACTCACGGCACCCTACAAACTAAATAAAGAGTCACGTTTCTATATAAAAAGATGGGGCCGTGACTTGCGGTCTCGTTTGTGGGCCAGTTCAGCGCGAGCGGGTCATTGGTATGAAAAATCCCATGTGACAAAAAAATCTAAACGTGGGTATCGTGTTTTTCGAAGACAAACGCTTTGTCCATCAACTTTCCCTTTAGTTTCCTAAATGGAATGACGAGGCGCACTCTATAGGGTACACCCCAAACTTGACTGGGCAAACGTTTTACCTTTTTTCAAACTCTACAGACCACGCGCCAGTGTTGACCTGGATTTTGATGTACCTCGTTTACTTCCTAATAATTCGTTTTCTTTTTCTTCCCGTGTGTAGGTGCCTTCTATGGGCAAGATGCGACTGGAGGTGGCTAATCACCTTGAGACACTAGGCGTGAAATTACGTTCCAATAGTCATAACTTTCTATGGGTGGTCGATTTCCCCTTATTCTTGCCGTCTGAAGAGTTGGGTGGTAGTGCACTGGAATCGGCTCACCATCCGTTTACGGCGCCACATCCCGAAGATGAACAACTTCTACGTTCTAAGCCGTTAGAAGTCCGTGGATTGCACTATGATTTAGTGCTAAACGGATCTGAAATTGGCGGTGGTTCTATTCGTATTCATCAGTCGGATATGCAAGAGTACGTGTTGAAGGAGATTCTTCAGGAGGATCCGTCCAACTTGCATCATTTGCTCAAGGCACTACGATGTGGTGCTCCGCCACATGGGGGGATTGCTCTCGGTCTAGATCGACTGATGTCAATTCTATGCAATACTAGCTCTATCCGAGATGTAATTGCCTTCCCAAAGAGTCTTGATGGAAAAGATTTGATGTCGGGTGCACCGTCATCCATTTCTGTAAAGGAAAAGGCGATGTATCATATTGACACCGTTCCCAGCAATTAAAAAAGATCTGACAAACATCAAATGAATCTTTCAAACTTAAATAATGTTAATATTTTTAATTGGTTGAGGATCACGACAAAATAATTTTTAGAGTTGTATTTCACCACATATTAGATATTAGTTGGTTTGCTTGTAACGCCATTGGGACCCAACACCAAGAAGATTAAGTATATGCCTGTATAAGTCAAGGGTTTCAATACAATTAAGTGATGTAGTCTAAAGATGTTGATAGGACGTTTGAGTTGGGAGGGGTATTTGAGATGACAGAATTGGGTATAGGGCTATAGGCCTACTAAGAAAAATAGCTCTCTAACGCGATGAGGTGACACACGTTATCTACCGCCCCACCACTCCAGCCTCTTTTCTTCTTGTCCCCCTCCCCCTCCCTCCCAAACTAAGTCATATACCATTTATAGCCTATGCATCAGTTTAACAACCTATATGTAAATCATTGCATCAGGGAGCAGCTGTCCAACGACAAGTAACTGTGGCACCAGCAAGCCCATTGGCGGCAGTATCGGTTGGGACCGTTTGACTTTTAGAAAATCGTGAATGGATTTATAGAAATTATCACATTGTCGATATTGTTTTAGTTTGCTAAATTAAAAATTTAATTTATTTAATTCAACTCACAAAGTCACAACTGGGGCGTGTCTAAATTTAAAAAGCCAGTCTGGTTTTGAGTATCCGATAATGGGTAGGTCTGTATCCCGACAGTTAGCAGGCGCTTATTCGTTGCATGACCTTTGAAAACCTTAGCTTTTTCAAACTTTAGACACGTCCCAGAGGATAAAGCGATCATAGTAATTACAAAGCTCGCTAGTAAATCATAGCTAATACAAAAAAAATGTAATGTTGCTTAGCCCCAACTAAATTCATTCGTTCTTATTTTTATTTTTAGATTCTACGTCAGCGTCCCGTATTTCATTTAAATTGTCGATGTATGTTCTAATACTCTAAATACCTTACCGTGTTAACACCAACGCCTTTTGGAATTTCTCCACATGTCACTGTGATTCTATTATTGGGACAAGTAGTCACAATTCCAATTAAAGCACTGCTAGCAAATTGGGTAAATCCTTGTGTAAATGTAACAGTAAAAGATCCACTGGGTGCAGCTGTTGCCTGAGAGCAAGAACCGAAGTTTGCAGGAAGCGTAGAAGGAGGAACACCGTTAATACATGCTGCAAGACATGAACATGAAGTTATAGTTAAGTCCACGTTACGAAGGAATGAATTGGCATGACACCGCTAGGTACTGCTTATATATAGTACTATACTGTATAAACACGGGTATTATCAATAATATTTTGTTCACAAGCAGAAGTAGGAAATTTCATTAAAGATGGGTTTGTTAGAGACAAGACAAGTAGTGTTGGGACATGTAGGGCATTGTGGACACAACGGTCGTAGTGCCTGTAATCCGAAGAGGTTTGGAAAAGCCAGAAATGTCCGTCCAGAAACTGCTTCATTGCTCGAGTCATCTATGTAAGATTAAATTAATTAAAATAGTACACATCCGAATAAGTGGAGCAGCAGGTGATTTCCCGCGGCTTCGACATGAGCGCTTACAAGCCTCCATATCCCTCGCATTTCTAATGTTTTGTCTGCCTTTGAACAAATTGCCGCTTTTAGAGCTCTTTGGTGGCCGAATATGATAACCTACCTACACTCCCTAGTCCTTCGATTAACTGTGCAAGTCGCACGAAATTTGGCCCCTTCCCCTGGCACCTCCATCCTTCTAAATCCTTAAGAGAGACGCAGTGGTCATTAAACTCTCAGGCTTTTTCAAAAATCCAATATTAGCACCGCATTCAGGGCTGAGTTAAAGAAACAGATCACGTTCTCTTCGATTGTCCCCACTAAGAAAGAAGAGTTTTTGGCTTCTCTCTACTTTTAAAATCTTTTGCCCTGGGAGAGAGAAAATGCTCAATTTCTGATTCAAAAAGCCCTTGTTTTGTTCCTTTCAGCTACCAAGCTAATCTACCGCCTCTAGTGTCTCTTATTTGTCCATCTTTCATCTAGCTTATGTTCATCCTCCTGTCACTAGCTCAGTTCAGCAGATTCTTTCCGTTGACCCTTATTAGCCGTCCCCCCTTTATTGTTTTTTCATAATTTGTGTGCTGAAAGAAAGTTTCTGTATATTCCTTTTTCAGTGCAGTACTTGGTAAGAGTAGTAGTAGGAGTTGAGGCAACGTCAATACAATATGAATACGGCTTAAATTAATGTTTTCACTGGTAAGTCTTAGTACCGGTAGGCAGGGAAAAAAACAAAGCACGTTTAGTGAATACTTTACTCGATACTTTACTCTCTAAAAAATGATGTTCACTAAAAGAGAAACATCGCGATGTTTTAACAATTTCATGAACAGATTGTTTACTAAGAGTAAACAAAATCTGTCTCAGTCCGAAAAATTGAGATTCACGTGCGAAAGTCAGAGAGATTACATTAGATAATTTTTCGGACTGATTTTTTATGAGACTTTTTCAATGTCGCATCCTGAAGATTTTGGAAGGACATGTTAACTTTCTTTTTTTGTCGACGCAAAAAAATGAAAAAACTAACAATCTGCAACAGTTATTTACCGAAAAAATTAGTTTTGTTATATGGGTTTTTGTTTTTATAAATTAATTGTTCTTGTTTTTGTGTTGTTAAATTGCTTAAAACTTAAACAAAACCCCCCTTTTTTTGTTTTTGTTATTGTGAACTATCCAACACTAAAGACAGTTTCCCTTGAATTGCTCCAGTCAGCCAAGTTGACGAGATCTTATTATAAAAGACACGTGTACAATAATTGGTTTCTAAATATAGAAGGACTACGTATAAATTATTCGTTAAATACCAAGAACAGGAACATAAAAGGGGTTGGTGCGGCCATATTTAAAGGAGTGATGGAAAATGCAATATTATGCCTTCACAACTTTAGCTGCAAACTGGAGGGGTGTAAATGTGTTAAATATTGAGGAAATGGGCGCTTTTATACTCGAGCAGAAAATCTGACAGCCTGTTGGCAAATTTAGTGAAAAATTGAAGTGTTGATGTAAACAATGGTCATATATATACTAGAGATATACTGGAGTTCTTATTTATAAGGGCCACGCCTCCTTTCCTCGAGACCCGAGCTCGAAAAACGATTAGGAAGCGTCAAAGTAAAGCTTATCCCCATCAAAGTTTCGTTTATCCGGAATTGCCAATTTTATTCATTTGTATTCCACTGAACTTGTCCAGAACGCCAGAACGTGTTACATCGTCTGTATGTCTTTGTGCAAATATTTGTTTGAAATGGCAACTACGGATGTTTGGATTGCCAATTAGAGACGTCAGTTTCCGCGTCTCTAACAAGTCTAACATATATGTTAGGTACTAAAGTTGAAATAGTTTGACTATAAAAATAAAGACTGTACAGTCATCCCTGACATTAAAAGTTTTATATTAATTAACCATATTCCCGGTTGTTGTTTTTTTCAAATAATTTTTTGGCAGACATAGAATGGTCATTCTAAATAAGCACGCTTTACGAGATAATTTTTTCTCGCTACAAAAGAAACCTGCTTAATTTAGGAGAGATGCTGTACAGTTTTTCAGTACCGTCCCCTGTTGAGTGGCGACCATTTTTTTTCAAGCCGCCTATAAATTACTGTCTATTAAAATCTCTAGCGATCGCATCCTCAATTCCTCATTAAGTGCGTAGAGTCGGATAGATCGAGATCGAGAAATGAAACGTTTTCTGCCATCCGTAAGACTACACCGGCCGGACTACACGGAGGGACGACGACGACTCGCAAATTAAGGACAACTAACCTTTTGTTATATGAGCCCCTTATCATAATATTCTTAGATAATTTTCACAGGCATACAGGTTAGCCTAGTTTATTCATTTAAAATTTGTAACTCTCTATCTAAAAAATTTTTACAAATGCAAAAAAACCTTACTGTAAAATAGGAAATCGGAAGTCGATGCGTGCTACCCATATTAGCTGACGGCTATCTATAGGATGGCGACTCTGGCTACCTCCCGCTTCGCTACCCCTATCCTAGTGATTGGACACTGACAGCAAATTGACGGCGTCAGTTCTAGAATAGAACCGCGTATGGCACCTCATCCAAGAATCAAATGACGGCAGAATCTGTACACCTTTTTGAGAAGTGACCAACCCCGCGCCCCTACCAAAATTCCCAAAAAAAACTGAAACGAAATAACGGGAGTAAACGTCGCAAAAAAAGGTTCCGGCTTTTATGGCAAATTTGCCAAAATCGAAATTTTAGTTCTAGAAATCCGCAGTAACCGAGTTTTTGGTTTTTACTTTTCACACTCCAGACCCCAAAAAAGCAATACAAAATAGCGATTCGGTGACGAATTAAATATAGCATAAGAGCATAGGAATCCTAATCTTAAGTTTTCTTGTTTCGCGCTTTCTTATTTATTTGCTTATCTTTCCGTTATGTTTTCCTTTGTAACGAGCCGTTGCGGTCCGCACGGAACGTTCGGCAACGAGCCGCAAAAGCCAGGTGAGGTCCCGATTTCGTTCGGACGGAACGAATAGGATTCGTACCTCCGCTTTGGATCCATCTGTTTCGACTTGCAACTGCCGCTGGAGCCGGAATTTACGCAATACCGAGAACCGGATTAAAAGGCGCCGGCCGTTGACCTAAAAACATAAGGTAAACTTTCAAGTCTGAACGAACCTTTCAAAAGGAACTCTTTATTACTAGCCTATGTAAATAAAATGTAATCGTTCTGTGTCAAAGCCTACAAAAAAATCAGTACCAAAATATCAAGTACGTGTTAATCAAATACGCCGTACGTACATACTACAACGACTCTTTCAAGGCTGGCACAGCTGGTATCTCATGGCTACGATCAGGATATGCTGCTGTACTGTATATGTCGGATTTTGTTTGCAACCAACGAAAACTTGCATCTCATGTAAGCAAACAACACTGTAGCCATAAAAACGGCATTGAAACATCCTGTGCAGTATGCGTTTTACAACAATCGAAGAAAGATGGAACTTTCAAGTATGCTACAATTAAGAAATAATTTGATATTGTTTGGTGGATCAAGCAGCCGTTGGTTCATTAGATTATTCGTTGGACAACCAGGATCTTTAATAAGTTGCATGAGGGAATGGAAGATCTTGTTTATCTAACCAATATTCTGATGGGCCAACTATAAATAACAGCATCTTTGGTTTGATTAACAGGTATAAAAAACTCTTTTTAAATTGAAATTAAAACTGTTTTAATAAACTGGTGGATGAAACTCTGCGCAGAATGGTGTCAGTCCGTTTGGGCATTTTTTTACCCTTTTAAAAAAGGTAGCCGTTATGGCACCGAAACTTTCCGTTTGTGCACTTATTCTGTAAATCTATGTTGCCGATTGCGCGAAGCCATTCTAGGATTTCGAAAAATTATTTAGATCGATTATTTTTGTGCATTTTAGTAAATCGATTTGATTTTGCAACATAATATCAAAATTTGGAGTGATATGGAAAACACCTACTGTGCGTAGTAGGTTATGCTGTCCTAGACAATACGCGTGTTGTCTATAAAACATGATGACAGTGATGGAGTGATGGCATGCGCCGATGCGCGCATTCCAAAAAATTTGGCATTTAGCTCGAGCAAGGCCAGCAGTAATAGTACAAACTACAAACGTAATCAAAATGCAATAGGTCGCGCAAAATTCCTGAGACTCGTTTACTATGTCACTATTTTCCTCACGTTTTATAGAAAGGGGTGATCAACCGTTGTTCTTTAAACGCTGTGGTGTGGGACATGACATACGGATGATAGGGTTATAAGACACCGCCCGCAACCCGAAGAATTTGCAAAAATGCCCTTCGGGAAACTCGCGCCGTACTCGGCGCTGGCCAGAATCAAAAGAATAAATTTTACTCGTGCGTGTCCCTGCCATCTAGTGAGAAAGCGTTCACGCAGTAAGAATCAAATTGATTGCCAACAGAGGTCACAATAATCGTGGATTTGGAACGTGGATTTTGAAAATAGAGAATCGTGGAATATGATGGAGTGGAATGGCCTCAGTAATTAACCCGCGATTAATTACCCGTGGAATTCATGGGCGAGGGTAAAATTTGCCGATTAATCGTGGAATCAATGCGTGAAAAATCCCTGGATTGTATCACGGAATATATCCGGCTATTTATAAGTTGGCCATGGCAAGAATTACTCATTCTATTGTCAAACAAATACGTAGATGAAGTACAGTCAACTATCCATCTCAACAAGCTGACATCAGAGAGCGGCGAGAGCCGGTGTGCTGCCCACGCGCACCGTAACATAAGACTGCCTTAACGACCCTGTCCTGATCAGGCACGGATCAGGACTGATTCGTGCACGTTTACATGGGAGACATGACTCTGGTGCTAGCTGATCCGACCTGATCGGGTAGCTACTCGATACGATAGGCCTACACCCCTTCGCAGCAACATTC
This sequence comes from Ceriodaphnia dubia, assembly GCA_022539655.2. Classification (NCBI taxonomy): domain Eukaryota; kingdom Metazoa; phylum Arthropoda; class Branchiopoda; order Diplostraca; family Daphniidae; genus Ceriodaphnia; species Ceriodaphnia dubia. The sequence continues at coordinate 92,806 of JAKUCG020000183.1, forward strand.
TTGCCCAGCCTGGTGCACTTTCACATAGCCCATGATATTGCCTGACACTGTGAAAACATGTATATTTCAATTTTTGTCTCCAAAAATTATTAAATGCAAATTCGATGATCAACAATTCGATCCCCCTTGTACCGTTGCAATTAAATCTTGCTGATGGACATAAATAAAGACTAAAACAATATATGAATTTTAATGACATTATTTGAACGATCAAGCGCGCGTCAATTCCGGCCGTATCGCGTGATTAATTTTTTCCGCTTCCACGATTCAGAAACTCCACGTTTCACAGGAGACCCAAATGTAGGCGAATCGCAGGCGATAGCCATGAGCCATTTCATGGCGAATTCCACGATTTCCTATTCCAGACTCCACGTTCCAAACCCACCCACATAGCACATGGACGTCTTTTTTCGCCAAAAAGCCATCTTTAAGACACCTTTAAGACAAAATTTGCCTTCAAGGAATCTTAAAAGATGTCTTTAAGACAAAAAGTTGTCCTTGGTGCTAACTGCTATCAGGGCATGAATTACCACCGACCCTAACGGCCCAACGTCCAACGCGGCAACGCCCAACCCAACGCTAGATCAAAGCAGACGAATTCAAAAGCACATGTTTACTGTTTTCTGTCTGCTCCGTTCTGCTCAGACTTCGAACAGTTTCACGAATGTTATTAGCTTAGACTTGATTGGTTGATTCATTCCGAAATACGAAACTTAAAAATTTAAACTTCTTTTTTTGTGTTACAAACATTCTTGACTTTTTTAGATTAAATTCCAGAGATGGATGACGGTGGCAATCTTATGCTAAACATTTCTCACGAGAGCAAGGCAAATCAAAATGTGGGAAACGTAAGTTATTGTTGTAATTAGCACATGCTCAAAGATTTATTAACTCTTGTAAAAATATCATATTAAAGATTTCAGTTAACATTCTTTTCATTCAGGTTAAGCGTAAAACGCATCAAGAATTTGTATCTGACAACAAACCCCTTGTCAGCTTTGCTTCAAAATCACGAGTGACAGTCAAAGCAGATGGTGTGAAAAAACCTGCTTTCCTGGTTGTCAGGAAAAAAGCTTCTCTTCTGGTCAAGAAAAAATTGACTGAAGTAAAGAACTTTTCATCAACTCCAAGGGATTTTAACAAACCAACATCAAACATACACAATGAAAAACCAAACCCTAGCAACATGTTCAAGAAGCTTGTGCCAATAGGTGCAAGAAAACCAGGATCAGATACTAATTTCATGCCTCTGAGTAAAAACCGAATAGTGAAAAAACCTGCTCCCCCCAAAAAATCAGAGTGGGCTGTTTCAAATCAAAACAGTTCATCTGGTTACAACACTGGTGTGATATCATCATTGTTCTGGAAAAATCCTGAAATTCCAGTTGTTGCCAAAGATACTGTTGAAGCTACAGAAGAAAATGTTTTCTCCACCCTTAGTTTTTCAACTCTCAACATTCACAAATATCTGGTATGAAATTTTACAAAATAATTTTGTGATGAAACAACTTTGATGATATGTATGTTAACTTATCAATGTAATGTTACAGGCCACCACATTGGAGAAAGATTTAAATCTTAAACAAATGACAGAAGCACAGTCTAGAACAATTCCAATCCTACTAGACAAGAAAGATGCTCTAGTTAAATCTCAGACAGGGAGTGGTAAAACACTGGCTTATGCCATACCCATTGTTGAGGTTTGTTAAAATGCTGAATTTATTATCTGGCACATGCATTAATTGTTAAACTGTTTTACAGAAATTGCAGAGCATCACACCTCATATTGACCGAAGCTCTGGTGTGTTTGCACTGGTTATTGTGCCCACAAGAGAACTTGTCTTACAAACATATTCCTGGTTCACAAAAATCTTGAAAGTATATTCAACCCAACAAAATTATCTGCTCTGGTCTTTCTAGCATAAGTGTTTATGCATTTCAGGCATTTACATGGGTCGTGCCAGGGTACTTGATTGGCGGGGAAAAGAAAAAATCCGAAAAAGCACGTATTCGAAAAGGAATGAACATTTTAATTTCGACCCCTGGTCGTCTTCTTGATCATTTGAGTTCGACAAAAAATCTCAATCTTGGTCGGTTACATTGGCTTGTTATGGACGAAGCAGACCGACTCCTCGACATGGGCTACGAGAAAGACGTAGCAAGGTATTAAATAATTTATTTGTGCTATTATAATTTGTTTAAAATCAACATACCCTTTTTTGCAGGATTGTCAGCATAGTGGAAGAGCATTTCGTTAAAGAAGGTGGTTTTGGAAGACGACAGAATGTGATGCTCTCGGCTACACTCAGTAAAGGTGTGGAGAAACTAGCCGGATTGACGCTTAAAGACCCGGAGCACATCAAGTTGTCGGAAGACGGAAGTGTAAATCAGGACCAGTTAGTGACGCCGACGAATTTGAAACAATGGTACCTCATCGTGCCACCTAAACTCCGACTAGTGACACTTTCAGCCTTCCTCTTGTGGAAGTGCACGGTTAGTTGAAACTCGTTACACTTGACGAGCTCATTTTAAACAATATTTCGTGTCACGACTTAAACTCTTCATTTTTGTCGACAGATAACCGAGGAAAAGAAAGTGCTGATTTTTATGACGACGCAAGATTCCGTAGATTACCACACTGAGCTTTTCAACCGGGTGAGCTATTATTTTCTCGCGCTCGTTTTTTCTCTCTTGTTGGCTGGCACACAATTTACGTGGAATTCAGCGGTCGAGTTAGCTCGAGGCGTCGGCGGCATGGCTTTAATTGACCATTAGGGAAATTGTGTGTGTGTGTGTATGTGTGCGGAATTACCGTGGGATCGATTGAGTCATTGATGGTTTTTTGCTCTTGTTTATTTTTTTCCGTTTTCTTCATGGATATTTCCCACAGGTGTTGGCCAATCGGGAAGGTCGGACCTCAATCAGCTTTTACAAACTGCACGGCAGCATGGCCCAGAAGGTAATACACCATTCTATTCATAAGACGTCATTTCCTCGATAGGTGGCGTTAACGCCCACTTTGGACGCACAGTTAAGCTAAAGAGTTGTGGAAGTAAAAAGAGAGAAAATGCATTTCTCGCCTTTTCTGTATATAACTGCCGGCCAAGAGTCTTTATGATTCACGTCATACCTGGAATTATGTGGCAATTCGCCACCGATTACCATTTTCGGTGCTAATGACGGCCAGTTTTGATGTAGTTTTTCTTTCTTTTACGATCCCGAATCCAAAAGACTGGGCGTTCCGACGGTTGCTAATGTGTGTGAAGAAGTATCCTTTTATTTTTAATAATAAGCTTCTCTCTCTCTCTCTTCTGTTTTTTTGTTTTTCTATTGTCAGGATCGGACGGCCATCTTCAAGGAATTTCGTGACACTGAAAGCGGCGTCCTGTTGTGTACGGTAAGTGGTCATTACGCCTCGTCCTGGGTGATAGAATTTGCGCATTTCTCTCCCATCTCTCACCGCCTCCTTTAAAGCTGTTCCAAATGGGTTAAAAATAGGATGAAAACAATTTGAAAGGGAATTTTTTTCCTGTAAGGGTTGTATGTTGCCCGATGGGGGTGATGTGAGAAAACTTGAAAAAGAATAGACTCTTAGTCTGTTGTGTCGAATTCGACGACAAAAGACTGTCGGACACCTTGTGGTCAAAATAACTCTGAGAAAAGAGAGAGATTATGGACCAGTCTAGAGGCGCGCACAGGTGTCGCCATTTACAAGCACCTACCACTCCACCACCACCGCGGAAAGTGATGGAGAAAGATGTGTACGTGAAGGGACGAGGGGGGCATACCCGCCGGTCCTTCTTTTTTTGTGTGTTACAACAATAGGAGCTGCCGCGCAATAGCTCTCGACTCCTCTGGGCGACAAGACCATTCCGGCAACACATAGTGTTACGCTGTTAGCCAGTCCGAAGGGCAGCAACAGCAGCAGCTCGGAGCTTTAAGGTGGAAACCGACAAAACCTCCCGCTTAGTGACGAATGGATCCGTCATTTTTTCCCATTCCAATGGATTTCGTATTGGAATGATCCTCTTTCCTCTCTCTCTATCTCGGTATTTTTGATTTCGAAATTATTGGAACTGGGTGGGAGAAGAGAACGAACTCTATGATAATTCCGGCCGGACTATATTTCTTCCTTTTGAGAACGAGATGAAGCGTGAACGATGTCTGGTCAGATCTCAGCGTGATCTCGCTCGTGCTCGCTCTTTCAACATATTTTCCCCGAATTTTTTCGTTTCTTTTGTTAACGAAAAACGAATCGAACTCGTCGGATTAGTTTCTACTATTTCGATTTGTCGTCTATTGTTTGTTTTCTCTCGGAACGCAGCTGGTCGCTTTGCACGCACACCTGAAATCCGTCCGTATCGAATGTATCGTCTGACCTTTTTTCGCTCCCATTCGAAAACATTTGAAACGTCTCCTGTACAGTTCTTGTTTCTTTTCTCTTCTTCTCTTTTACCAAAAGTTATTATTATGATTATTGCCGCTACTATATTGCTCGGAGCGCTGATGACCGTCACGAAAAAATTTGACACACGCACCAAAACCTTCTTGGAGTCTATACTTCTGAAAATGAAGATTAGATGAAAGAGAGCACCAGGAAGCCTGGAACGTTTTCTCGACACGATCAGTCACTAAATTATTTCGTTTTTCCTCGTTTTTATTACCTTTATTTTAAGAAAAAATCGTGTTTTACATGATTGCAATTACGTCGCGTGTTGTGGCACCTGGTGCTCATCGTCGTTAGATAAAAGTCTATTGTCGTTTTTATTTTGGATGGAAGGAGAACCGGATCCCGCCAGATCGTGTTCGAATAATTCGATTCGTTTTATATAGAAATTTTTATTAATATTGGGTAAATCCAAGTCAAGCAAGACGACGGTCTTTTCTATTTCGAGGAACAGAAAACCGAATTCTCAATTTCCTACTTCATTGCCATTGAGTGCGTGCCGCGGCGGATGCGCGTCTGGGTGTTTGATTTCGGCGGCGGGAAATTGTGTGTTTTTTTTTTGTTTTTTGTTTGTCTCCGCATCACAAGCGAGATTCAATCGAGCGACTAAGCCGCCATCTTCTCGTTTTACCCATTTTGTTGTTTTTTTTCCTATTTTTTCCTCAACTGCGCAACGCGCATTCTTTGGGCGCTCAGCTATTTCTAAATCCGGTAGGAACGGGAGAGAGAGAGAAAAATGGTCGGTCGTAAAAGCGACTTAACTGAATCGCCTTTCTATTATCGTTTCCATCTAAACTACGTGTCGGTCGCGAAGGACGCTGACGAATCAATTACAGGTGGACCGACTCGGTGATTGTCACTCGCTTGCGTTCACTCTGTCAGTTCCCCCCGCAGACAGACAGAAACATATGCCGAAAACGCCCCAAGTCTTTTGGAATGCCATTTTTTCCCATACCTAGACTACTTCAATTAGATATCTATTTTTGTATATTTTTTCTGGGTGGGGTTTTTTATTTCAATCAGCGGTTGATGGATATATTCCGCAAGAAAAAAAAAGAACGACTAACGGAAGGACGATGGGAACCGGAGCAACAGTGGTGCGTGCTAGTAGGCAGGTGCGCTCATTTGCCATCCGGCTTTAAATATATAACAAGAAGATAAGAAGACAAGGTCTTTGCTCATTAATCATTCTGCGCCTCTTCTGGTACACGTTGGCCCGTGTCCGGTGCTGCATACCGAACGAGGCCTCCGTAAACTCTTTAAGTCATTAAGCTAATGGGAGGGCAAGATGGAAGGACATTTTGGGCTCCTGATAAACAACCGGGCACCTACTGCGACGTATCACAGTGTACTGCCCCAAAAGTCCAAGGAGTGTTAATTGAGCATTCCATCAAACACACTTTGTCAGCCGATTTGGACTTTGACAAGCTGATCACATGCGTTTCTTGAAAAACGTTGCCAATGCGCCCAACTCACAGTTTTTCCCCCTTTTTGCTCAATCTAGTCTCGGCGACGAGGTCGTCCACGCTCCGTGACGTAGACTTCTGATGAGCCAAAAAATAATTGCTCACGACCATTACCAGCGCCAAAATTGGGGAATGGTCACGAGTGTGACGACATGACCAAATTGCAGAAAAAAATTATTTCGATGTCTAAGTGTCGATAAGACACGTTTTTTTTTATCGATATGTATATTATTATATTATATTTATATTTCCACCTTTCTCTTCTATTATTATTATGTAACGTCAACAAAAGTTGCGTTGATCAACTTATGGACAAGGCCGATTATAACTGTTATTGCTCCTTTCACGAAGCCATCGTTCTTGTATATTTTTTCTTCCTTGGCCGAATGGTTTGCGTGCCTGAATGTGAAATGCGAGCGATGTAATAACATTTTCTCTCTCTTTCTCTCTCACACGATTTACACCGACTTTTTGGTTTCCAGCCTTTGCGTTTTGTTGCATTTTCCCCCAGAAAAAAAACAAAAGGAAGACGAAGAAACCAAACATGGTGGAAAGATATACGGTCCGCGATTAGCCGGTTAAGCGAGAACTCTGGATATTTTTATTTTATTCATTCGGATAAGAGATGAGAGCTCGGGCCGGACGACGGGTGGTCCGGCGTGTGCTCAAACTGTTGTTGATGGCCAACTGCTTTTTAAGATAGTCGCGACCGAAGGTTGGAATAGAAGATGCTTCTCTACTGCTGCTGCTGCCTATAAATGCGGGGGGTTATATACTTTGTTATATTCTCCTGCTTCTTCCTTTTCTTGTTGGTATTTTACACCGGGCGTCCGATCGACAGTTTAATGTCGGCGCATTGTTTAGGCAAACATCGGGGGCGAAAGAAAACACAACATTCCGAATGGCCTGGCGCGGACCGAGGGGGTGCCGGCGCTACTGGGGCCGGTATGGCGCGCGGGAGTAGCAGTTGTGAGCGCCGCGTTAACATACCTGCCCTCTCCATAGATCCCGTTGGATGTTGTGGAAGACGGACAGTTTTGTTGGCTGCTGACTTGGGCTTTTGCTGCCGCTTTGGAATCTGATCATCTTTTTGATTTATCAACGCTCGGCAGGCGGTTGTTGTGTGGGTTTTCCTTATGATTCTATACTAGTAGGTAGCGCACGCACGGGCATCATGCACGCAGCCGGACATGTGGAATTCGATACGCGCCTCTGTATTTCTCTAGCGCCCGGATTCTTCTTCATTTTTGCCATCACCACCACTTGGCGGTGGTCCGATAGCTCCCACAGAAATCCGTGACTCGGTTGTTTGGGTTCCAGCATCCGCAGAGAGAGTTAGACCCCCTTCTCGTCTTTTTTTGTATGTGTGGAACTTGGAGATGATCCGGACAGATTTCAGATAAAAAGAAAGACTTCGCCCTTACCCGCCGTGCACCGTTGCATGTTTAATGCATCGCCTTCCATCTGAAAAAAGTAGATTAGACGGGTTGTGTGTAGGAAGGAATAAGGTTTGTGTGCGGTTTGGGGATTTCTGTTGTAGTTTGGAGCAAAAACAAAACCGAACAAAACGAGAAAATTGAGAATGGGTTTTTTCTTCTTCTTCTGGTGGCTAGAAATCTGGGTAGACACAAGGAGAACACGCGATACTGATTAGGTGGGAAACACATAGAAACAACAGTATAATGTATATGAAATAATAATAACGGCCGGAAAAAGTGATGATGGATGTGTGTGAGATATATCGTTCCGGCGCTATGCGATCCGATGGGTGCCGACTGGTCGTGGTTTCCCTCGCGCATCTCGCAGATGGTATATTTTTACGCTAGACGAGTCCGTCAGGTGAGAGAAATTCGGTCTGGTGGTATTGACCGGACAGGTATATATTTATGGAAAAGAAGACTTCACGGTTTGTCCGCCGGTATTTTTTCTTCTTCAAAAAGTCAATAAGTTGTCCGACTGTGGCCTCGTTTCGTTCCGCCCTGTCCGCGCGCCATAAGGTTACGTTACCCAGAAGCGCACAACACACAACCCGTCAGAAGTGGAAGACTTTGTGGCCGCCAAAACTTCCCAGCAGCATGACTTCTTTCTCGCCTTTTTGTTACCTTTTTTTTTCTTCCAACACGTCAAATCATTCAAAGATCCCCCTCTCTCCATTCTTCAGTTCTTCTCTCTCTCAAGAGAGTCCCCGACCAATTGTTCTCAATGAACTATCATTCTCACACAACACACGCCGGTCGACTCCATTCTTGGGTTCTCCCCCCCAAAATTGTGTAAGGTGGGATGGGCCGATAGTTTACCTGTTACAAAAGAATCAAAGAATGGTGGACGACGGCGCGATGAGAGAAAGAACAAGGCGGTTTTTGATTTTTTCTTTCTTTCTTTCTTCAAAAAATTATATTATTATTCCCCTTCAGAAGAAGAAGAAGAAAAAAAAGATTGTTGTCTATAAATCAAGGTAGGAAAAAGAAGCAGACGAGAAAATAAGGAGAGAACTGGTTTGGCAGGGGCTCGCGACATGTCGCGATGAAAACAAGTATTCAAATCTCTTTCTCGGCCTTTTTTTTTCTTCTTCTTCTTCCTTCTCTTTTCTTTAACCTCTTCTTTCTCTTGTCTCTGTTGTTTCGCTCCCGCCGAACCCTTATTCATCGTCTATTAATGACGGACTGACATTGTTAATGGCCTCGGACACAAATCCATTATTCCCGATAACAACCGGCAAATGGCGGTGTCCGAGGCTTGTTCTTTCTCTTTCTGTCGTCCTCGTCCTTTTTCTTTTTTCTTTTTCTTTTGCCTTTTTCATTCCACGGCTTCAATATGCTTTTGTTGTGTCTTTCGTCTTCTTTTGTGTAACCGCCCCTGCTCTGCTGCTGCTGCCTCGGCCAAAAGGGTTGTTGCGATCCACCAGTCAGACGACTCTTCGCTCTCGAGTTTCTTGTTTAATTTAAATTTGATATTTCTCCTTTATATTCCACCCGTCCTTTATCGTAAGAAAAGTAATTGCTTTTTTTGCCCTTTATTTATACCTGGAATTTTCTATTTGAACAAGTTGCACAACACGCGCTATTTACATGCTAATGTTATCGCAGCACTCTCGGAGCTATTTCAATTCTGCAAATGGACCGGTAAGAGAGCTAGCCCAGGTGCGTTGCGACTTTGGAATGGTTGGCGGGGGGGGGGTTTTTGTGTTTCACTAATGATGATTAGATTAACAGAAAAAGAGGAGAAGAAGAAAGAAAAGGCAGAAAAAAAGGAACTTTTTGGAAAAAGAAGAGGTAGACAGTTGAGTGTGAAGCGGTCGACCTTACACACACCTGACACCTTTACACAGATAACCGAGGGGGGTCTCTTTTTTTTTTTTTTTTTACCTTTTCTGGGGTTAAGACGGGGGTGGAGCCCAAGCTGTCGCGTATAAATCCCTCCCAGAAGAAGAAGAGGGAAACGGCGTTAGAGCCAAGTAACTGACACCATCTGCTTCGAATTTGTTTCTTACCATCCCCTTTGATTGAAGTTTTTTCTTTCCCTCTATTTTAGCGCGCCCACCTGTACACATCCCGCCTCTTGACTCGTGTTTTCTCATTTAAATTTTGTTTGTTGTGTCATAGGATGTTGCTGCCCGCGGATTGGACTTGTCTTCCATCGATTGGATTGTGCAATACAATCCACCCGTGACGGCCGAGGAATACGTTCACAGGGTCGGCCGGACGGCCCGCGTCGGTAAATGCGGCCAGGCCATTATTTTCCTAGCGCCGCCCGAGACGGATTTCATTCACCGACTGGCCAAAAGAGGCATCAGGTTAAAATATAAAAAAAGAAGTTGTTTTTATTTTCTTCTTCCTTTCGTCCAGGGCCGCTAACCTATTCTGGCCCGTCTCATTAATAACGCCCTGTGTCCGTCTATCTAACATATTTTCGATTCCATTCGGGAGATAAAGAGAGGAGGAGAGTTTTCAATTAAATAAAAGGCCGGACTTTTGGGAGAGAAAAGGGAAATGATGACATTCCATTGCCGTCGACTTTAGTCGGACAAAACGGACCGATGCGATACATGGAGAATGCCAAGCGCGGTCCGATCACCGACGTTCGATTTTTTTGTCTTCTGTTTTTCTTTTGTCCCTCGGTTTGGTCCGTCTGGTCTGAGCTGTCGGTCTTGTCTATTTGTTTTTTTCTTTCTTTTTCTTCCTCTCGGGGTAGTTGTAACTTCAGCAGTAGCAAATACTTGGTGATGCTGTTTCATTCCGGGCTGGCGGGCTCACATTTCTGGGCTTCTATTTTTATATGACGTGCATCACGTTACTATTTAGACGGCGTTGTTTTGTTGGGTGTCGACTGCGTGCTTTCATTTCGTACACATCAACAACTGGTCGTCACGCTATCCGAGCCAGATGGCGCCGATAAAAACGCGATAGTATACGGTCGGTCCGTCTCTCTCTCCCAACCCATGTCGGATAGATCAGAACTACTAGTCTTCGACTACTAGCAGCTTATATCAACATAACAGAAGCAAAAGGCAGCCAATCAGCTTGTTGATTTGCCCCAAATGCTCGCCCTTGGAGAATCGGGTCGTGGCTCCAATCATCCATCAACGACATGCCAATAATCAAATAGGAGATGGGCACCGATGGAAACGATTGTCGTCGTCGTCATTTTTTTCCTATATATGAAGGGGATCGAAACCTGATCCGGCCGACTGCCTTTTTCTTCCTCTATATACACGTGTTCTCGTGCTTCTTCTTCTCCTTTTTTTTTATATATTATATTTTTTCACCGGTCGTGGCCGGTTCTTTTGGACTTTGTCTTTCCAATTGATCGGATCGCTTGATTAACCTTTATTTCCCTTTTTTTTTGTTGTCTCTTTCTCTCTCTTGTTTCTTGTGCGCGTTTTGTCGGCTCCGAATCCAGTGTCGTCGAGAAGAATCCAGATGCCATTTTGAAAACGTTGGTCAAGTCCTGGGCAAGGGTAAGATTACCATCTAACGGACTTGTTAAAAGAATGGGCGAATCTAATGAGCACCGTGTCACGTTTTTCACCTCCCGACAGGCATCGCAATCGATGGAGCAAGCGGCCACCGCCGTCCAGCTCAGCTTCGAGGAAAGTGTTATCGAAAGTTACAATCTTTACGAAATGGCCACCAAAGGTGATGATCGATCTTAATCAAAACCTTGATGATTGAATTTTTAATAACGTTTTTTCCATTTGGCAGGTTACGTCTCGTTCGTCCGGTCTTATGCGGCTCTGCCTAAGGACGTCCGCGATGTCTTCAACTTTCAATCGCTCCACCTTGGCCACTACGCCAAATCGTTTGCCCTTCGCGATCCACCGGCTCGTATCAACAGCGCCGGAAGGATCGGCCAGCGTAACGATCGCACTCAGCAATTCAACACGGCCCGCCAACGCAATCCGGCCGTCAAACGAGCGGCTCTTGCAGCTGGGTAAGCGACACACAACAATGGAATCGTGTGAGAGAGAGAGAGAGGGGATTTCTGTGTGACATATCGCGTGATTGCCGCCGCCCGCACATACTCTGCCGGGTTCGTGAGAGCCGGAGAAAGAAAAAAGAGAAGACGTTGTAATGAGAGAGTGGAACATGCTTTTGCTCTCGAGATAATTGGGCTTTAGTGCCGTTTCCAGGGAGGAAGGAAACGATGAACGTTGGAGTTGGTTGTACACATTTTTCGAGAAGAAAAAAAAAGAAAGAAAGAAGGAACCTTTCCCCCCTCGCGTTCTTTTCTTTTATTGGCACACGGATCAGTGGCTGTTGCGTGCCGTGCCGGGCAGTTTGAGACGGGCTCCCTTTAAATGGTGCGCGCCAGACTCTATTACTACTACTAGGGGGCAAAAAAGGCTCTCTGCTACGATTGAGAGAGAGGTAGAAAGAGAAAAGGACTTTTGGTTAGCCACCTATCGTTTTCGCTGGAAATGGGGGTCCATCATCACGCGTCGTGTAGACGACGGACGCCTTATAAGGTGCGAATCTGCCCCGATCGGTGGTCTCCGCTCATTCGTCTTCCAAAGCCTATTGTCGATAGCAGCAGCTCCGAACGAGAACTCTCAATTCCGACTAAATCGAATTTCGACCTAAAAGGAAATGGGACGGCACTGCCCGCCGCTGGACTGGACTTTTTTTTATATACACAAAAGATATATCAAACGATCGCTGGATTTCCGGGCCGATCCTTAAAAACACTACGTTTCCTTTTGGCTTCCATGACGACGGGCATTAAGCTTCCACCAAATGTATATAAATATATATCGGCCGGTCCCGCCCCCACGGTATTTACAACATCCAACAGCTCTTTGGGCTAGAGCGGGCTGGCAGTCACGCTTTTGGAGCTCCTTAATGGCTGTTTCATTATCATAAATCGAGTAGAAGGCGAGAAAGAGAATAAAACTAGCCTGGATCTAGAGAAAAGAAGCGGAACATTACTGCTACCCGATGGCAAAGTGCACATGCTCTTTCTCTCTCCTCACCTTCGTCTCTATATATTAGCAGGAGAGTAAGTCTTACAGATGGTCGCGTCTTTTATCCACTAAAAAGATCCACTAAAAAGCTTACCGTCGAGAGTTATTAATATTTGAAAATCGTCGCCTTGTGTTGTTGTCAACCGGTTAGTTGTTATTGTCGACGACGAGAGGGAAAAGGCAGCCGTGCGCGATATTTTTCCCTCTTGTAGCCCACCAAGAAACCGCAGACAAAGTTTACACGAACGCTTAGTCAGTCACTAAGGTGTAGTGTGGATTTGTTGAGCCGGGAGATATTATTCGATCGTGAGATAATCCGTCATGCTTGACATCCACCGTCTGTGTGTGTCTATGACCAAGCCAAGCCACCTTGATTTTGTTATTTTATTTTTTCAACCCCCGTCGGAACTGCCCTCGTCGAAACTTGCGCACTCTTTTGTGGTCCGACTGGGCTCATTTCCGGCCATTAGAAACTAATCTAGTGTAGCGCTAAAAAAAGAGAAAAAAGGGGGCCCCCTTCGAATGTAGCTAAAAAGTACTAATCCCACCCAAAGAGCTTTTTAGCTCTCTTTCACTCTTTTATCTCCATAAAAACCGGACTCTAATTGATGACAATAGTGGTGTAGTAGTAGTAGAGAGAGGGGTCTCTTGTGTGTGTTTGTTTGTGCGCCGTCGTCGTATAATGGAATTATAGCCTTGTGTAGAATCGAACCGAGGCGGCGGCAATAAGCAACAGAAGAAAAAGAAGAAAGAAGAAGAAGAGAGCTTTAATCGCTTTACAACTTCCAAGAGCCGGGATTGTTAAGTCTCTTTTCATTCTGTGCGCGCACTTCATTTATAACGATTCGCCAGAGCTCCTCTTATTTATTTTATCCTTTTTATGATTACTCTGGCTAGTCAGCGGGGGGTAACAAACACAAAATAAAAACCTATTGAGATTTGATATTCTAATGGAACTTGATAGACCTTTTCATGATGTTTTCTTCCTGTTTTTTTTTGCAGGTTGGAGGGCCAGGCACCGCGTCAGCCGAATTATTACGAGCGTCAAGCCATGCTGTCCGAGTACTCTAGCGGATTGGCTCCGCTACCGAACAAGCGGATGAAAACGCGTCCTCCGTCGTTGCTCGATCCTCCAGCAGTTGTCGCTCAAGAAATGCCACCCCAATAATAAACTTTTTTTTTCTTCATCCTTTTGTCTTCTTATTTTTTTTTTGGTGGAAATTTCTCATGGAAAAAACAATTTGCCACGCTCAATCATCTTTCCCTCTTCCACCGTTAAACCCGAAATTGTTGACTGTATATTTACTTTCCTCACCCGAAAAGTGGGTAATAAGGAAGAGGCGAAACAAATGAAAGAAAGAGTCAAGAAAAGAGAGAGAGAGACGCGCGGTGCGACGCGACGTTGGCGGCATCGGGGCGCTCTCTTTTTCCGGAAAACGTTAAAAAAATCATTGACACTTTCGCCACCGAAGAGTAATCCACACAAAGAGATTTTCTTCTTCTTCTTGTTGTGCCGCCTGATGATGATGATGACCACCCCGGTGCCGAACCCCGAAGAGTTTTCTCCTTTTTTCTCTTTGGTCTCCTTGTTCACACAGCCGTGTGAAACCTGCAATCATTCGTCAGGTACTCCATTATGTGAAAGATAGCGCGGCGGCCGCAATCCTCGCTGAAAAAATAAGTTTTGAAATCAAACAAGCGGAGAAAAGTATATCCCTCGAGGTGGTAAGAAGACACATAGAAAAGAGAAAAGAAAAGAAAGTGAAGATAGTCTTAGTGCTCTTCATCTTTTTCGACTCATTGGGGGCGGGTTGGCACAGAGTTACCCCCCTGGTGGGGCACAGACAAGGAGAGTGTGGCTTTTAATGTGACGGTGTCAGTGGAACCTTGTAACTAGAGAGCGCCCCCGCACCACCCTCATCCTTGCTTCTCCGACCTCTTGTTACTTCTCTGATTTCGTCTCAAAGAGCAGCAGCCCTTCTAAGGCTTATTATCAAACGTAAAGGGGGGAAACTATGTGTGCGAGCTGGGAGAAGAAGAACGACGATGGAGGTAGCAATCATCCTTAATCGGTTGCCTCGTTGTCTTAACAGAACCTTTGTGTACATTTACCTGCACATCTTCCTGTTTTTCTCTCGTCGCAGCCCAGAAAAAAAGTCCCCCCTCCGCCACCTTCTGTCTGTCTACTACTATTCGGTTATTATTATCATCATTTCTCGTGTGTCTTGTCGCTTCAATCTATCCCCCCTCCTTTTTCAAAGGGGGGCACCACCACCACTGCTGTCTCCACCGGTTATTTTTTCGGCTACAGCTCCGTGGGAAGTTGGTTGGAAAATCAGCTTTTTTTTTGTTGTTACCTTGTTGTTGTTGTCTGAAAGTTTTTATATACCGGCACATTTATATACGATAAGAAGCGCACACGTAGTAGTAAGTTGGAATATCGTGTTACTAAACCACCCGGAATAACATCCTTGTTGGTCTTTTTTTCGGGGTTGGTTTGCGTTATTGTCCACTCTGTATATGTAAGTATATAAGTCTACTAGGCTCTTGATACGCTTGTTGATCGATGTAATCACTGCCGGTTTCGAATCGGGGGGATCAATATTGAATGTCGGTTATGCAGCAGATGGCTGTGAGCGCATGCACAGCACACGGCACAATCCCCGAAAGAAATCGATCAACGCCGGGAGATAAAAATTTTATACATCAGCAGAAGCTCAGAATGTATGTAATAAACAACCCGAGCGTGTCATACCCATACAGGGAGACTTTACCCGGACAACAACAACAACTGCCGGAAATATTTCGAAACTTATGAAGCAGTCAATCTATATTTATTTCTTTTTCTTTTTTTGTCTTTCTCCTGACAAGCAAAAGAGACAAAGTTATCTTATTGTTTCTCTCTTTCTTCCTTCTCCGATCATCGGAATGCCCTCCTTGTTCCCCTCTAGTTTTTTTTTTCTTGGCGCTTATCTCGTCGGATACCTGTTGCTGCTGTTGCCGCTACCGAGAAATATATATATTAGAAAATAAAACATTTTCAGGGCCATTGATTCCGAGGGAAAAGGAGACCACGTACGTTATATGGTAGGCCGGTGCTGCTGCTGGAAAGCGTCCGGGGAAGTTTTTGTGTGTGTAAGAAAAAGAAACGAAAACGACGCGGCTGACGATAGTTTCCCGTAATCTTTACGAGCCTCTTTTCTCAACATTTCCCGAGTCATGTTTTATTTCTTTTCTCTCTCTCGGAGATTGTCAGCTGGCAGCAGTTTCCTCGCGTCGTCGTCGTCGTCTCTGAGACTGCGACTCGTTTTTCTCGCTGTTCTTGTCTACCTTAATAAGGATGTAATGGAACATCCGACGAGCAATTATGGTCTGGGAGTCGAGAGGGGGGAAAACTCGGTACAGTAGTACGTAGTAGTCTACCGCAAGCCGGCCGAGTCCGCGCTCGATGGCTTTTTAAAGTCGTTTCCGAAAAAGGTTTTCTCTCTTTTACTTGACTTAGGCTGCTCTAGACAGTATATATATATATGCGTTTGACGGGAATGACATCGGAGCAATAAGGAAATTAGCTCGGTTGAGCCATTTGTGGCCGCGCCGCAATAGACAACTTTATTTTCTCCCTTCTTCTTTTTCGGGTGCCTGGGTTTTCGGGAAAATCAACTTGTATGCTCTTCTCCATATCTTTGCTTCGCTTATATGTGACACAAAGTCGTTAGCTCATTACCGGTTTTGCTGCTGCCGCTGCTACTTACTTCTTTAACTGCTACCGCTTCGATAAATACACATATATACAAGTCGCTTAATTACCTTTGCGTAACTAAAAGCTCGGTGGGGGCGGGCTATTTGAAAAGAAGAAGAACTGTAGAAGGAGAGAGAGAGAGATGTTCGTCCGTAAGCGCTGGGCAATTATACAAAGGAATAAGCGTTTTTCCGACGATGACGCGAAAGGAAAACGACTTGCCGCGTCCTCAATAATAAGGCCCATGAACGAGTTACTTGCGCGCTCCCCTATGTATGTTTTTTTTCCATTTCTTTTTTGTTTTTTACGAGTTTTATTAGCTTTTTTATACCCATGTGAAGTCGGTCGTTTTCTTCATACTTATGTACACCGGAGCATTGCCGCAATATGCCCCCGTTTACTACCTCTCTCTCTCTCCGGCTCTGATGTCTGAATGCTCCCGCTTATATGTATGTGTGGGAGCCCGAACGGCGCCCGAGCTGATGAGGCACTCAGCCATTCACCATTTGTCGACAAGTCAAAAAAAAAGAAAAAGAAAATTCGAGGAACGACGAGGACAAGAACGAAAGAAAGAGAGAAAGGTATATACAACAATAGTAGTAGTAGCCAAATATTGAAGCACCTGTCGCTGTTTGATATTTTCGCCAAAAAAAGAGGCGACACACAACGACGATAGACTCTCTCTCGAGAGAGAGCATGGCCACTTTGGGGATGAATAATAACTCCGTCGTCGATTCGAGTCCAAAGATTTTGAGTCCGCTTCGAGACAGACAGATCAGCTATTCTGTCCTATGCGCGTCCAACATGCACGTCGCTCGTAATGTTTTACAGAGAAGAAGAAGAAAACTATAGACACAACAGAAGCAGTAGTAGGTTTAACCAGTCTTTTTTAGATACGGAGCCTTCACGCTACTGACGGGCTGGCGTGCGTGACGCGCGCTAGCCGATCCAATCGCAAGGCAAACAAAACTCGAATGCGATATATTTTTCATTTTTCTTCCTTTTCCATCTTGCGTCTGTCTCTCTAAAAGAAAAGCCACGAAATGCCAAGAGCAGCGCAGCAGCAATCTGCCGTGAAAGCTGGCGCATTCGATGGCTGTTGTGGGACACGATGATGATTGTATACATAGTCGAGTCGTCTGGGTAATAGCCCTTGTTTTCACTCGTTAAGATTATCATCAGCGTACAAGTAGTCTAACGAATGGCAACAAACAACAGTCTAAAGGGGTTGAGGGACCACCTAGGAGTGGAGTCGACCGCAGAAATCTATCTATTTGTTACCTAATAGCAATACGGCTTGTCATACGATCTCTTTGCCGTCATACGCCAACTAGGAGACCACCATCATAGGCCAACAGCCAACAGAGAGATTCATGAGGGGGTTCGGTTGTTACGTATATCGTGTCCAGCGCGTCGGCGCAATCTGAAACCGTATCCGTTCTGTTGATCGTCCGCGCGACGGACGACGAAACCTTCCTAGGTGAAGCCAATTGACGGAAATTTTGATTTACTCTTTTGATTAATTTACCCGAGAGGGACATGGTGTCGGATTTGTGTAACGGAGACAACAAACAACAAACACAAGACGGAAATAAGAACTAAAAAAAAAATGAGAAGAAAAAGACGAAGCCAGTCGCGGTTGACCCGAGTCACGCCAAGTGTCACATCAGTCGGTCCCCCCTCTCTCTTTTATTCCGCTCATGGCGTCACCGGGTATTTCCCACGCCTAGGCCCCCAAGATGGCAATCTTTCGGGAAAAGTTTTCGAAGGAAAAACAAAATAAGTTTTGGTTTTGCTCGCATGAGCAAACTATTGACTGATACCGGCCACTAGTCGACGTAATTGGGGGCGACCGGGGGTTTTTTCCGAAGATGTTTTTGTTTCTTTTCTTTCGTCTCTCCCCTTGAGGGCGGAAGCCACGGACCCTCGCTTTGACAAATGAACAGTTTAATGTCGTTTTAGATGGTTGCGATAGATGTGTGCTGGGCTGGAGCGAAAAAGAAAAGAAAGACGTATACGACGGTTGCCTCAGAGTCGGCGCATTCGGCTCTCTCTCTCTCTCTCTGGCTCGACTACATATTCCTTTTCCAACCCCTCGGTCTTGTCTCTCTTTCATAATGATGATGATGATGAATTCTACCTCTCTATGCGATCAGCTTTCATTAGCATGGCCATCACGTTTGTTATACTGCGGCTTCCATCAGGTTTTTCCTTTCATCCACCGTTCGCATAGCTGCCGTTTGAATTCCAAATGATTCCGCCTCCTCTTCTTCTTCTTCTTCTTCTTGTATATCGTGAGTAATAGGTAGTAGCTTTTTTCTGTCTTCTTTTTTACTTGCAGGGAGCCGCGCGCTTCTGCTCATTCTGCTGGCTCGCGTCCACCGGGGAGAAAGGCAACGGTTTACATTTACACACATACAAGATCGAGACGGATGACTGTGTCGTGTCATTTACCTTTTTCTTCTTTCTTTTTCTTTCCCCTTCTCTCTCTTTTGGCATGGAAATCGGCTGCTGGGTTGATCGCCAAGATTGCGCGTTTTGCGCGTGCGCTATACGCTGCGTGTATCCGCATAATACCCCGACCGCAAAAACAACTAGCTAGAGAAAAAAATTCCCCCCTTTATTCGAGAAAGAGAAAGAAAAAGAACAGAACTGCTATTATTTCATGCTAATATGTGAGGAAAGAGAACCATTTGATCGCGTGTGTAATGTGCTCTAACATTCCAGTTCTCTTGAAGAGGAAAAAAAGAGAGACAAATAACAAAAAGTCGAGAGAGAGAGAATAAGAGAGTCGATCGTGACGTTATCGGACATCGAAATACACGGCTACTGGTTTCTATATATACCAGAACAGCAGTCAAGAGAAGGGACCGTTTTTTTGTCTTTCTTCTCCATCGTCTCCTTCTCTCTCTCTATAAGCTGATTAAATCGAAAGAAAAAGACTCGGTTGTGTGTCCTCCATTTAAGGCCGATGAGAACCAGTTTGAGCTCCTGGACTCTCGTCGTCAATGCGTTAACTGGTTGCCATTCATCTCGCACGGCTCGTTGCGCGCACGCCATCCAATAACGCAGGAAAAAAACTACCAGAAAAAATATATATAAAGGCAAACGGTCACTTGACCGCGATGATTTACGATCGTACAGATAATTCCGCTCGGACCGTTCATCATATAACCAATCCAGTTCTCTTTTTTGTCTTGTTGTTTAGCCTTCTGTTTAATAATTTAACTATGGCGCGCGAGTCAGAGAGAGAGAGAGAGAGACAAACAACCATAAGTTTTCCCAAGGTTTCGATACATTCGGAGGATAAGGATCGGCTCCTGAGAAATGGAGAAGGCAACAGCGGCTACCGGATTGATTGTGTGCCACACACACACACCTTTTCTGATTTTAATTCAGGTGTTATGCTTGCCCTGTGCGACTTGAGGTCAACAAGAACATGGCTGAGTTTTTTTCTTTTTCCTTGTTCTCTTCATCTCCGTCACCGCACGGCCCGTCTTCATTTGGACGTCTAGAGGCGTTGAAATAAAGCTGTGTGCATCCTCCAAAAGAGAGTTCTAGAGTCTCTGAAAAGGCGATTAGCATCGCGTATACCTACCGGTGACAAAACACGGTGGAGAGAGAAACCGATGAGTGAGATGATTGAGCTGACTTTGTCCATCTCTTTTCAGCAGTGGCTTATCTTCCATTTTTTCCTCCTATAAGAGACAGAGAGAAAGCCTCCTCTTCTTTTTATAAGAAGTTAATTGCTCTTGAGTAGCTACCTTTTGAAGCTCTCGTATCGTGTGTTCCGCTCGGCCGCGCCTCCTCCCTCCTTGGTGCTGGACGGTGGTTGTTTTATCGCTCCATACCTGAACTTCTTATTCTTTTTCTTTTCCTTGTCGACAAAAAATGCGTCTGAAAAAAAAAGAAAAGAAGGAAAAAGAAAATAACCTTCCACTTAATAACTTGAAAAGACCTGACAAAAGGGAAAGATAAGTAACAAGAAGAGCCCTCAAGCTCTTTATTCCTCATTCTTATACACACTTCCCTCAAAACTCCTGGCTCAACCGTAGTACTACGGTGTATACATATGTGTCTCTAGTAGTAGTAGTATATATAAGTCTTAAGCCGTGCGTCTCTTTAGTGCTGGCAACTCTTTTAAAGAGTCATTAGGCCAAAAGATTTATCCCATACCCAAACTGATGAACAGCTATTGTCTGCCATTTATTTAAAAACCGAGTGAAAAGAAGAAGAAAAGAGGGAAGCAACGGCAGCAGCACATGCTATTATCATCATTTGCTTCTTTTCCTCCAGTACGGACCAGTTCGGGTTTCTTCTTTAATCCCTCCATCACTTATTTGGCCTGGAACCAAAGGGAAAGAAGAAGAAGAAAAAAGATTTAAGGGGAAAAACACATTTATGCCGACGATAAGTGCCCTTACAATTTATAATCTATGTAATGGTTGTATAGCAGCTAAACGACTTACGTTCCCACCATCTCTCTCTCTCTCTCTATCTTTTCGTTTCTTTCTTGAAGCCTTTCTCTCTATTTATTTTTTCAGACTTAACGTTCGATTGGGCGGGCAATCGACTCGAAAATTGCCGCCGTCTCTCTTTTTTCTTTCTTAACTTGCGCACAGCAGCAGCGCGCTCCGTTTACACGGCGCGAAATATTAAAGTCCGGCCCCCGCCAACTCTCGCCATTTTGTCTTGATAAACTTTTTTTTCCAGTAAAAAGAAGAACGTAAGAGAGCGGATGGTGTGGCGCGCGGGGGGATTTATTAGATGGAAATTTCCGGAGCGGGTTCGTTCCAGTCGATTAAGCTCCTCCCGGTCCCCTATGTTGCGTTATATGAATAATACCACTTAGAAGCGGTTCAGCGTTTAACCAAGCGCTATAGTCTACAACTAGCAAAAGCGCACAGATAAAAAAGAAAGAAAAAACCAAGGACGTTCCCATCCAGCAGCTAAACGAGAATGAAAACAGTTTATGAACGTTGTTGTATGTATGTCGTCGTCTTCGTATAATAATTCCGTTTTTTCTTCTTCTTCTTCTTTTTTTTCGAGGGGGCTGCGCTATAGCTGTGCTCTCCGCCCGGGAAAGAATAAAGAAAGCATCCTGTTTGCTACATAGTATTTATTAATATTTTTCTTTCCTTTCTTATTTTTTTCATTTAACGAGTCTTCCTTCTCTTCTCTTGTGTATACTTCTTTTGCGGAGCTTTTAAAATATATAAAAATATAAGAAGAAGAAGAAAACGTTAAACGCGCGGCCGCGTGTCCTCGTTTTGGGAAACTGGCGTTTAACTACGCGATAGTGAGAGAGCGTGTATAGTTAAAAGAATAAAAAAAAAGAAAAAAAAAGAACAGGATAGAGAGAGAGTGTGTGCGCTGCCGCGCGGCGTGTTTGGTTACATTCAAACCTAATGGATCTAATTACGGCTTAATGAGTGGCGTCTTTGATTGGGGCGGCGGAACAGGTGGCTGGTGCTGTTCGGAGCCTCTCCGATTATCGGGAAACCGTGCAAGGAGCTGTAATTTTACACAACAACAACCGAAAGGCGCAATCGACAAGCGTCAGCTGAAGACTTCATTAGCGAGCCTTGGGATTTTCTGTCTCGTGAAGTTGTCTCCAGTCGAAATTGATGAGAACAAATCAAGGTAAATCACCGATCTTGACATAGATTTCGCCTCGTTTCCACAAATTATATAACGGTCCGCGGTTCTCATTCTAATTTCTTTTTTCGAAAGTTTATTTTAGGTTATTTTTTTTATATTTATTCTTCGAAAAAGAGACGAAAAAAAAATCAACGGCGCGCGCATGAGCCGCAACCGGCAATTGAAACACGGCGAACGAGGAGGGAAATGACGCAGTATACGCGGGAGAGATGATAGCGTCGGCTTTTTTCTTCTTCTTCGGTTACCACCGGAGAAATGATGGATTGAATTTTTTTGTTGTTGTTGTTTCTCTCTGCTTTTTCTTGTTAGATTCATTTTGTTATTCTTTTCACGGCCATTTTTCTTAAACAGAAGGATGCGCCATAGCTCAGGAAAACAAGAAAATGACCAAAAGGCAGAACGAAAACAAAAAAGGTAAAAAAGTTTTGCAGTCTGACTGAGAGGGGGGAGCTTAAGTGGTGTCGTGGGCGATTACGTCAAGAAAGGGGGCTGATATTTCCTGTACCGCACCTTTTTATCCCCCCCTCTCTCATTACTCCACATCATCTATTGTTATCACGTCCAAATCCTGCCGGAAGCCATTCGATGTGCGGCGCGCACCTGGTGAAAACTTAACGGAACTAAGAAACAAAAGCCGCGTTTTATTCTAATAGAAAATCTGAATAATTCTTCTTCTTCGTGGAATTCATCGAAGAGGAGGAATACGAAATCAAAGGTTTTTTTTCTGGTGAGGGGGGTGATTACCAGTATTGAACCACTCTAGGCCTATACGATCCATCATTGGTTCAAGTACGCGTTAACTCGTACTTATATATACCCGCTTGTTGTTATTGTTGTTGTTATCGTTGCCGAGGGATGTTGCCAGGAGGCAAATCACGTCCTCGCAACCCAATGTTATACCACCGCTCTGTGTACGTATCTGTTCTGTACACCTGAACAAAAAAAGTAAAGCGGAAGCGCTCATCATCGCTGGCTGCCGAGAGCGGGGGGACTCTCGGGCCACCGCCACCCCCTCACACAAGTTCAAACCGTTGGTTTCTCTCGTTGGGCTCGTTTCCCAGCCTCCTGTTGCGATGATGAGGGCGATGGGGGGAGGAAGAAATCTCACGCTACTAATTGGACCGCCGTTTCACCTGTGCGCGTTAGGGTGTGAGCGCATGAGATGGGAAGCGCCCTGATCTCCTTCTCTACTGTTTTTTTTTTCTTTTTTTAAAGGGCTCTCCTTAAAACTGTACGACAAACACACACATACAGAGGTCAAACTCTTTTTAAAAACAGAAAACTGTTGAAGATAAAAAAAAAGCGCAGTCGTTTCTGTTTTTTTCTGTCCAGGCTAATGGCCCATTTCCGCGTCAAAGTTTAAACGGAGCTCGACATGAAATTCAATGAAAAAAAAGGAAAAGAAAGGAAAATAAGAAGCTCTCTGCGGTGCTGCTCTATCCCGCGAGATGATTTATGCAACGACAATACAAACCCGCTTCTGTCTGAGAAAACCGGTCATAAGTCTTAACAGACGCTATAGGGAGGGAAACAATCATAATTGAGGGGAGCTCCTACCACCTCTACGCGGACGGCGCGTTTTTTCTATTTTTTCACCGTTCGTTTCGAAAAAATAACCCGCGATGACATTCGTTTAGCGCCGGCTTGTTGCCCGCCTTCTTTAAGCTGCTAGCCGAGAGCTCTGCTCGGTCCGCGACGGTGTGAAAAATCGATGGCGGAGCTCCTCCAGACAAGAAAAAAGAGAGATATATAGATAACCGCCTCGGGGAAAGTTATTGGTATATTATACTTCTCACACAGAAGGCACACAAACAAATGGGCGGTTTATAAGGAGTAGAAGAAGAAATAGACAAGAAAAAAAAACGGGGAACTAGAAGAAAGAGTGACTCGGTAATTGGCTTGTGCGGTTTTTCTTATTCTATGTCGGCTGGTTGTGCGGTGGTGGTGCCGTGAAACACCACAGGGAAATGACTCACCGGACTGTGTACTATTCAGCCAGTCGATACAGACCGCTCTAGCTCTCGTCTGAGAGTTTCGAAAAAGGCGACGGCGATTCTCCCACACGACGAGATAAACGAAAAACATACGGAGCCAACTGATGATGGCGACGTCGACAGCGATGATGATGAGAATTTAAAAGGGAGGGATAGAGCTCGACCAGAAAAAATAAACAAACAAGACACACACAAGTTATCCTAACAAAAAGGTGGTACTAATTGGCCGTCTGTCGTTTTCTCCTCGCGCCGCCACCGTTTTTGAATTTTTCATGCCGTATACCCGCGTGCTCCAGGTTGATAAGGAAAAAAAAGGGCCGAGCGAAAAAGAAAAAGAAGATTCAAGTCGCCTATTGATCGTTATCATTCCAGTTAGGTTCGCCCTCAATCTGCGCGCACACAACAACGAGTCATTTGTGTGTTTTTATATCGTCAATTTGCTTGACTCTATATCGAAAGAAAAACAAAAGCCGTCTCCAAACCATCTAGAATATAGCCATATAAAAAAGATTTCGTCGAAAAAGAACAACAACGCGGTGCTGGAAATGGCCGTCCGATTATAGGCTTGTTTGTTGGCTCTATACCCACAGTTATATACACACAAGAAGCGGCGTTCACATCCGGGAACTCTCTTGTTGGCTGGAACGATCCGTTTCTCTCTCTTGATTTCGTCACTTCTTTTTTTTTCTCTCGCCGGCTGCCGCTGCTTGGTGGAAAAATATCCATCGACCGCAGAATGGCGCGTTCAATCCTCGGCGTATTATATCTAATGCCTTTTTTTCCCTCTGCTATATAGGAAACATCTGTTGCCGGACATAACTTGTCGTAAACGTCGGCTGCTCGCGCTCTCCGAGGCACCCAATGGATAACTATACGTATGGACTAGACGTACCCGCGGGATTTCTTCTCCTCTTTGGTGCCGCTTGAGTGGCTTGTGACCGCCGCAGTACTGCCGCCCGTGATTTGCGACCGAGAAAAGAAAAAGGAACGAAGCGACGACGACGACGACGCTGGCCGTGTAAACGTGTTGATGAGCAATGCACCGTTTTGTCGCATGAAAACGCGCGTGAACCGCGTTGAAAGAAATCAAGGAAGCAATAACGAAAGAGAAAGGAAGAACGTCTGTTGCTGCTGCTGTGTTATGTATTAAACGGCTACCGTTGCTGGGAGCCAATCAGACTATGAGAAGAAGAAGATGCGTAAATCTTTTCGGTAGCCGAGTTCCGAGACGTTTGGAATGCATCATCCGCTCCCGGCTTTCATCCCTTATTTTTCCTTCTTCTTTCATCAGCTTCTTCTTCTTCTCTCTTCTTCTTTCGTCGTCTACCGATATACAAAATGATCCGACAGGGAGATTTTGAATAAGAAATACCGTTCGCTTTCTTTGTTCAAACGTGGCCTCTAAATAACCTCAGGTTATACACCAAACAGACAGCAGCGGACGGAGCATCAGAGACAGGAGGAGCAGCTAACACAAGAGCCCGCGTTATATTCTTATAGACTTCGGGGTTTCATTTATTCTTTTATTTATTTATATATCTATATGTATTAGATGGTTTCTTAAAGAGCACGTCGCCGCGCAGAACCCATCTCTCTCTCTAGTGGTGGCTGACGGCCGGTCATTAGTCAACTTGCCGAAGCCAATAGAAGGCGGCATCGGCGGCGTTCCTTCTTCTTCTCTCTTCTTATACCCGTTTTTTCCTTCCTTCTTCTTTCGCCTCCTTCGCTCACCGCCATAATGAGATTCTTGTTTGTTTCTCTCTGAAAAAGTTCTCCGCGTTGATTTTCAGAATTCAAACCCAACAAAAACTCGCTGATAGGTAGGGAGGGGAAACGAGCACACGACAAACAAATCAAATGACCAGGTCCGCCATTAATAGGTAGGAAATATAACGCAAAAAAAAGAGAGAGAGAGAACAGATAAAAGAATTCCAATGAGCAAACAAAACAGTCGACTTGTAGTGAGCAATGCAACCCACTTTCCCAATCAACGATGTAAACTTGTTTTTCTTTTTTTCTTTTTTCCATTCCTCGAGTGTGTGGACACACAATCTTTTCCCCTATTTTTATACCAGTTGCTGTCGATGTTATTAGATCGGTGGCGACAAGCGTATTGCGTCCCTCTCTCGTCGCTCAGCATTTCTCCACAAATTACGCGGCGTCAATGTGCATGCGCCACAAAGCGTATAAATATAGAAACAGCGGCGTTGATGGATGGTTATGGCGGCCTTTATCTTTGCTCCGATTGCCATCAGCGACCGCCCTCCTTTTAAGCGCTCTCTTGTAGTAGATTTCAAATTGGCTCCAGCGCAATTGGGAGAGATTGGCGAAAACGCCCTATCATCAAGCTCTAAGAACTTGAAGTTAAGAGAGAGAAAAGGAAAGAAAAATGGTGGACAATAACGGAACGGGACATTTCAATCGCCTTATAAAGTCAAAAAAAAGACAAAAGAAGAGAGGAACGTGACAGCCAAAAGTCATTTCAGCGTGGAACAAATGAAATTGGACGGCAATGTGTCCCGAGGAAAATAATTCGAAATTTCTGTATTTTCTTTTTCGTATAAAACCCATTATGTCATAAATAAGAGTGGCCGGGCTGGCTGGCTGGCTGGCCGGCCGCATGCGTAACGGGCCGCCGTTGTATATATATATATATATATTGTTGCTCTGTGTGTGTGTGTACACACCATCCAATCAAGCCGAGCCGAGAGCTGGAGAATCGAATTACACTTTTTCTTCCACACACAAAACTCTCACAGCACCTCCCCGTGCCCGCCAGAGAGCGGCAGGGAGTCTTATGTGGCAGCCTACCGGTCGTGAATCTCTCAGCACGGCTCCATTCAAACATTCATAGAGCCATTTTTTCTTTTTTTTTTTTTTTGTAAATTCTTTCTTCTGTTTTTGTTTTCTTTCTCTTTCTCGGAAAATTAGAATAGAACTAGAGATGGAAATCATCTTCTCCGTCTGCTCTTATACAAGTGGCGATGGCCGTTTCAATTCAATTGTGGCCAGCACACCGGCAATAATGTGATAAATGATAAAATAAAACGAAATGAAAAATAGACTGGAGAATTTCCTTTCTCTTGCCCCTTTTGGAGCTGTAACTCTTCCTATTATTCTCTCTCTTGCTCTTCTTTTTTTCTTCTTCTTCTTCTTTATGGACTCGTTTAGCCTATAATCGCTGTCGCAGCGTGCTACCGGCTTTTGTCGGCGTTGTCGGCTCTCCGTCTCTCCAAAGATCCGCGTTTTGTCACTGACGTGGTCCGAGTTAACCGCCGCGCTAGTGGCCAGTTTCGCCGGACAAAAGAAGAGAAAAGAACTTTCTTCTTCTTCTTCTTCTTCTTTTTCATTCTCAATTTTCTGGAATAACAAGAATAGAAGAAGAAGAGACGACGAATACAACGCGTTTTAATTGGAATAGGTACGCGCATCCCATCAAGAAAGGGTGGAGCGACCATTATAACGCGGCGGGGTCATAAACTACGGGCCGTTGATGAACCCCGAGGACGACGGATGAAAAATACTGCAATGATCCAGTGCGTACAAAAGGGGGGAGATAGATTTAGCCCTTATATAGCCCTTCGTTTTCTCCTCTCTTTTTTTTTGTTGACCGGATGTCGATATATACGGCTATAACAAGCTATAAGACCTCCGTATAACCTCCCACGCACCTGCTGCTGATTGCGCTAGGGGATTTTTAGCCCTCCTTTTCTTCAGAGAAGGGCCGATGTAATATTGGTAGTCATCTGGTGTTTGAGCCAGACCTGCTGCTACTCTCTGGCTCAATTACTTTTTCGTTGCAGTATATGTTCTATATTGCTTTGTGTATATATAGAAGTTTCTGAGATAATTAACCGGCTCTTTCCTGTTTTTAATGAATCGCTTCGGACTTGAAGATGCCACAAAACGTTTAGTTCATCCTATACTCCAAGATTTATACTATAGGCCCCTATATCTTGTGTCTACAACTCCCCCGGCCGATTGAGAGAGGCCGTCGAAAAGGTCAACTTAAGAAATTTTCTCTTATTTTCCCATTCAAAGAAAGAAGAAAAATTTTGGATAAAATTCTCCCAGGCTACTACTACTATACCATTCACCGGTGTTGTTTAGTTTTGTTGGTTCCCGAAGTCTTTTTCTCTAGAAGAGGCCCCCGTTTATCAATAGGTGCCGATTTGAAAAGACTTTTCATTTTCATAATAGGCAACTATATTTAGCCCACTTGCAATGTGTTTCTTTTTCTCATGCTTTGACTCTTAATAGGGCGGCTTCTTCTGCTCCTTTCAGCGTTTTTCTCTCTCTCTTTAAGGATGATGCCTACCTCGTCGTAGAGTGTACGGCATAATGAGGTGAGGTATAAGTTAACATATCCGCTTTGGACCCGGGATGGCCCATTAGCCAACCTGTAATTAGAATAATGTCTTTTTAGCGGTTTTTCTCTCTCTCCCAACTCCCTTCGTTTCTCTTCATTTTTCAGTTTTCTCTCCGTTTTTCTTTTCCACAGGATTTTTTTTTTGGTTCCCGCGGGGTTCACGCGGCTCGGGTCAAACTGCCACCATCTGTTCCCGTGATTGTGTATTTATATGTGTATTTGTGTTCAAAGCCGACCCTCGACGAACCCCTTAATCCTCCTGAAAAAAAAGATGAGAATTTTCTTTAAATTCAAACCCGGCGCATCAAAACACGGTGAAAACAACAACAACAACAATAGCAACTAGCGAGCAGCGCACATCAACTCGGCGCTGAGCACAGGTTATATACCTCCCGCTGCCATCTCATCAAGCGCGGACGACCATTCTTTTTTTTCTCCCCTCCATCAACACGCCAGATATATACCAACTTCTGTATAAAAAAAAGAAGGGAAAAAATGAAAGCTAATATTCAGAATAGAAGCTTTCATAAGGAAAAATACGTAGAAGAGGTTATTTCAGATTATTATAGAGTTGGGGAAAAATACAGGGCCGAGGAGTCTCGGGTGACAAGCGCTAGGATGATAATGGTGACGATGGCGCGCGCGTCACTGGGCTGCTACCTATTATAACGTCGGTCCGAAAATGTACAAGTCCCGTCCCCTCAGGTCCGCATGGCTTGCTCCACGACGAGGGCTGATGATCCATCATCTCGCGTGCAACTATGCAAATCACACAACTTCCCTCTCTTTTATATCTCGTTGTTGTGTAGGCTATATGCGATCCTATAAGGATAGGAGAGAGCCAGCGATAGGTTATAGAACGAACGGCCACGGTTATTTTATTTTATATATATATATATATTTGGGATAGAAGCAGTAGCTAGTCAGCTCCTGATGTGCGGTAGCTAAGTCTCCGAGGAGGAGGAGGAGGAAAAAAACGGAACGAGACGGCCCTTATACACTTCATCCTCGCACACACAGAGAGACTTGGAAAGCCCATCATCCTCGTCTGATTCGGCTACCTGTTGGATCCATTACACTTCATCATCAAGAACGATCATTTTTTGTTGTTGTTGTTCTCCTTGCCAGCAGCAGCCAAAAGACTGCTGGTTGGGGGACTATACCAAAAGGAAGAGAGAAATTTGAATAAAAATAAGGACGATGATGATGATGATGATGGCATCTCGTCGTCTTTTCATCTCGTCTTCTTCTTCTTCTCCCAGTTGGGGGTGTATACCAGCAGCAGCTCCGAAAAAAAAATCTCGTAACGCAACAACTACTTCCAGCAGCTAAAGGTTGATGGGGTCCGTTGTCGTGTTTGATTGCTGCTAATAGGAGCTCGCCCCTCTTTCCCATTATTCTTCTCGTCCTTCTTCTTCTTCTTCTAGCGCTAGTGCTTGATTGGAATTTTAAAAGGTGCATACACCGCCCATCAGACCCGGTCGCCTGTTTTTTCTCGGAATAATATACGCCGAGCGAATGTTAGCTAAGCTACACATGTAGTGGATAGTAAAAAGGAAAAAACGAGTGAAATATACAGTCGTCGAAGGCGAAATGATGATAATAATAAAAGAGGCGCTGACAAAGTGGCGGTTGTCAGCTCGCTCGACTATAGGACCGAGAGTAGGCGGAGGGATAGGTTGAAGTAGTAGGGAAACGCTGTCACGCTGCCGCGTAACGCCCGCCACCACCGTCGCCGTCGTCGTCGAGTGTATATCTAACCGCTTGCGCCTACAACGTAATAGAGTATATATATAGTACCAGAGCCTAGACAACACACATGTTACTTGTATCACCCCGTTCGGCCCTTCCTGGTCGCTAACGTGTCATTATTGCGATTTCCAACTCTTTTCCCTTCCCCTTTTATGTCTTGTAATCTTCCCCCTTTTCCTTTTTGAAGAATTGAATTAACGCTTTTCATTTGACAAACATGACAAAATGGCCCTCATTTTCCAAGATGAGTTTGAAGAAAAAAAATATGGAATAAAAGAGTCGGCGAGTCTTCCTGTCGCCGCATTTTAATTCTTTTATTTTTTAATGAACGGTCTACCCTCCACTTTAGAAAACAGAAAGGAGAAAAGAAAGGGAAAAAAAATATTTTGAAAAGGTATAAAAAAACCGGTGGGAGACGAAAGGGTTGCCAGGGTTCTAGCGCGCGCTAGCTATAATGAATTTCTTAATATATACAACACCGCGCCGCATCAAAACCTGCCTCTCTCTGCTGCCGTCGTCGTCTATATATTCATCTAACATACATACACTCACGCGGACAGCTCTCAACTCTACGCCGCCATCAAACGCACGAAAAGGACAAAGAAAGAATCAAGATATTTTCCTTTTTTTCTCTCCGTGTAATTGGAGGCCGAAGGAAAAAAAAAGATTTAGATGTATCTAACGACAGAACCCATTAGAACGGATGACGCGACCGACGAATAGCACACTCGGTCCAACTCTTCTTCTGTCATTGAAATGAGCCATTAAACCGCTATAGAAATAATGTCAGTAGGCCTTATTTACTTTTAATTGAATGGTCTGTATTTTCTTTTCTTCTTGTTTTCTTTTGTCAAAATTGCTTATGTACACCACATTCATCGTCGCGCTGGGCTGGCTATACAGGCACAAAGAAATTTAAAAAAAAAACGAACAAACAGAATTTTTTTTTGAAAGAGGCGAAAGTATAAGAGGCATTACGCACACACAAAATGGCGGGAACTATATTGCGCAAGGAGAGTCCAAAATATTTGTCCAAAAAAATAAAAGGTAGCAAATGACACAACAAATGCGGGGCGAAAGAAACATTGGAATAACCGCACAGAAAAACAGGACGTACGATGATTTAATGAACACACGCGCGTGATGACATCGGCAGCCGGATGAATTTTTAAAAGGAATCAACTTGCAAAATTTTGTTTTGTTTTTTTCGAAGAAGACAAGAAAAAAAAGGAAAAAGAAAACATTTCATGTGTATATCACAATCACGTAGCGGTAAACTGTATATCTCTTTCTGTTCGCTTATTCTCAGCATTCGGTTCGGTTTAAAAACCCAAAAAAGAAAACACAAAGATCATCATCTCAAATAAGACTGGACAAAAAAAAAAAATCAACTGCAGGCACACTTGAGATCATGGAGTGCATTTTTTCCCCTTAAATAATCTATATTAGTTTATTAGAGCAAAAGTGATTGGGTAGCGAAACGAATTTGTTTTTTAGACAACTGCCGATGATTTTGTTGAAAAGTCGTGAAATGGTCGAACAGAAACTTGTTTTTTTGTTTTGTTATTATTATTTTTTAAAGCGAAAAACTTGCAAGTCAAATATTTATAATGAAGAACAACTTAAGACGAATCGGCCCGGTTGTTGCCGTTGCCCGGGTAGAGCTGAGACGTGATGGCTGATGCGGCGGCCAATGAGCTGAGACCGGCCGATGCCGAATTGGCTGCGCTGAGCAAAGGGCTCAATCCGGGTGGATAAGGATGGCTGGGTAGTGGTGACGAGGTTGAAATGGGGCTGCTGGACGAGCCGGCCGGCACGTGATGCTGCGGTGGCCCTTGCTGCTGGCCCGGATAGAGCCGGTAAGGTAGCGGCTTCTGTAGCGCCGCAGCTGCCGCCGCTTGCCGGTAGTACAAGTCCATGGAGGCGGCAGCGGCCGCAGCTGCAGCGGCCGAGTTGGGCGGGCCTGGAGGCGGTCCCGGTGCCACCGGACCGTAAGGCCATCCGTACCCGTTGCCGCCGCCGTACATCCTCTGCAAACTGGCGTAGTTACCCGCCTCGGCGAGCAATTCCAGACCGACGGCTGTCTGTCTCTTCCACTTGGTTCTGTTAAACGATCAAGAAAATCAAAGACAACAAAAACGTTAGTTACGATTGTCACTTTTCCATGTTGGCTCTTAAACGGACGGACTAATTGAAATAACGGTGACGTTGTCGGTGCGGAACAAAGAGCCGGAAGCGACGCGGCATAAGAAGCGAGCCGGTTCGAAACGAATTCTTTTTATTCCCTCCGTAAAAAAAAATAAAATTATACATTCAAAAAACAGAAAAATAAAAATGTGAAACAGAAGAAGGTAAAAATTTGCCTATCAAAACATCCTGATGGATGCCTGTCTATGTCTATGCTGTCTTCTATCTTTCTGTGTACACAAGGCGATGATATATAGGTCTACGTATAGCAGCGCTGTATCTCTAGGAAACGGTTACGGGGGTCGGGGGAGTGATTGTGCGTGCTGCGGCAATCTGCGGTTCGTTCGGCAGTTTTTCCCACCGATTGCAGCAGCAGAAGAGAGGAGCGGCCTATTCGAGCGTGCTGTTGGTTCTTCCGTCAACACCGGACGATTACGACACTCCCAGGTGAAGTCTTTTCTTCAAAACCCGTAGAGAGAGAGAAGCATATTTCATGTAATACGTCGCGCCTGGCGCTGGCGGAGTGAATGTGTGGACACGGGTAAACGCTTCACGCTTCGGCGCCATTTTTGCAGCCAACTGTTTTGTCCTTGCGCAATGGCTATATAGCCTAATACATATCTATGGCCGAGCGAAACAAAAGAGAGTAACAGAATGCAAGCGAATAGTTGCGCAAAAACCTTCTCGTCCGTCTCCAAACACACGGTCGCGCTTTCTTTCTTCCTGCCTTTCCTGCCATCTCACCGACCGAGAGAGAGATGATGAGAGTTAAGATAGTTTACACAGCGGCTAAACTATGATCAAGGACAGGTGCTGCTGTGCAACGCGGCGCGTCCGGTCTCCCCCCTCCTTTTTTTCCGAAACGAAACACTTGGCCGGCCAAGCTTGCTTGTTACGAATTACATTTACACGGGTGTTTGACTGCCGAGCCGCCGCCACCAACTACTACTACTATCTAAGCGCAGTAGTAGTAGCTAGAGCTAGTGCCAGTCGCCGCCTTAAATTTCTGTCGCGCTCTAAAACTCTTTTTTTACTCGGCTGAGAAGTTGCTACTTGCTTACACGAGCTCTCTTTATATAATATAGCTAAAAAAGGACTTTGGTCGGTCTTCTAACTGATTTATTATTCATCGGATCTGTTGGTGTGCTTGTTGGATTTTTTACTTTCGATTCCCGACGAAGAGTCTCGAAGAAGAAGGAAGAAAGAAGCACCTGGTCTTTATCTCTTGTCTGGCCATCGTTCTGTCTATCTCGCGGGCTGCTGGCTGTCAAGTCTCGACTCTTTCTCTCTCTTTCTTCCTCTCACTCTCCCGCTGATGTGATGGACGACTCGGATCATTCAATTAAAAACGAATCTCTTTTTAAGAGAAGAAGAAAGAAAAGAACGAAGAAGAAAACTTCCAAGGGTCCCTTCTCGATCGCGTGCAGTAGCCTGGCACAAAAGTTCAGTGGCGCTTGCTGCTTCTGGCTTCTTGGCTTCTTTTTCTTTCTCTCTCTCGGGCACAAACCACGATACATCTGAATGATTATACTAAAGGGGACGTACGCCAGGGATTTCATAGGAACCCGCGCTGCTGCACACACAGAGATGGATAGGCATTTGCATTGGTAATGAGGCCTTGTTTATCTTGAGATGGATACATCCCAGAGAAGAAGAAGAAGAAGCTGAAGAAGCTAAAGGTAAGACTATCAAGGCGAAGGGAATGTGCTGCCGCTGCACGGGAGTCTGATGATGCTGGACCCCATCACGTGATGGATATGCCAGAAGCCGAAAACCGTCCACCGACCATCAGGCCTGTTATCAAAACCAGCAAGCCAATGATGCGAGATGAAAGGAAAACAACAACACCAACAACACAGCAACGACTTGGAAAAAAAGAGAGAAAAATACCCCCTGACGGATCTCTCCTCCGCGCTCACCAAAAAAGGTACACCAACATAAATAAATATGAAATAACGAGAGAGGTGAGATGTGTTTTTTTCTTTATTCTTTCCTTCTCCGTTTCTTTCTGCCTTTTTTATATAATAAATAGACAATTTCCATAAAGAGACGATTAAAAAGAGATTATCGTTCACAACCATCTCGAAATCTACTGGCTGCGATGTTCCTTGTGTTTTTCTTTCTTTTTTTCCTCGTTTTTATCCGAGAAATAAGGTGGGAACGTTTAAATCATACGCCGATTTCTCCCATATCTTTCCCGTCGTTGAACACCGCAGCAAATAGCCCCCGAAGGAATTTTTTTAGATTTTAATAGAAAAACCAACTATCATTTCACCCATTTTCTCTTCCAAGATATAATCTCTGCAAGCGACGAAAGTACATAACTATTATAGAGATAAAAAAGAAAAGGGGGGATCTAAATTCTAAAGTTGGGGACTACAGTTAAACTGTTGTGTGTTTTTCGGAAAGAAAAAGCGCAGGTGTTGAAGAATATAAAGCCTCGGACAAACAACAATTTTCGAGGCCGATTAAACGGCTCATCGATTCGTAATTCGCTTTTTGGGGCCTTTATCCATATAATCTCGAACGTCGGCCACGTTGTTTTCACATCCGCATTGCCTCATTGATAACCCGGTAAACTACCATTAAAGGCTCTCTCTCTTCTCTTTCTCCGAGTATTAGCGGCCAGTGTATATATATATACTGATCCTGATTTACGGCCGGCGGTAAATCATGACATGAACGGCCAACGACGATAAAAATTGTGCGCGCTCGTTTTTCCTTGGCTAAACAAGTGGGCGCGGATCGACTCAATAAATTTCAGCTCCAACTTGAAATTACTAGCCTACTGGATATGCGTGCGCTATAGTATCACAAGAGAATCATCGATTTACCTGCGGTTTTGGTACCAAGTTTTGACTTGGGTGTCGGTCAGACCGAGTTTGGCGGCCAGTTCCAGCCGATCTTGAACGCTGAGGTACTTTTGCCGCTCGAAACTTTTCTCCAGCGTCTGAAGCTGGTGATCGGTGAAGGCCGTGCGGGCTTTGCGGGCTTTTTTGCTCAAACCGGATGAGGACTTGTTGGGTCCGTCGCCGCTCTCGCTGGCCGTGCTCCCGCTGTGGTTGTGGTGATGTCCGCTACCTCCGCCACCGCCGCCATTCTTGTCTCCATCTTCGTCGTCGTTTTTAGCTGTAAACGAGAGAGAGAAATCATTACTATAACATTACTGCTAATGATTTCCTCGAACATTTTCAATTTCCACCCAAGAGAGAAGAGCCACATCCAATTTCTAAATGAGACTGTTGTTTTTTCACTTAGTTCGGGCCCGAGTTTCGACGATTGAGGGAGAGAAAGATAGGAGGGATTTCGTTGTTGGAACAGTTTCCTGTCATTAGTTATCCCTTATGATTGTAAGCGCCAGAGAGATGAGGCCTAGTACTCTTCTTCTTCTTTTTTCGGGGGCATTTTACAACAATTTAAATGGTCCGGTCTTTTTCGGTTGCCTTTTACCTTTTTTTCGAAAGGTAAAAGGGGCGCCCATTCATTAAGCGGAGCCCGAAAAACTTTGAAGGGGGGAAAAAATGAAAGAAAAACAAAATGGCCGGCCCCCCGTTCAAACGTTTTCGTGTGTTTCTACCGCGCACATCGCCCATTTCCACACACAAGCGCGGGGTATTTAGTCTCGTCAAATAGGGTTCGGCAGCGCACGAGAAGCGCAGCCCATCATCAGAGAGAGAAACGCGCACGCTCGCAGCCTACCAAAGAGGATGGATAAAAAAAAGGGTGGAAGACATCACCACCGTGACAAATCCGCCCTTTGGGGTTCATCATCTTGATGGGGACTCGGACTTTTTTTCTCTCGTTCCAAAACAATCTTTTTTCTTTGGCTTTTTTGTTTAAAAAAAGAGGAACGAAATGATTCCGGAGAGCGCGCGCAGTGTGACGTCCGCCAACCACAGACATGTACGGGCGCATGAAGACCTCAGGTATAAATGTACGAAAAAATGATTAAAATCAGCAGCAGCAGCAGCTTGCCATCCTGTGGAAGAAGATTGTGGGGGAGCTTCCGTTTCAAAGTGAAGCAGCCACCACGGAAACAATGACCATCAAGTGAGCCCGAGCAAGAGCTATATACCTCCGACCGTGCGCGACATCTGATTGATGACTTTTCTAGATTGCCATCATTCGCCACCTGACTTTTGGTAGTAGAAATACGGATCTACCCATTTCTGTGTCTGATTCTCTTTCCTTGAGCCGTCCGTTTCTTTCTTTTCGATTGTTGACAGCTCGGGCGAAGAAAGAAAGAGAAGAGGGGAAAGAATAGACTGTGGGAGGCGTCATCACCTGGCGTTGTGTTTCTCATCACCGCGCGCTGACTCTGTCCGGCTAGCAAATCACTATCAAAAGTGCTGGTAAGTGGAGGGATACATGTAATGCCCCCTTCGGTGTCTAAGGTAAGGTTTCCTTTTTTCCTTCCATTTCCTTCGCCCCGTCTCATGTCGGAGCAATAAGGTATCGTCTAATGCGAAGCCGATCCAAGGCAAAAAACGACTAAACAACAGGGATTTCCAAAATCACGGAGACGTATAAGGTTTCTTCCTTCTCCTTTTTGACCATTTCGGGACTCGTACCACTCGCAGTCGTCCGAGCGATGGATATCTCCTAATAGGCTTCCAAAACGGAATCCGCATTGGCTCCGACGTCAACACCCACCACCGTGTTCCGCTCCGAATTCCATATATATGTTAAATATCATATATAGAAACGATATATTCTTCTTTCACTTTTTGTTTTGGTTTCTTTTTATGACCGGCACACGCTAGTAGCCCGGCCGAGTACATCACATTTCTCTACAGTATATAGTACTCAACTAGATAGGCTAACCCCTAAAATGGTGTCTAGGTGGCTGTTTTCCACGTCGGCTGAGACGGCTAATTGCTCCCTGCGGAGCAACTAGTCAACGATCCAGTGGTTTGAAAATTGCTCGGTGGCAAATGATAATAAAAAAAGGAAAGAAAGAAAGAAGAGGAAAATGTTTGAGAAAAATCGAAAACACTGGTAAACGAAAGAATCATCTCTAGACTACGAAGAGCACCCGCGGAGTTTCGCACCAACCCCGAAGAAAAAGACGATTAGGAACGCGCGCCACCAACATGGAATGTTGGGCAGCAAAAGTCACTAAACATGGTCAGCAAAAGTCATGAAAAATATCGAGTCCCAACATCATTATAATGTCCTCCTCTTTCTCCAATTGGGAGGTTGACGGGTAATAAAAAATAGAAGAGGAGAATGTGTTCCATGCTGCATAATGGAGCCGCCAATCAGCTCCGACGATATGGGAGTTCATATCGTTGGCCTTTTGTGTCTCGTTTGATTATTGTTGGCTCCATAAAGCCCGTAGACATTTGCGTGCCGTGTCCGCGGACACACTCTCTGCTGCACGTTCTAATGTCTATAACCTTTCCCCCAAACTCGGCGCCATCATGCGATGCTGATGTAAAATGCATCGGCAACCCCCGAAAACTCGAATGGACCGGCTATAATGGATGACGGACGTTTCAAAGTCAGAAAGAGAGCGAACGCAGCGTTAACTTTTGTTCAATCGACTGACAAAGACTCGCCAACCGTCCCGAGCTGGCCAGCACTATGGCTATGCATACAATAAGCATTGATTTGTTGGCTTTATAGTTTGTTATTGTCTGCGACGACCGACGACGACACTGGCCGCGCACTGCAAGCAGTCCTCTTCTTGATCGACTATGCAGATTGAAAGTCGGCGTTTCGGGGCACGCGGCCGGGTCTAGCAGGTTGTGAAACAAGCTGCCAGACTTTATAGGAGAAACTCTTGTTCGTGTTTGTTATAGTTCGCCTTTGTGTATATAAACTCGCGGGAGAGCATCAACTAGCCTAGTTCGGAATAGATCAAACTTGCACGAGCCCCACTTCCCCTTTGTGTGCGGTCGACTTTAGAGGGCGGTTTTAGTCAGTTGACTATTCATTGGGATCGACCGATCTAATTGGAAAACGAGCCCATCGTCTTGCCCATTACCGTTCATCGATCGTCTCTATCAGCCGAGGACCCGCTATAAGTTCCATCAAATCGCCAGAGTTAACAAAGGGATAATAGACAAACCGCTCCTTCAATCACGAATCAAAGGGGTTAGATGGGCCACTTGCTGTCGTGCTGTCCCCCGAGTTAAAAAAACTCTTTGGTGAATCATTGAAAAAGCGATAGGAAGGTCGCAGGCACTCGATTACTCAACAAGCCGGGGCTAAAAGGGACTTTTTTGCTTTTCCAAGGGGCTCTTAACGTCGATTGCCTCGAAAAGTTCCGAGCTGCCAATCCAACCCCTTTCCAAAAGTCCTCTAGTCTAATAGCAGCAAACCGCGAACATCAGCGGATCAAGGAGCAGACTAGTACAACAACACGGCGACGAGATATAGTCACGCAAACTCGATGATCAACCAAACAACAATAACCTCGTCGTCCGGGGTGCCATAAAACCGGTGGTTTACTGATTCTACCCCGACTACTACTGACAATATGATTTTGTCGAATATATCAACCGGATCTGCTGGTCAATCGATCAGCTGGAGGCGTCTCTATTCAAAGTATTTGAGGTAAATAAACTTACAGATATCGGACTCGTCGTCACTGAGCATCAGATCGACTTTGCCGATGGGACTGTCGCGGTCGTGATCCGAACCGTCGGGATCGACGAATTCATCTTCGTCTTCTGTCGGGTCGCTGGCGAAATTGGCGGCGGCGGCCGATCGTTTGAACGACAAATCGCGGGGCGACGATTCGGCCGAGTTGGGAGCCAAACCGGACGGCATCATAACGGGCATTTGGGGATGATGCTGCTGGTGATGGCCGACTAAGAACTGGTGCAACGGAGGCATCATGCCGGGCATCATGCCGGCCGGATTGAAACCGTAAGCGGCGGCAGCGGCCGCGGCCGCCGCCAAATTGAACTGATAGAACGGATGGTGTTGAGGCGGCATCGGCGCCTGCTGCGGCGACGGATAGTGGGCCGACATGTTAACACTGGCCGGACTATCGTTACGAAGAATGTCGGTAATCATGAACTTTGGCCTGCTGGGCGCCGTCGACGGCGACGTGTTGGTGGAACCGGAGGAGGCGACCGATGTGGCCGTGACGGCGGCCGGCGCGGCTGAGGACATGGCTCGATCTGGGTTCCCGTTGGGCTCTTCCGCCGCTTCCGATTGTTGCTGCTTCTGTAACTTTTGTTGCTGTTTCTGATCGGCCGCGTAGTCGTCGGCAGTCGACAGTTCGCGAGTCACCGTCATCTTATTCTTGACGCTCTTCTTCAAATTCACGCTGCTGGTGAGGCTCACGTCGACGACTGGCGAGAGTCCGATGTCAACTGTCATATTCCGAAACGATCAAATTGGGGGAAAACACACTTTGTTCCTTCTCTTCACACTTGATGATTTCACTTTTTCAATAATCAACAACTTTTTCTGACAAGTGACGGGAAAAAACCACAACTGTTTATTTTCGAGCTGGATGGGGAAAACGTCTGATCGCTCTGACTGCGGCGGACGAACTGACTGCCTAAAACCGGGTCCTTGAGGCCTCTACCAAACAATTCCCCCCCTCCTTTTGGCTTATAGTCTAGGCTATAGCACTCGAAGAGTGGGCGGAGGCAAAACAGGGAGCGGGCTCCGCCCCCAGAGCGGCCGCAACCCACCAATCGGGAGCCGACAGAAGCCCCTTCACGGCCATTTGAATAGACACGCTGTAAAAAATAAAAAAAAAGAGAAATATATGCATTTATGAGAGCTAAGGCAATCCAAAAAGAAGTGAAGAGCGCAAAAAAATATTAGCGGCCACTAAATCGT
This sequence comes from Ceriodaphnia dubia, assembly GCA_022539655.2. Classification (NCBI taxonomy): domain Eukaryota; kingdom Metazoa; phylum Arthropoda; class Branchiopoda; order Diplostraca; family Daphniidae; genus Ceriodaphnia; species Ceriodaphnia dubia. The sequence continues at coordinate 132,687 of JAKUCG020000183.1, forward strand.
TCCTTATCTACATCCAGCCTTCAAAACGTTATAAACAGGTGAAATGGTTATTTATAACGTCAAACAAAATTTTGTTTCCTATAGACGAACATTCGACGCATCGATACCCGACTCGACGTCCGATGTAATAAACGCCACCGAAACGTCCGAGGCGGAAAATTGCGTCGCCGACAGTCGCACAATGACGGAGACCATATATCAAAAAATAATAAAAAATAGAAGCAACTAGACGACCCTTTGTCTTTATTATCAACTCGATTCCAATCGGTCGGTTATCATTAGAGAGCGTCCGATTGATATAGGCTCCCCTACCCCTATAACGGTTTGTGCCAGGAAGGAAGGAAAAAGCCGGACAGAGAAACTACTCGTTCGGAAATTGCTGCGTAATTATGCAGCCGTTTATTTCCGCTCGAGTGCCACAGGAAACAATCATTACTATTACCGAGCGAGGGTTGATGCTGCTTATACATATAGAGAAAAAAAGAAAAAAAGCGGGGGTGTCTATACGAGTGGAAAAAAACAGAGTACTAGAGAGTACTACCGAGGGTTAGAAAAAAAGGAAAAGAAAAAGAGGGAACTACTACGCATCAATAGAGGAAAGTTCATTTGTTTGGAAAAGTACGACTGTTATCGCCTCCTCCGCACACTTAAGCGATGGCTGCACCTGCTTCCACTTTGTCGTGTCACGTTTTTCACACGAGCTCTCTCTCTCTTTCGTCTAATGCGCCAGCAGACGGCCGGTGCGGTTATTCATCGACACGTTATAAGTCTGCGCCGTCGATGTTTAACCCCTCATCGTTCGATTCTAATTGGTTTTATTGATTGAACTAACCGACACAACAACTATTTACAGGCAGCTACTGCCGGACACGGACCTCACTAGCCCTCGGGGCTTTTATAGTCCCTCCGATAGGATGACGATGATAATGCGCATCACGCGCGCTCTCCGGCCGCTCAAGAACTGCACGACTTGGCCTTCCTTCCTTCCATACATATAATATAATATAGCCTGCTGGTGAGAAAAATCGATGATTGAAAGTCCCTCGCCTATCAACAGCACCTGTGCACATAGACAGCCATTGCCTACAGCTCGCTCCATTCGGTTCCATTTGTCACCGTGAGACGGAGAGGAAAACGGTCGGCTTCGATAGATATACGGTGGGAAAAAAAGAATTCGCTACCATAATTGGATCATGCAGTTGACGAAGAGAATATAACCGCTGGGCCGGCTAAAAAGGGGAGCCATTACAAACTATAGCTTAGTGCAGTCCAAAGAGACAAATGACGGCCATCATGGGTATCGCCGGGCTTTAACTAGGTATTTAATTGATTGGACGGCGAAGCATTTGTTTCGGCCGCTGCCCCGCGTCGTCGACGTAATTACACGCAAGATGTAACATGTTTGAGATTCTGCGGTATATGCTGTGTGCCCGCTCCGTCTTCGTAATGAGGTGCCTGTTGAAATGAGCCGAGGAGAGAGAAGAGGCATCTTTTGTCTTTTTTCTCTTCTGTGTACATGTCCCGTTTACGCCGACGTATACACACGGGATACTTACCGTTGTTGTTGGAGATGACTGCGCACATACGTATATACACGTATGATTATTATTATATAGGGCGCTTCGTCGTTTTCCATTTTTATTTCGAAGAAAGAAAGAAAGAAAGAAAAGAAAAGAGAAGTTTTTTTCAGTTGCGGCTGGCGGCACCTCTCCCACGACCCGGCAATTACAATACCGGCAAAAAGGGGAACAATGCCGCGTTGCTGCCGAGCCCATCGAGATTTCCCATCAACGACGCTAACTAACTGCCAACCAATTAGGTAGGTGCGACGCCAAACAGAAGGTGAGACCCGAAAGTTATATATATAATAATATCCCCATCAGATGTAAAAATAAAAACGGGGCCCAAATGGAAAAGAGAAGAAGCTGCGCAGTAATACGCCAAGTGGGTAGCTATAGTCGTCGTCGTCTACTCTTTGATTCCAACTGGGGGTTGTCCCTATTGTTATGTCTCGTATGAACAAGCCGAAACATTTGCTTTCTCACGGTAGCAGCACACACACGACCTCTCTCTTTCTTTCAGGCATTTCCTTGGATTATTATTGCGCGATATACTATATATCGTCATCGCTGCCTTTTGGCGGCTTTGGGATCCTCTTCTTTCCTCTACGCCAGTATTTCTAGAGGCTACAGAAGTCGTTTCTCTTCTGTTACGGGTCAAATTTGCCCATTGAACTTGCCTGATCTACCACATTATTAAGGTTAAAAGGTGCCTATGTCTCAAATACAAGGTGCAGCGAGCGACGTACCGGCTGAGAAAACGAGGCAGGCAAAGCACAGGGCCAAGGATCTTGTTGGGACGGAACGCGTCGGAGAGAAAGAGAAAAACCATTTTGGATGGAAATCTTGTTTCTAGTGTTGTTGCGCTTCTTCTGCCTTGCCTGGCCTTTTTATTATTAATTATGATTATTTCTCGCGCGCGGAGACATGCTTTACATTAGACCTCCGTCTTTCATATTCTGAACTTTATGATTGCACCACTGAGCTTTGATCATCATCAACGGTAATCACCGTGCTCAATCTGTAATGACACGGCCAGTTTCGTTCCATTTCTCGTGCTGTTGCCGTGTTTTATTAGCGTTTTCCCTCCGAGTCTCGAGGCCGGCTTCACCTGTGCTAGCTGCCTCCTCGCTTCGTTACAGTTTAACTCGACGGAATGGCTATTATAGAGGAGCCATTAGGTTATTATTTCTCTCCCCTCCGTTTGAATTGAGCGCGACGACTTCCTCTTGAATTTCAGAAGAACAAAAAAATATGTGAAAAAGAGCCGAATCAAAACAGGAACGAACGAGATGTTTCTTTCACTAGGAAAATATGGATCCAGTCGAGTCTATATAGGCTATTCCATAATTCAGTTGCTGGACGTCATCGCAATAGCTTCGATTTTTTTATTCCCGTCTCTTTCTTATATTCTTTCTTTTCAATTTCCTTTCCATTGAATTCGATTGCGTGTTAAGTCCCGGTTAACGAGCCGTACCCTCCCCCTCTTATTGGTGTAATGAGACCTTTTGAAGGTGGAAAGAAGTCGATGCTGCTGAAGGAAGAAGGAAAACTTTTTTCAACAGCAGCACTCTCGTCTCGTCGCTGTGGTGGGAACGAAGCGTTTATATATCTTCGGGAAATAAGAATAGACATTCAAAGAAGGAAAAAAAAAGAACTTGAACTTCTGCATTCTACACGACCTGCATGGCACTTCGATCAAACGGGGGCTCCCGGGATTGATGACCGAAATGTTTCCGAACCCGCTCACCTGTCCCCCCCACTTCTTCTATTCCACCCGTTCGCTTTTTTTCTGTGTTCTCACCCGTTAAGCTAGTTTATGAGATATCGGTAAAAGGACAGAAGGCCATAAATTATTCCCCGGTAAAAATCGGTAAACAAAAGAAGAAGGAAAAAAGGCTAAAAAAGGTCGGTGGAAATCAAAAAAAGAATTGGGGCATTTTTCGATGCGCGTTGTTCGTTTCACGGCCTTGATGAGACGATGAAGGAGATGTTTTGGACGATGATGGGTGGATAAGAGACAGTTCTGGAGAGTCGCTCTGTTATTATAGATGGCCATTGGGAACAAAGCCGGTCCTTCGTTTGAGGAATTGAACATCAATGCATATTCATCATCTCTTATTTGGTGACAAGTATCCTGACCGTGCCCGCGAGACTGAAACGGACCGAGAATTGACAAATCGAAGACGGAAAAAAATACGACGAAGAAGAAGGACGACCCGAATAGTTCGGGGGAGCAACGACGATGACAGTTTTTTGAATGAAGAGGACCGAGAAAAACGGGAAATCAAAACGTGTAAAACTTTGATTAAAAGGAGCCGATAAGACAGAAAAAAAAATAAAAAAAATTCTCGGCCATCTGGCGGTTGGTCCGTCCAACAACTTCTGACAGCCCGAACAATATAATAGAAATACAAAGTTAAGGTAGCTAGTACTACGTCTGCATACATCAAAAACTAAGCCATTCTGGACGATCGGTTTTTCCGTAATTCAAGAGAAACGAAAAAGATTGCTCTATTATTTGGTGAGTTGTGCTGTTGCGTTATGGCTGGGCCAGGGCTGGCCTCTTTAAATCGAACCGTCAGAGCGGACTGGATGACACGAGATGAAGAGAGAGCTGGCCGGGCACGCATCACGTAGCCATCACGGAGGGCGCGTGACGTTGGCTGTCATTGGCTCATCAAAAGGAAAAACCTCTTTCTATTCCGTGCTGTCCTGTCCAGTCCAGCGTCGAGTTTAGACTATGATCAAGACATTTCGGGCCCATACACCCACCACGAATGTTGCTGTCCATAGACTCTAGGCTACTATATACGTAAGCTATGCAGCCCTTATCAACATGAGATGGCTTCACCCTGCGGGCAAGGATTTTTCTAGTCAAAAATTCACGAGAGCGACGGACTTTGTGTGCGGCGGCGTTAGATTTTCTCTTCCCCAGCGTCGTCGTCGTCATTCGGTGCTCGGCAGAATAAGCGCAGAACTTGTGTACGTACTAACTTTAGTGAATAATGGAGTGACGGGGTCCCGCTCCGCCGCCGTCTCCACGTACGACAGTTTCTTCCTCTTCCTAAGTCGGCTCGTTTTTCTGCCGCCCTCTTCGACGGCCAGCCTTCTCTGCCGTCTACTTGGACTTTATACATATTCAGCGTCATTACGGTTTGAAAAGCGACCGTCAGGAATTTTCCAATTTCCCTCCAAGGCCTTCCCTGGAAATTCATTGAATCTCAGCTGCTGCTGATTTCTCAGTTTGCCATCCAGCCTTTCCGGTTTTTTAAATTTGTTTTTCTTCTTCATTTATTTTCTAACCTTTTTTAAAATTACAATTCGATTGAGAAAGTGTATCGAAATGCGGCAGACAAGTTAGATTGATCCATTGGTTCATCCCTCCACCGAGTTTTCTATCTCATGGGCTGCTCTCCCTTAAGGGCCTATCTGCACCGCCTGGCCGTCGTGGCGCTCATGAATATTCAAGATGAAATGAGAGACCACGAAACCATTGAAATTCTTGATTATAGATCACCCGGGCTGGACTCGTATATGCAGTAGATCTAAAGCTTCAATCATTCAAAAGACTTGTATTCTTATACGTCTTATAATGCGGGCTATAGGCTACTTGGGCGGCCATATTCATCCTACCAGAAGCGCTTATTATCCATCCGGGGCCAGCATATATACAGCCCAGAAAGCGGCCTTCCATTTCTTTGAACTGTCTTGATTGCGCGTTCAATTATCTCTACACCGAGATATACTCTCGACCCGTCATCAACCCGAAACCAGGTAATCGAAACCCCTCTTTTCCTTCATACCCCCCGTCTACGTTCCAAAATGCTTTTTTGCTACTGTTTTTCCTCTTTTGTTTTCTTTCTTTCTTTTCTTCTCTATATATATATATTTTTTACTATTATTTGGTGTGCTTCGTCGGTCTGTTGTCTTTTGGGCCCCACTCGGCGCTCCAGCTACTGTTGTAGAGCGTTTCGTTTTCAATGACCAATTAAGACTCGTAAATCGGAGTGAGCTATATTACAAAGGAGGAGAGAAAGAAGAAGAAGAAAAGTCATTCTTATTGTATCGTATCAAAGCGCCTCTCTTATAGCAGCAAAGTTGGGAGAAGGGTCCATGTCCCCCCGGTCCGCCCCCCTACTGATTGCCGCGCTACTTGGCCGGAATTGTGTACTCTTCTCTCCTTTGCTGCGGTGTAATTAATAATAAGCTGCGCCACTACTACCGTAATACGCTTTTTCTTCTCCTTCTATTTTTTGCCGCTTTTCGTTTTTTTAAACACGAGGAGGCGCACGAAACCAAAAGGGACAACGACAGCCCCAAACAGAAAAGGAATTAAAAAAGGGCACCGACTCCGGGAATTGGGGTTGAATATTTCAGTGGATTTGTGACTGCTGCTGCTGCTCCTACTTTTTGGGCGAGGGGGAAAAATTGAAGCCAAAATGGGGGAATGAGACGAAGGAGAAGTGGACAAACAAAATATATAAGAGATTTCTCTTTTTCGTGTGGACTCCAATCGACTCAATCGAGTGAGCGTGCGTATTTCATATTTCACCAGTGAACGCCATCATGTTGAAGGCTGTCGCCCCGTCTAGGAGTTACAGCAGCCGTCAGATGGGTCAATCAAACGAATCATGGATGATGATAGCTTACTCTACTGCTCGGTGAACGCGCCCTGTCTACGTACTCTTTTGATGCATACGTAATAATACGCCGTACGTTCACTGGAAAAGCCCCCAAAAAGAGAGACGGACGGATGCGACAGGGAAAAAAGGATTGCCGCCGCCGCCGCTCTTTGGGGTGGAACCGACTGGAAAACTGGACAGGATTGGACAGTAGTCGGACGTCAGGATTGGGACCAGCTTTATTCTGATATGCAAACCGGGAAATTTCGCTTTAGCTACAGATGTGGTCATTGGTCCAGCAGTGGCGCAGCAGATGTGACGGTCGGCATTTTTCCATTTCAACGGCACGCTTTCTCATCTATATATATATATATTCTCTCTCTTGTCGAGTCTCTCTTGCTCACTTTGAGTCTCCTTGCCCCCTTCGGTGACTCGATAAATCCCCAAACTATGCATGATAAATCAACCGAGATTTTGTGTCGCTCCTTCTTCTTCGACTTTCGTACGTCCGGAGAGAAACTTATTCGTTCCCCCTATATACACCCTGATTGCATTATCCCATCTTCTATCGTCCCAAATTGTTCCAAAGTCCATTACATTCTTTTGGTGATCTTCCGAAATCCTCGGTTGATAGTCTCCCCCGATTCGGGAAGACTTTTTCTTTTATCGAATCGCTCATCGATCGGACTCGGTTCACCAGCCGCCCATAAAAGCTCACTAGTATTTCTTATTCCTCTCCTCTACTATACATGACATATTTGTCAAACATTTCAAATGTCGTTTGGAAATGGTAAAAGCTGTCCGTTAATCCGGTAGCAGCTTTTTCTCTCTCTCCCCCTCTCCAACTTGCGGATTGATTCATGATGCTAAGCTATTGATTAAATGATGAACTACTGACATTTTTAAAATATATACAATACCAGCTATATGACGATATTGGTTATGCATGAGGAGCGAGGAAACGACGAGCTAGATTTTTTAGATATTATACGTAGGCTACGTCTATTTTGTCTCTGTATATTCTTTCCGTTGTGTTTTTCGGGCAAGGTGGGCGGAGTTGGTGTTCCCGTCGTATCATATCGAGGCCATATAAAACATGTCCGACTCCCCTCTCATTGTTAAAGTGATGCTAATGCGTTTGTTTTTCTATATAGTAGTACTTCTCTCTGTCGTCGTCGTCCTTTTTTTTGTGTAAGCTTTTATTCCACCAGAGTCGCGTCGTCGTAGTCTGTCTCATCGTTTTCTCTTTGTTTCTTATTTGAGAGAGAGAGAGAGACGGCGTCCGTCCCGTTTCCCGCCCTCTTGCGCTCCGTGTTATTTGTATCGAGGGCGAACGTTCGTCGTCGCCGTCTGTCATAAAAACGCCCGCCCCCATGGCCTATGAGCGCCAACGACGACAAGCCGAGCAAAACAAGGGAGCCCCGGCGACATCGTTATAAGAGGTCTATATAGCTAGTAGTGGCAGTGCCCCGTAGTCGACGACGACCCAACAGCAGGAAGCTGGATCGTAATTCAATTAGAACCTTTTTGAATAGGTTTATATGTTTGTCGACATCAGAGACTTCAGATGAGCCTCTCGTTTACGACTTTGACCGAGCACGATACCCCGACCTACATTAGAACAGCGACGTTACTAAGGAATCTACCGACTACTATAGACCCGATCCTGATTCCCCAGCGCAGCAAACTTGTTTCTATTTCCATCGTTTGCCACAAGTCTCTTTTTTTGCGGTTCATTTTCATTAGGGGGGAAACGGAAACGGCGGGGAGAAACCTGAACGGTGTTCAACTGACCTTATAGGCTAGGTCTCAATATAATGCGAATGTCAATAATAAAGAGGGTGGTCTTGCACGTGGGAGGGCTACGATGAGAGACACCCCGTCCAATAAAAAACCGGGTAAAAAGAGAGGAAATGAAAACAAGTGGCGATCGACGCGAACACAGTGACCGCTTGATCCTTCTCTACTGCTGACCAAATGACGATTGAATTAGGACTTGAGGTCCCCCACGAGACCCATCATCCAAGGTATAAATAGATACATCTAATTTCAAAGGGAAAGAGAAGAGAGAAAAAACGGTTGTCACTGTCGATTCGGTTAATTGTTTATTGGTCGGCGAATGCATCAGCCGAGGCGAAGCGGGGCGAAACCTCTCTCTGTAGTAGTCTATACCTGCTGGGAAACGCTCTTTTATATACATATGCTTTTAGACGGTCGTAAAAAGTGAGTAGCAACCATCGTCGTAGTGCGCGGATATATAAATGTATAAAGCGCGACAGCGAAAGAATAATAACGCGGGGGAAGGAAGAAGACAAAATATAAAAAGAAGTGGCTCAAGTTTTTTTTGAGGCGCCAGCCACTTTTGGCCGGGCAGCTAGCCGGGCTATAGCTCAACAACGTTTTACGAGGTATAATGAGGCCGATTTAATATAAAACTCCATAAAACAAAATAAGAAAGATAAGAAGTAGGAAGAAGGCAAGAAGACAAAAAGAGCCCCAGTCAGATATTCATTATAATTCATTAGGGCCTGGATGCTACATTCATGTATATATGACATGTTATACTCTCTGTCTGCGCGCTGGCCCGTCTCAACGTCTGAGAGCGTTTGAGAACTGAAATGCGGCCATAAGCATTATGATGATTCCCTCTTTAGTTTCAAGAGGATTCCGAAAAACGGTCGGATCTTTTATTGACTCGATCTCCTTTTGCGGTACGACATTTAAGCCGGACCCGGTTTACATCAAATATTATCAAGCTTTTAGGACAATCGGATTTTTCTGTACCGGTTTGAGGAAAAACAAAACTGGCTATGGCCCAATAAGGAGCGATTCAATTGAGCACTGAAAAACGTCAAGTTAAAGTACGTATATATATATTTTCCATTTCAGAGCGTCACGAACGGCCTCGCTTGTTTTCCAGCTGCTGATGTGTGGGAAATGCCGCGGCTGCCGTATACCTATAAACAGGACGAGCAGCACAGAGTTAGCTTTAGCCTAGCAGGAACTGAGGACGCAAGTCGGCAGAAGCGCGCAGTTCTCTCTCTCTCTGATGGATAAAAGAGAGAGAGCGCCATAAAGCAACTCGGTCGTAAACTATGAGAAATGCAGATCATTAATTCCCCCTCTTATTTTATTTGACTTCTTTTTTTGCTTCTCTTGTTTCGGTTTTTTTTCTCGTTTCTTTCTTTTCAGACGTACTCCAACAAACTACACGTAGTCTATATAGTACTGTGTTCATCGAAGGCGGTTATTGTTGTCGTCGTTATATGGTTTGGGAAACGGTACATGTATATGCGTCGGGGTATATGACGGAGGGCTGTTTGAACGCGATTTTCAAACAACCAGACGAAATAAAAATACAAAAAGAAAAAACGGAATACATCGAGTTGTTCTGTGTCTCTGTCGGGTTGAGTGGGTGGCGGGTTTGCAAGCCGAGTCATTTCCGATCGACTGTTGGCAGAGCAGAGTGGCTCAGTTCAGAAACGACAACCGCACCGCCACCACTATAACACAAACAGCAGAGCAACAAAAGGGGAGAAAGAAAAGAAACGACAACAAGAAGAAGAAACGAGGAAGAATTGAGGAACTACAAGGTCCGTTTGCGGGTTGAGCTCGGTCGCTAGGCGAATAATGGCGTCGGTGACGACGGGCATCTATTGGCCCACTTGAGGCCGGGCAGCAGCAGCTAAAGGAAAGTTTTTACGGCGACACGGCCACGTCATCCGGCTCCCAAAAGGACTCGCATTTTTTGTTGTTGTTGTTGCTCTTGCTTAAGTTTTACTTATTTCACAGTTCCGTACTGCCTATACAGCACGCATGGGCTCGATTTACGGTGAGCGCATTATCGATGAAACGGAACCGACTGGGAAGAAAATAAATATATAAAAAAATAACTTTTTTTTCTTTTTTGGTAGAAAATCAAAAGAGACGCCGGTGCATCAACGGGCGTCGATGGAAATGTTTGTTGTGGTGTTTTTTTTTTTAAGACTTTTTCTCGGTCGAACTTGACGACCGATAAAAAAAGGCAACAACAAGAGCAAGAGAAAAGAAGATAATAATAGAAGAAATATAATAAATAGAGAAAGACGAGCATGAAGAGTATAGGTTTGGTAACAACTGTGTCTTTTTCTCTCTTTCTCTGTCGGTTCTTGTTTATTATTTTCCCCTGTTACCTGCGACTTCCGCACTGCTAGCTAGCCTAGACTAGCACGGAGGCATCGGTATATATGCCGGCTGTAATGACAGGTATACACCTCGGTCCTTCGTTTCTTTTTTTAAATGATCGTTCAAAGACGCACGGTTCGTTATTATTAAGAGGTAGTCAATGTCAATAAGTGGCGTCGAAAACAACGCCGCCATTAAAAAGGGAAAAAAGAGGAAAAAAGGGGATGGTAAAAACAGTTCATGATTATATGTAGCATATTCCTATTCTTTTTTTTCCTTTATTTTTCTTTTTACTTAAAGGCGGTCGGACCTTCCGTCTTTTCCGGTTCTGGTTTTCTTCTTCCACCAACTACCGGTTCAGTGAACCGAAGAACACAAACAATTTTCCCTTATTTTTTAATCAGTCGGGAAAAAAAGAGAGAGAAAAGTCGGTTGATGGGGGCAGGACGTCAGAACTTGTCATCAATGGTCAATCGTCATAAAAAATAGTGAAAAGAGATAGGAAAAAAAAACTTCACAATGCCTCGACAAGAGCTGTACACTATAGTCCGAGTTACAGGGGAGGAGAGAGGAAGAGCTCTTTATCGTCGTACTAAAGCTTCCGTGTGCGTCCTGTTAGCCTACGCGTACTAAATCCGCGCGCGTTTTCTCTTGGCTTCCTTCACAATATGCCAGTCTTTTATATCTTTTTTTTCTTTCCTTCTCTCCCTAGCTGTAAGTTTTGTGCCTAATGGGCGACTTTTAGAATTTTAAACAGCATTCATGAAAATCTGTTCCCGCCGGACTTTGGTATAAGCTAACTATAGTGATTACGTCCTATAGGATACGGACGGCCTGTTTAACTTTGTGTTTTTTTCTTCTTTTTTTTGGTTAAAAGAGAAAACAGATGTATATAAAAAAGAAACAATCTTAATACCTTGATTGTTATTTTTATTTAGCGCAAACTCGGTTGTTGTTGTTTCGGCTGTACAGTTCGCTGACTTTTTGGGCTTACCTTTCTCCCCGGTTTGGCCGTCAGCCACCCAAGATGCGGAGGCTCTCTCGGTGGGCGGGAGAGCGCGTGCTTTTTTTCTCTCCTTCTAATATATTTTACATTTTGGCTTATTTGAATATTGGCCGATGATGATGATGACTTTCGATGTGAAAACAAAATAAGAATATACACAATACAAACACGCCTAGCGCAGATGTTGAATTGAAAATTTGTATATGTACATGCCCCACGTAGCTTATATACTACCAGGAACTAATAAATAAATATAGCGCCGCCGTTTTTGTGGCTGTTCCGTCTTCCAAGTTTAAACCAGCGCCACCTACACGCTTGTGAACGAACCCGTTTTAAAGACATTGCGCCATTTCGTGAGAAGACGGCGTGATGCATAATGCGCCTACAAAATACCCGAACGGGAAAGACAAAAAGCCGGATGGCCCAATGAGAGAAAAGAGGGTATCGGTTTACTTTTTCCAACTTGATAACCTAATTAGTCTAAGCCGGCCATAAAGTCCTACCTTTTTTCTCTCTTTCTCTCTCTCTCTTTCCCCCTCAATGCCCAGCAATTCTTGTTTGTTCCCTCTTTTGAAATGCTAATCCAATAGATCTTGGAGCTTCTTACATGAAAAGACTGCCATTTGAGTAGACGGATAGAACCAATGATGCTCATTCTAGCGTGATAAAAGGAGGGGTGAACAAGAGCGAGAGGGAAAATCGGGTCATCCCAAACTCCCTCGATGCGCGTGTGCTCTAGCGCGTCCTCTCCACATCTCTCTCTCTCTCCCTTTCTAGCTGTATGAGAGCGTATAAGCACATCAAGTCGTCACTTTCCGAACCTGTCGGACTCCCCCCGGCTCCGTCCGTTGTGTGCCCGCGCACACGGAAAGGAAGGAAGAAAACACAGAGACACGGGTAGTTCTCTACTGACACCTGTCCTTCTCTCACAGAAGCTAAGGCAGCAAGCAAAGCAGTATACACTATAGAGTACAGAGCAAACCCCCGCCGAAGGTGCTGGTTTATTTCCAAGCGTTCACGCCCGGCTGAATCTGTCTCCGCCCTCAAAAAGAGCTCCTGTCTCTCTCTGACTGGAAAACTTTGGCTCGATGTTTCCTCTTTTTGTCATATAGACTACCAACTACTATCTCTAGATACTAGTATATACATATTACTATACTCCTTTTCCTCATCGGAAAACAAAATGCTGGATGCCGCCGACTGTTGAGCGATGAAGAGGAAGTCGGTCGTCATCCCGTTGCCGTCGTCCGGCGCGAAAAGATAATCGGGATGGTTTTTAATTGGCTTCTGGCGCGTCAACATTGTCGAGAGAGGGGCGAGTACGGTTTTATTTTTCTGTGTTACCTTGTTGTTGTCGAGTGTCAATGTTTTTTCTTTTGGAAAAGGATAAAAGAAGAGAAAAAGAGGATATAGTTGTGCGTTTTCCTGGTCCTTCACTCATCGGCCGTGAGAATAACAGACCGTGAGCTGTAAGAGGAAATACAAATGAATCAAATAGGCCTGGGCGCTCGCTAGAGTGAGAGACAAGTGTCAGGTGAATAGCCTGTCATCATCTCCCGCAAAATAGACTGCTATACTGTAACGCGTTGACGGCCATCAGCAGCCCCAAAACCGGAGACAGTTGCGTATAAAGAATGAAAGAAGACATCAAGCGACGGTTTTTCCTATATTTAATGCCACCGCACCGCACCACCATTTTGTTATCAATCTGGTTTTTTTTCTCTCTTTTATTTTGAGGACTCAATTGTCTCTACTACATTTTTCACTGGGTTTCCTTGACTGAAAAATGCACAAGTAAATTGCTCCGTTGCTCCACAACACATTTTCCCATACTTACATTCTATATACGCCGCAATGGACGCCACCATTACGACGACATCGATTGAAAAAATGTGGAAGGTAATATAAAATAAAAAGAAAAGAAAGAAAAAAGAAACAAGTCGATACTCAAACGTAAGGAACGATGTCGACCGTAAAATTCTAGGTATATCCATCAGGGTCCGTCGACCGCAAAAGGTATAAAAAGCAACGATGAATAATATCGTTATCGGTCGATGTGAAATCGTTGCGGTCTCGACTTCTTCTATTTTACCTTCTGTACGGCCATTACCAGCAGACGATGATGATGGAGTCACTTGCGTCGTTGTCGACGTCCGTTTTCCACCAGAAAATAAAGCCATGTGTGTGCCCCCATCACATCCGGCACACACACAACAGCTCTGATGTGGATGGATCGATTAGTCTTTTCTGAGAACCCCAAAAAAGAAACAAAAAGAAAATTTTTTTTTTTTTTTTTGTTTCACTGAAAACACTATGTGCAATCCGGCAATCCATTCTGGGTACCGGTGTAAGTTAAAATGAGGGAAAGAGAGAAAAAAAAAACTTTTTTTGTGGGTCGCTCGGCGCGGCGCCGTGACGGCGATGTCAACATCAACACCGAGTTGTTAGATGATGATGAACCCCCCCTAATCATTTGCCGAGTCCAAGTCAAGTAGTTTTGTCTAGGACTAGAGTCGAGGAAGTCATCAAGGAAACAAGTCGACTCATTTGCTTTACACACTGAAAAGTAGCGTGACCTAACGCGCGCGGCTCTCGACGCCGAAATAAAAAAGAGCGATGAATTTTCATTTCTAAAAATAACAACAACAACGAAAAAAAAGCGACGTGAAAAACAGTAGGAAAAGGGCGGCTAATCAATGTTGGACGCGATAACATGATGGATGTAGGCGCCAACACTTCTTTTTTTTCTTTTCTTTTTCTCGTTCTGAAAATCACAGTTTGATGGGCCATGGTCATTTTGGGGACAACAACACACAGAGTGTTTGTTACCGAGTTGTTGTTTGTTGCCGGCCGGAAATCGATCGGATATACCACACTGCTCGTTCACACACACCCAGTGCTGTTTTCTGTCTCTTTCTCTCACTCAAAATCATCATAAACTATATGACAGGAAGCTTTGCGGCGATGGTGGTCGTAAGGCAGGAGCATCAACTGCCGCCGCCGCTGGAGCCAGCAGCCAGCGGAGCCAGCTAGCACAAACGGCGTCGATGGTGGCAGCGGCGGCGCGGTATTTTAAACGCCCAGTTTTGCTGTTGTGTGCGTGGAATGAAGGGCAGCAGCCATCACGCGGGACAACGCCCCTCCCCTTTCTGCCCCCTCTAGCGAACGATCTATTTACGCGATTCGTCTCTTTGTTGCGTGTCGCCAGTGAGAAAAGCGGTCCCTTCCATGCGCACGCGGATTTTGCGCGACGCTATAACGGCGGCGCTGCAGCCATTGTTACGCTGTACTATTCAGCAGTAAATAGGAAATGGAGCTATATCATTGAGAGACGGAGAATTTTGGCTTACACTACACAGAGAGAGATGTCGAGGTTTCGCCCTTTAATACTTAACTTCCTGGTTGCTGCACCGGCATTGTCCGTGACCGTCCGCCTTTGTAATCGACGCGGTAGTCGACTATCCCGTCTCTCTCTCTCTCTCTCTGGTGTACTATCTCTTGGTTGCGCGCCGAATAGCCATGCCACGCTTTACAGAGAAACAACTGCGGAATAACACATTACTTCCTCTCCTAAATAACAATTAAAAGCAACGATTGAATCTGGACGCGGCAGGAACTGCAACAAGAGGGACAGGACAGCGGCGGCGACCAGGTGATAAACCCCACTCAATACCGGACGTCCGATAATACGCCATGACGCCTCGATTGCAGCGCAAGCAGCGCGCACACCAGTAGATTTTTCTATCTCTTATTTTTCCTTTTTTTTCTCTCTCTCTCTCTCTTTTTTTGGACAGTGAAGGGGGGCCATTGTCAGTCGCGGTGCCAGGCTGTCACACACTCGTACATGTAACAACCTCTCTTTTTTTTCTCTATCCTATTTCCCCCTCTTGTTTCGTTTTTATTATTTGGCAGGTGCGTGTCTACGTCTATTCTCTCCACTGGCTTTTACCCGGGCTAGCTCAGTGCAGAGCTAGTGGTGGTGGCGGTGGTATATAATAATCACGGGAAATCTAACCGGTGATTTCATATATCCATGTAACGAAACAAAAAGGGGGGAGAGCTCATCATATAAGCTTTAGGACTGCACGTATGTACGTCGTACTCTCCGAGCATGAAAACCAAATGGATCCGCTTCTATCTCCTCCTCCCTCTCAGCTTTTTTTTCTTTTTTTTTCTGCTGGGGTTCTTTCCCCTTTTTTGTGATACGGGAATTAAATCCAAATCTCCGCATTTATTTATTTAACTATTTTTGTGAGCGCGCGGGTTACGCTCCCCCGGATTCATAATTGACGCTGTGAGCTCATTACATCGTCATTTTTTTTTTCGGTTAGAAAACTAAAGGGTGTAATAGGGTAGCTTGTTTCGTATTATATATGACAGCAGTGATATGGAAGATGACCCCGAGTGTAATTTCAACTGGATTGCAATTCACTTCAAAGAGTCATGACGACAGTCTAACGAGACGTTCCTTATTACTGTAGTAGGCTATCATAAAATTATTGTTTAGCTAAAAAACGTTAGAGTTCCTCATAGCGACCATACGAAATTTCCAGACAAATTCTAACGAAAAAAATGACCCTTAATTTTCGAACAATATAAGAACGAAAAGAAAGCCAATCATCATTCTTTATATTTCTAATGTCTTATCATTTGGTTGTAAGCTCTCATCACGTGGCCCTCCACACATAGCCTGTTTTACATTCTACAGTTAATGTTATATAAAGGAGAAAAGTAAGTACTAACGGCGTCAGCTTTGATGGGTGGTATTAGGCGAATTTACTCTATTTCTTATCAAGTTTTTTTATTCATACACGTGGCACATCACGCCACTTACATAAGTGACAACAATATAATGAATTTTATACAAATCCACAACTCATCTGTATATATTCGTTTTTTTTTAAATTGAATTTCATGCTGTTCCATTATTAATTACATATTAATTGTATACCGCATTCTTATTATTTTATTGCGAGGGACTTTCCACCTCATCAGGTTTGCGCAGTTTGGAACGTTGTCATGATAACAATAAGCAATGAGCCCAAATTTTCAAGCCTGCTTTTGCAGTTCGTTAATAATAGAAATAATCCGAAGTTAATAAGTTCCATTACTATTATTATAGTAGGCCAAAGTTTTGAAAATAAATAACGTGGCCGGCAACGTGACCCTTATCTAGTGATATGATTTAATTGCTCCGTCAATTTGTTATGTATTAGGCCCTGCATGGTATCAAAAATAAAACTCAGATAAGGCATCACTTCCCTTTAGATTTGAGACTTATGCCCCCTTAAGCCTTGGGTTCAAGCAGGGTAGTAAGACTTACTATCCGCTCTATTGCACGTAAAGGTAAATAAGATCAAGATAACAATCAACTTTTGAACGATTCTAGACTGTTATATAATTAAAACGCTAGATATTAGATTGGAGCCCAAAAAGTATATAACGGAGGCTGCTGCCATAGGAAACTTCAGAATCGAACAGTTTCTTGCTTTACACGAAGCTTCAACAGCATAATTCGAGGTTTGAATTGTTTGAACTGAAATTGCCATCGTACTCTAAACTTTTATGACGTTTGATTTTTAGAATGATGTCCAAGGTACTGATCGCTCTCCTGCCATTGTTGGCCTTGTCCACCGCCCAGATCCCCGATTGGGAATACACCCAGGAGTTGGACGACGTCAACGCCAGCTACCTTCTTTACTGGGTCTATCAACCCGAAGCCAAAGACATCGTCATCCAGATGAAGGCTGCTCGAGGCACTGGCTGGATCTACTTCGGCATTGACAACCCTGAAGGTACTTTGACTGACGTCATCATCGGCGGATACAACAACACCAACGGTCTCCCATACGTTTTTGTAAGTGATTTGTTGCTATAGCATTAACACGCATTGCTGAGAATGACGAACTTAACTAATTGCGTTCAACAGGACATGAGCTCCACCATCGATGCTTCTGGTGCCCATGGCGCTCTCGTCGTTGATCCCAGCCCTGATGTGGTTCTCCAACGCGGATTCGAATACCCACCAGAGACTGTCCTCCGCGTTAAGCGATCGATCAACACCGCCGACAGCGCCGACGTTGTCATTGTCGTAAGTTCTTTTATCCTCTTTGGCAAAAATTCAGTGGTTTCTTAATGAAATTTCGCTATTAATTAACAGCCTGGTCCTATGTCCGTCTCTTGGGCGTATTCCGACTCCGACGACATCAATGCCCCACTCATTGCCGGCGGTACCGCTACCGTCACTTTCATTCCACTATAATTTTATTTTGCAAACAAATACGAGTAATATACAAACGTTTTTCATTTCCTAAACACGGCTACTTATTCAAAGTACTGCTGTACATCTCTTTTTATTTGAATGAGTTATCAGTTATCATGACGTCGTGCTTACAAGGAGTCAAGCCCTGTATCATAGGATTAGGTCGCTAGGCATAAAACTCGTCACTGTACCGACTGTTCGGTTCTGTTTGATTTATTAGTTTATTTTCCAGTGTATGTTTGTTTTCTCGAGCGAGGAAAACAGGCCACACTTGTACGCATCCTAAGGGTCTTGAACATATTATCTTTCATGTTACTAGATCATGGTAAGGCTGTTGGGGAACAGTGAAACAAAAGTGTAGCTCTTTTCTATGGTATTTGTTGCGATGTAAAATATGCATGGACCCGTCTCTCCATCTCCCGTTGAAAACTAGTTTTCGGCAAAGCCCTCTTTAGATACAAGGCTTACGTAGCTCACGAGTTCAGTGTGTTACGTAGTATGTGCTAACACAGATATTATATAACGTGCGTACGTGCGGACTTGGACGACGCGCTATATTGCTATCCGGTAAGAAAATGATTACCAAGGACTTTTTCCAGCTCTTTATCATATCACGTACTCTCTCAACTTGTTCTATATTTATAAGAGATTTATTTTCCTTCAATTCATGAACTACGAGCACGTCAATAGAAAGAGAAAAAAGCCAACAAATATTACTTGGTAACAGCCAATTGCTGCGATCCCTTTCTGATAATTCTCCCCAAAAAGTTGTCTGCTTCGGTGTAGTTCATGGCTGTGAATGTTTAGGATTTTTTGAAGGTCAGGCCCACCCCAATGCGGCAGCTGGTGACGTTTTCCACCAGAAGATTCGATACATTTTAAAGACACATTTGACGTCATGTACGCATTCGATACCTCTGAAACTCGCTACCGGTACTCTTATGATTTTGTAACCAATTCAATGTTCTTCGGGAGCTTTGCTGGGGATTTGATAATATGTATAATAATACAATAAGAGTTCGACCAGCGCTGACCACTCATGCTGCCCACGGTGCTAGTCTACCTACCTCGGTGTGCTTCTGCTTCTGCAAAGCAAATTCGCTAAAGCAATCGCATATACGGTCGATGGCGTCATCGAACTTGAAGTTTATTGGTCTTCGGTGCGCCCATTGAAGAATTTAGCATCGAGCAAAGAGTGGAGTGAAAAATGATGATGGATGGGCAACTCTAATTTCAATTAAGGGGCCAATTTAGACTAGTAGGTTTAAAATCTATGAGTGGTAGCCTATCTTCAGTGTTGGTCCTTCCGTTTTGTTGCCAAGTCAATTATTGGTTGACCGGCCAGTTGAACCCCACGCCAAAGATTAGTTTTAAATTCAGGACTTTAGTATTTATGTAGATAAGGTTTTAACAAACCACGAATTGAACCAACTATGCAATATATACAAACGTGGATTATCTTATTTGAATAATACGAGGGGCAAACAAGGTGTTAGGGCAAGACGCTTGGTAACCTAATCTGCAAGAAGATATCAATAAATGTGTTATCAGATCAAGTACTCTCTCGACTTGTTCCTTATTTGTTCAATGCGATAAAATCGCCCAGAAGGTTTGATATGGAGTCTACTATTGTCACGCCATAATGAGTGGAAGAAGAGGGCCCTATGAAGCAGAGTAAAGGCCTTGTAACAAACGAAATTGGGAAAAACATTAGGGTACAATGTCAAATCTACAACCGTATCTCGAACCATTTGAATACTTCAAGAGTCAAGTAGGCATCTATTTCACAAGTATAAAAGGACGGTGTTAACGAAAAAAAGAAAGAGTCAATTCGTTTCGACACCTACACAGAACACTACCCATTTTTCAGGTATCGACAGTAATTAACAAGAAACGTAATACGGTAGCCAAGTTTTATAAAAAAGAAATTCCAAAAATTGACTGATTTTCTTCACATTTTTTTCAAATATATTTTTACACACTAGAATGTTGTCAAAGGTACTGATCGCACTTGTTCCATTGCTGGCTCTATTCGCCGCCCAGACCACTGGATTGGACAACTCCCAGCAGCTTGATCCTGCCGGTAATTTCCTTCTTGACTGGTCATTCGTACCCGGTGCCGGCGATATTATCATCCAGATTCAAGCTAGCGGCGTCGGTTGGGTCTTTTTGTCCATCGACAATGCCAATAAGACTTTAAGCGACGTCATCATGGGTGGATTTGATGCCACCATCCCATTTCCGTATGTTTACGTAAGTCATTGCTCATTCGCACATCATCTCAAG
This sequence comes from Ceriodaphnia dubia, assembly GCA_022539655.2. Classification (NCBI taxonomy): domain Eukaryota; kingdom Metazoa; phylum Arthropoda; class Branchiopoda; order Diplostraca; family Daphniidae; genus Ceriodaphnia; species Ceriodaphnia dubia. The sequence goes on from JAKUCG020000183.1 coordinate 152,589, forward strand.
TGATTTCTACTATAACGACAGTTGAATTTTTATAGGACATGAGCACTACCATCGATGCTGCTGGTGCCCATGGTGCTCTCGTCGTTGATCCCAGCCCGGATGTGGTCCTTCAAGAAGGATTCGAATACCCAACAGAGACCGTTCTACGCGTCAGGCGTTCGCTTAACACCACTGACGACGCTGATACCGCTATTGTTGTAAGTTTTGTCGCGCCTTACTCTAGTACACCAGTTGAATTAACGTTGACTCGTTAATATACAGCCAGGGCCGATGTCCGTCTCCTGGGCTTATTCCGATTCGGACGATATCAACGCGCCACTTAAAGCTGCCGGTCTGGCAACTGTCACTTTCATTCCTGCAATTTAATTTAATGTTAAAATAGTGTTGGTGATTCTCATTGAAAATACAAACAAGTTTCGTGTCATTTTTCTGTCACTTTGTTTACTGGGTTGCGATTTGCGTCAATGAGTCACGATGACGACAGTCTAATGAGCCCAGGCAAGTCACACAGTCTGATTATATCGCGAACCAATAACCAAATCGTCACCGTACCATCATATCGTTCGTTGCTGTAATTAGACAAAGTTTTCTGTCCCGTTATTATTATTATTGCGGCAGCGTCATCATCACCGGCAATGACGTGCCAGAAAATGCCAAAAAAGAAACGTCCCCATTTTTAGTCTCGTTTTCGCTCTATAATAAAGTCGTTGCGTCGTATAAAGTCGCGTCCCATCCAAATCGAAACAAATTCAGTCTGCTGCTGCCTTATTTCGGTCTCCTCACTACAATTTTCTTTTTGGGGGCCTTTTTATCGCGTCGCGATGAAACGATCGCGCTATGATGACGACGAGTCGGCGACTTGGTGTCATTGTCGCGTCAAGTCCGACCAACTCTTTTCCATCTCCTCGATGATGCGCGCATAAATCTACTGACGACGATAGCGCCAGAAGGGGAGGAGAAGTTTGGCGTGCGGTATCTACATACGTGATGATGATGATGACGACGATGACGAAAAAGGTGGTTGCTGCTTCTGCTGCTGTTGTTGCCCTGACGAGCGTTGGCGTGCGAGGTGCCAAACCCCATCGGGAAATCACACAGGCGCGCGCGCGCCGCGCGAGGCACACGGCCTCAGGAATAATTACCCGGTATTTTTTGCCTCAAAAATCTCTTCTGTACACTCCCCCCATCGCTGCTTCTGCTTTTGCTGTTGAAGAGTCACAAGAGGACATATATAGTCTATATATATATATATAGGAAAATGGCGCCGAATTGTATAGGCCGGTGGTGGTTGTGGTGGGTTTTTTGTCCTCATCAAGGCGAGCCGTGTTTCTCAAAATGGTTCCAAGCGATATTTCACGTGACAACTGATGCGCACCCGCTCATCCCATGTGCAGCAGACAAAGATGGACGGACGCCATACTTTGGATGGCGGGTCAGCCATCATTTGATTAACGATTTATCTACATATCAAAATATACCTAAGAAATATATATACGGACGGAGAGTATAGGCTAGAGAAGCAGGGAACCATCAGCAATAAAGGCAGTAGCTATTCCATCGTCTACCTGCGTGATGCTGATAATTTCGAAAAACCCTCTGTATTTAAGAATTTCAGACCCCGAGAAATTGTATTAGGGATGCTGTGTAGAGCGGGCCAAAGCTTCCGCGTAAGTAAATGATAGGGTGGTACGCAATGGAGAAGACGAAAGGCAGCAGCAGCAGCGTATCCTGCTCGAGGCATTGGCTAGCGGCCAGGCAGGAGCCCGAACAATTTTTTTTTGTTTTTGTGTTTTTGTGTTTTGTTTTTTCACTCGATGGCGTATTATACATTTCCAGTCGGGTTTAATTCGAGTTGTTTCTTCTTCTTTTTTCATAGGGACGAGACGAAAAAGATCAGGGCTGCTGCTGTGCAGAGCTAGCCAGAGAGAGAGAGAGACTATAGTCGTCATTAAAAATCGCTTAACCTCCTCCGCCCGCCCGTCTTCGACCATCTTCCCTCCTACCGAACCGTCCGCTCATCGTTTGGGGGCCGCCAGCAGCATCAAAACTATTACCCAACCAGCAGAACATAACAGTCGCATGTTAGAGACGGCCGGCGATTCCGATGATGGCGCGCGTTCCATTCCTTCCTACTCTTGTGTTGCTGATGGCCCCGTTATATTCTACAACAACAACAACAACAACATCAACGGACAAGAGCATCAGCTATTTAAAATTTCATCATGAAAGAAAGAAGAAAAAAAAGGCCAGGAGAAGAAGTTTGAAACGCGGAAAGACGATGACGATAAACTCGTCCAGTAGCTGCTTCTCTCTGCTGCTGCTGCTACTGATGATGATCATCATTATACAAGAACTCGCTTGCTGGCTTTAGTCTAGAACGAATCGTTGATGCGTGATGTCTGCGATTCATTCCGTTCGATCGAACGACGCCCGAGAGATATATCTAGAGAGAAGAATAAAAGAAAATCATAATAGGGGAGGCGCGATGACGCGCGCGCCACAACCAAAGTGGAAAATAATCAAAAGCCATTAGGCATCTCTCACGTGGAAAAGAGGGACGCGACTCGGCCCCAGCCCGGTGCTGGCTGCGCAGGCTGTATACAAGCAGCCTCCGTGATGATGATGATTACATACTGCGCTTTGAATCTATCAAAAGAAAAAAGAAGAAGAAGAATGGACTCAAAGAAAAGACGAATGATGAAGGAGAAAATAAAAGTCAAGACTGTGCGCACAGAGAGTCTACTATAGAAGCTTGGGCCAAAACATCGAAACCTGTCATTAGCCTGTAATCTGTGTCAAACGTTTCGTGCTGCCGCTGGGGCTTGCAGCGAGCTGCAGCTTCTTGCTCCGGCTGCTGCTGCTAGTACGCGCGTCACTTTGGATTAGAGCCACGCCCACTTTTGCTTACTACCCTCTTTGATTCTCCACTCGACCCTCCAACGATTCCTTCTTCTTCCATCATCCAGCAGCCTCCTCCTCCCCCTAAAAACAAAATAAAAAAACCCGCCGTGATATATACAGTAGCCCGGTCGTGGCTTCCATTTTTCCGACTCTATAGAGACTGATGCTGTACGAGAAGTCAAAGAGATAAGGGAAATATGAAGATAGGGCTATATAGCCTACAACAACAAAAACAGGAAAAAAAAGATAGGCTCATCAAGTAGATGTACGTTACATACATCACCAGAGGGGATTTTCTTCTTGGGCAAGACACATACCATAGCTGCGGGCGCAGAGCAGCCCAACGCAGCCTCACTCCCTCTCTCTCTCTATACTATACCCCTCGACTTAATGGATCATGCGCTGAGCTCGGCGATATAATTATTACGTTGATCCATAATGGATCTCTTGCTTCTGCTTTCTTTCTTAGCTGCTTCTGCTGCTGTTGCTGCATCGGTCCGTCCTGTTGATGCCCAATTGTATATAATCATTGCTGGACGACGAAGAAGAAAAAAAGATAGGATGTACCGAATAGATACTGGAAAACAGCGCGCACAATACCGAGGGCGCTTGATTGTAATTCAATCACAATTAGGGAGGGAGAGTTTATTATCATTTCTTTGTTTTTTTTTGTTTCGAGGGGGGAAAAATGAAAGATTAATTTTTTTGTTCGTTTCATCCCTCAGAAACAGAAAAAAAGGAACTCGAGGTTTTTTTTCGTGTCTACCTTCAACATAGTGGCCGCTGTCTTTCGATTAACCGCCGAATGCCGTGTCGAGTGGGGGCGGTGCTCCCTACAAAACACAACGACAACATCAGCAACGTACGGGAGGAGAAAGATTAGAATACCTTCCCCTCTTTAAAAACAACACAAAAGAATAGTTTTTCCCAATGATACACGTACGGTAGTACAACGTAGTAGTTGTAGGCTACAGATATGAACATTCCACGTGTCGTCCGGGTTAAGTAGACGTGTCACCGCGAGGGCGCGTGTCGGTTGGAAAACTTTTTGGTTCTTTTTTTTTATTTATCTCTCCTGGAGACGACGACGACTCGAATAAACGCCAAAGTTTGTAGCTATAAAGTATGAAGTACATATACACATCAAATCACCACAAATAACCTACATCTGTCCGTGTTTGTTGCGTGTCGTCTTTTGTTTTCTGGAACGTCGAATCGGCCAGCGAACAAGTCGGTCGCGTCCGTGTCAACCGATATTTCTTTTCCTTTTTGTTCGTTTGTTATTATAACTGTGATATATGCTAGATGTAGGCCTACCGTATTACCGCTGAGCGCTTCTGCCGGTGTAACTAATTCAAACCAGAACGAGTCGGAAGGGATTTACCTCGAAACGAAACGAATTACAGAAGGGCAGCAGCCATTTTCTTCCTTTTGTTTCTCTTTATCTCTTTTTACCAATTATAAATGGACGGCCCACACACACGGCTCGTCGGCCATCCTTCAGTCCCGAGAACATAAAAATAAAAAAGAGAGAAAATATTTATGAAAAAAGTGGGAGGTGGATCAAAAGTCGCTAAGGGCCATTTGAAATGCTCTTCACGTTCGTATAATCTGGAAAAGAGCGCAATCCGGCAGCAACCGTACGGCAGCAGCAGCAACCACCAGTATATATGATGTGTACAAGACAACATTGTGCGCGCGCCGTCTATATACGAACATAACATAATGAATGATGCCCTATAACAGCTATGCCCCCTCTTTTTCACCATTATGATTATAGACATATAGACACGGCGCAGGCATCCGAAACCGTCAGGTTTTTTTTCAGCGGGGCAGGCACGGATTTCTCATCGGTACCGAAATGTCCATGATTTATACCCTGCCGTCTATCAATCTATTTCCTTGGGATACACCAACCAACAGTTTCGACAAAAAAGGGAAATTCTGAGCTCAGCGCTTATAAGCCTCCCATATACGAAACGAAATCCAGAAGCTCGCGGTATATTATCAAACCATATTATTTGATGAAAAGGAAAAACGGTAGGGCGAGAAGAGCGAGGAAAAAAGCCTTTTTTTTAGCTTTGGGTCTTGTCGTGCTGATGCCCAAGAGAGAGAGTCGAACCATCACTTATATGTGTATCTAACGGTAGCCCATTTTCCCTCCCCAAAAACTAGTAGTAGCTTTGTTGTAGGCTATAAGGAGAACTACTTCTCTTTTTCTTTATATTCACCAGCAGAAGCAGCAGTCGGATTTTCATCATCGTAAAACATTATTTCATATCTAACCAACGAAACAACATCAACGAAAAGATAAGGAGAAGAACGTGAACTGCACAGCAGCACCAAAATGCGTGCGCGCCGGGTGGTTAATTATGATTTCCTCTTATAAAGGGTCACGGTGTATATATATGTATACATCCAGGCTATCAGAAGGGAAAAAGGGTTCTTCTTCTTTTTACCTTACTTTCTCCGCCGGGCTTTAAGCTTTTATATATATCTATCTTTGAGACAAGAGCGACGAGTCAAGAGCTACTATATAGTGTATATATATAGACGGAGTGGTATATATAAGATAATCTAAGCTTATAGACGGTAGCCTGCAATTTCATCTTTTTTTCTTTTCTCTGCTGCATCCATTCATTCATTTTTATCTCTTCCCGCTAACATGATTTTAATCAAGAAAATAAATCTAGCGCCAAAGGTCTTTTCTGTGCACTGCTGGCAGCCCATAAAGGAAAAAGAAGAAGAAGAAGAGTGATTCGGTTGCTGGCGCGTCTCTCTCTCGTCCTTATAGATGTTTATGGCTTTAACCGACAGCGCAATGAAGAAAAGGGGGCCGGGTTTATACAGTCGAAAAAAGGGCAAATGACCCAAGTCATCACGCTCGCACACAACCCCCAAACACACAGAGAGACACACAAAAGATCGAGCTTGGCTTGCTCTTTTCTTATCATTCGGGGGCTCCGCGATGTAGTCATAGAAACACAGAGCAGTTGCCGTCCTCGTCTTTTAGGATGTCTGGGGCGGGTCCCGCCCAAGTGGCTGCTGCTCGCGTCGTCTTCATGCAGCTACTAGCTCTTGGCACCTCCTCCATTTCCTGATATTCTTTTAAATGTATGGTATGGTCTATCTAAGCCCTCGTTCGTCGTCGTCGTCGTCGTCGTTCTCTCTTATTATTACTCTCTTTCCGACCAAACTCCTTTCGGGTCGGCCGAGCGACATCTTGGCGTAACAAAAGAGCCGATGAATCATCGGCCGGCGTCACCCTATTGCCGGATAATATAAGACTTTGTGATTTTCTGGGTCGACCCTTTGCTGATGTTATGTACTTGCCACAGCCCAACAAACAATCACAAAAGAGGAGGGATTTCTTCTATTCTTCTTCTTCTTCTTCTTCTTTTTTTATTATTGTGTATTATGTACGCCGAGAGACGGAGAGAGAGAAAAAGAGAGATTGCTAGGTCATTTATTCACTTGTTTTCCTCATTTATTCGACAGTCGACTCGACGGAATGCATATCCATCTCCATACGGTAGTGGATAGCTCAGCACGGCAGAGAGACCCCGGACGTTGCCGCTCCCTGCTGCTGCTGCTGCTGCCCACACGCCTTCACATCGCGTTAGCTATAAGGCAGGCCTTATAACGTCGTATATGTATATAGAGAAAGAAAGAGAGATGGACGGGAAGAAACGATGAAAGTAGTACCTATTGATCACGAAGTTGTTGACTCGCGTGCCGCTGCCACCGCGAGTCTCGGCTGCTGCTTCCTACGCGGAATAAAAGAGAGCTCCATCATCGCAACAACAACCTAATCGAATAAAGATGGGGAAAAAGGAGAAAATAAAAGCGTATAAATCACGTTGTCATCGCTGTAGAACGCGGCAGCAACACGGAATCGCATTCTATTACATCTAGACTGAGTGACTGCTGCCGCTGTGCGACGGACGACTCGTCGACTCCCGTTTTCCCATGAAACTCGATTATACTCGAACGCTTGTTGGGAAAACGTGTACGTTACGTTACGTACTACTACCTACACCCGCAAGGGCTACCTGCCTCGTTCCGAGATTGCTATGCACACACAATTCGACGATAGATAGCCGAGGCAAACTACTACCTCCTATATACATAATGACGTGGATAACTGACGATATAGACGAGTAAAAAAAGGGCTACTGACTGCCGGGCTGCCCGTTTTGGTTACCAAGCACTTGGAAAACCAAACAAAAAGCCAGCAGGGCAAAAGACGGATAAGCCGAACGAGTGTATACAACAGTGATTTGTTTAGATTTTCGGGACACGGCTGTCTGTATCCCTAGGGGGATTTTTCACCCTTTGAATCGGAATCGGAATGAATAAAGAATTAGCGCGCCGCCGCGCTCTCGAGTCGAAACGGGAAACTGTTTTCTATATACAAAGAGATGAAAAGGGGGTTGTAGAAGCGGACCCGATCACCTGCTCTCGTTCTCATGATGGTCTCGCATTCTTTTTTATTATCTAGTCCGTGAGTTTTGTGTGTCCTTTTGGAAAAAGAGAGCATCGACATCAGCTAGCAAAGATGTGACAGCGCGGAGCAGCTACAACTCTCTCTTTGCATATCGGAAACGTCCGATCTTTTATGAATTCCGTCTATACGATTTTCAGTCCGTACAGACATGGTAGTTGGGCTCTGCTTCTCTCATGATCGATATGGATCGAAATTACCCGCTCGGCTTGAGACGCAGCAGCTCCACACTGGTTATCGCTGACGTCCGTCTAATGATGATCGTCTATAGAATGTTCCATTAGCATTCCTTTTATTGGCCCAGTGGCGCAGCAGCATCAAAGCAGGTCTCATCTTCTCTCGTCTTTTTTTTTCTCTGTGCGCCAGAGAGTCTATAGACAGGACGGCCGGGCTTCTCCCTAATATGCAAGAGGGAGGTATCACGCGATAGAGGGGCTCCAGCAAAGTAGATCGTAGTTTTGTGGAGATGCTGCTGCTGCTGAGGAGCCAACAGGCCCATCTGATTGTGGTCATCAGCCCGATCATAATTGGTTCTGATGGACAATAACCCGATTTCTCGCTGTAGTGCTCACCGCGCCGCCCTGGATATGTTATAGTACAGGAGGCGCAAGGCGGGGGCACCCCGCCCCACCGAAGTCTATATAACTTTGGCATGGCTCCCTCTTCTTCTTCTTTCTTTCTCTCTATAGCCTATTTCTTAGTCCGCTTTGGCTCCACTACGTACTACTACTATAGGAGCGATATATATATAAAAAAGGGCTCTATAGCTACAACAACTAGCCTATATATATATATATATATAAAGCCGCCGCCCGGCCATTATCAAAAAGGGAGACGACGGCGGCGGAGCTGGCTGTCAGTCATTAGGCCTCCCCTCTCGGTCTCGGTCTCCTCTCTCTATAGGAGTAGTATAGTGGGCTGTATATAGCCTAGGCGTTGTTATTATTCAGCCTATAGATGTATAAAGTGCCCCAATAGAGAGCCAGACGAGAGTCCATCACCCCTCAGCGAGCTCTTTTCAATTCCCTCTACTCCATCAACACGCACACACACATATACACACACACTTGCGGCTTTGATGCGATTCGCCGCGTTCGCGCGTCGCCCGGCGCGCACACACTCCGCCGAGCAAAAGCGACAAATGTTTGAATAATGAACAGATCTAAGCTTTCCAACAGCAGCGGCAAGGGCTAGCCTATACGCCAAACCAGCCAATCTCCATCTCTTTATGCAACATCACTGACGATGTACTCTGATGTGGGGAAAAAGAAGTGTTTAGTCGAGTGGCAGCAGGGGACTTTCTCTCTCTCTCTCTGCGTTGGAGGAATACCAAATTTCTTTTTTTTCAAATGCCGGACGGACCTATTTCCTCCGGACTTCTTTCCTTATCTTCTTCTTCTTCTTTTTATAAATTTTCCAATTCGGTGAAGAACGCGCGGAGCCAAGATCGTTTCAACTCTGTGTAGTAAACTCAAAAAAAGGGAGGATCAATCGCTCGACGGTCAAAGTGTGAATTCGAATCTATGGCTAGATGGTGCTTTTACCGGGGGAGTAAATGGCGCTGCATCGTCAGCGATGATTAACATAACTAGGACGCCGCAGTAGCAGCTGACAGCAGATAGTTCCATCTACTACTACAAGCGGGCCCGTCCATATAGTGGAGGAAGAAAAGACTATGGGGGGGATTTGTTGGCTCGGAAATCATCGGGCCTTTTATATACGTGTTAGAGACGGATGAAATTAGATTCGTTCCTCGTGGCAGCATCGCACTAGCGCCAACGAAAATGGCTGCAGGCACCTCGACCAGAATTGATCTAATATTTTGGGCGAGGCAAAATCTTCAAGTAGAAAAAAAACGCCGTTTATGTAGCAATTTTCGATAAGAAAAAAATGTCACCGACAGCAAGGAAGGACAGAAAGACGGTACTTTCCGTTATCGCGAGCGGGACATCGGTGAGTGCTGCCCACTGTGATGCGGTAGGCCTAAATCTGGCGAGCGAAAAAAGGAAAAGAAGGCCAATCTGAGCATCTGTCACTATAGAAGCTATTGGGTTGCCGCTGAGAGACAAGATGATCCGCTAATTCGAGTGGAAACCCCTCGACGTTTCGACGACACAAAAGGGGACACCATTCTCTCACTCTCTAAATATATACTTACACGTTCTGGCTTTCCCCAAACAGATGGATGGATTAGAGCAGCAACAGAAGGTGATTTCAGATTCCACATCCCCACTAATATATAGATACATGTACCGTATATACATCTATATAGACTACAGTTCGAGTGTTGTTGTTGATAACCCACTCTCCTCAGCTCGAACATCAAAGACCGGCTTATTGGCCGGGCCCTAGTTTTCGCCCCATTCACAATGTAATAATAACGCGATCAGCGGGGCCGCAGCCTGCAAAGGGGTGATGCTATAGCGCGATTGAATAGATTATTGTAGTACTACAACTACACTATACACCGCACTTTGTCCATTACAGTTGAGCTGATTACGTATCGATTCAGCCGGCCAGCCAACCGACCAACCCCTTTTTTTGGTGACATGTCAATTTTGAGCCTCGCGGTGCCGCTTCTCCTCGAAACTTTAGGCTACAGCTAGAGAGTGTGTGCTGTGGTGTCGTAATTGTAACGACACGTGAGAAACGGTTCAGCGCAGCGGCAAGGAGTCGCCGAGAACGATAGAATCACTCGGCGACAAAAACCGAGTGTGCCCTGTCATCGTCAGGAAGAGGAATGATGTTCGTATGTACACGACGATAGAGAAGAAGACTTTTGAAGACGAGTTTTGATACGATGTGAAAGAGGGAAGCAAGCTAGGAAAAGGCGTGCTGTCACTGGGGGAAACTTTCTTTTCACACCAAGAAAGAGCGAGCGAGAGATGAAAAAGAAAAAAATTGAAAAAGAGAAAAAATAACCATTTTTCTATATAACTTTTGCCAGCCCTCCTACTCTATACTCAACACACTCGCCCCCCTTTATGCACATTTTGATCAAAATGGCGGCGGTGCGGGACAACAAACGCCGCTTAATAGAGTGTTGGGCTTTCGTTTTTCTTTTGGCTCAAAAGACGAGAGGGTTTTCATGTCTGGAGGTTCTCTCTCTTTTGGGTAACCGCCTACCCTTTAGTGTAGCGAAAGGGAAATATATGTGAATTATATATACAGACTGAGAGAGAGAAAAGCTGCAACTCATCCGAGCTAATGAAGGCAAATTGATACTTTTTTTCCTAGGTAATTCGATGGTCGGTCAAGTTGTGACGAGCCGGTTAGAGCTCCATCACACGAACTGTGAAAAGTTGGGCCGATTTTTCACACGAAAAGAGAAGAACTTTGCTATCGAATTGCGTCTAGAGGGCCATTTCTCCGATTGATTCTCAGAAAAGAAAGGAAAAACTTGGAGCTAAGACATGATTTTCATCTCTGAATAAGTGGCAAAGCTGACGGCCGCGATCGTGCGCAAACAAGTCAAGACTGTCAGGCCTCTCCACTTTGACAACGCGAGCAACAACAACACAAAAAGGGCCTCTCGGATGATGAAGACATCCACTCAAGTTCTGATGGTTCTGGTGTTGAATAGAAACTAGAGAAGAAAGAGAAGACGAAGTCGAGTGCTTCAGCTTTTTGATGGCATTCACTTTTGTGTCGTCGCTCCGCGGCAGTCACGAAAAAGTGGGCATGTCTTTTGATTAGCTTTCTTGCAGATTCATCGCCAGACATTTATACAAGAGAGACAACATAGGAAGAAGAAGAAGAAGAAGAGCCCTTTGGGCTATTATGCGTGTGTGTTGCACCGTTCAGGAATTCGAGAGTTGTCTCTTTTTTTTCTCATATATATATATATCTTAGCTGCTCTGCTGTACAGACACAGCTTTTATCCCGCCCCTCAATGCGCTCATTTTTCTTTTTTCAAAGTAAAACATATAAATAAATAAATTTAATAAAAAAAGGAGAGAAGAAGAAAAAAAACTGGAGAGCTTATCGCTCGCGCATAGTTTCTCATTTTTTTTTTCTCCCGCGCGTCCTTCTTCTGATTCGGTTTGGCTACTATACTACGGGACCGTGGGAAAAATGGTTAAAGCTTTGGTAAAGTAATGTGGTCTCGATTTGAAGACATTACGAAAGATGGCCCACAACAAAAAAAGAACCACCTTGATGGAATGATTTCCTTATTTCCCTTATAGAAATATTAGTAATAAGAGTTATAAATAACAACACCTTATACCTCCGGCTGTTTTTATATTTCGAGGACAAATTATTGGTAGATACCGTGCTCATGAGCTATATATACATAATAAGCGAGCCATTACGCTTGACTCTGGGTGCAAAACATAAAGGACAACAATAGGACACGGCGGGATCACGAAGGGAAGAAAAAGTTATCTCATTACTTTCAAGACAGGGAATATAAAGAGTGGGAGAGACGTGTCACGACATTGCCAGTGACATTACATTACATTTGTCTGCCGTGTTTATTCGAAAAGAAAAGACGGTTGAGGACTTGAGGGGAGAGAGAAGAAAAAAAGAAAAGAAAGAAGCTAGTGTAAGTACATAAAGGAAGAAGCCAAAGAGTGAGTGAGTGTTGGGAAACCGTTGGGGAAATCAACAGCACTCAGGCACGGTACAGGCTACGGGAGCAGCTCGGCATTCCTTCCCGTTCATTTTTACAAGGTGTTTTATTTCCCTCTCGGTTGAAACTCGAACTAAATAAAAGTCGCTGGCTTTTATTGCCGCCGCTCTTTTCGTGAGAATAACCTCATGAAGTCTCGGTGCGCAGCACAGCAACAGTCGAAAGAAAACACACAAAACTAATATCAGTTAGACCTAATTTTCCCCAATATTATTGAGCCTACCATTTAGCATTGGAGATATTTGAGATAGCGGCCATAACCGAACTCTTGTTGTTATTTCAAACAAATCGCGTCATTAGCCTACGGATCGCCTTTCGACACCGGTTTCGTTTCATTGCCTTAAACATTTCAAAACTTATATGCGTCGTGATGAGGCTCCATTACAAATTGGGAAATGTATAGTATAGGCAGCAGACGCATTCTTTTGTTTACACCCACAAAACTAATTTTATTTTTTTTTCGTTCACGTGAACCTATGTAAGCCGCGATGCATGGGATCGCCGGATCGGTAGTAGATGAGCGGCAATTGTCAATGCGACTCACTACGTTTACGGGAGCGCCGGAGCGATTAAAATGCAACACATTAGAAAATCAGAAAATACACCCAAACTACTTTCTATTTCTTTGTTTCTCTCATTTTGACAAGATCAAAATAGGCTAATATTCATCGACAATACTTCGACAATACTATTAGTTGAGATGCATCGTCAGGCGCCTGCTATTATTTCATTAATGAATACTTCCATTATTCCATGATTTATTCCACAAAGGAATAATACGAATTCACTTCAATCGCTCGCTTTCACTTCAATTCATTCTGTGTATTTGCACGAATATCATTCAATAAAAAAGTTTCAATCTAATTCTTGATGTTGAAAAAATATATTTATTCCGACAAAATATTGTCAACTAAATTAATAGCAATAGGTTCCACATGGGATTATTTCAATGTTCATATAATTTCCGAATATTCGGAAATAATATACAAATTAGAACATAAATGAACCGATCGCAAGAATGTGATTGAAAAGAAGAATAGGCAGCAGCAGCGCATTCTTTTGTTTTCATCACCACTGTTTTTTTTTTTCGTTGACGTGTTATGTAAGGCGCGACGACGGTAGATGGGCGGTAACTGTCGCTGCGTCTCTGTACGGTTGCGGCAGTCGATCAAAATGACACGACCATCAGAATATAAGCCAAACGACTCTCTACTAGCCTATTGCTGTCTTTTTTTTTCTCTCTCTCTCGACTACATTTATACACTATTGGCGGCTTGATAGAGATCGGAGAGGGTGGATAGGGTAGTAGCGAGAATGCGCCGGGTCGCGTGATGATCAATCTGGTGCTGCACGATAGGGGGGAAAAAGAGGCCGCTCGCGCCCATCATCAAAGAGAACGAGAAAGAAAAAAGAGAAGGAAAAAAAATTGGTGCTGTTACACATCTAAGCCCGTCAGCGACGACGAATCCCACAGCGGCTCTATAACCGCTTATACACGCAATATGCATGCGCTGTACTGGTATGTTGGACGCTCCTTTTGCTGGTCGCTCGATTGTAATCAATGGGAGGAAGAAACAACCAACGATGACAGCGAGAGAAAGACGTCACGTGACTGGAAAGAGGGGCCATGATTACGTCGCCATCGAGCAGAACCGAAAAATAATAAAAAGAAAGAAAAGAGAGAGAGAGAGAGAACAAAAAATTCAATTTCCCCGGCGAAAATGGCCGCTCTCGGTTGTTGTTGTCGCTTCTTTAATGAGGCCTACACGGGCGAGTGTTTTTCTTTTTTCGAAGGGTAATGAAGCAGCTGCTGCTGCTACCACCAGTATACCCTATAGTCAGTCATTTCCTTTTTATATGGACGCATCAAGTGCTCGCTGATGTAATACCGCAGTTGACAGCGACACGTTCATCCCGTTCCCTTACCTGGGTATTATAGCGGGCAATTATTCCCCGCAAAACCGTATAGGCTTCACCAGCATTCTGTACTCCTTCTTGCTGTTGCTGCTTATTTCCCAGGAGAATAAAGAATTAAGGAGACGCGCAAGCCATAAAATCTGACGTCGACTTTGCTGGTTCTTCACAAAAATAAACGCAACGAATATCATTTTCGGCGCCAGCAACAGGAAACGCGTCGAGTCATTTGGAGAAAATCGGGAACGAACGTCGTCGACAATGAGAATAAAAGCCAGAAAAAGAAGAAGAAGAAGAGCGGTTTTATTTCCAGGAAATACGCCATCGATGCATCAGCAAAGTGAACTTCTCCGATAGACGAAACATACCACTGTAAATCAGCGTTATACATCGTTAGAGAAAGAGAGAGAATAACGCGAGGTGGCTCGTTATGCAGCTCTTACACTCGCAGGGAGGACGCGCGCATTTTGAAATTGGATTGTTCATGGTCGGACGGGTACGACGGTACAGGCTAGGGTCACGACGGAAGAGAATATAAAAAGCTTCTGCTCGGAGCTCATTACGTCGCGCGGGGAAAGTAACAAGTCATGAAAGAGATTTCCTTATCCTAGCACGTCCTCCCCATACGGTCGCCGACTCTACCGCTACATACACAAATAGACCGACAAAAACGTCTGACGTATTGGGCTAGTACAACTAGTACAGTACGTAGCCTATCTCGCAAGAGAGTTGGCCGTTCCCAAATCCGATGAAATCGTCTCTCTTCTATACTACCAGGCTGGCTAGAGTTTCTTCCCTCTTTCGGTCGTCGTGTTGTTTTGTTGTCGCTCACAGAGTGGTGTCGCTCCCCGTTTCCATCAGCTCTCTGGTCCTCAACTGACGGAACGAGTGGAACGAGCCCCTAACCCAATCTAAAGAGCCGTCTCTTATCCCCTCTTGCAACTCTTCTTTGGAGTGGAGAGACGCTGTTCTGAATCCTTCAACATCAGTCGCTCCGTCCGTGTGTTGGTCGACTCTCTCTCTATCTCTCTAGATGTAGGGGACAACGGTCCAGTTTCCTCTTCTTCTTCCGTCCAAATGGAATACACCAGCCGCGACTAATAGACAACAGGCACCTATAACAACAACAACAGCTTTCCTTATACGGTCCGCCGGGATCTAATAATCGCATCGCTTGGACCAAGACTCGGAGCGGCCCAGCAGCAGCCTCCGCTTGCCACTCGTTTGCCATCTCAAGGCACGTCACCGTCTCTAACCTGATAGATATAAAAACGTGATGACAGTAGACTCGCGACAGCTCGACCGTGTAGTCTACGACTCTATCCGCCCCTCCTCCTCCTCTTACAGTAGATGGCATCAGTAGAGCGAAAGAGGTCCATCATCATCATCGTAGCCTATAGCAGAGAGCCACGCGCCCGGCTTCTAATGCCCCACAGTCGCCGCGATTGTGCACGCCGTGGTGTCGATTGGACACACTACAGCCACTCTATGTGGCTCCGGCTCTCTAGTCCGCGTAGAGGACGACACCGCGATCCGTGACCGCACAGTCCCTATTATACACGGAGGTTAAGCGATACGTTGTAGTAGGCTATATAGCACTTTCCCCAAACGGACGAAAACTTGTTCTCTACACCCCTCAAAATAGATACAATACTATACTATACTAGTCTTTTGATTCAATGAATCAAGAATATACGTAGCGCGGCGGAAAAGAATCAGAAACAACTTCCACTCGGCCGAGTCGAAACGGCGGAATCGAGCGGCGATAATCTGAAAGATTGCGGACGGCTGCGCACGCGCTATATATATACTATCCATCTCTCTTTTTATTTCACTTAATGTAGTGACTTGCCGGGTCGTTACACTCGGCACACACACATACTATACTAGCCTACTACATCCCGAAAGAACGGGGGAGATCCAGAATATATAAAAGCTCTAAAAAAATTGAATAATGAAATAAAAGGCACATCATCATCAGTATGTGTGATGTTTTGTAACGCAATGCCGCGTCCGCTTTTCTCTTTTTTCTTTTTTTAAAAATAAATTTTATTTGGCATTTTTCAACGGCAGGATCCCCGGCCGTGTTCCGGTTGGATGTCGCCATAGTGCGGACACCGCCCAGAGCTTGTAAATAGCTGAGGGGTTGGGTATAAGTCGGAGATAAATAACCAGGCGGGCGATATGATATCCGCAAAATGACGGCCATTTTCGCCCGAAAAACCGCACCCCTGCTTCTACTATGCTATGCTATACCGCGTCTCATATTTATATAGACGACGAACGACGACTATATACAGCAATAAGGGGGGGAGTATTATGTGATGATGAGAGGAAGTTTGAGGTCAGTTGCACTCCATCAAGAGCGACGACGGAGCTGATGCCGGAAAGTATCCGATACTATAGGCTACTCGAATATACTCTGCTGATGCTTTGGCATCGGGCAGAGTAGTAGTAGCTATCAAGCTTTTTGCTTCTGCTTCCGGATGTCCGTACGTCACTTGCTGACCACTTCCGCATATCACTGACGCGCTCTGTACACGACGGCGAAGCTGTTTCGCTTTCAGCGTGTTAACTCTCGCCTACGCGCAGAGAACGCTGCTGTCGCTGTTGCCATATCATTGAAAGATAGAAAAAAAAGAGACAATAAGCGAAGCCCGGCGAGCAAACCAGTCCGGCAGGAAATGGACAGCGTGGCAGCGTGACAGTTTGGCTTGACTCCCGCGTTAAAAGGGCCACTCCAATTCCGGACACATTACACCGGCTGACACCAGACCACAAATCCCCCCCAATGTCCCTCCTCTTTCTCTCCATCTACTGTAGGAGTAGTAGTAGCTTTTCCCTTTTTTGACGTAATAGAATGTGCTGGCCACTGCAGAGAAAAAAACTAGAAAAATCTATAGCTAGTTCCGGTCGACATGATGACATTCAATCCGCTGTTGGGGGTCTCTCTTTTCTCTTGTACGTTATATAAATATAATGCTGTAAATAGGCTTGATTGAAACGTGTCACTTTTCTCCAGTCATTTCCGTCCGTCTCTCTTCTATATCTTTGCAGAGAGAGAGCTATGGAAGAAGGCAAGAAGCGGGAGTTTCTTCTTTCGACGGGAGTCGTCGGGCATTGGCCATCGATCAGAGTCTGGACCACTCCCGCAGCCATTGAATCGTTAAAGGGCTGGAAAAAAGGGAATGCTGTGCGGCCGCTTTTTAGTGGTGGCGCACGACGTCGGTGCCCTGCTTCCTCGGAAAGAGATCGATCCTGAATAGGAAGAGAGGAAGGCTATCCATTTTCCATCATAAAAGAGCGCAGTCGTCGTCGTCGTCGTCGTCGCTATATCGAATTCGGGGAAAAAGGGAAAAAGCCATCTCTATATAGCCGTGAAAGTCGGCCAGCTCAAGCCGAGGATGTAAAAGGGTCGTCTTGATACTCGACAACTTTTGATACGCTCGGAAGTGGCCGTCCATCTCGTCGTCCATCTAAGCCAATAGTTATATAATCCTCATTTATATGTCTATGTGTTTATTCTCCGACTCTGCTGCGCTCCACTTGGCCGGCTGAACTGATTTTCCAGAAGCGGGAGGTCGCGCCAGTTTCCGGTTCTTCAACCATGTCCGGCTCATTGCTGCGCTCTCTCTTATTATTATTCCCTTTTTGCTTTCCCTCCTTTCCCCCTCTACCAAAATGTTATTAGGGTCGTCGAGGACTGTCCATCCGTTCTCAATGTATAGGCCGTGTGGCATCCAGTTATATATGTTTATCCAGTTTCCGCGAAACTGATGGGGGGAAACAACTGCAACTGTATAGACTATACATAAACCGATAAAGCTCTTGCGGATCTATAATGCAACGTGACCGGTGAATAACTTGGTAAACAACGGCACACAGAAAAAAAAAGGGCTATTACGGAGCTCTTCTTTCTTTGCTTGCTGCTTAGTACCACCACCGCTCGATTCCCCCTCACTTTTTTTTGGCGGAGGTACAAAACATACAAGAAGGAGAAGAAGAAGAAGAAGAAGAGGGGGAGACTCTGATACAATCGTCACTATCACAGTGGCCATCATAAATTGGCTCGGTAACAACCGGATACACTCCATTCTCCATGGCTCTCTCTCTCTCCCCTTTCTAGTCGTCCTCTTCGTTATTCTATTGGGCCCCTCTTTTGTGTATACACATCGTACCATGTATTATCTCCCGATACACACACACACACACACACGGACACACTGAGCACACAATGACGCTATAATAACATAACACGGGGCCCGCTGAATTGCCATCGCTCCTAATGCGAATCAAGTCGATGAGGAGAAGAGGGAAAAAAAGGAGGAAAGAAAGAAAAGAGCTCGATCATCAATCAATCTAGGCATTGACGTGTAACAAATGCATTTGAAAAGACCGAGCGTTCTCGCGGCAAAAGTGTTGTGTCGTTTCCATTGTCGACACAACTCAAACACCTCTCGACGCGTCGCAACAGAAGAAGTTTGTTTTTTCTTTTTCTCTTTCTTTCATTAAATCATCACAACCGTTCCACATCTTATTATCATTGAAAACAAAACGAGAGAAAAAATCCCCGCAAAATATTTGATAAAAAAATTGAAGGGAAACAAGACTGGGACGCGCAGAGTATACGTTCAGTTTAAAAACAATCGTAGAAATAGCTTAAGGTTTGTTTTTTTTTCTGTTTTTTTTTTGTTTCTTTTTGCAGCAGCTCGTTACAACAACATTAACAAAAAAAAGTTGGGCGAATTAAGAACACCCCGTCAGAAAAACGCAACTTGGTTGTCTGTTTTTTCTTTGAAACTGTTTTAAATTAATGAGGAATGTTTTCTTTTTATATTAGATATAGGCCGCTGCTGCTGCTGTTTGCTTGAGGCTGGTGGGTTTTGTTGAATGTCGTTAGGTTTTCTCAACACTGGACGGCCGGCTGAGATTGCTGTTGGCGGCGGCGAAGGATGATGAGGTGGACGAGTGCTGTCCCGGGCTGTTACCGGGCGGCAAGGCTCCCGATGGGGCTCCCGCCGGAAAGAGACCTCGAGGCGGCGGCTGCTGTTGCTGTTGTTGTTGTTGAAGAGCTGTCGGGCTGACTCGTTGACTCAAAGCTGCCGCTGCTTGTCGGTAATACAAATCCAAAGCACCTGAAAAACACAAGGCGACGCGAGTCGGCAGAGAAAAAGACCAAATAATAAATACAATGAGCCAGCTCGGTCGAGGAAAATTGTACATGTGCGGCCGTTTAACCGCGGCGCTAAGCCACCGTTTATTTAACCGTCGAAAATAACTGGTCGCCTCCCGCCCGTCCGAAAGACACTGGAGGAGAAATGATAGTGGCAAAACCCTGGCGATCTAATGAATGCATATATCCTGTGTGTTAGAAGAGAAGAGCGCGTCGGTGGTCGTCGGTTCAGAAAGGCGAAACCCTCAAACGAGCGACTATGCATGAAAGAGAAGGCCAATGAGAGAGGAGATAATACTGGCGATGCTCATGACGGACGGGCAGAGAGAGAGAGAGAGAGTTTTAGCGGAAAGAATCACTGGTCCGTTCCCGAAAGTCTAAACTATACATCAGAGAAACACGCGAGCAGCAGCTCCTCCTCGCCGCGTCCCTTTCATTCTATAATACCGTACGCCCTTTCTTGTCGAATTAGTTTCCTCTTTCATATGGACATTTCCCCCCATTGAGCGGCGGCTGCTTCGCGTGGAATCAAAAGAAAAAGAAGAAGAAAAGCCACGTCCTGTTATACGGTTTCTTGGACTTCAATCGTTCGATATATCTTTAAAAGGAGACGTAACCCGACGACGATGAGCGCGGCCATTACTTACTGGTAGGTAAGGCGTTGAGATGCGGTCCGGCTGGATAGCCCCACGGAGCGTACGGCGACGACGCGGCTGCAGCGGCCGCTGCCGCCGCTGCCGAGCCGGCGTAGAGACGTTGCAGCGTCGCGTAGTTACCCGCTTCGGCCAAAAGCTCCAATCCGACGGCCGTCTGCCTTTTCCACTTGGTCCTTAAAACAAGAAAAAAAACAATTTCAAACATCAATTAACGTTCATAAAAGAATCATAACGACGAACGAGGAACGACACATGTTCAATACGGTCCTCGGAGATAATTGAGGAAATTGTTATATACCCGACGACTGTCCACTATTGCCATATGGTTTTCAATGTCAACATAATTGAAAAGAAAAAAGAATATATATACGCATCGCGTGTAATTATATCCCGTCCGATTCTCCCTTGAGTTGACGACGCAAATGAATCATTTCGAGTGCCGGTCGTTACGGACGCCATTAAAGCGAACCGCTCGAAAAGTCTCTAATTGGCCGCCCGTCTCATTTTCCGTGTTAACTGAAAAAAGAAGAAAGCGGCCAACTCGGTAGGCTATCGATCGCGCCAGGTGTCGATGGTCGTGTTATTTTCGTTTGTGTCTGTCCCGAGCCCCCCACGGACCAATCCAACGGATGGACGTAGTCGATCGCATCAGCGCATGCGTCCCGGCTCTCTCCTATCGACTAAGAGAACAAAGTGCCAAGCGATCAATTACTCCCTCCACCCTCTTTTCTCTTTTTTCTTTCGTGTGTTCCGACCGGCCTTTTTTCTCTCCTTCTGTGGGGTATATCCTGCGCCCGGTGGGCGGAGTTGTTGTGCCTCCGACAACACACAAAAAAGAGAGAAAGAAGCCCACAATAGACGGCGCGGTCTTCTATGCGGCGGGACCGAGATGCTTGTCGTTTAGCTCGACACAATATAGCGAGCGAGCCCCAAAGTGCTTTATATAATATCGACTAAAGGGAGGGAGAGATGGATGGATGGATGGATGGATGCGCGTTTCCTATTGGGCCGCGTCTCTTCTCTAATGGCAGTCGGCGACGGTGGCGGCGGCTGGCGTCGTCGCTCTTTTTCTGTCCGCGTTTTGTTCCGTCTCTCTATCTATACAATTATGATGATATCATTTAGATCTAATTCTTTTTTTTGTATACGACTGTGTCGGGCGCATCGAGTCGAAACACGAAAGTTATCGCGTCGGAGGCCCTGTCGGACACGCCCGTTAACAAAGATTTAACCCGGCCGCACCCAGCAGCGGAGCAATAATGGAAAATCTTTTTATTATTGAAAGCTTCCTCTCTTTTTCTCTTTCTCTTTCTCATCGTGATGATGATGGCTCTGAAAAAAAAAACAACCTTATTATATAACAACTTGGCGTCCGCGCACTTATTACGAGCTCCGCGCGCCAGTGATTTATGCGCTGGAATCGCCGGGCGACGAATGAACGAAGGCCGTTCTTTTTTTATACGACCGTCTTCATAAAAAAGAGAAGAAAAGAATAGAAAATGGCCTCCCGCGTTTCGCTTGTTGTGTTCCTTCATTGCCGGCCACTTGAGAGAGACGATGGCTGGCTAATAGAAGGAGCGTTGGGGCGTAGACAAACACAATACTCCCCCCTCCCCCCACTACACTTCCCGATTTGACCTCCCTCTCTCTTCTAGTAGTGTGTATATACAGTTGCTTGGGCACTTTGCATCATCATTTCCATCCTTCCGCCCATAAAGCACGATAGGCTATTCTGCGACTTGACCGTTAGTCTTTATAGACGCATCAAAAAGTTTCCTTCTATAGAAGCGACTTAACGCTCCACAATGTTTGGACTCGGCCGGCATCGTAGAGAAGCCCATAAAATGAGTGGAGTATATAGATAACATAACACAGAAAGTTCTATTGTTGTAATCCATACCTGCGATTTTGGTACCAAGTTTTCACTTGGGTGTCGGTCAGGCTGAGTTTGGCGGCCAGTTCCAGCCGGTCTTGAACGCTGAGGTACTTTTGCCGCTCGAAACTCTTCTCCAGCGTCTGCAGCTGATGATCGGTGAAGGCCGTACGGGCTTTGCGCTGCTTCCGGCCGCAGGACGACGGTGACGGCTGGGAAGAGGCCGGTCGCGATGAGGAATTGCCGCCGCCTCCGCCAGCTCCGCCGCTCTTGCCGGCCGTTCCGGACCCTCCGCCTCCCGCTCCGCTGCCACCGCCACCACCGCCGCCGGCTTCACGCTCCTCCTCTTCCTCTTCGTCGGCATCCGTCTCGTTTCCGTCCTCCTTATTCGTCACTGGGCGAAATGATAACAGAACAGACATTGAGAAAAGAAAAAAATAGTTTTTCTCTTTTTCTTTTTCTTCCCTTTCCTTTTCTGGCCATTACAATGTCATTTCGGATGGATAAAAGCGGTACTTTACTAGACGATTATCGAGAGCAATTGAAAAAGTAGTCGAGAGTCAGTAAAGGAAATCGAATGAATACAAAAAGGCGGATCGACGCTGAGGGACAAGACAAAATTTGACCGCAGGATTGTATTCGGGAGATCAACGTTTTCCGGTGGCTGGTCAACCGCTCACTTTGATACGCGTATATATCTAACAACATGGCGATAGACCGACCGCAACGTCTATTAGATATTATTTAGAATATTCTATTATATAGTAGTAGGAAGAAACTAGCAGTTTCTGACGGACGACGAAAATGACCCGTCATTTCTCTTTTATTGTTTTCTTTTCTATTATTCCAAACCGTCGACTAACAAATCTCCACCACGGATTCAACGTACAGCGGTGCGTTATTGCTATAGTCGCTATAGCTACGGAAAATTCATTTTTTTGGGGGAAGAGGTCATAAATGAAGGAAATAAAGAAAGACGCGCGTCGTCGAGTGTTATTGAAGCCGTGATTGGACTGTAGAGAGACCTCTCTAGATGCATATCAATTCCATCAGGTTCGCGCGCTCTGTATATATTGCATGATGAACTCTGATGGAACTCTCGGCGGAGTAGGAGGAGCAGCAGCCGGAGCTCTGTGCGTGACCGGATAGGTTCCTCTATTCTTTTTCTCTCTCTTTTTTTTCCATTTTCATTTTTGAAGCGCGACTACTCGACGACTCGTCTCTCTCTCCCCAACCCTCTCCGAACTTCCGGCAGGCAGCGAATAAGCAGCAGGAAAAAGAAAACACTAGCAACAAACAAACGATTGCTCAATGTCAAACTAATTTCCCCTTTTGCTTCTTTCATTTTTTGTTGTTATTTTCGTTCCTGTTGTTGTCGTACCGTCAAGTCCGCTCGACAAATCCCCGGACGGGCTAATATGAAACAATAATTTAGTGAGCTTAGACGTCGAGCTCCGACCGTTTTTTCTCGGATTGGATCCGGCTCGTTTGATTGAATTTCTGCGTGGGCCACATTTTCAGAAGAAAAAAGGTGCGCGCGCGCTTGGTAGAGATTGACTGCCCTCCTTTGGCTGATATGCCCGGGTGTTATGGCACATCCAGTTCTCGTCTGTTTGTGCTGTGCACGATCAGTGATTGGATTGGAAAGGCACGCACCTGCCACCGGGCAGTTTCCCGACCGCCGGGGCCCCCCGATATTCCGAGAGCCCGTCTGCTGTCGGTCGTAAATCTCTCTTCTTTCTGGTTATATGATGATGACGATGATTACCAGCCAACATTAAATATGTATAGCCATTAAGAATTCATCGATTTATAGGCCACGAACACGGAAAGAAGCGAAAAGAAAAAATATAAGGCCCTCCTTCGTTTCAAAAAGACACGCTTCTATAACCCACCTCTATAGTAGATTATAAAATAACACTGAAAGGCCGCGACAGGAGCAGCAAAAGAACCGATTTCATAGCTTTGGGGAATTTGAAACAAAAGCCCGCGTAATCTTTTTTATCCATTTCGGTGAAAAAAAGAAGAAGAAGTCTAAAGAAGAAGAAAAAACTTGATTGAAAGTGTCAGACGAGTGATAGGCGAGTTGCGTGTCTGGCTCGATGATGATTTCAATCAAGGTATTGTATGATACGGGTAGTAGTGGTAGTAGCAGCTAGCGCTCGTGGTGTGTTTGTATATCTAGCTAATGATATAGGCGATGCGCGGCCAGCGCGCCGACACCGCGCGATCGACGAGAGCGTGTCTGCGGAGATTTTCGAGGCAACGGCGCAGCAATTTGATTCGGTCGGGGAGGAAAAGAAAACAACAACAACTACAACTACAAAAAAAAAGTGAATAACCGAAGAAACCGCCCAAAGAGGCAAAGGAATGCGGTAGTTAACTCACGACTGGTTTGACTGTTGTAACTGGCGTTGGATTCGACGTCGACCTCTGACTCCTCCTCGGATTTGCTCGTGTCGCGCCGGTGACTGTTATTGTGGTGGTGGTGGACGGCCTCCATCATCGACGGATGCTGCAGCAGGTGATGGTGGTGCAAATTGTGTAGGCCGTGCTGGTGTTGAGGGTGCGACGCCGCGGTCGCCGCCATCAGGGCGGCCGCAGCGGCTGGGTGAGTCGCTTGGTGGTAAGGGCCGAGCAGGGGATGTCCGTGGTGTTGCGACGGGTCCCATCGCGACGAATTGAGAATGTCGCCGATCATGAAACTCGATCGAGCTCTGGTGACGAAAGCCATGGCCGCCAACATGGACGCCGTGTTCTGGTCCGGCATTCCCAGCATTTTCGCGGCGTCGGCAGCCGGCGAGCCGCCGGCCGACGAAGAGGCCGCTGCCGCCTGTTTCAGGGCTCTGGCCTGCTCGGCCTCGGCTTCGGCCGCCGCGGCCGATTCCGCCGCTTCCGACAGTCGAAACCTCTTGCTGTTGTTGTTGTTGTTGTGATTGGCCGACGAGGACAATTTGCGCTTGGAACTGCACAGCGACAAATCAGTGGGCGACGGCGATGCGGACCTGACGACAAGTTTCGGCTCCATCATCTTCTCGACCGCTAACGACGACGCACAAAACACTGGGAGCAGTCGACACTGATGGTCAGTGCGGTCGGTAAAGAAAACGACAATGTTGTCTGTTTGTGTAACACGGAAAAAATTAACGAAGCTCTAAAAGCGAGCGACGACGACAGCAGAGAGAGAGTCGAAACACCGGGGCTCCGAAGGGTCGAGGCGTCGAGCGGAAACTGATGGCCGTAAGTGGGACCGGCGGATCAACACAGGGCTCTCCTCCTCCTACTCCTCCCCCCCTTTACTCCTCGCGCGTTGTTTGCTTGTCTGCGCCGTTGAAGACGCACCAACAAACAGTTGTAGTATGTAGTAGTCTAGCGGGGCTAGTCGACGACACGGCAGAAATTGACTGCGTCTGAATAAATCATCGGCGAGAACCAACAACAACACGGCACAACGGGGGGAGAACTCGAAAAAACTTGTTCGATTTTTATATAACGTCGAGAAGAAGAAGAAAGAAAAAAACACTTGACGACACGTGACCGGTCTGGCCGGCGTTCGGCAGTAAACTAATACGGTGGCATCAACCGCGCAGACAGGCAGCAGCAGCAGCACGGCAGCCCAGAGAAAGAGCTCCCACAACACCCAGCGGGGTCTTTTGCTTGTGTCTGAGCGCCAGCCCCATCAGCTCTTTTCTCTCTTCTCTTTTTTTTGATAGAAAAGGTGGGGGGGTTTGAATGCTCAACCAGCATGAACACAAGCTCCACCATAACACCGGCGGGCTCGCTCTTTTCTTTCTCTCTCTTTCTCTCTATTTCGCTTCCTTCTTCTTCTTCTTCTCTGTTTTTTTGTCTACAACTCCGCCAGATAGATAGAGACAAGTCAGAAACTTTGTCTCCGCCTACTTTTCCGTCTTGTAGAGTATAGCCGGGCCGTATGTATACGGAGCTGAGAGCTAGGGAATTGGTGGTTTCGGCCGCAATTGTAGATATCGATAATCAAAGCAGAGCTACTGGTTAGGCTATATTGTACGTGCGTCTTTTCTTATTTCGCTTGTGGAAATATCGAGACAATGATAAGGGCCAAAAAAGAAAGAACGAGGACTTTGACTCTTTGGCTCTCCGGTTTCCCCTCAACCTTGACTGAAAGGAGTCAGAAACAGCTTTTGGGTTTGTAGTCGGAGAGATGGACGTAATCAGATCGGCAATAACCGGGTGTATTTATAGATCGGTTTTGGGGAATAAGCTATTGCCGGCCGGGTATGGAAATAGCGCCATCATCAGTCACCCGATCTATTATGCGTCATGATCCATTCTCTGCCATTCTTTCTTATCCTCTCTCTCTCTCTTTCTCTCGTCGTCCGTTTCCAAGTATAACTATGCGTGTGTGTGAGCGCTCCCTGCTCGGACCAAAAGGCGCATTCCGCTGGACAAAAGAAAAAGAAAACAAACAGACGGAAATTCTTTCGAGAGAGTCTCCACTTACCGGTTACCTCTTTCGAGACGACCGCACAATTCATTAGCTGCTCATTTGCCATCAGCAACGTCGTTGTTGTTATGCCGCCGCCGCCGCCGACAACAACGACGACGGCGTTTGTTGTGGCCGAAATTCCTCGAGCGGTCTGGTGTAAATATAATCAATGAAACTGAATCCGCGCTGCCCGGCGCCATGACGTCCTTGTCCGATAGAAGAAAAGAAACCCGGCAGAAGCGGGCAGAAGAGTTTGGGGGAGAGAAAAAAGGACCAACAGCAATCCGCTACCGAACAATGAGGCAATTAAGGAGCAGCCAGGACCAATTTACCGCCGTAAAAAACTGCGCAGAGACGTGAAAATATCATATCCATTACCCTCAACTAGTTAGAGCGCCCCCCGTCTATCCCTCATCCACCCTGATAGCTCGGCTTCTCCTTTTCTTTATCATCGGGTTTTAATTTTATGATAGTTCGAGTTGGCCGGGGAAAGAGACGAGGGCAGAGCACACAAGGAGAAGCCGCGCGACCTGCTGCTGATTGCTCGCGGTCGCGTCGTCTATTCATTCTTTCACATCAACGAGAATTGTCCCTCACTTGGTCGGTAGCCTATTCATTTTGATATAGAGACTGGACGAATATAAAAAAGGGCTTTCAAACAAAAGAAGCATTTATGATATCACTTTGGATGGAGGTTTCCCTTTTGGCTTCTTATTTCGCCTTTTGTTTGTTCCGTTGACCTGTTCTCTTTCAATTAATAAGCGTACGTGATGATTATCAGTCAAAAGCCGAGCAAAACAAGTTCCCAACTGTCACAGGGTCCGATGATGGCCGATACTCGGAATTTTGTTATTGCTTAGATATTCTCTCTGGCACTGCGGATATCGAGTGATGGTGGAGAAATGGTTTATCTCGTCTCTTAATAGGAGACACAGCAGCAGAGGGCAAATGATCAATGATGGGAAAGCTCAGTCAAGGAGAGGAAATAAATAAAAGTTGATCGTTTTTCAAGGTTATGACACCAGATCGCTTCTGGCGGCAACGGACATTGGCGCTCTTATCCGCGCCGCGCGCACTATACACTACACTACACACAACGAAAACAAAACAAAACAAGGCCATCAAATAACAATCTGCATACATTAAACGCAGAAAGAAAAACCCCATCCAGCTATGGGGGGGAGCCTCGACAACGGGGCGGCTCTAATCAGCGCGAATCTCCGAGGAAATTATATAGACGGATAGCAGCATCTAGAGAGTCTGCAGCAAAAAAAGGGGCCTTTAAGCGATGCGTTTTGTGGTGGTGGGTGGATTGCAAAAACGACGTGACGAGCTCAAATATAAGCGCCCAGTTTCTGCTGTCCGTGTCCAGCCATTATCTACCGACTTACCTATTGGCTGAATGGATAAAACTTTTTTCGCTGTTGGCGCGCGCCGTCTTATAGTACAAGATTTGTTGGCATTTTCCACGGGCGGACTCCGGCGCTTGTAATCATGCCAGAAGCGACGCGGACTACGTCAGAGCCAAAGAGGCAGCAATCGCCTGCTATCAATAATCCGCCCGAAAACGATAGAGAATGAATGGACGAGTGTATAGGGGGAGAATAATAAGGCTATAGTTGGCCTAGCGAGACATGATCACAATGGAACGTTTCGTCGTCGTCGTATTTTTTTGTCGGACGGCGAGTCGACATTGTTACGGGGCGTCGTCGTCCGCATCTGCGCCTGTTCTACACGCAACGCTCTGTGACGTACGTTACGTTACTGTATAGGCCCGACGTCGTCTATTATATGAAACGAGATGGAGACAGTATAATGTGGCGGAAGTGTGTCCCGCACGACGGGCAAGCGCGCGATAAGCCAAGCAGCAAGCCGCGCATGATGTATATGTATGATGTGTGTAGGCTATAGTATCCATGTACACGTAAACAGGACGGACGCATCTACATTATGTACTAGTTAGGCTACTACTCTACGTCTCTACCCAACAACATACAACAAACTAAGGAGGTGCATGGAGGGATATAGAGAGAGAATGGCGAGCAGCACAGCAAGATGATGGAACAATCACGCGGACGACGGCCCGGTTTGACATGTGAAAGCTTAGCCTTTTCCAGCTGGAGAAGAAGAAGAAGACTAAGAAGCGCATGCGCAGCCATGCAATCACTTCCAACTTCCTCTTTCTGTGCGGCTAAGCAGCAGCAGATCCATTTAATAGACTTTTGCTTTTCTATGTTTTTCATTCATCAGAGTCCTCTTTTTATATTATATTTAGATTCTGGTGGTTCCGTTCTTTTCTTTTTATAGAGCTCGTTGTGTTATAGCAGGCCTATCAGTCATTGGAAACAGCAACTGATTTCACCTGGTTATAGGCGTCTGACAGGTGCGGACGAGGTATTACAGGTACCTACCTATCTATTTCCAAGAGTGGAGCGGAATGAGGAACAAATGTCGTCGGTGTGGAATCAATCGGGGAACCGCGAGAGTTACATAGTTAAATTTCGAAGAAAAGGGTTCGACGAACTCGGAACTTGGCGTCGTGTTTTGGTTTTTCATTTCCCAATCAATTGCCGCGCTGCTCCGCTGCCATTTGCTGCTGCCGCTGCCGTTGAACGAAAATAGGTAGTAGCCATTGTCTGTCATTAATGACGACGTTGATGATGAGGTTTCCGATTTCCCTCGACTGTAAAAACGTCGAAAGAAGAAAGAGCTGAGGGGGGTTGGGGGGGAAGGAACAGCAGAGGGAACACAACGGTTGAATTAGAAACAGAAACACAACGTAAGCTGTAACCAAAGACTCTCCAAGGGCTCGACGAGCGCGATGATAGCAGAATAGTAGTGTGAGAGGATATATAGAGAGAGTCTAGGCGAATAGACAGTTTGATCGACCGCAAACCGTTGCCGCGCGCTCTATGAGAGTTATTCTCTCTCTAAAGAAACGACAGAGGGAATGGGGCTCGTACCCTTTGCGCTTTTTTCAGTCATGGGAGTCTTTTGTCATCGACTCAATCTAATATAAATATATACGGGGGGCTATTAAGACGTGACTGTCGTCTGATGTTCGGCGCCTTCTCCTAGACCTCTATTTAGGGGAGTGGTTGGGGTCTGCTGCGCCGCGACGATGTGACCGAAGAGAGAGAGCCCCTGGAGGGAAGGGGGGGAAAAAGGGAGGAGAAGTTTATCCTCTCACCGGGAAACTTGAACGCCCTGAACGAGAACCAACTGTTTTTGTTGCTATACACTCTCAAGCCGCAAACAACAACAACAACAACAACAACTACAAAAAAGACTCTATGCAGCATATAATGCCATTCAAAAAACAGCCCGTCTCTCTCTTTTTTTTCCTTCCCCCATTTTTTTCCCTGATGGATTAAATTGATAACATGTGTGTGTTTGTCAGGTCTGTCGATTGAGTGTCGTATAGGCCACTTTGGTGCCCCCTCGACGACGCCTAATGGACGCCGTTCCAGCACGTGTCCCATTTTCTGTCAATAGAATAAAACTCGAGACATTTTATCGGATAGCCTAATCTTGATGGGGAGTTTTAAGCTGCTGCTCTTCGTCGCATTTGGAAACCGTTGCCAATGGCCAGATTCACAATCGACAAATGATGGAAATGAAAAAGAAAAAAAGGAAAATCCGTCGACTGTGACCGAGCACAACAGCTGCGGATGGGTTTTTGGGTAAGAGAGATTCGCATAGACCTATAGCGTACATAGCATTATCGGGACAGATTGTGGAATAATAATAAACGAGCACAGAACATTTTCAGTTATATACAACTAGATTTCTTGTGTCTATTATTTCTTTTCTTTTTTCTTTCTTTTCGTAGGCTATCGGTTAGGAATGGAAATCAATCATCGAGTCGTCTACACACATTATTGCGTTATCAATGTGGGAGAGCTCGTTTTTCTGTCCTGTTCGGCGGCCGAGATTTTCCCAGTGCGGCTTTCCGATATCGGCCCATCAAACATCATCCAGGAAGTTGTCGGTTTAGAAGTTAGTAGCCCGGTCCGATGACGATTTCTCCTCCCGCATCGCCTGGAAAAACCATTCCAGTTTCACACAGACATAGACACAAACACGCAAGGCGATTGGGGGCTTTACATCATTCTAAAGGCTCCGCGTGCCTTGTGATGCCTTGTGCCTCGCATATCATCATCATCATCATATCTCTCTCACGCGCAACAGATTGCGCATCGTGATGATGATCTGTCGGTTTTCTTCTTCTTTCTTCTTCTCCTGGTTCTTTATTCCCCTTTTTCGATGCTGGCAAATGGCGCGCGCGCCATGCAGCGTTCCGACTCATCGCCAGTAACGTAACCAGCAAATGAGAGCAATGAACGGCTCTTCAGATATATCTAGAGATGTACCGATATCTCTCTCTCTCTTTCTATTTTCTCGCTAATAATTCTACTATCGAGTCGAAAGAGAGAAGAAGGAGGCAGGCGTTTTGCGGACGGGGACGAATCGGCTGGGAGTCGGTCGTCAGCAGAGGGGAAACGAACCGAACGCGCCAACAAAACACGAGAAGAAGGTCCGCATACACAAGTGTAATAACCCTTTTTTTTTTGTCTTTTTCTTTTTCTTCTTCTTCTTCTTCTTTTCTTTCGTTACTTCTTCGTGTGTGAATGAGTGCTCCATACCGTGTGATTATGGTGGCTCAATTGCGGGCAATTTACATATCGAGTGCTCTGTCGAGCGTGATGCCGCCGCCGCCGCTGCGCTATATGGCCGCGTGTGTAATAACTGCAATTGGTTGATGATGATGACGATGATGAAGAAAAAGAAAAAGACGACGACGACGACGACGGGTGACGACGTTATACACACACACACACATTGTGTCTATCAAAATTGGTGGTAAGAACAGATGGTAAGCGCTTACCGTTTCCTTCTCTCTCTCTCTATCCGACAGTACCTCCTTGATCGCGTCAACCGAGTGATGAACCGTCGGTTTTTTTATTTTACGACGCCACAAAAAAACAAAAGAAAAAAAGGGGCAACCAAAAATATAAGAAGAAACACCAGAAACAACAAAAAAATCTCCTCTATGTCTATTTGGCCGCATAGGCATGACGCTTATTTCTCCAGTGAGCGCCAAGCCTCACGTAATTTATCGTTAACGGACAAAAGTTGGACGCGATATATCAAGCAAAAATTGCGGTAAATCGTTTTCTTCTTCTTCTTTTTTCCTTAATTTTATTTACGAAGGAATTTCCAAAGCTGGAGGGTCGAAGATGGACAACATCTCGGCAGCGGCTACTTCTTTTACGCGCGCGCAAGCAATTAGGTTTGCTCGCGCTCCGATCATCTTGATTATAGCGCATTCTCTTCTCTCTTTCTTTCTCTCTTTGTTCTTCTCGTTTTTTTTTCTATCCAGGGACATTTGAATACGTGATTGGTGAGTAGAGGCGCGCGCTTACATTTGGGTAAATAACTCGCTCGGAAGAAGCTATGGCCGCCGTCTAGAATTAGATGAGGAAACAACAACAGCATAACAACAACAAGGTATGGATATATATATGTGTGGTAGTGGTGGTGGTGGTGGTGATAGTTAACAACCGCTCCCCGAGAAATGAAAACCCCGCCAGCAGGTGAAATTCTATCCACTTCGTTGTGATTACATGCTGTAGCATCATCATCATCATCAGTTTTTCTTTTGGCTTTTGTGTATTTCTTTTTCTTTTTTTTCTTCGACGATATATATTTTTCGATTGGATGATGAGCGACAAGCCATTGGCGCGCGATTTGAAATGTCAGCTTTTTGGCTCTTGTTTTGTTTCTTTTAACGTTTGCTATTAGGCGTTGAGAGGGTCATTATTTCCTCGAGAAAGAAGAGGGAGGGAGAAATGTTGTGTCACGACGCCTCCGTCGACCGACCGAGGGGCTACTGCTGACTACTCATAGCTAGTGCTGCAGCAATCGTATTGGGCGACGACGCCTTCAAGTTTTTCCCCTTTTGGCCATTGCATCACGAAGAGCAAGAGAAACCTTTTATGCCAGTAAAGTAGCCTATTCTCCCTTGTTAACTACGCGTTATAAAGCGCTAGAAGACGACACGAAACGACGTCGACGTCGTCGACTGATGCCAAGAGCCGTATCCATTTCGTTCTTTGGTTCTTTGGTTCTTCTTCTTCTTCTCTACTCGACTTTCCATCTATATACATTTGATGTTTTCATCCCGGGCGGCTTCTTTTGTATCTAATACATTTGCGCGCAAAAGGCGCTATATCCCGATAAAAGAAGAAGAAGAAGAGGGTAAAGAAAGAAAGAGAGAGAGAGAGAAAAAAAAATGGGTTGACGTGTACGCATGACTGATGGCAGATCCAATTCACCGATGCCTATCCGTGTCGTGTCTAATCACTGTCTGCAGAGTGCCAAGAGTCGTCTGAAAGTCTATCTGCTGAACATGTAGGCGGCGGCCGTGTGCTGGTGGCAGTGTTCTGTAGTATTACACAGTACGCGCTGCTGCATGCTGCTACTGCTGCATTTTGTTGGGAGCCCCATTGGAGACTTTGTACGACGTCTTTATGCTGTCATACTTGTTATTCATCTGTAGGGCTTCCATTTGTCAGTCTCTTTTCCTCTATTCCCTGTTTTTCAAGTGGCTTTTGACATGAGACGCGCCATTCCTCGTTGATGCGTTTCGTCTTCTCCAATATGCAGCTCCTTTCCTGTTTTGCATGTTTCGGGAAAGAACGAAAGAAAAAAAGAAGAAATTTATGTGTAGGTACTTTGGGGAATTTTTTGACGTTGGCGACGAAACTTTGTGTCCGCGGAGAAATGATGGCGGCCGTGATCTTCTATCAGGAATGCGGGTCTCGGCCACGGTCGCGTCATTCGCATGCCAACCGCGCGCATTTGATAAATATTCCCCATGCAGCTAGGTATATAGACTGTGGCAGTGTATATAGTAGCAGGATACCTCATCAGTGCTCGTAACTTGGTATTTCTTCTTTCTTTTTCTCTTTTTATTCAAAATAGCGCCAAGGTCGAATCGTTTCAAAATGCAACGATCGTTACTCTAATTGGCAGGTCCTTTTCTCTCCTCTACGCGGCTTTGATGAATGACGCGCGGCTGATCAATCAGAGTGCCATCTAGGGAAACGGACAACGGCTGCGGGACAAACGTACACCGATGTGTACGCCATCATCAGCTCGCACCAAAAACAGACAAAAGAGAGCTGGAGAAAGGAAAAAAAACAAAAGAAAGAAAAAAACGAGCCAAAGCGGAAATGAGATTTTCGGATGGATTCGATCGTCAACGTGGCGGTAAACAAGCGAAACGGATTGAACAGATTCGAGCAGCGCCCCGTATGATGTTTTCGCTGGTAGTGTAGCACTGTGCTGTGTAGCTATTCCAGTCGGAAGTTGCGCTTAAAATGCGACCGTTTGGCCGGGACGGATTCCGTGCCGAGTTGCATTGCTTTCGTAATGAGGATCACGCACGCATAGACCCTGAGCTATAGGCAACCCAACTCCACAGTCCCCGCTCCTGTTCTTTTTTCCCATCCATCTATCTATAACCGCTCGAAATTCTCCCCTATCTCGAACGCAGCTAGTCGACAGAAAGCTTAGACATATCCTCACGATTACACCGGCGTCGTCATTGCTCATAGCTATATACAGAAACAAAAAGAGAAGTTAAAGCGATATTAGAGAACCAATCTTGCGGTCGTTACGCTTATATCTTTTTCATTTTGAGACGACGTCGATGACGACAATGACGACCGCAAAGTCACCGGAAAAAAAGGAAAAAGACGGCGCGGCGGGCTAGAGAGAGAGAGAAATGAGCAACGGTGCTAGTGTATAGGCTATAGTGGTCGCGGTGACGATGGCGGCCGCCGCAGTAGCTAGCAAACAGCAGAAGCGGGCGAGCAGTTGATGTCTCCATCATCGTTCATCACGCAAGCGCTCCGTGTAATCCCCACCGTCTACCACCCACCCCTCAACTGGAATAACGGACAGACAAGTTACTAGCTCTCAGGTTAATAAGCTTATGTTATTCCGCCGTTTTGGAGCCAGCAGCAGCCAATTCGGCGCTGTTGCCGCGCGCGGCTATTGAGCCCCCGTCCGGTTTGAATGACGACACCTAACGCAATGGCTTATTTTCGAATGAAAACCGCATTTGCTGTTTATAAAACACCGTACCTTGTCCTGCATAGTCTTTGACCGCTGACGAAATTTCAATAGACAACTTACACAAACGCACACTTGCGGGACGCAATATCGACGACGAAAACAAACAAACAAACAGAGATTAAGTCGCTGGGCTTCCGCCCGACCGTTAACCGAACATTTCGTCATCAGCCCCGATGAGTAATGATTATGGATTCAGATCTTGTTGTTGTTTCATTTTTTAAATTGGAATCAATGGCCATGTCTTGGCAGCCGATGGCTAGTTAGCTACTATACAACCGAATCATGCGTGATCGGACTTTGAATGGTTAACAATCTCGTCGGTAAACCAAATTAGGGTGAGCTAAACAACGAAGAAACGAGAGCGTATAAGAACCTGCTTGTCTAGATCTGTCAGGTTTTAACGCCCCGACTCGTTACTAGACCATCTAGGAACTTAATTTTTGTCTCTAATTTTGTATAATTCGAATAACTATTCGAGCGATCACTTGTAAAGCTCGTTGTCACTTTTTTGGAGGAAAAGGGGAAAGATGAAAAGAATAGAGGAATAGACACTTACTGAGTTCATGATGGTAGGTGAGAAGCGAGGTCATCGACAAGGCCGATAAGAGAATCAAGGCCGTTGGGTCGATGGAATTTTACAAATACAGCATGTCCGGCAAGGTCGATGGGCGGGATGGCCATTAGGCCTACATGGGGAAAACACAAGAATGGGGGGACAAAATCTAAAAAATGATAAGCGCAAATTGCGCACAGGTTTCTGAAACATGTGCAAGGTTGTTGATTTCTCACACACTTCGTAAAAGCATGTACATCATCTTTGAATACACGAAATTGTTTTCTATCGTCATGCGCGCTCCAAGGATTTCATTTTATTTAATCCCATTTCTTAATATTATCATATTTTTTCGACAACTTATTCAGGGCGATGAAATTAAGTTTTTCTCTAAAGGCGTTCAATAAAAATTTGACAAAGTCAGGGATTTTTTCTGTTAAGACATTGAAACGCCATCTAGAGGTCATGATTGTAATTTTTACTAAAAGAACCAACATTTCAACGGTAACTTGAGATATATATTTTCTAGCTCATTTACAACTTACCACCCTATTTACTTTTTTTAAGATTGATAAATATTGATCAACTATTTAACTACCTAATTTTTCACAACTTTACAGTACAAAGTTTGTTTTCTGGTCAAATGTTTAACCTTGAAAGTCTTAGGCAATGCAAAAGAAACATTCTCACTCTCTCTAGCCTCGGGGAAAGCGCATCGGGTGACACGCCTTGTAAACTACTGCACATAGCCCTTATCGTGTTTCATTTTGGGGTGGGTGTTCTGTTCTTTACTCCTTCAGTGATTCCATTTTGAGCTTTCAACTCAAGCCAGTCAGGGAGTCAAGCTGGCCAGAAGTGGTCGCCTTGACAAACCGGGCTCAGTGACTAGAGTTAGCAAACTTTTGGTCTTTTTCTCACCAAATACAAATGTATAGTGAGAAAAGGACCAAAAGCGCGTAAGCTCTATTCGCTTTATAAGTATATAAGTTAGTTATATTTTTGTTTGTGAATTTTTATATTCTTAGAATTCCATGTAACAGGAATTTTAAGAATTTAAAAATCAGTTCGGATTTAGGGGTGCCGATAAATAAAGGCGGCCACCCACTGGAGGTGATAGGACAGTTACTTGAAACCTCTGATGGATATTCTAATAGAGTAATCGCAAAACAACTAATGCTATCAGCAAAGTAGAAGCTAGAATTCAAAATATTGCTCAATTGGATGAAACGCGTTTAGTAGAAAATGATACTCCACATTATCCTTGAGAATTCGTTGGTTTATCCCTGTTTATTTTAGGTACGATGACGCATAGCCTACCATCATACAAGAGCCAAAAAATAAATCTAATTTGGTTGTTTAATTACGTTTCAGAAACTGGAGCGGGGTGAGTAACAAAGCTGTACGGTTGGTGATTACTGAAATTATAATAAGCTGCATGCAGCTTATTATTTTATTTATAAAATAAAAAATTTTGATTAATTTTTTCTGATTCTTTTGATCAGCACTTATCAGATATCCGCCAAGTCTTTTCTCTTCTCCAGAAAGCGAATCTGAAAGTGAAATTGAAAAAATGTCAGTTTATGAAAAAGTCTGTAGATTATTTGGGTCATGTCATCTCCGTTGATGGCATCGCTCCAGACCCTGCCAAAATTGATAAAATTGTTAATTATAAGGTGCCTACTTCCGCTGATGAAGTAAGATCTTTTCTTGGGTTAGCTGTTTTTTACCGCCGATTTGTTTCAAATTTTGGGACAATCGCCCGTCCACTAACAAAGAAAACGCACAAAGACCTAGCGAAAGCAGAGTTCAGTTGGACAGAAGAAGATAAAAAAGCATTCGAAACTTTACGTACTGCCTTAGTAACTCCTCCTATTTTAGCTTTTCCTGATTTTAATTCTGAATTTTTGGTATTCACTGATGCATGCAACTACGGAATAGGCGCAGTTCTATCTCAGATTCAAAATGGAAAAGAAGTCGTGATAGACTATGCCAGCAAACAGTTAAAACCCGCTGAGTTAAAATATCCTACAGTAGAAAAAGAAGCTCTTGCTGTGATTTTTGCTCAAAAATTTAGTGTGGAAACGGTAACGCTAACTTGCATGTGTTACGGCGATTTCCCCTAATTCAGCCTTCGAGCTGTAACACATTGAACATGCTCTCAAGGGTTCTTTTGAGTGTAAGATTTTGAGGGTTTACCAATTGGTAATTGATGTGCAAGGCACATCTGTGATACTTCTGTTCGTGGCCTCAACAGCAAACAACAATGCACTGATGTGTACACAGGCCTCACCTAATCTAAGTTTTCAATAATTGAGATTATTAGTGCATAGTAATGAATGAATGAGTAAATAACGATAGCAGCCTTGAAACTCATACATGTTTTACTTACCCAGCTTTACAATCACAGTGGGTGGCCAATATATGCCCATTGGGCTTACAAACAATCCACGGTTTCAATGGATCACTTGATAAACTTTGAGAATGGCAGACTTTTCCTTTGACAATGATGTTGTGATCTGACATATCGAGGAAAGCAACATCTCCTATCCAACCATTAGTGAGATATGTGAGAGCTTCAAGGCTCTTCCATGCCTGGAGTGACTCTTCACTTAGACTATTTAATCCAAAGATAAGGTAAATGTAGATGTCATGTGGAGACATCAGAGGAACTATTGGTTCCACTTGGCTTAAACCTCGTTTGAAAAGGTAATCCGGAATATTGTACGGACATGCTGGCAGCCTACAGTTTCTTAATTTTTGAATGTAACGAGTTTTGGCTTCGGCAGGCAAATTTTCCGTCACCGATGATAGTTTGATGATGTTTTCTTCACTCATGACATTAGGCTAATCAGCCAGATTGCTCGAAACAAATCGTCACAGAGGCGAACGCAACAACAACAAACAGCAGACTACTTTTAGTTTTGTTTTGATTTTGTCCTCGGGAAGAACGATAATTAAACTAGAAATAACTTTTGATGACTAACTCAGAACCCTTGGGTTCCGTACTCAGAAATATAGTAAATCGTTCGCGCAATGTAACAAGCACAATAACTAACGGGATTTTTCCAATCTCACGTCAGGAAATGTAAAAAGCTCCCGTCCCTGTGTTATTTCCCTATCCCGACCAGAACAGGAGGAGGAGCCTCAAAAAACGACGGTGGCGACTCCCTACTGAATACCATCTATAGAGAGAGACAGCGAGAAAGAATCTTGTAGTATTTAGTGAATGGAGCTGGTGCGCTTTTGGTCTTTTGTTTCACTAAATACACATGTCTAGTAAAACAGAAGAGAAATGTACGATGAGCCAGCAGCTGGACATCTTGCGTATCTCCGAACCTATTTGAAATTAAAAATCATTATTATTGGCCTTCCATGAGAAAAGATATTAAAGAATAGGGGAGGGTGGGGTTGAATGGGACACTTTTGGTTTTTCCCTAATAACTTTTGTTTCTTTTGTTTCACTAAGTACACATGTATAGTAAAAACAAAAGACCAAGGGCGCGAGTTTAATTTCGATTTTCATACTTGAAATTAAACTTGTTACCTCTATTTAATAAAACGAGCCGGGTTTCGACAAGGCGACTACTGTTCGATTAATTAGGAAGGTTTGGATTCCTTCGCGTTTGAGTCAGAAGAGAGAAAATGGAAGTGTTATTTTTTGCCAGTATAATGTCAAACATACAGATTCCCAACGGATCACAACACACCATTTGATCTGATATTTTATAAACAATTCAAGTCTCTTCTTAAACAGTTGGCAGCAAACTTCAAAGGGAGTGAAAGGATTCTTGATTTACCACGAAAACATTTTTTTTAATGGGAAAGTTAGGGTCTTCTGAATTACTCTGGATTGATCTTACTTTAAGCTTGCTATTGGTCGTCCTCGGGCTGCTGGCGGCGACGAAGAGGTGAGCGGTCTCGCTCACTCGTTCCACTGCTGCAATTCGTCGTGCAGACGCTCGATGCAGTTCCCTGGTCGTGTTCTCGAGCTGGAACAATGTTGCTGAATGCTGCATTGTAGCGTTGTCCAGTCGCTCTGATGGGCGGAAAAGAAGCCATTCGTCTAAGGCGGCAAAACTGCATCTATGACGCGGTGCGCGATCCTTTCCGTACCGGGTATATCAAATGGAGGTGACAAAAATGAAAAAACGCCATTGACTAGGCGGTTGGTTCGGTTGCACTATCAGTTCCAATGGTGGAGGTTCCACTGGCACTGGCACTGGCACTTTTCTAGAAGGAAAAAGTGGGCTTGCGTATTTTAGAGTTAAATTATTTGTAATATTAAGAAAATAGAGAACACGAGTTGCTGGCTAGCTGGTGTATTCCTTCGCTACTTGAAAGCGGACAACACTCTGCCGAAACACAGGCAGAGTGGCGAATTATATAGGGAAACTGGGTGCTGGTTTCGCTCCATGTAAGGTGCGAAACCGAAGAAATTGGTATTAGCTTGATAATGAAAGAAAAAACAGAATATCAAAACATTATAACACTTATAGCAATTATTGTTTGGTTATTATGTTATTTCATGGGTTAAACAATTCATTACTTAGGGTGTCTCATTTTTATTGGTGGTTCTTTTATCCGCCGAGTGCATTGGCGTCGCCTACTTCTTCTTCTTCGCTGCTTCCTTCCGGGGAGTATTCCTCGGCGCTGAATTCTTCTTCTTCCGGTTCTGATAGTTGTTGAGTCTCGCTTGTGTCTGTTTGGGCGTCCGATTCGCCGGGCGCTTCCTCGGTGTTATACGGAAAGTCCACATTTTCTGCCGCTTCATTTTTGACGAACGGCGTTGGTGGTCTTTTGAGTCTGAAGCACTTTGACCTTGCGTTACTGTAGCTATCGCTAGAACTCGTTTGGTCACTATCCGACTCGTTTTTGGGCAGCAACTTTTTGAAGCGAACAGATTCTAGGTTTACATATGAAAAACATTTTGAAAGGAAGTGTCGTCTTTTGTGTTCTAGATCTTACTTTTCTTACTTGTTTTCGGGTCGCTGGCGGCAATGATGGCAGCGGCACTGCGAGCGGTCCCGTTCGTTCCGTTGCTGCTGTTCTTTTTGGAGCCGGGTGATATCTGCGTTGATTTGCTGGAGTTCTCTTATTGTATTTTTGAGTTAAAACAGCGTCGACGCGTGCTGTCTCGTCGCGGCGTCCATCCTTTCCGATAAGCGGAAGAGGAGCCAGTCGTCTAAGGCGGCGAGACCACCTCGCGGCGCACGATCTTCTTCTTCACCGTGTGCGCCCGCCGGTCGCCTAACGAACACGAAACGCCGTTGACGAGGCGGTTCGTTGTCTGTCACTATCGGTTCCAGTGGTGGAGGTTCCACTGGCACTTCACTTGGTTCTTGCTTCGGCTGGATATCCATGTTGCCTTGTGCGTTGTGCGTGGCTGACTGATCTTGCTTTCTATATTTTCTGTTCTTTATATTTTCTTATGCTACCGTTTCTTCTGCGTGGCTGGGGTGTGGATGCTGTGCGGGGGGGGGGGGGGGGGGGGGTGAAGGTTTTTTTTAGCGCGGGGGAAGTGCGCGTTTATGCCGAGGTGTTTCGTCCTATGGGTCTAAGTCTACCCGCATGAGGGTTTGAGGGCTCGACAGAAGCAGAATTATTTGGTTGTACCTTGTCAGTTGGCTGTGAAGACATGAAGACCAGTAGAGATGCAAGGAACGATTGGTGGCTCGTCAATTGTAATACGGCACCCGGTCTTGGACG
The DNA here is from genome assembly GCA_022539655.2 of Ceriodaphnia dubia. Classification (NCBI taxonomy): domain Eukaryota; kingdom Metazoa; phylum Arthropoda; class Branchiopoda; order Diplostraca; family Daphniidae; genus Ceriodaphnia; species Ceriodaphnia dubia. Next base: position 193,112 of record JAKUCG020000183.1, read on the forward strand.
GTATCACACAGGCCTAAGCTGAATGAAGCGTACTCTTGGTTGAAGCGGGGTAAAATGGCTGTATTAGGACGACACTTTTACACTTGGTTGAGGGGAATAGAGAGAGATAGAGAAGGGGAGAGAGAGTGGAGGACTCGTGCTAGCTGACACTGCTGACACGATACTGCTGATACACACTCTGCCCGGCTGGATCCCGCGGAGCGCCTTTTATTCAGTCTTGGAGTTCCGGCTCCAGCGGCAGTTGCAGGGCAGAAATAGACGGAGTCCATGAGGAGGTACGAATCCCATTCGTTCCGTCCGAACGAAGCTAGGATCGCACCTGGCTTTTCCGCTTCAGTGCGGATCGCGGCGTGCGGGACGTAACGGCTCGTTACAAAGAAAAAAGAGGGAACAACTTGAAAGTTGAAACAGTATGAAAACCCAAATGCAGTTAGGCAGTGCAAATTGCTGCTCTTCCTTTCTCATTCTTCTTACAATACTTGCAAGTCCAAGGAAGTTTTTTTTGAAAAACATTCTTCGGAATTGTTTCGCAACTTTGTGAAATTCCTTTTCGCAAATTTGACACTCATAAACTGATTCAATGTCACGAGCCGATTCGGAATTAAGGTAGCGGCGTGGCCGCCGGCAACTGCACATAACATCAACTACTGTTTCGCTCGATTCCCTTTCATTTGCACATCTTCGACACTAGGAAAAGGTGTTGACTCCCGCCGCAAGAAACAGCTCTTTAAGTGATTCCGCAATTTACCAGAATGAAATGTTACTTTCGAAGGATCCAAATTAAACAAAAGGGCAGTAGCAAAAGCAATAGCATAGACACCGCAGTCGTCGCTGTTATTTTGCTGTTGACACGAGGAAGAATAAAGAACAAATTTATCCTGACTGGTACCCAAAAGGCTAGCACATGACGCTAAAACTTAGTTGCTGGGCTCCGATCTGAGACTGTCAAAGATGGCAACACAGTTCTTTGGTAGTGAAGGAAATCCGTAGGCTGCAAGGAGCCGATGGTTCAATCCATTGTTGAGGATTTGTAGCCACGTGTCTCCATCTGCTTTAGGATATTCGGCATTGGCTCGATATGTGACATCAAACATCCCGCCAACTGCAAATTCCAAAAGTTTGCTAGACCGGTTAAGCTCTTCGCCGGTTAACCAATAATTAACCGGTTACTGACGGTTAAATACACATCTCTAGGCCGAAGTCACTAACAAACGTATTTTCGTACATTTTTGAGCGCCAAATCTATATGAATATCCTGCAATGGGGTTATTTGCAAAGTTAAGTCATGAAGATAGTTAATGGCTTCCACATTTTCGATTACAAATTTGGCTTCATAGGGATCGATGGTTTCCAGGTCTTTTTGTCGAACAGCGCTATAAATTTTTTCAACGGTCTCGAAATATATGCGCGTACTGTTCTCGTTCTGTTTAATCAACTTCATAATACCTTCTAAAGACTGAGGTAATACGCATTTCTTAGAGCAGATAGTTTTGACTTCTTCTAACATTTCCGAAACATATTTATCCCGATCGTCTGTGTACAGGCGCAATGCATCATGAAAATTGACCATTGTCTTTGACCAGCCAATTCTCAGTGTTTTCGTGACGCGGACAAATGAGAGGCCGTATTGTCTTGCCGTATGTAGGGAGAGACCAAAAGGAGGGCCGAAGTCACTAACAGACGTATCTCCTTTCGTAACATTATTTTCAGTGTTTGCCAATAGTACTGAAGTTAGCAGAATGCTCAATAATAGGCCTACAGCGGTTCCATGCGAATCCATTAACGTTTTACTTGCTTTCAGCTATATACTTGAATTTAATATTTGCAATAAAACAAAATTTTACTGTTTTTTTATGTGAATTAACCTTATTTGATTTGATTGAAAGCGATGCAAAAAGATGCTTACCCGAGCAGGAATTTGACGACTTAGTTTACAATACAAACTGAACTGCGAAATTATCCTCGGATTTTCGCTGATGAACGAACTCTTATACTGAGCGTGATTTTACTTCAGTTCATGTTATTATTAACATTACTAATAAACGAAATCTGATAACATTTAGTAATGTTAGCACCAAACCAAAGGTCATTGCGTTTGGAATGTGAGCGACATCACGTGGATGCAAAAAAAAAGGAAAATTGGTTGTGGAAGAAAACAAAAGAATGCGGCTTCTGTCTATACTCCATTTTTTGCTGGGCATGTACGACTACAGACTCGACGATTTGTAATGGAGCCTCATCACGACGCATGTAGGCTTTGACAAATGTTTAAAGACGATGAAACGAAATCGGTGTCGAAACGCGATCCGTAGGCTAATGACGCGATTTGTTTGAAATAACAAGAGCTTGGTAATGGCCGCTATCTCAAATATCTCCATTGCTAAATGGTAGGCTCAATATTATTGAGGAATATCAGGTCTAACTGATATTAGTTTTATTTGTTTTCTTTCGACTGTTTCTGTGCTGCGCACCGAGACTGCATGAGGTTATTCTCACGAAAAGAGCGGCGGCAATAAAAGACAGCGACTTTTATTTAGTTGGAGTTTCAACCGATAGGGAAATGGGGATCAGGTTTTCCATTAATTGATTTCAACACATCGTTTTGTTCTTTTAATAAATCTATCTGGAGTTGTTCGTTAGCTAGTTCCTTGGCCTGTTCTTTTAGTTGAGTCGTTTGGAGATTCGCAACGACCAGATTTTTATCCTCGCTTCATTCACTGTTAAAAATTCTTAACGTTTTAGGGATTATTTATATCTAAAATCGATTTCCGCCAGAAAGATAATTTATAATATCATTTTTCGACATTAAATATAGCGATTTCTCCTTCTTTTAATATAAATATTTCTAAAAACGAGTATTTTATATCAACAAATGATATTTATAAAATACCTTTCTGGCGGAAATCGATTTTCGATAAGTTTTTTTAACAGTGAATTCCTTTTGAATCACGATGCTTTCGGCATTGAACGCTGCCTGACAAATGTCCTCGATTGATGCTTCTTTACTTATCCTTGACCAAAGTTCGGTTTTGATTTTGGTAGCAAACCCTTGTAAGTAAAATTTTTCTATTCGCTTCGTCATGCATTTTCTTCATACCGTTTACGAGCTCGTTTGTTATCGATCGTTCCTTGTGTCTAGCGCTATCGTGCCAAGAAGAGTCATAATTCTCAAGTTTCTTCTCTTTTCCGTAAATGTCGTCGAACATATTGCGATCAACGGATACTTTATTTTTCTCTATCTCAACCTCTAAATCGGAAATTGTTGTGCTATCCTTTATTTGTTTTCCCAAAAATTCACAGTGAAGGGTAAAAAGACTTTGAAAATAATTTCCTGATTTTTACTCTGCAAGGTTCCTAATTCTGTAATTAAAGTATACATAAAAGCTTCGTTTTGCCTTCAAGTGACTCTATGTGATCCCATAAGAATCTAGTTCTTTAGGAAACTTGTTCGTGGGTTAGAGGGAGCGTCACGTGCAAAATACCCGTGCGTATAAGGAAAGCTCTGACTGAAAAATTCCACTTTTAATAAGATTTTTAAAGACTGAATCTGGTATTAGACGTGTAGAATTGTTAGCCTTTATGTTTTTACAATATCTACAATAAACACGAATGTCAATAGTCGTACACAAGTGCTTTGAATACACGAAATATGTATTTGTGCTGGCCCACGGCTGTATGTGTACAGTAGGCCTATATAGTGTTTGGATTCTGCTCTATTGCGGGTCTTACGTACCAGTTGGAAGCAGATAAATGTTGATGTTGATCCGCCTCATTTACCGTCCCTTCCCCCTCTCAAGACTTATAAAGCGCATAATAAAGCGAGTAGATGACTTGTGCACTGTTAAAAATTTTTCGAGTCTGCCAAAATTAACATTTCTGGATTTCCGGCAAGACTTTCATAATTCGTCATTTTAAATAGATAATTTTGGTCTACTAAAATTGGCATTTCTGTCAGAACGTATTACATCAATATTTTCGATAAAAAACGGAATTCATTTTTAACAGCGACAACATTTTTAAAGACATCTCAAAGAAGTCTTTGGCCAAAAAAAGATGTCCACATGCTATGTTGGTTGTTTCCTTTTTGCGCCAAATAAATGTCCCTTTCTTTTCAGGATCCGATTGGCAGAATTAGCAATATACAAGATTCCTTCGGTAATACCTTCGGGTCTATAGTTTTGATTTTGAAAGCGGACAAAACGAGACGGGCGCTATGAGCGCTATGAGAGAGAAGTGCTCCTTTAAAAATGACCATCGATTTTCGTCGAAATTTAGCATTGAAAATCCCTCGGTTATACATTAAAGTCGTAGATGACAAACTTAAGATAACAGAAACTGAATGAAAATTTCCGAGACACAATATTTGGGGACTTTATGAATCGATATCTAACGGGACTATTTATCACCACCACATTTTCACCTCGTACTTCTTCGATGAGTTATTTTAACTCAGTCTTCATTGTGGATCTTCTATAGACGTCCATACAAAAGGAGTTTATGCATCATCTAGCATTCCGAGAATGGAAAGACTGGTCCGCAATACAGATGTTAAATGTGATTCGGCCATGACTTTACTCAGATCAGTCCTTAAGAACCATGGTTACCACGGATGGAACCATGGAACCATGGTGTTAGATTGCAATTTAAAAGAAAATAACTTTGCAATGTGAAATCAAGTTCCGACGTACTATAAACGTATACAGGCACAATTAAAAGCGCTTCAATGTTCATTAGCAAACCAATGTGCGGTTTATTGCTTTTAATAGTAGGCCTATGGGTTACATCAAATTTCTCGTACCCACTCGTACCCCTTGGCCGAAAAGCAGCCGTAGCTTATTCACATCACAGCAAGGGAGACACCTAGTTACCTGAAACATAACTTTAGCCATCTATTGAGATCCAAAAAAGCTAAGAAAACAAAAGATAGTTACCCCACCTCAAAACTCCCATCTATTGAGCAGTGCATGAACGAATTTTAACCTGGAAAAAGCATTTGGAGCCCCCCTTCGACAATAGCCTCGGGCTCCCTCTGCGAAAACGACCAAGGACAACGACAAATGATCCTTATACAGGAACTTAATACCTTCGGTATATTCATAAGTATGAATATTACTCTCAGGGATAAGTTGTTGAAATATCAAATCAAGTCGTACTGCAATAACGTTTATTAACAGGCTCGCCACGTATACCACAATTGTTCTGCTCCCTGCTCCACGGCGCGACGTATGACTGTATAAGCTAGGTGTGAAGAAGCAAATTTAAGCAACCGTAAAATTCGCTACTGCTGTACGGTATTTTTTTTTACTTTTCCTCATCCTTTTTTCTTTCTTTTTTCAACGGAAACTTTCCCTTTATTTCTCACTTAATTCTCCCATTTTTACACTTCTGAAATTTTATTTAACGAAAAAAGTTATTCTTAAGAGCTCGATCAGAAAAAAAGACGTAGCCCATATGTGTAATTGTTAGGCAATTGTTGTGGCTTTATATGAATTTACGAAATCTTAACCAAGATTTTGCCGAGGATTGTGTTGCCGCTTTCGGCAGCTTTCGGTCACTTTTCATACTACTTTGGGGTACGGTAGTATTCCATTGCCACAGTCTTTATTATCCCTTTTCAAAAATGCAACGAGCTTCGTCGGTTTTGAGTTTTGACCTTGTTTTGACGATAAGTTTATTATATCTCGAATCAAATGCGTTTGATTTCACTTTGGTCATGACGAAGCTAAAGTATATAGTTATCTCTTTTCTTCAGAAACTTATCTATAATCTCATCTCTTGAAGGCTATAAAATAAACTTCAATTGCTGCAGTCAGTTATGGTCATTAATTTTATATCGTTTTACACCTATTCCTTGCCTATCATATTCTAGAGCATTTTGTAATCGCTTGATGCGTTTATTGCTTCAATTCTCAACTCCAGTTGTGAGAAAAAAAACAACTTAGGTCATAAAATTTTTGAATAATCGAAAATGTCGATAAAATCGCAGTGTAATCGATTATTTTTATTTAACGTCCTATTTTGTTGCAATCCCTTTTACATGAGCGCTGTGAATAATGAGCAAAGAGTAAAGCCCACCTTTTAATGGGGTCCGAAAACGTTGTTGTTCAATATGAGAGAATAATTCTTCATCATCGGCCTTGATAATTTCGTCGGTCTTTCGATTCAACTGGCAGCCAAAGACCACATCATAAAATGTATAGGAAAAGAGATGTTGAACGAAGAGAACCCATTTGTATTCAGCTTCTCGGATGTGCTCCCAGTAATAATATTTGCCACCCTACGGTAGATTAACAATCTTTAGTAAAATGTAACAAAAAATACTTTGAACACTTACTGGAGCCAGAACACGCTGAATTTCTTTTAACGCTCCCTGTATACTGCGAACTGAGCAAAGGACCATAGTGGAGACGACAATATCAATGCTGTTATCAGGAATATCTTTCATATTTTCTGCAAATCCGACAATGAAGCGTTCCATTTTTAAATTTGGATACTTGGCCTGTTTTTTGAAAAACTGCTCTTTGAAATGCGAATTAACTTCGACCGCCGTAAGTTGGCTATTAGATGGATAAAATTCAAAGTTGTAGCCTGGCCCCGGACCAATTTCAAGTATCCTTAGAACGCCTTTCTTTCTGAGATTAGGATCAGCCGACTGATGGTTTTTCATTGAAAGGAAATGCTGCCTTTTAATTTCCCGGCATTCTTTGTGATACGTCGCCATAACTTTATACACTTTTGAAAAAAACCTGTCAAAAAGAATTCTTTAAACGAACGACATATTATTACAATAAAAGCGTGACTTACAAGGGCTGAATATAACTTCCGCCGTATTTTTTGAATAAAAATAAGATGCTGCCTATTCCTAAAATTAGATGAAGGTTCAACATTAGAAGTTGAAGAAATGTCGACAAATAATCCATTTTTTAAAGACTGTCTTATTGTTCTAAGAATGTACAGCTCGATTAGGGACCGCCCTTTAAACTACTCATTTGAAATGTAATATTATTAGAATTTTACACGAAAATCAAATACGTAAAACACGGAAAAATTGAAACAAGGCGAGACGCGTTCATGTGACAACAAGCGCACACTGACACGAAGAAAGAAATGAAAAGCTTCAATCTAGAAATGGATCCCAGCAACCAAGATTTCTAAGTTGTCCGGTCGTAAAGCCCTTGGGCACTTTCGAGATTCAGTGTTACCGCGTCGTTTTTTAAATCCAACGACCCGCAGAAAAGGGAGCAAACAAAATAAAAGTGTCGTTGTCGCACATTTTACAACAGCACAGATATCTTCTACTTTATACAGAAAACAATATTTCTGTATTTGGTAATTTTACACGATCTCGTTCCCTATATTGGTGGATACGTACTGCGACAATAAAGACTTCAGAAATCTCCGAGAGGGCACAGCCTATTGCATTAAGGCCCCTAAGCCTAAGCCTAAGCCTTCAGTTGATTTAGATTACTAAATCTCACGGATGAATTGTGAAATAAACGATTATGGCTTTAAAAAAAATACCATCCACGTTTTCTGTTACTTAACCCTACGGCAGTTTTCTATTTTTAAAAAGCTGCATTTTTATTACAGGCCGCTCACTTTGTCATTTTAGATAAGAATGATACGGTACGTTGCTTTAAAAATTAAGTTGTTACAATAAGCCAAAAGGTCCAACCAGAAACCTAATCTGCTGACTCCTCAAAGTACTATTGTTTCTATAAGTGTGATGCAAATGTAGTGCTGTATGAAACCCATCGGACGACAACAAAGATATCGCATTTAAGCAAATAGAATCCGATTCAATCTTCTTCATTATTTCCTTGGTAGGCACATTCCATTTTGTTTAAAAACTGTTTATTTGGCCGAATTACTGAACTTAAATTCAGGGTTCTCCAAACATCAGTTTTTCTAATTATAATGTCCAAAGCGTTTCAACTTATGAGAAATTAACGCCTTTTACTGAAGAATACGTATATATACTGCCTTGTTATTTATATAAATTAAATAAAATGTCAGCATCACAGCTCTGTACGGCCTTCAAACAAACTCTGTTATATACTTATAACAAGCAGCAACATAGTGTAAAATTCGCTTCTTCCTTGTAACAGCAGAGTGAGCGAACTACATGAATACGTAATATCTTATGGTCATCGTCAGTGCTGTGCAAAGAATGAATGCCCGTAGAAAAAGGGCGCTAATATGCTTTTAGCACAATGGACAAAAATATATACTGGATTTTTTGCGACAGACCAGTGCTAGAAGCCTAGAACATATAATAAAAGGCTAAGAAAAATAGAAGGGCGATGGCCACAACTGACTGCAGAACTCAAGTTTGTTTATTTGGTAGATCTACCCATTTCGGCTCAGAAAACAATTGACTTCATCGTCAATTTGTAGTTTCATACAGTTTCATAGTTGGCGCTGCAGACTCTAGAATACTTCCTTTTTTTATAATGTAAATTTCCGTCGTAGCCGACGAACGCAACCCCTCCTGAATTTCTGATTCACTGAAAACGTATAAGCGCAACGATTGATTACCGAAATATTTTCTTAAAAGTATTTGGTCAAAGGCAATTTTTCTTGGAGATAAAATAGAGACTAACCTTTTTAACTGACGAAACGATGAATTTTCTTCGCAGGGTGGCGTTAGCGAATACGGAACTACACTCACTGTCTTATGCCTAAGCATTAAGTAACTTGAATATTTAAGTATAAACTGGATATTTAATGCTTCGAACCTATGCACAACAACCAATAAATGGACTTACGGTGACGCTAAAACTAGAGGATGCAAATAATTGGAAATTCAGAGAGTGCGAAAACGTGGCGATCTTATCAAATGGCATGGGGTCGGAAGGCGCAGGGCACTTTTCCCCTTTCGTAGATTTCTTTTGAAGAGTCTTTCGCTCTCTAGAAGTAAGGCCGTCATACTCTAACGCACTTTCTGTAGTTCTGCTATCGGCTTTATTATACACCTATGAACATTTAGCACACAGAGGATAATTGTGTGTCTATGACTATTATTTAAACTGCAAAACATTTACCATGACACAAACTTTAAACTTACAAAATGACAGGGAAATTCTTTGGATGATATTTCAATCGGAAACACACTTCCCACGCCTCTTCCGTCCAGATATTGGCGTTTTTCTAATAGTCGCTTCTTCTTTTTACTACTATATACCTGAAACAAGAGAGAAAATAATGAAATAAATTATTTGCGTACTATTTTAGATAAATTTCCTTTTTGCAGAATAACTTTTGACCTAAATGTTATTTGACTGTATACATTTCATACTTTTGGAGCGTTGCTTGAAGTTGACAAGACACTGCTTCCTTCTTTGGTAAGTCTACCAAAGTTTTTTATGACCTACATACATGTACATACAATTTTTTGAATTATGAGACCATCTAACACCAAAATGACAAAGAGGCATAATCAAATAATGTTCACATCAAAGTCAGAATTTACAATTTCTCCTTTAGTAGATTTCTTTTGACGAGTTTTTCGCTCTCTAGAAGTAAGACCGTCGTAATCTAACGAATTTTCTGTAGTGGTTCTGTTATCCCCATTAACCAGTACCTATCAAAAGTACACACACACAAAATTCTTAGAAAATTTAATTGAAACATGTAACATAGCAAAAACTTACGAATTGAGAGGGAGATTCAGTGGATGAAATTTCATTTGAAACACTTTCCACGCCCCTTCCACTCGGTGTAAGATCTTGTTCTAACAGACGCTTCTTCTTTGTACTGTATACCTAAAAATACAAGAATGAAAATCAATGTGAACTTTGGACAATTTTTTTTTTGCTGTAGAATATTTTTCGACGCCACAACTTATTTTTACTGTACATTACAAACGCAATTACTTTTACGTCATACTTTTGGAGTGATTGAGATTGCTCGAACACTGCTTCCTTTTCCAGTAGATCTACCAACATTGTTATCGACCTATGTATAAATATATTAAATGTTTTAAACATTACAGTACATTTGAAACCAAAAAAAACAAGCAGGACTAAACAAATAATAGAAGATGAGTCAGGATTTACAACAAGCATTTCTCCAATTCTCCTTTTGTTCATTTACTTGGGTGTATACCCTTAATGTATCACCCTAGAATTTAGACCCTTATAACATAAGCTTCGTTTGAACGCTAACAGCTGATTTATTCTAATTTTTATTGACGTATTCACAAGTCACAACTACTCAGACCTAAAACTCTGTTTGTTTGTTTGTTTTTTTTTTTGGGGGGGGGGGAGGTGCGGAACGGAAAAATACCCTAAGGATAACTAACTAAGTGGAGAGAATAATTATCTTACCAAAGTTACAATAAACATATGGTACTGACTTACAATGTGATGAGGGGTAGATTCTAGTGCGGGTGATATTATATTAAGTGGGTCACATTTCGCATCCAGAGTTGGAGTTTTTGGCAACAATTGCTTTCTTGTCCTACCATATACCTGGAACAGAATAAAAATCAAGAATGACCGAGCGAAATTAACTTTAAGGCGATACTTCCTATAAAACAGGACATTTTAATTCATCTATAATTTCATCTTACTTTTAGAGTGGTGCAGGAAAGTGCTGGAGCACTGCTGACTCCAATAGGTAGACAAACATTAATGTTATCCTAAAAAAGGTTCAAATATCATATAGCTATATCACAACCTATGCTAACCCATGACAATGTTCAACAAAAATGCTTAATGCTTACAGCAACATTTGTAAATTTTTTATGTTTCTTTATTTGAAGAGCCTTTTTTTCCCTAGAAGTAAGACCATCATAATCCAAAGGAATTTCTGTAATAGGTCTTTCAGTTTCACAATTAAATACCTATCAAAAATTAATGAAAAAAATAAGTGATTTAATTGGAAAAACAACATACTATGAATTTTACTACAACATGTTGGGTATAGTCTGTGGTTGATATTCTAAGTGGATCATTTTCCACACCTGGAGTTGGAACTGGTTGTGGCGCCAGCTTCTTCTTTGTATTGCAATACACCTGGAACAGTTATGAGTCGTGAATGTAAAATCTTTCAAAAATTTGCTGTGTGCTACACAAAATATAACTTTGACGCTAATAGAAAATAGATTAAAAAATCTAGAATTGAACAAATTGAACAAGTTTATTACCTTTACTGGAGTGGAATGAAAATCTGACAACATGGCACTGTTTTCGTCAGGATCAACATTATTGTACTACAAATATTAACATTTTAGTTTTTTATTATTTTAACAGAACCTGTTCAATGATAAACATTATCAATTAAGAACCATTAGAACTTACATCAAACTTGTGTCTGTTGGTGCGGTTAACGTTTTTTGTAAGAGCCTTTAGTTCCCTAGATGTGAGATGACAATATTCTAATGAACTTTCTGTGCTATTTCTTATTTCATCATCATCAGTTTCACCATGACTGGCCTATATTAATAGTCAAATAAAAAATACTTGAACTTGGAAACAAAATAAATTTTGAATAATTTAACATGGCAAAACTTACAGTATTATAACAGATAGATTGTGTGGATGGTACGATTCCAACTGGGTCACTTTCCACATCTAGAAGTAGAAGTTTTGCCAGAAACTGCTTCTTCTTTGAAGAACGCCCGTACACCTGACATCATATAAGGATGAATATTACTCTCAGTACTTTCTTTAAATTAGATTTTTTTAAAACTTTACTCTTGGAGTTGCGCTTAACAAACTACTTGAAGTTGATGTAGTATGGCTTCTTTTTTGAGTTTTGTTATTGTTCACCTAAAAAATTTTAGTTGTTAAAATAGAAGTACAAAATACACATGACAGGACAATGAAAAACATATTTTACAAACCTGTATATGATCCGAGACGCGATTGTCTCTCTTGACTTGTCTCCTGTTGCGTTTGTTTCCCATGCCTAATATCTAACTTCACTATTTTCACAAACCAATTATGAGGACTGTACTGAATACTCCAAATAAGTTTGGAAATTATTCTTAAATGGATGTGGCGAATTATTCTTAAATGGATGTGGCGATTCTACTTTAATATAGAAAAAGAAAACAGGACATCAAGATATGGTATTTTTTTTTTGTATACGTTGTTTATGGGAATAACGCCATCTTTCATTCAAAGAAATCAACAAAAGGTCACCGTGGGGCAGCATCTAGCGAGTGAAATGAGCAAATTTTAAAAAAACTTTAAAACGGCGATTTTAAAAAACTATAAACGACAAAATGTTGAATTTTTTAACAAAAATAAAGTCCAGGCAAATTGAACAGATCCGGGATTTTAACCCCGAACTATTTGTCTTGGAAACTGATAAAAAATTTAAAGATAAAATTTTACCAGTTCCTTTTACTGCTGATGCTCATGGCATTTTAAATTTGAGTATTAAGTGAGTATTAAAAATATAAGTAAATTAACCTATTTGCGTTCGTAACGGGGCCTTTGTTAAATACATCAAATCTAAATATCAGGACCTTTTACTTACGAAAAACTTCAAGAAATTCACCTAACAGTCGTATACCCTAGACGTAATCCTATTTTGTGGACTTAATTCGAGGGCCAAGTCCGTAACCTGAAGTCCACCGGTAAGGTCCCCCGAAGTTCCCGATTCTTTTATTAATTTCAAGTTTTTCATTATTTTTTTTTACTTTTCTAATGGGCACAATACCATTCGACACAACTCCTTGCGTACTGTCTAATTAAAATTGTTGTGTAAAATTAAAATAGAGGGTAATCAGAAATCTGCATGCTTTTCGATTTTTCCCGATTTATGCTCAATTCATGCAGATTGATACGATCGTCATTCAGGCATGTGGAATTGTCATGCAGATTACCAACATTTGCTTTTATGATTATGTAGAGTTTCAGATAACTTCTGATAATCTGATCTTCAGATAACGTTTATTTTCTTGTAACCACTATGCGTTGCTTAAATATTGATCCGGTGTACTGGAACTCGTTTCTAATCGAAACGGAACCGTTTTTTAAATACGTAGAAGTTCAAGTTAGGTAGACTAGAGATGATGATATTATGCGAGGCTGCTTCTGCTTCTTCTGAGTCCAAGAGTAGTGCTGGGTATCTATGATAGATCAAAACCTTTCGGATTTGAAAGGAACCGTCCAAAGTCTTGTTTTCCTTGACACGTCAGACTACTTTGCATTAACCAACAGAAAAGCTACCCACACACTATCACACTAGTTTATCGTTTCACCTCACTTGAAGCAAACCCCGGGCTCAACCGCTTTTGTTGGTTTGGCTGTCCGAGTTGATTGATCCTCTCTGTATTACCTAAACTATGACTGCTGTGATATATTCTTAAAGTGAACGATTGTTGACTTGCTGGCGATCCATTCTTGATAAGACAAATCCTACATACAGTGATGGCTAAAGGTCCTACTCAACGTCCTGTTCGGCTTTTCCTGAGCTCCTCCAAGTCTTCTTAACCTTTTGAAATAATTTTACTAAATATATATGTAGCCTACTGCTAGTGACCTATAGTGTGCTACAGAACTTAATAACTAAAACTGACTTAAATTTTACTTTGCGCATTCTGAGGAAATTAGACTATGCGAAGCAGTTGATACATTCAAATTTTACATGACGTCCTTTCAATCACCTCACACAAGAGATGGAAATTCGGGGAATTAACGGCAGCATCTGCTGTTTGAATTCGATTCGACGGTGCCTGTAAAGCCCAACTTGGAAATGTATCTTAAAGTGTCAGACCACCTTGGCTGCCGATTGTTCAAGTGGGAATTTCCGGCATATTGTCCCTTGTAGGCGGGCAAATGAAGGGCGCGTCATTCACAGAGAACGGGTGTCCTCACCGCTGCCTCACCGCGTCCTGACGTTTGCCCATCAAATAAAACGAACACCGTATTCACACTTGAACAGAGTTTTTCAGCATTTCGATAAACGATCTTTATAGAGGCATGTAACGCGGTTTTTTATTAAGTTAAAAACACTTCGATACTTTAATCTAAAAACACTGGTTGGAATTTAATGTTAATGCGCTGGTCAAAATGTTTAGTTGCAAACTTGTCGCATTGTTTCTTGAAAATTTGCTTGGCGAATTATTTATCATTTCATGTGGAAAATGTCTACAGTCAATTGGCATCAGCCAACTGTGACTATCTATAGAGGCCTACTTGAACTGTTTTCAAGAAGGGTAAAAACACAATGCATATCAGAAGGAACGCCCTACCCCTTTGGATTGGCCCTTTCTTTATACAGAAAAACTGACATGGTATCTGCTATACCCTTACTTCTCACCACTAGAGTGTCGAAAAGATATGAATGACAACCCATTCAACGGCCCTATACTCAATTCCGCCGTAAATTTTTAAGAGTATTTAAACTTTCTTACAAAAAAGTATGAATGTCAACCCAAGGTGTTCTTGGGTGGGGCGACACAGGATTATATTGGAGGCCACACAGAGCGACGACCGAAGCAGAAGGTAGTTTCGAAACTAAATCCTAAGTATATACGTGTGTAGTTTTTCTTAAATAGCCTCACGGACTCGCGGCTTTGCTCTTTAGACGCCATGTCCATTCCCGTGTCAATCTCTTCAAATATTTCAGTCGGCTTCGTTATAAAGAATCAGATATATATTTTCGACTTCAGCTGTCGATGACGATGGATAAATAACCCATAACTATATTTTAAACAAGCTAATTGGCGAGTCAACAAAGACGTTGGAAAAATCTTGACGGCAGTAACGTTCAATGAAAAGTAGGCCTATGATAAATGAAGAGAATGTGACTATAAAGGCAATGAGGATCAGTTGATTTGCACCTGCGATTTCCCCCTGCCCTCCCCCCTTTGGCACGGAATAGAACAAACGAAAGCATGTAGAGTAGATATGTGGGCGCAAGCTGCTTCTGCCAAAGTGTCGTCAATGAAACATTCAACACGCCCTTGCGGCTATTGAAAAGTATCTATCCCATCCCCGCTGTATACTGCGGAAAATAAAGAGAGGGTGACTATAGGGGAGTGAGAAAGAGGAATAAAATAGACGGCTCACACGAGCAACAGTGTGAGGGACTGAGGGGTGATCGACTAGCTCGAGGACGAGAGCAGCAGCTAGAGATTTGCTATATAAGGTGACGAAGAGGAGGACTCGACTGAAAGCGATGTATAGGGAAGAGCCCAAGAGGGGTCAGTTGTAGAAAGCAAACCTCTCTCTCTCTCTCTCTCTTGTAGCCTATCCGTAGTATAGCCCAAATAGCGCCCAAGTGCTAAATCCATTTTCTACTCGCTTGAACTCGTATAAAAGCTCACCGACCGAACACAGTTGGTCTCGTACACACAACAGCGGGGGTCTGGTTTGACAGCCTTGTCACCTTTAAAAATCGTTGCTACGATACCCGGCCAAAGACCAATCTTCGGAAAAGCCTCTGTGAGCGGAAGACGAATGGGGAAAAATAATAAAAGAAGGAATCGACTTCCGGTAGAATTCAAACGCCTATATTTATGAAGTCGGCCTTGCAGTTTTAATGAGATTTAAAGCATTCTTCATAACAATGACGGCACTGTAAAGAAGAAGAAAAAAAAACCTTTAGCCGGGCAGGAATCTGGATTTGATTTTCCGACTATTCTCTGCAGACTTTAGCTTGTTCTTGCATCAGTTCCGTTCAAGATGTCGTAAGCGATATCGCCTTTCAATAGGTAGCAACATTCTTGAGGTGCCAATCCCGTATAAGGGTGTCGATGATTGCAATCAGAAATTTTCTCGTGTAAGCAAATATATAAACACAATTTCATCGACCGGTAACTTGGTACCCGTGACTTGTTGGATAGCCATGCCATCCTAGTTCTATTTCTGTATATAGGTTCAAAAATGGTCAGGCTTATTCGAAGGCCAATCTTATTGAACCCAGTACGTGTGTAGCTGGCTAGGTTCGGCTGGCCGCTGATGGCCATCACACTGAGATCAGGCGCTAATTACTTTCCCACTGCGCACTCTTACCGCTGCAGTAAAGATGTGAAGAGCCTCCAAGCAGCTATAAAGATATTTTTTGAATAGGACATTTTGAACACAAGGGAAAACGTGCTTGGAAATAGGTAAGAAAGCTTATTGGTTCTCCAGAACCGACAACCCTTATATGACTATTCTTCAAAGCACCTTAGACCTGTGGAAAAAGTCTATAGGTAGAATAAAAGGACAAACTTCTTGCGAGAACGGAAATAAGTTGACGAGCAGAGGATGTCGTAGATCTCCTCGAGTCTGCTTCTCCTCAGTCATTTATAATAAGCCAGCTTAAACAGACAAATGTCCGACACGCTAAAAATCTCTCTGCACCGACTCCCTTATTCACTTGCGGGCCGTCCAAGCTGACCAAGTTCCAAGTTAAATCAATTTATGAAACACAATTTAGGCCAGCAGAATTTCCCTAGTCGCTAAATAAACCTGGTTCTATTAGTATAGTAGCCTATTTACGTTTACTGATAAACTATTTCCCTGTCAGGATTATCAGAATCTCGTAATGATGTGCTACTTTCTAGTGTCTAAACTGAAACTGTTTAGCCCTCGTAAGTGAGAGCACGCTTTTGAATAATTCATGAGGGCACAGAGTTTATTTTTTCTATTGATGCTAGCAGTGCTATGAGCCCTTGAAGAAAAGACTTGGAAGAGAAAAGACGGTAACATAATCGAGTGAATCGACTCAACTACACGAAAAATCTTCAGTTGCGAGGCCCTTGTGTATAATCGATAGTCTAGCGCTGCCTGTTTCTAGTGGCTTTCTCCCAAAACAAGCTCCTCCTCCCGTCGACGTCGCTTAGCGGTTATGCCCTCCCCGGTCGAGGCGTCGCGTCCAATGTGATGCGTCGTAACCCCTCCAACAAGTTCTACTCGCAGCTCTGCCATTTCCAAATTCAACATCCCTAGCTACTTTCTGCATACCAACACTAAAAAGTTGATTTCCGATTTAAACCTTTTTGTCGCAGGATCAGCTGGAACTTGAGTAAAAGTATAGCAGCAAGTCCTGCGTAGAATTGGGTAGTATATTTGCTCGCCCACCTGGAAAAAAACAAGAAAGGCACGGTTTACAATACTCTCGTGGCTTGAAAAAATCTCTCACTAGGTATGTAGAGAAGAGGCAGACATAGGTGCGAACTGCGAACACTAACGGAAGGAAGGCGAGAGGCCAGCCCCCACTCTGGGATTGGGCTCCGCCTTTTTCCGACCCTTAGCGAGTCCCTCGAGTCCCGGCGTACCCACTGTGTCATTTCTTTGGTATCTGATACCAGTGGAAACAAGACGCACGCGCTAGTACTCGACACTTGGATCGAGTGAAGTTCCTCTTTCACTTAGCTGTAGAGTGGTGCAAGCTTCTTCATCCTCGCTGCTGCTTCTGAGCTGACAAGTTCGATTGCTTTGTTTTCATAACTCGTCCGTGTGTCAATAGTTCACCAACTCGTTATTTGCTACTACTCGACGCAACACACCAACAAGATAATTTACACATTTTATGGAGTGGCCTGTTTTAAGTGTTATGGAACTATTATCGCCAAAGTGATTATTACTCGACGTTGTGCCAGTTCAAGAACATGATAACTTCTACTGATTCAGTGCTGCAAACAAAGAGCGAAGGAGATAAAAAGTAAGTTTTGTGCTTTAGCCTACCATTCACTCTTTCCCGATGACTACAATCTAAGTTGATCGGAATTGCTAACATTTAAAGTTTAGTTTAGGTTAAGTCAGAGTGTCTAATTTAAAACTAATGATAAGAATCATAAAAGTCGTTAAAAAAACGAAATGTAAAAACGAAACTAATGACGATGTATATGCGGTATAGAATGACGACGGACGTCAAGACGAATGTCGGAGGAACAAAACCATCCGGTTTCAGCGTCAAAGACATCCTCGATCTACCCAATGTAAAAACGTCCAGCAGCAGTTCAACGGAAACCAACTCGTCGTTGTCTGGAACTGGTAGGTTGCGATTTTATATTTTATATCTTATTGATCTGTTCGAGAAGTGAACTTTGATTGACGCTACATGATAATTCATATGCCCGAAGAGTTAGCCGTCGAGGCTTTCGTTCAAGTTCCCAAGCCGTCTTGAAAATATCTCTAAGCTTCTTTTCAATTTATTAGAAGCCGGAATTTTGAACAACACACTGCTTTCGCCTACATTTCAACTCCTCGGATCCGGTGGCGTATTTCCACGTCACAACAACGGCGAGTTCTCTCTTGGTTATCCGCCGGATTTTCTCTACAGTTTGGCCCGATGGCCTACGTCAGCTATAGCAAACTCGAATCGCTTCCCAAGTAAGTCGTCCTAACTCTTTGTACTTCTAACCGTAGTTCAAGGGTGTGCTGGTAGCTAATTTAGACCGTCTAGGCCGAAGGAAATGTTTTGCATCGAACATTTAACTAAGGTTCGATATCCGTTTTATTTCAACCAAAGGTTTGGGAGCGTTCGGCTTGGCAGGCAACATTCAAAGTCAACACGCATTGGAAAACTTCTCTTTGGACAAGAATTCTCGGTGGGCTGCACGGATGACGAGAACCAACGGGCCTGTCAATGGAACGCCACTTAGTCCCGACACGACTTGCTCGACACCCATTATGGAAGGACACGGAAACTTCAAGAACGATTGCCATCAGTCACACTCTCGCCACGACGACGCCTGTCCGGACAGCACCGATTGCAACGTCATGGACGACAGTAGTGATTTGGACGTGTTTAATGCTAGTCAAAGCAGCGGCGGGATGCGCAACGACTCCAGGATACAAGACGACGATGATCTGAGCGACAGCGACGACGAAGACGACGCCGACCAACATAAAGACTCGTCTCATCTGGAAAGACCTCACCTCATGGACGGTCAGGGTTTGAGTAAGAAGCGCAAACGTCGGGTTCTCTTTTCCAAAGCTCAAACCTACGAACTAGAGCGTCGTTTCCGCCAGCAACGCTACTTGTCCGCACCCGAACGAGAGCATTTAGCCAGCATCATCCGCTTAACGCCGACCCAAGTCAAGATCTGGTTCCAAAATCACCGATACAAGACGAAACGAGCTCGACACGAGAAAAACGTTCAAGATCTTCAGCAGCCGTTACCTTCTGCCCGGAGAGTGGCCGTCCCGGTCCTTGTGAGAGATGGGAGAACTTGTATGATTGGAGGTTTGACTAATGGCGCATCCAATAGCGGTAACAATACCGGAGCCGACAAATCCGTCAGCAGCGGCCAAGCTCACGATTTCTCCCTGTCTAACTCGGCAGCTGCAGCAGCTGCTGCGGCCGCTTGCATGAACGCTATATCCTTCAATATGAATGGTCTAAACATGGCCAACGCATTCAGCATGAACGGGCTAGGAGCGGGCATGGTTGATCCGACTATGCAACAACTACCGGCTTTAGCGGCGATGAATTCCTGCCTGCAGCACCCACCAACTCATCCTATCACTTCTTTGCCCTCGACCATTACTGGCTCTATCCCCTTAATGCAAACACACTCGCTCGGGTTTGTGCCGCAGTCACGGTGGTGGTAATATCTTTCGGCTTTACTTTCACCACCGAGTTTTTTTTTCTCCCCTAGCTCTTTCTCTCTTGCAATTTTTCCTCTTGCTCTATTTCAATACCGTTATGTAATAGTTATATATTTCCAGTCCTTTGAAAACAAAATATTAGCAGGCTACGAGATGCATACAAGATGTCTAACATAATACCTTTAGAATTTATTGCTATTTGCTTAGTTTGTGCGATCTCATATTCAGTCGTATCGATTTCTCAATGCCACCGTTATTGGCGCGGTCACTTCCAACTCTAAATTAAACCACGAGTAAACGATATAGTACACTGGAGTGTGCTGCGAATTCAACATTTCTTTGGCGCTCTTTACTCATTCTTTTTTGAAAATTAGCATTCCAGTTTTTCATTGTAGATTTTTATAATATTCGAAATGTAAATACTCTTACCCCACTCCAACCATTGATGTACTTCATGTAACCCATTCTTTATAGTAGTGACAAAAGTTGTTGCAGATGAAAGACGCGAGTGCCCCCTCTCCGAGAAACCCCCTACTCAAACACTCACACCTGGTTCCATCGGGAAATCGATTGAAGGAAAAGCTTTCGCTTATACTAGCCTACCTTTTTTTTTAGAGTGTACGGAAACATCATCGATCATGCTTCGAAAAAATCAATTACCATATGTTAGATTATCTGTACATCTACATCTCCCGCCCATTCTGCTGTGCCATGATCCCGTGAATACATAAGTGGACAAAATTTAATCCCCGAAAAATCTGCTGAAAGAAAAACGGCTTTTATTCGTCGATGACGACACAGTTTCGAGTTAGGCCTATTGTTTCTGGCAACACAGCATCGCCAAGGAAGTATATCCTAACTAAACGGCATGTTTGGTTTGGCCTGGGTAAGCCAATACTTGTAATGGGCATTTAAGTTGAGTCTTGAGGTTTGACTGGACGATGGGTATAAAGAGGGGCATCATAGAAGAGGCAGTAGAGAGAGAGAGAGCTAGAAGCTAGATTGGAAAAGGAGATATATTCGTGAGGGAGAAAAGACATATTCTTTCTTGCATGTGGAAGGGGGAGATGACTAGATCCGGAAAAGTATATAGTGTATAACTGAATCGAAGCTCTTATCTGTATACGTGAAAGGGCCAGAAAAAACTTAATAGAGAACATGTTTGTTGGGGAGGAGCCATAGAGGAAGCTGATGACCGCTATGTATTCATCCGTGACGTTGAGCTCAGTCAAGCGGCGACCGCTGATAGCCACAGTCCTACGGCCCATGCCATCTTTCCTCGATTGGGGAGTCGAAGCCAAAAATGCGCCGCAAACTCCCCTACTTCCTTCTCCTCCTCCCCCCTCCCCACCGCTTAAAAAAATAGATAAGCACCATCTACAAGATTGATTTTCCGAAAATTTGGTCAATCGGCCGCGAGCTTCGAACTTGCGAACCTAGTGCCTGATCAGACATGATTCTATGATCCCTTCGTCGTAAATTAATGGTCAATAGCACGAGAGCTCTTACTAATAGATAGGCTAATCTGTATCCGGAAATCTCTCGACAAGGGCGACCGTTTTGACTCTTGCAGCATTATCTTTTCTATAAGAGTATGAGTATTAAGAATTGCGTGATTTTTTCGTTCTTCTCATTCGCCATTTTCAAGAGCATGCCATCGATTTGGGTAAAACAAAAAACAGTAACAAGTTTTCAAAGCCTTGTAACATTATTTGGAGACTCAATGCAAGTTATTACGCTCTGTCTTTAAATTGAAGACATATAGGCCTTATGCAATCCTACTTAACTAAAAATTCATGTTGCGTTGCGCTACGTGAAGCTGCCACAACACTTAGCCTATTATACAAGCATCAACTTAAAATTTTCTTATCTGTATCTAAATGTAATTCTTATCTGTAATTTGATCAAAACAATTTAAAATCATACTGAAGTCTAGATGGTTCTATGCACACAAACAGCATCATCCCTACAGTAAGAGTAGCATCGCGCCCTATAGCTGAATTCCTATTTATTTATCGATCTAATGTTGTATGTTTCAATGGTGTAACTTGTATTATGTTTCTTTTTGGAGAAGAAACCGGCTATCGGCCTAACCGCCTAATCACGGTACGTATGGAATCTAGGGAGTATTGGAAAAATTTGTCTTTAATCACCCTCTACTCTAATTCTATTACGCGTTGATGACAAAGGAATATATGTACAGCGTAGAGAGATTTTAACACGCTAGATTAAACTACGGCAATTAGCACTATTAGGTTTATTTGTGGGATGGGCTGCGTAATAGCATTAGGCCTAATACAAATTTTTTTTCTCCATATAGGCCTATTCCTAAAGCTGTTCACAAAAGAAAACCTAGTCGACCATTCCATATAAGCCGTATCAGCTGATTACAATTTGGCAAAAAGGTAGTAGCGGGTATATAGTAGGCTGTGACTACAACACCGTTTAGGCTGGTTGTTTGGGGCAACGCGCGGGGTGGCGGGGGCCTTGGATGATGAAGGAAAGGGAGACAACTCTGTTAGCCTTACCGTTTAACTGTTTACCCTTCACCGGATACAGCTTTGCGTGTATGGATGCCCGACGGGGCAAGTGTCCATTAATAACAAGCAACGCCCATGGTACTCTGGAAGTACCACAGAGAATAAAAAAGGTCTCACGGATCGGAGAGACTTGCACCGTTTCGTTTATAAGCTACAGGCGAGTATTATACAAGCGGTAGGAGTTGATGGTATATAGGCGTTGGCAGCCGGAACAGCAGGAGGCTTGGTGCATTTTAGATGACTCGTTGTCTTCACCTAAGCAGGATTGATGACTCGGACCCCCAACTACTATAGACGCTGAAATAGCTTACTACTACTTCTGGTGAAGCGGCAGCGTATTCTTCCCTCCCCAAACGCTGTTGCCGTCGCAATCAGGCCCCGCCGCCCGCTGTTTTGGCTGACATTTGCACCGAGTATTCAACAGTAAAGCCCGCCTTATGTCTAACCAGATCCACAGCCTGTCCTATTAAACCCCTCGTACGGAGGGGGTTCCTGGATTTCGTGGTCTCTCTTATTGGCCCAATCATTCTCACTTTGAATTGTCGTTGCCAGAGATTAGGCCTTTATTTCAATCTATCTGCCGGCCTACCCTTCTTATTTGTTTCTTTCGTCTCGAACTTTGTCTCGAACGAACAAATGTATTAGTCTATACGCGCCAACCTACTATAGTTACACGAGTTTTCTTCAGTAGTCTAAACTCATATCTAGACTCATCATATATAGAAATTTAGATTTTCTTCAAAAAAAGCCGAACGACGTTAGGAAAGAATTTCTCAAACTATTTTACAGTAGGCTGTACTGCAGTTGCATAATTTAAGGTACAGGCCTAGCTACTGTAACGTTCGCAAGCGGCGATAAAATATTTACCAATCTTAATTCAAGTTTATTTTAGAGTCTCCAATGTGATTACAGCCCCTATTATACTAAACAAACTGGAGGTAAAGACTTGTCGAGATCCAGCACAATTCTAATATACGGTTCTATTCACACATGAAGCAGCTCTGAAGTTGCGCATGGAAAGCAATAGTCACATTGAGGTTTATCCGCTTTCCACAATTTTTTTTAAAGTTTCCTACTATACAGATCAGTGCTCTGATGCTTACAATTACACTGTAAAATCGGTCGAAATGGACTATAGGGTTAGTCTTCCAGCAGGGTTCTTTGCTAGCGCGTTTGCCGTGTTACGTAGGCCTGCTGGCTTCATGATAAAATTCTTTTTGCGCCATTTCATTCCACAGCACACTCATTTTGATACAGAATGTTTTTCTTTGAGTAGCGGCTAAACAGTTCTCATCACACACAATCAAGAGCTACGGTGAAAAGACTGGTATTGCATCGGGGCTTTACTGAACCCAGCTAGCTGTTAACAATGGGGTGTTGAACCTTATTTATTTTTAAGGGAGGGTCCTACCAGCCACCGCCGCCACCTTCCTCCCTCCCCCCTCTCCCTATACCATCCGCTCGCTTCTATCAAAAGAGCCGAGCTGGGCTCATGCACG
The DNA here is from genome assembly GCA_022539655.2 of Ceriodaphnia dubia. Classification (NCBI taxonomy): domain Eukaryota; kingdom Metazoa; phylum Arthropoda; class Branchiopoda; order Diplostraca; family Daphniidae; genus Ceriodaphnia; species Ceriodaphnia dubia. Next base: position 216,653 of record JAKUCG020000183.1, read on the forward strand.
GTGGTTTGACAACATTGCCGATCGTCTTAATAGGGATTTCAAATGCAACCAAAGGGACATAAGGGAACGAAATCCTATTGAAAATGGCCCCACGGATTACCGCTTCGACAACTTTTTGCGCAACAAACTGCCTTAAACTTTCATGACTCCCTCTTTTATATGGCCTACACACATACGGTACGGGACCTTTAACGATCGTATCAGAAACGTATACGTGCCAGCCGGATCTAAACATTTCAAATGCTGCATTATCTACCATATAGACTGCCAACAGCTAGGGTTTCCTCTTTAATAGTCTATACTATTAGTCTGCTTCCTAGACGTTTCTAAAAATGTAAATTTGCCGTCTTGATGAAATAAATACTTTTGTTATTCAATAGCTCGTAATTTATAAAGAGAATAAGATTTTCTTGAGTTTTCAAACATAGTTTCGAAGTTTTTTCGATAGAAAATTTGAATTGAAAAATAATCTATTCGCTAATGGGTTTGAATTGTTTGTTACATTACAAAACAAGAATTCGAAAAATTTAAAATTTAAATGAACTGCTGATTAATTAACGTAGAGAAGCAAAACTAGTTGTTTTTTTCGGAAAATCGAAAGAGGTGACGCAAGTTACTTAAGAGGAAGGGTAGCATCCAAACACCATTCATGGTCACGTGACCAAGTGACGAGCAAATTTCATCTGATAACAGTTGACTGGCATCACGAAAGCGATAAAGAGCTAGAACGGTTATTGCTTCGCCCAACTCCACTTCCGGATGATTCGAGCGTATATGTGTGTCGTTCGTTATACTCAGAGTCTTGCTGAATCCTGACAGAAACAAGAGGAAATCAAATAAAGCCATCATATACAATAGTCCCTACAGCTACATAGGGAGTCTAGAACCCTGTGCCGTGCGCCATTCTCAGGATATGTAACTCAGCATTGTTGCAGCCGCATACTGTCACAAATGACAACCAGCTTATTATTAACGCAGCCTACGGCACAACACAACCCAAGGTAAGCGTCTATGCGACTTCATTTCAAGTTTAAGTTTATTGTAAGTTTTGTCTGCAAAGGAATTGATATTTATTTAATCAGTTTTACTACTTCCATGTTTCGATAGAATTAACAGAAAACTTTTTCGGCGCTATTACCTAAGCGTAAACAATTTTCTTTCCTTCGTTCTCATGAGAGGCAATATATAGGCTGCAGGCAATAGCAGATGGAAGAAATTGAGATGAGACACTGAACAAATAACTGGACTGATGTAAGCTAAGGAGTCTTTCGTCGGTAGGGGCCTAGTATATTTTTTAAATAACTAGTTCAACAATTGCTACCGGGACAGCCGTCGTTTACTGGTCCACATATTGTAATAATATATATTGATATATTCATATGCCTACTTTCACCTGAAGGGTACTTATCTGTATATTACAGCCACCTAAACCAACCGAAACAAGCCTTCACACCATAATCACATACAAGCATCTTACTAGACTTTCTACATGTTTTACATGTATAGTATGGCCTACAGTGAACTTATACCGTAGTGAACTTCATCTAAAAAGTCAATATCTCATATTATTCTTTATTTGCTGCAGAAATGCGGTACGTTTTAATCGGCGTAAATGATTGGAAATTTGAAAAGTTTCCCCATCAATAAGTGATTTCGTTTGTAAAATTGTATAATTTATTTAAAGTAACCCTGCTCCAGTTTAAATCGAAGTTTTAACAGTTATATAGTGAAGCCTGAAACCTACTTCCTTGAAGGAGGAAATGACGGGGTTTTCGGTGTCGCACGTCGAAGCGAACATCGAACATGTAAAACATAATAGGCTAGCCTAGTCAGAATTTGTTAGCCATTCAGCAGTATACGTTTGACACAAAAGAATCGACTTTTCCGACATCTACGCATACACGACCCTCTAAAAGGGTATAGCCTACATATAGGTTAGGTACGTTTACGGAGACAAGACTGTAAATGCTGTTTAACCTAATTGTGTAAAGACTTCCGGTTTCGCCGTTAAGGGGCAAGTAGGAGAAGATTGTGATGAAAACCATTATTTCTTCTATAGGCCCAAATGGGCTGGCCTTTTTTCATGGCGACCACAAAAGGTAGTGACGTATGAAAGGAAAGCTACCATGTGATCCAAATCTATGGTTGGGGGACGCCTTACAACTGCACAATCGATTCTTTCTTCTTTAGTGTAACCACGTAACTTGCATGTAGACGCATCTGTTGGGATGTCCGACAAGCGTGTCATTGGAATTTAGCTTTGATTTCCTTAGCCCGTGTCGAATAGTTCTTTTATAGCCATATCTATGTATAAACAGATGTAGAATGGCGTTGTGTGAAAGTCAACGATACCACGAAAAAGTGACTGGCCGACAAAGGCCATTCTCTTTTCTATAGCCTTTTCAAAGCCACATGTAATGGAACACATGTTAAATAGACATACAGCACAAGGTAACGCTCCATTCGATCTCCGTATTCAACCGTATTCACTTTCACCGCCCTTAACACATTCAACTATAATTGTTCTTTGCGTGTTTCAATAAGTTAAATGCTGTATGCTGTAATATTTTTCGTTTTAGACTTATTGGTTTATACATTTAACTATGATTTCCATTATTTTGTCATATTGGCTATGCATAGTTGTCAAAATTAACAGCCGAACAATTTTACCATTTCTTCAAAGGAAAACAATGTAAGAAAGCAAACTTCAAAACTTACATTTATTGATTAAACAGAAAGTAGGCTACGTATGGTATTATTGTGCAGAAAAGGAACAGCGCAAATTAATAGTCTCTGTTTATTCTTATATACGTTACCGTATTTGGTTTTTAAATTTACCTAGTTCTGACTACACTTTGTGCCGCTTTAGTTCATTTGATGTGATAACAACTTTGATGAAATTGAACTGAGAAGAACATGATAAAAGCAAAAGTTATAAATTAGTTTGGTGAACGGTGAGAAATGATAGTCGGCCTATTAAGTTTGGTGACAAGAATCAGCAGGGGAGGTCGGCAGCACTATGTGCCACTCCATTTCCGTGCCGAGTGCTGGTCGAAGGGTGCCTCCTGTTGGCACACGCGCCCTTTTAAATTTGAGTTGGTACCCATCTTTTCATGGGTCGAACAATAGGACCAGCGAAGTTGGGGCCAACGTCACCTTCCGGACTCGTTTCCTGTTCACTATGATCCGGAAGAGTAGGGTACCGCTGACGTCAATTGTTATCTTTCTCTCGTACTTTATATTCACTCTTTTATTTTGAAATGGATCAAACAACCAAGCATGTTTAAAAAACAAACATATACTATACGTTATGATGGGCTTGTCCATTTACGGAACAAAATAGCAGCATCGCATAGTATGCGAATTTGGTTTGAAAATATGAAACTTATCGGGTAAAATGTGTAATTTTACTAGCCTACTTTTGCTACTTCATAGAAATCGTTGATGCTGCATTTTAGACTTCAGTCGTGTTCGTATATCTGTAGTCCAATGCCGGTAAAAAATAAGTACTACAGAACTCTCAGCTTTCGTTAGTTTTTGATTACTTTAGAAAAATATAATTCATGTTGAAAGTGCTTACGTATAAGCGCGATTTGGTTATAAAATGAAAACGTAATAATTATTACGAATTAATAAGTGTGAGATGGGGTATAGTAGATAGTTACGCTCGTTTATGGAAAACTGTGACAGAGGTAGGCTATGTTGTATGCTGGTAAATAAACCTATTAAAAATGATTTTTTATACTTTATCTATGATTTTTATATACTTTTATCTATTGCTTGTCATTAGCTAAATTCTGTATTTATAATAATGCGTTATTGTTTTATTCAGATATTGTTACAATTAGACTCTCATTGTAAGTTTTCAGTAGTCCTAGTTCGGACAATAATAAAAATTCGAAAGTAGAGTTACTGTACAAAGAGCGCGTCTTGCCGCTCAAAGCTCGCACGCGTTTAGCGCCCAAACCACCGACTTCTTGACTTCTTGCTTACGTTAATATCACGCCATCCAGTAGTCAATGAAAGAAGACATGCCCCTTTTCTTCAAAACGTTTTTCCGTTGGTGGGTAGATGGCATTCCCTTGGGAAAGCGCTAAGAAGCACTGTAGGTAGCGTTTGCACGCCACAAGGGTAATTGGCCGGTATGGTCATATTACGGTGATAGTCGCATGATGATAACGCCACGCGAGCGCAATCATATTGACTGTGTCGTAAGTAATAAACAAGATTCCCTTCGGTAATACCTTCGGGTTAAAAATTTTTTCGGAAAACTATGCAATATATGTAATTCTATGATTAGGTTATGCCTATGCTTATGCCTATACTTATGCGGAAATGAAACCTAAGGAAAGTTATGTATACCTAAAATATGCCCCCGTGTACCGAGATCGAGTACCACACACCATATTTTATTGTATTCAAACTTGAGATTATTTTCTACTTGCTAACTGCTGTGGTCAAGTGGTTAGAACGTTGCGCTTGAGTTCATATATGTGAAACCAGGTTAGACGTTCGATCCTGCGAAATGACATTTTCCCGAAAAATATTTAGAAAAAATGCCTTTCATGCAAATCAAAATCGAAACCAGGTGGTTATAAATGCCACAAAACATCTAACATAAAACGGATAATGATATGAATTAGAGACAAACGGTAGCAAATTAATAATTCGCCAAGACGGTAGCATCTCCTACACTTTATGTTTTATAAGAGTAATCAGAATATGTAGTAGGCTACATTTAACAAATTACCGACGAAGGTCTTGACTTCACAATATCGTCTACCAATTGAGTGATGTATGCATCGGTTGAAGCATGAATCGTAAATTTTATTAATAGCTATTTTTTTAAATCCTTGACGCATGAAACATACGGTTTCTCACGACACATTAAACGTATATTACTATAACGTACTCGAAAATTTTTTTAAAGGTTATCACCGAAATCGGTTAACGTACAGTCTTGCACGCCATCTAACATCCCGGCGGAAAACAAAATTTCTCGCATAAACGTTAGGAAAGCAAAATCACAATCGGTTAGGTCGGTTAAAATCGGTTATTAACGTACAAATCTTATTACGCCATCTAATAGCCTGCCGGAAAACTAAATTTTCTCATATAAACGTTTGGAAACCTACCCTAGACCCATCCCTTTCCTTTCTCAAGCCCCCCAAAAGCCCTCAAAAAACAAAAAAAAAAAAAAAAAAAAAAAAAAAAATGAAATCACGCCCTAAACGGGAACTTAATACCTTCGGTATATTCATAAGAATGAATATTACCCTCAGGGACGCCATAATTACATCCTTATTAGACGAGAAATGTTTAACGAGATATCTTCATACTGTATATCTTCACTGGTTGCTGTAAATCGACATTACACAACAGAATACATTGGCTTTTAGCCTTATATTTGTGTATAGTAAAAAGGCTTATATTTGTGTCAGTGCGACTTTTATTTTAAATATTTTATTTTTTTGGAGAAGCGGGCGAATGGTAGGGAGGGGGTGTCTTTGAAAGCTTAAATAATATAGATTGGAAGTATAGGGCGGGGAAAACCACCGAAGCCCGAATTCTACTCTTCATCTTAGAGAATATTTTATGCAAGTATTACTAGTGCTTTTCGAATTAAAAATCTCCTGCGTTCTTGTATGACTCGATTAGAAGTGCAAGAATGGTTTAATGAGGAGGAGGAAGGAGTTTTGGGTATAGCCTATAAACAAAATTAGAATAATAGATTGGGCCTATGTAGTACCTTACGAAATATATTCCATGACACATGTTGAAACGTGACACGAAGCGCGCGAGGGTGTGTTCTTAGTTATTAGTTACCGTGCAACCTATATAAATGGTGCTGTGGGCTTTTACGATTACAAAAATGTTTTGATGTAGCCTGCATGTAGCAGTTTAGGTTATCTTATCAACTAAGGATTTATGTAGACTGGTGGGCCCTCGAGCGATCGGCATCGCAACTTTTCAACTAGTCAACGCTAACTCGTGTAATAACACTCAAAATCAAACTAGCCTTTCATATTTTAATCAGTTCCTTTCAAACGAATAATTATGAAGCGTATTCAATGCAACGCGCAAGAACTATTGGGAGAAGGAAGGTATGGTGGTGTGTTCATTGGAACGTTAGACAATGTCCGTAAGGTAGCAGTTAAACGAGTCGAACTGATCGACGTTATCAGTGAAAACGAAGAAAATGTTCTTAGACAGTTCGACCACCCTAACATAGTTAAATTATATGCTGTGGAAGTGGACTACAACTTCAAGTAAGTGCATAATATTTTTATCTCAAAGTTTGGAACTACCATAGCCATATAGGTTGTGATAAATTCTATTGAATGGTTTTGTAATCGTTTAAATTTTAATGAAATAAGGTATTTTGCCTTAGAACTATGTCAAGCTTCTTTGGATCGTTATTTTCTCCCAAATGAAGATGATAAAAAGTACAAAGGACCGGAACTGCCACCCCCTTTAACTGTTCTGTTACAATTAGCATCTGGTCTCGAGTACATTCATCAGAAAAACTTTATTCATCGAGATATCAAGCCAGAAAACGTCCTAATTTCATTCCCGCTCCCTGTTAATGCTGGATACCCAACAGCAGTAACCATGAAATGGGCCGATTTTGGATTGTCAAGACGCGTGAGCGAGCGCGGGACCTATGCAATGGCAAGCGGAATCAAGGGAACTGAGAACTGGTTGGCTCCTGAACTACTGCAACTAACCGATGCAAAATTTCGAATGGGAGTCACAGAACAACGACGAGGAACAGTCAGGAGTGATGTCTATGCAGAAGGCCTTCTCTTTGGCTATTTTTTATTAGGTGGAGTGCATCTGTTTGGTACTTCTGTCGTAATACCGACTAATATAATTCAAAATAATCCAATGAACCTGGCTGGTAAGTTTTCCGGGTAATAACAAATAACTATAACTTTTGTTTATGTTTATATTTGTTCTTAAATATTTAGGAATTCAAAGCTTTCACTTAAAAGATATAGTTCTACAAATGTTGAAACCCGAATCTACAAGAATCACATCTTCAGTCGTTGTTCAACTACTAAACGATTTTCTGAAGGAAACAAGGCTGTTCAACTTATTAACTAGAACTCAGCCAAACACAAGTGACATAGATAAGCTGCTGCGAGAAGGCATCAATATTAATTGTGTGAATCAAAACGGGTTGACACTACTCCTTCAACTTGCAATTTATCACATACGTAACGGCAATGCACATTTCGTCGATATCGTCCAACTCTTGGCTCAATACGGAATCGACGTTAACGGAAGAGATAGCTACGGGTGGAACGTCCTTCATTACTTGTGCCGATATTATCAAAAAGACAATTTAATTAACTTGATTAAACTTTTTATCGATCACGGCATCGACGTCAATTCACAGGAACAAAGTGGATGGAACATTCTTCATTTACTATGTAGATATTATCAAAAAGAAAATTTGGTGGAAATCGTTGATCTTCTTGTTAAAGCAGGAATTGATGTTAACTGCACAGGGAGCGATGGGTGGAATGCCTTTCATTTGTTGTGTCGAAATTATCCACACGGCAATTTAATCCAAATAGTTCAACTCTTGATTCAACAAGGAATCAACGTAAATTACTTGCAAAAAGATGGGTGGAATGGCCTTCACTTCTTGTGTCGAAATTATGAGAAAGAAAATTTGATCGATCTAGTTCATTTATTAGTGTTGAATAAGATTGACATTACTTCTTACAGCTGTGATGCGGGATCTTTGCTCCGCGAAAATTATAAAAAAAGAAATGTCGGTGATATCATGAAACATTTGCACTGGACAGAATAATACAAAGCTTTAATACCGGCATATGATATTAAACTGCAGCATCATTATATTTTCAGCATTATTTATTTTGCCTAAATTAAGTCCGCTTGGAACTGGTGTCTGGAGACTACACTTCCGGTCGGTCGCTAGTGACATTTTGTCGAATTAATATCGATTGAAACTTTACCGCTACTCCGCCAGTTGTGTGTTATGGTACTTTTTGTTAGAAACTACACTTATCATTTTAGGTTGAACATTTTTAATGAGATGACAATGACTGACAGTGTTTGTTACTTACTTAGTTACTTTACACTTGCAGTACCTTGCCCTATTGGCTTTACCCTTAATGCTGATTATTTGATGATGGACTATTGAAACACCTTGGCAATAATACAAACATTGATAAGATAACTTCATTGAGCTAGTGTAATATACTGATCGTCTGGTCTATGATGAAAAAGGCAGGCAACGACGTTGCTGGGTGGGTGTGTTTGGTGCGATGATTAAGTTTTTTGTGATCTTTGTTGGTAGGTCCAAATCACCTAGCCACAGTTGGCCTCGAATGCGTCACCATTATAGATTATTGATAATGCTTTGAAACATTGCCTAAATATTTGTACAACTTACAAAACTTGTTTCTTCTGGATCTCATATTTAACGGCGCCAGATCGTAGTTCTGTTAAGCTATAGCCTAAGATAGGACTTCGTCAGATAATATTAAATTGAATATATAGAAATTATCGTATGCTATTCGTGGCTCTACTCCTGGACCTTTGAATTAAGTTAAATGACGACATGGTTTTTAAAATTAAACATAGGCATGCGGCATCGACATAACTACCCAGGGGGGGGGGGGGATCGACACAACTACCCCGTTAGGCGACACAACTACCCCGACACACCTACCCTCTCAAAGTTTTTTTTATAAAACCCCGACGCACCTACCCACGGTAACATTTCCTTTTCTGAATCACCGACACAACTACCCTCGCTCCCGACATATTAGCTACCCTCTCTCCCGACATAACTACCCCCGCTATAGTCTCTCACATTCAAAGACCGACACAGCTACCCTCGCATGCCAATATGTCTACCTAGATCCAGTTCCCACACCCGGCAATAAGTCTGCTGAATTAATTTCAAAAGCTCCTTAAAATCTTATTCGTTTTACCGTTAGGAACATTTAAAATTCCGTAAAAAATGTCATTTTCTCTAGACTATTTTCTCGAACAAAACCTTTACTTTAGTTTACGAGCTAGATTGACTGCCCATCAGACAATCTGAATGACCGCAAATTATTCTATACTACTTCTTATACCACCCGCATTGAGAATAGTTACCAAGCCCCTTGCCTCTCTCTAAAAAATGGTGCACATGTAAATGGAGCTCGCGCGCTTTTTGTCCTCATTAGACACTTGTGTATAATTAAACAAATAAGAACCAAACCAACGGCCGTCAGGAGATCTTGTTTCCAGCAACACCAGGACTTTTTAGTTGATGTACTCCTATTTCCATATTTAAGTACATCTACATGCATGAGCACTGAAAATCGTATAAAACAATTAAAAAAAAGTTTTACATTTTATCAAAAGTAACCTGTAACCATCGCATACGCCAAAATTATACGTGGTCTATTCCGAGAGGTCATTGAAAAATAAGATAACATTAAGGAAATATATTCATGTATTGTTTTACCGAATTTGCTTATTTTGAGAATTATAGGCTGCGCAGCCTGCGTGTGAAGCCAAATAGCATCTAATTATAAAATTACCTTCTGGCCGGCTTCCCCCGTCAACATGCCGGTTTTAATTGCCAACGGTTCATGATACATCGGTAATAAATGTCAATGATATAAATACATTTTTACATCTTTGCGAAAGATACGAAATGTCAGTGTAGGTGATTATTTTCAAAAGGGAAGATATCAATACTAAAGGTTAAGAGATGTGAAAACCCATCCTGATATGGGCATGCATGGTACGATGTTTCCGACCTCCGGCCCCCTGGAAAACTATTAGATAGGATTTCGTTATTTTCGCCAGTATATAAGGAAAGAAACCTCAGTCCTAAACTGTGCGAAATCAGATCTAGAAGTGAATCACTAAAAAATGAAATTCTTAATTGTTGCTGCTCTGCTGGTGGCTGCCGCTTCGGCCAGAACCGTCAAGATCACAGGCCTCAGTGATTGTGGTACGTACTGTTCTAAAAGTTTACATTCTGAATTAATATTGTTTAAATAAGAAATAGTACGTACATGTAATAAGTCAATGTAATATTACCTTCCACGCAATTTATTAAGGTGGCCCTGCTGCCCCAGTTTCTTTCTCTGGATCAATCCTTACCGATCCAGTCCCTGTTCCCGGTATCATGTCCATGGATTTGACTGTAAGTAGTATTTTAATATGGATGACAATTTTCCAAATGTTAAAATATATAAAAATATATTGACCCAAATAAAACACATATTTAGACTATCACTGCTATCGCTGCGTCTGCCTCCGATGGTTTGCAAATTCGCAAAGTTACTACTCGCACTGCCGATAACTACCAAGTCCCTTGCCTCAATGGCATCGCTGGTACCTGGTAAGCTATTTTTTAATTGTAGAAAATTATGTGCAGTGGTATGTGATGACAGGGATGTTGATAGTGCCCGAGATCAGGGCATTTATAAGTTATCTATCACTGATTAACGTTTTCTTTCTTCATTTCCTCCTTGTAAACCGAAGCACGGTTGATTTGTGCTACGCTATCGACACCTACCCCGAATATGTCTGCTCGCTTTTCCCTGCTGATGTGGTCTGCGCGTGCCCCCTTGCCGCCGCCACCTATCACGCTCCTGAAGCTTACGTTACCTTCGGTAGTGAGTGGCTAGCCATTGATGGAGGAGTCAACGTAAGACACACATTACTTATTAAATTATTTAAAAAAACTAATTTATTGTAAAATTCCTTTACATGTGTACGACTTATTTACTTTCGTCATTATATTGATTGCACGTAATAGGGTAACTTCGCCACTCGTACGGAACTGGTTGCCAATCTTGGCTTGCCCTCGGAGCTCGTCCTGGGCTGCATCGACCTTCAATATACATTGTCAGCTGCTTAAACTTTAAGTATAAAAAGGAAGAATTTCACGTTGTTATGATGTGCGAAACCCCGTGTATTGTAATAACCCACACAAGGAAAAATAAACTAGCAAATCACTTTAAAAGCCCTGATGCTGTGTTGATTGAACATACAGATATTCCTGGTTCTGGTATTTGAAAGAATTAATGTGGAGAATCATTCAAAGGAGTGCTTGTACAGCAATTGATGGCTTCGCCTCAGTCGTCTTAAAGTGATTGCATATGAACTCATTCTAGTGTTCTACATTTAGAAATAGGATTTAATTTAGTACCGATGGGCTAAACAAATATGTTTATATTAACATTGGTTTATTATACTGATTATATTTATCTCTAGTGGAGATATTTCGTCATTGTTTATAATGGGAACAAAATCTTGTCCTCGTTGATAAGGTCATTCCGAAGAGGACGGCCATTGGAATCCAGATGACCGGCCATTACTACCCTTCCTATTAAGCCAGCATTACTTTTTAGAAGTGAATTTGCTTTTCTCTAGTCTTCTGGATTGGCTTTATGAAGCAACCAACCGAGAAGTATACCCAATCATCAGATAGAGAGAAAATCATTGTAAATGTACGTTCAATAGACACGATAGCGGTAGTAATAAGGATGGTCATAAATGTTGAGTTCTCTAATAATCAGATCAAAATAAATAAATTCAATCATAATTCTATCGTAGCACAGTCTTACAGTTGCGGCCTGTTGTGAATAGCATTCACAAGCACTCTCATTCTTTTGGGGTTCTTCGTAGAGAAATAAAGAGTGCTTCGAAGCACTTCGAAGTAGCTTCGTAGCATTTCGTAGCACTCTTCATTTCGCTACGAAGAGCCTTCGAGGACCCCAACAGAATGAGAGTTAGCTATAGCTAGCTGGTTGAAGGCAGGCCCTTTATTGTCGATGAAAGTTGCGGCATGTGGGAGATGTGCCTCTAAAAACCTCAACAGACCGAGTCCACCTTTCTTCCATCTCCAGAGCAGATAAATTAAATAACGGTCTGATCCAAAACATTTGTATTTTGAAAGCAGTTCGCAAGCAGGATATCCCATCACCACCTCTCGGTTTGTTAACGCAGATTCAAATGCTTCTTTCGTCGTTTGTAATAGCAACACCTTCGACGGTCATGTCGAAACATGCAGGAGATTGGTATATGTCGGTCGGCTCTTGAAGAAGACGGAGTGATTGAATTCATGGTAGAGGAGAAGGCCGGTCGAATAATTGGTTGGGAATGGGACTCCAGCCTTTTTGACGTCGGCCCTCAAAACGACCGGCTCGCGTGCTCGCGCGTCGATTACCTTGAGCCGGATATCTTCCTTCTACTCGACGCCGGGTACGTAGTTGACCAAAAGACGTCGATGAGCGAGCTTTTGCCGGAACCACCGGTTCCCAGCAGTCAAGCACGCCAGCGCAGGATCGTTCTTTAACGGCGCTTGCCAGCCACACGTAGCTCAGCTGGCTGAAAACGAAATGGCCCACACACGTGTGTTGCAGTGCTATATGGCGTTTCTTCAAAGGCAAATTGTAAACGTCGTTGTCAAACTGGTAGGACCTTTGGACACAATAAACAGTGTCTGGAACGAGTGGCTTCAGGGTGATGGTTCGATTTATTATTGCGCTGACCATTGCGTCGTCCGTCCAGCAACCAATGAAATAACAGCTTATCTGTCCGTTTTTGTCCATTTCATCATGGGTCCAGAATATTATTGTGATGCTCTCGTGACCCTCACATAGAAACACTGGATGCCGTTTGGTGGCGGGCAAACTAGGCGGTCGCTCTCTAAGAAATATACTGTCTAGCGGTCTCCGGCGATCTCCTCCCGCGCGCTTTTGGCTCGCCATTTAACTAAAACAAAGGGCCGAAAGTGCGCGGAAGGAGATCGCTAGACAGTATATTTTTTAGAGAGCGATGTGAGTGACCTTTTGGCTTACTGGGCCCAAGCGGCTACCGCCTCAAAGACGTAGCTCTCGTTCGGTTTTGGATAATCGATTTCCACCTTTGATTGAAAGGTGCTGGGCAGAGTTCCAGCTTTCTTCGTATTCGTTGGCGTTTCGATACTAAAAAGGTGGCCGGAAAAACCGATAAAATCTTCCCGAACAAGTGCCTGACCGCCAGGCACTTGCTTGACATGAACATGAACTTGAACTTGATTTCCATACATTGATGAATTTAAATTAGTTATTAGACTGGGTTTCTCATTTTTCGCCTCATGCAAAGTTATCGCGGGCTGCTGCTGGCTGTGTTCCTGCTCCACTCCCTTTACACAAATCAATATAAATGTGAGCTCATCACATTAGGTGTGAGTTCTCAGTTTCAATGTCGAATTTCGCATATGAGAATCATATGACAAATCCCAAACAACATCACGTACCAAACAAATTAACTCTTCCCTATTTCATCTATACACTTTCTTTCATCTTATCCTTCCAGTTTATTAGGAGGACTATAGAAAGAGAGGGACAGCTCCTCCTTTTTCTTCTTGCTCCTTTTCTCCTCATCCAACAACTTTCACTCGCCAAATCTCCTCCCGCCCTTTTGTCTATCGCTTTAGAATCTCTTCCTTCAGTCCCCTTCCATTCGGCGAGCGCCTTAAGCCATTGCCGCGCCTTTATTTTCTAGACAACGGCTCTTGATTAAAAACAAAACGACAAGTCGACAACTAGTGGCGGCGACGCGTGCGCATCCGATTGTCTAGTGGGTCCGTCTCACTCAAAGAGTACTGACAGTCTACTACACCAGCAAACAAAGCCTCGCCGCTCCTTTCACATAGTCCCAAATGCTTACCGGCCGGCCCAACGGATTCCAAGTAGAGAAGCCTGTCTGGACGACTGGTGATCGGAATGCGCGAGTAGTATTGCACCTGCTGTTACTGCAGCGTAGGCCGTCGGGGTAGACAATTCCTGTCCTGAAAGTGGATACGATGGTGGCGGAAGAATGCTTCCGACTGAGAAGTGTTGAGCTCTGGCACTGACCAATTTGGACGATATGGCCATGATGTACAATAGGACCTTAAATTTCTAAATTCAATCGTGCACTATAATTTTAAGTAATGCTTCCTCAAATTTCACTTTTTTTCCTCAGGTCCGGAGGATGTTGGTGGCGCAATGGACCGGCAAGTAGACACGGTCTGGGTTGACGACCCTCGCCGAGCCACCCGATTAAGCCATGTACTGTAAGAGCAACGCCTGGCCAGATCCTGCGTGGAATGGCGCCTGGTGGAATGGCAAACGTGGCGTTGTTCTCGTTCTCCGCGCTGCAAGCTCATACAGGACGTTGGCCACTGAAGGCGTGCAACCCAGCAGCAAACGGGAAGAGTCTCGGTGAAGTAAAAGTTGGCATTCAACAAGCCACAGCAGCGCTCAATCCATGCCGGTCGTCTGGCGAAGGGAGGCCATCAATTGCGTTTTGTTGTCCTTTTCTGCGACAGAGAAACAGCGATGGAGGATGCAGAGCTAAGTGAGGCCCAGCTGCTGTTGGGTGGTGGTCGACCCGGAACCGATGTTTTGCTAGTCGGACGAGGGAAGCGCCAACCAGGACTCGGGATTTGATACAGGCCGGTGAGTCGCGCGGTTTGAAGGCGCAACAACAGTAGCAAAGTGGCCACTTGGGGCGATTCCAGTTTGAAGACGATCGTTGTCAGTCCAGTGATGGAAATGGCGGCTCCGACCGGGTAGAGTTGACTTGTGTTGATGAGCAACAGCAACTTTTTGATGGCCCAGGATGCACCATCTTGGTTTAAACGTTGTCATCCAGTCCCAGAACAACGCTGAGCTGATTGCCAGCCAGTTCAACGCCCTTGACGGTGGTCACGTCGTGGTATCCAACCTCGAGGGAAGCTGAATTAACCCTGCAGGGTTAATTCCCCATGTTTGAAGTTTGATATACTGGATTTAGTAGAAAATTCTTTATCTGAGTAAAACCGTCAACTTGGGAATAAATAAGAGTTCGGTATCATCGTTGAGCAAGTCCTTGAGGAAGATTTGGGCGGCTCTATATGACCTCTAATGCCAAGTCTGCCAGGAAGAATGCTGTTCACGGTTTGGTTGCTGGTGTGTACAAGACCCTGAAGTAAGTTAGATATAGTGAAAGTAGATGTAGATGTAGATGTTGTTTAGTAAGTTAGAAACAGTGATTATCGACTGTAGCTGCGATTCTACTGTATTAAGGCAAACAGCCTGTATTGGCAATTCACGCGGTATCTGTACAGGGGAGAAACAGAGCTTAGAGGGATGTAATCACATATCATGCTTCGTGGGCAATACCTGTGTTGAGAGAAGGTAGTCCACACAGACAAACCCACGTGCCACACAGGCAGGTTAAAATGGCCACAATAAGACCTAGGGAATAAATAGACTTATACATTGAACGGGGAATATTTGGGTTAACACAATATCATACCAGGAGAGAGGTTGCGAACAACCCAAAGACAGCCACTAGGGCTATGCACACAAGGGGGGAATATAAAACTATAAGAGAAAGAAAACAATATTAAACTCTGACAGTACAATCATAACACACATGAAGGCTATTACCTTGCTCACTCCACGTGAGTGAGGAGAGAAAGAAGGACAAGACTCGGGCGGGCAAACTGACACTCAACGCCCAGTAATGACTACGACATATAAATACAGAATAAATATAAGAATAAAAGACACAACTAAAGACAAGTTACCGAGATAGATTGAGGTAAAACAGCGAGCTCAGTCGCGGAATGAAAGAGAGAGCCGTTCGCCGTCAAGCTCACACGAGGCATCGTATGGCAGACGACGAAACTACAGAGAGGGGGAAAGGGACTGACAGCGACGCGAGCGCCGCTGTGCGGGGGGCGCGAATACAAATACATACACAAACGAACAAGCTAAAAGTCGGTCGCCGGAACATCGACCGTAAGAGTAATTTCTTACCTTATAGAAACTTCGAGAACATGTGTAATATTGCCTTAATGTCGCTTACTACGGAAAGACGTAATCCCAGGTCTAACAAATTTTATTTGTAAAATTTTAAAGGACACGACACGAAGGTTTGGCTGATCCTCAGACTAAAGGCGCGTTTTGGCGACTTTTACTCTGTTGATCGGTTTAGTTCCAACAAAGTGTAAAAAACACGCCAAAATGACCAAATGCTCTGTTGAATTCAACAGAGCAGTGGCGTTGCAATTGAACAGACCTAATTCAACAGAGTTGTCGCCAAAATGCATTTTACACGGTGGCGCCATCTTAAGCAACGACTCCTCCGTTCTCCCCTATCCCTCCCCATCCCTGTGCAGACGACTTTACGCATTACGTCTCTAATAACTCATTTTTTAAATCAGCAACAACTTTTGAGACCAAAAAAAAACTGTGTTGTTGTCTGTTTATTAGTCCAGATTTTAAACTGAGACCTTATCTACTTGCTTAGTGTTATCAATTTTTTCTTTGAGTCCATTTTTTAGGTCTAGATTCATGTCAGAACTTTAAAAATTATCTAAATAAAATTCCAAGTAATCCCAATAATTAATTACAACGTCTCCATCCTCGATACGACCAAAAGGAGACTTCTCAAAAATGTATATACTTCTTTTTTTCTAATCAGCGCTTAAAATCTTTCGTCTGCCAGCATTGTCACATGTTAATATTCTTGCGCATTTACGGGCGAGCGTGGCAATAGATCAACAGAGTAGCTTAAGTGTGCTTTTAGGCTCAGTTCAACAGAGTTGGGAAAATTGGTCAAGAATGTTGAGCTCAACAGAGCTCAATTGAACAGGGTGTACTCCAAAATACGTGTTGAGGTCACCAAAGACGAACAGAGCTCAATCGAGATCAACAGAGGTGACTCCAAAATGTCGATTGAGCTCCGCTGTTGAACATTTTAGTTCGACAGACCGTCGCCAAAACGCGCCTTAAACTGACTGTGACTTCACTAAGTCCGCGATGTCCAGAGGAGCTGGGAAAACATCAGAGCTGACCGCAACGGAATCGTCAGTACCCCCTTCGTCAAGTTCTTCAAGGAGACTCCTCGCGCTCAGACGTACTTCCCCATGTTCGCTAGAGTCGTCGTCGATGTTTTGAGGCCTTCGACAGGCAATGCTGAATTAAACAAACAAGTTGCTTTGGTTGTTGACCGCTTGGATGCCATCGTTGCTGCTTTGGACGACAATATTCAGATCTTTGGCAACATGAACTATATGAAATACACCCACATCCAGCCGAGCATTCAGCGCGGTATCCCCCGCGAGCGCTTCGGGGTAATTATTGCCCACGTAAAAGATAGAAATATATTATAATATGTTTTTCATTTTACTCTATTTTTAGGACTTTGACCGCCTTTTTTTCGAGATTTTGGGCCCTAATGAGTCTCCGCTGACGATCTGGACTCTTGGAAACGTGCTTTTACCGTTTTCGGTTTGCTCCCAGGGCATGATTTCTTATCTCGCTAATCCCTTCGAATCCCTTGCATATTTTTGAATGTGTGTCAACTAATTGAGTTCAGACTTGTAAATAAAAATAACTTGAAATAAATAAAACAAAACCACGTCATCTCTTTCTTTTTAAAATAACAGTATCCTGTTTTTAAACCAAATTTATTTTCCTTTTATAGGATTATACAAAAAATTTGTCGTTGGTTCCTAATTCACATAAAAGATAACTTTGCTGCATCACAAGAACCACGCAATAATCGTATGGGACGACTCCGGATAATCCTTTGCTGTTTGTGATTCTGACTCATTGCAAGTTTACACTCCGAGTGTCTCATCATGAGACACACAGCAGAAATTTGCAAACAGTGCACCGTGCATCAAACAGGCTATATTATTTAGTAGTCTGACGTCAACAAAGCCTAATATGTATCATAAATGTTTATGAAATTAACAAATAAATAAATAACTAAATAAACCAGTAAAAGAATTACGGAATGAAAATGATTGTGGGAGCCATTCGCAGATGCGCTTAAGCCTCGTCCAGACGGAAACTTTTTACGGGAAAATTACAGAAAAACAGGAATACGGGCATACGGTTATGCTATTTTAAATTTTATCGATTGTGATTCACACGGTCAGAAATTTCATTAACGAATAAAATACGGATTTCAAGCATTAACACAAGAAAAGCCAATGTCAGCCACGAATGCTGTTGCACTACTTGAAATAATTTCAAACGAAATGCTGCATTCTGATTGGTCAGCCCTTATTTTCAGCTTATGGAAGCTCTCGCTTATTTTATTAGGTGGATTTTCGTAAAAATCACATTTCCCTCAAAGTGCTCCATAATGCGCTGCTTCATGAATTTTTGCGAGTACGGCTCGACTTCTCTTTCGGCCATTAAAGCACACAAGTCGTTAATTGAAAACTCGCCATCGTCTTCTTCTTGAAACTGAGCCATTGCGGATACAAACGCATCGTTTCGCAAATTCAAGTCTGTCTTATCTTCATTTTTTCTTTTTATTCCGCATGAGTTGGTCGAAGCAACGAAATGAGACGGGATGCCTAGGTTACTGCGAAAATTGGTGTAGCACTGTCGATGATAAAAAGCATCCGCGGCGTGCAAGTCCGCCACACAAGAAATTCTTCCCAGCACGTCAAGAGCCCAATCGTCATTACGCTTCTTGCAAAACTCTCTAATGGATTTGTCGAACACTTCTGTCTGAACGTAGGAAACTTCATAGCCTTTTTTTATTTTTGAATATCCTTGATAGACGATGCCCTGGCAGCAAAAAAAACAACACTTTCTCTTATCAACGCGTGAATTTTCAGAACGAGTACGATTACTATAAACAGGAAGCTGTCGGGGCGAATCACTTTCTAATTGAATTTGCTTTTGTTCAATTGATTTCTGGCTACAGTAGGGGAGACCGGGGCTACTCGGGACGAGTTTCTTTTTTCTATTATAACTACCAATTGGAATAAGATAGACTTTAATTTTTTTTCACCAATAGATTTGCAAGATTTGAATCTATAAGTGGTATTTTTTTGGAGAATTTACGATGGTATCTTCAAGGGGAAAAATACTACAGAAATTTTTCCAAAATCGCCCCTCTCAATTTTTTACCGGGGTGATTTGGGACAGACCCGGGGTAAATCAAGACAGAGCCAATATCTTGGCAGTGGATAACTTTAAAATTTTGAAAGAAATATAGCGAAATACGTTGTTATTTAGCAATCTCATTGATATATAGTTTTATATGGTTTGCTTAACAAAAAGGGGACAATTTTGACGAGACAGTTAGCCTACCCCAAATGCCGCCGAGCGCGGTGCGCCCTTGTTCATGACCCCTCTCCCCGCTCTCCCCCCATCACATTTTACAGAAGAGCCGTTCGTCCTAACTTACCCCAAGGGTGGGGTGTTGTGAAAACTGTTGATTGTGAGTAAACGATTGCTAGTAGAATATTTTTGAAAACACCAATGTGTGTGTAAATGAACAGCCTATTACTGTGAATTTTATCAAAACTTGAAATTGAACGGTGTAGACGCAATCAACGATTTAATGAGCGAAAAATATAGTTTTAGGGACCGCCAAAAACTTATTTTTATCATAACTCCCAAACGGATTACACTACCAACATGAAAATTTAAACCAAAATGCATCTTTAGTAGATGAACATCAGTAATTAATTTCATAATTTTATGACGAAGCGTATGTGAAATACATGACTTGTCCCAAGTAACCCGTGTCCCGAGTAGCCCCGGTCTCCCCTAATCTTTCCTGCAGCGTTCGTGTACCACTTGCCCACTACATACTTCTTTTAAATCGTCTTGTCTGGCTAGTATGGCACGATTTATTGAAGCTGCGCCCTTTTTGTACAGAGTTTGAAATTCCATTTCACTGTTATCTTTTCCGCAAATAACATACACTATGGCATTTGCCATTTTTATCTTTTACGTAGTAGGCTTGCACTGTCACTTTGTTTTGGTCAACTATCGTGTGAACTGTCTCGAAAAATACTGACTGCTGCAATTTTTCCCCAATTTGTGTTCAGTTACTTCCTTAGACTTTGTACAACTCTTGCCCCTGATTCGTTTCCGGCGTTAGACTTTAAAGATTCAAGGTCACTCTAGTCTAGTTTGACACTTTATTACGGATTTTTCCCCTGTACAAAGATAAATTTAAAGGAAGACTAAAGCAGTAAATAGATTTCATGTTTTATGTTTTATTTGTATTCGTCAAGTTGGGTTTGTGCTAAAATATACAGTTTTAAGATAACACAAGTTTGAATTGGCGCGGCCAAAAACAGCGCCACCGCTAACCGAAAACACGGTTTGTAAGCTTCTTTTCGGTAAAATCTATTTTTCGTAAAATTGTGATCTCCGATTTTGGCCGCGTTTTTTATGTGAATTGTGCACGTAGTCTGCCGTAAAGTTCAGCCAAAAGTCGCTTTATCGCCAGGACTTCCCATTTTTTAATTCTTGAATTTTAAAATGCCCAGACTAATAATCGGATTTTGATTTTGTTTTTTCTTGTAACTCCTCGCCCACCAACCCGTTTACCTCTCACCACCAGCGCCCTCTCCCCCATCCTACTCAGAAGCCCCTCCTTCTTCACTGACGCCAGCGCCACCAAGTGGAACTCGCACTGGCAAGCCCACTCTTGTCATTTTCAAAAGTTTTCTAACGCGTGCAGTCATCAATTTTTCGTTTGGCTCAATCTTAATGGCCATGGACGAACATTTCCGGCAATTTCTTGCGTTTCAAGAATTTATGAGAGGTATTTATTCATTTTATACACCTTCTGTATGTATGTATTGGTGTTTCGGTCGATTTTCTAAAAATTTGCCCGACTTCATCTTCGTTTGCTCGCCATGTGCTTACAATGTGCTCACCATGCGCCTACAGGCTGTGGTATTGTGGTTTTGCACTGTTGCTTTAGCTATTGTTATTTTTATTTTTTAGATAACAGTGGCAGAGGAGCTGTACAACAGGATTCATCTTCTGTTGGGACTTCAGCCCTCCCAGACTTGCCGCAAGCGTTGAGCGCTCGCTATCGCTTACGCTAGCGCTTTCGCTTACGCTAGCGCTTCGCTATAAGCGAGCGCCAAGCGCACCGCTCCGCTCACCGCTCCTATAAGCCCCATCTAATATCAGAAAACGATATGAAAAGTCCAACCTCTGGCACTTGGAGGGGTTGTTCCTTTGATACATAGATGGCACTGACCGTAAGGCGGTGGCGCTGAATTGAGCGAAAAGCGCGAGCGCGAGCGAACCCTTTTCGCTCTCGCTTCTGGGGATTGAGCGACCGCTAAGCGATCGCTGAGCGGGCGGCAAGTCTGAGCCCTCCCCCGTTCCAACTTGGTCTCAACCAGAGGTGCAGTTGAGCTCGAGCCACCTGAGAATGTTGTACGTTCCAATCAGCCTGGTACAAGTGGTGAGCTTTTCAGTATGTAGAACTAATGTTTATTGTTTTCCTTTGTCAATTACAACAATTTGATTTATTTGCAGGAAATGGAAACAATGGCCAACACTTTGGACTCGATCCCCAATTTCTACATGGTGTCAATGAAAACTTATCGTTGAGTGGTCTAGGACAGCAGAGCTCTCTTTACCAATCAACTGGCCATTCTGATTTGGCGCAAGCACCCATAATGGTGTTGGACTTGGCATCCTTGTGATTGTGCACCGATTTGCCTGTTAAAAAAGAAGTTTCACGAGCCGCCATCATAATGTGCCATCGAATTTGCATGTAAAATAATTTCACTTTTAAAACGTTTTTACTTACAGGTCTGATTTCGGCCTCGAAAACGTGGGAGTCGCAGACTTTATGATGGCGGCTCGAGAAACTTCATCGTTTTTAACAGGCAAACCGGTGCACAATAAGCGCATCGAAAGGCTATGGCGGGACGTGTTTGAATCATGCATCGAACCTTTTCATCAACATTTCATGTAAGTGGCATTCAATTAAAACGAGTTTCGAGTCTCGTATCTAATTTTTTTTCATTTATTTGGTGCCTAGGAAACTTGAACAAGAAGGATTGATGAATCCATCAAGCGACTTTGACATTATGTGTTTGCATTTGTGTGTGGGGTATTTTCTATCAACTGCTGTTGATACTTTCCTTGACGGATGGAATAATCATCCCGTTCGGACAGAGGGCAATCACACCCATTTACAGCTGTTTTATATGGGACTTATAGAACTCGGCAAGGATGGACATCCACACTGCCACACAGTGAACTGATTCAAGTAATATACATACTTAACATGTCTATAATTTTTAATAATCTAATGGCAATTTTCTAAACATAGGATTCGCGTGACATGAACTATGCTGAGCGTGAAGCGTCTATTATATCGAACTACAGATCTGCGTCTCGTAGAACGCCCGCAGTCGTAGTCCCCTCATTTGCCATTCCTCTAACACCTAATGATTTGGTTCGATTGGAACATTGTATTCAACCTCATACAGTTTCGTTTGCAAATTTAACGGAGAAATATGTGTTGACAAAGCGTTTTGTGAGCTCCGTACTTTAAAACACTGCGTAAAAAAAGTGTTTTTTTCAAACGTCACCAAAACCCTGAATAAAATGTCATCACCTTTAAATTTTTGTTGCTTATACCTGGCTACAACTTACAGTTTTTGTACGTTATGCGGCATTTGTCTTGCGCTGTCAGTATTTCACTTTTAATTGGAACGCAGGAGTTTATAAATCCTCAATCTAGCTTAAAAATTGAACTCGAACGTCACTTCCTTATTCCGGGGCGCAGAGCATTCTATCAAACTTGAATTCAAGTTGGTTACACATGCTTTTTGACCCTTTTATTTCTTTTTTTCGCGGCGACAGGGGTGTGGACGACCGGGCGTTCTTTCTCAACCTTATTAAAGAGCTCCGACTAGCTTTCGAGGGTGAAGCCGTTACCAACAAATTGCCCGTCTCTTGCTGACGGATGCCGGGCCGGTCTGCCCAGCAGCCCGAAAGCCATCGCTGCAGGTTAGAAGGCCCCTGAAATTGTCAAGTACGTCGACTCAATGTTATGACCTACTAAGGGATTATGGAGCTTGCGAATGCGTTAAGCTCGGCTTTCCAGTCAAGAAAATTGTCATCGGTTTGCCCACCTTTGGCCGGACATTCACGTTAGCCGATTTATCCGAAGTTTGATATCGACCCGCACCGCCCTTACACCTCTGAAGCCGGTTTCTTGGCTTGTTCAAAGAAGAAAAGGACAACAAATTGACAACTTAACATTGTGTTTGTTGGTCTTGGGGTTAATTGTTGGTCCGACCACACAGGTGTGCGATTTCCTACAAGAAGACAAGCTCTCTCACTCTCAGTGTTGAGTCCAGTTAACCAATAAACGTTTTTGCAAACCAAAAGATTAACATGTCTTTTCTAATTAAGTCAATTTCAAATTGTAAAATGAAGTAAAACTCGATGTATTGAGAAACGAACATTTCAGTTAAAACGCGACGACATTAAGTTAAATGCGACAACATGGTTTCAGTAAAACAGTTCAATGGCGAAACGTTAAACGTTATCAAGGCCTTTTTGACAATTGAATAAAATTTCTAGGCGAATTAAGATTCACTTCCAAAAATTTGAAATAATCTTGGTAAAATGAATGAAATGATGTTTCTTTCGTGAGAAATGAAAGGGCGATAAAAAAAAAAAAAAAAAAAATAGTAGCTTCTTTGCAAAAACGTTAAAACTTAAACGTTACTTCTCGCAACAAATAACCGCCTTTCAAGACAAAATGAGAATTTAGCAGAGAGAAAATTGGGTACCGGCATTTTCGAAAGCCTTCACCCAAGATGACACCATTTCCTCGACAGACGATGTCAAGCTGAGAGTGAGGTTCAAGTAACAGGATGAGGGCCCCGGAAGAAGGGGGAGCTGACCTTCAGCAGAGATGCGAAAATTAACCGAGATCTTCTTTTGATTTGTTTGAGAACGCGGGACAAAACGACTCCCAGAGATGTATTGCAAAACGTCTTCCAAGGACAGCTTCCGACCACCAATGTTCACCTTCCCGTCTGCGTGGACACGAGATAGAATTTAGTAATAGTATGAATCTGCGCAAACATCATCACTCATACCATCTACAGATGATAAAAATACTCGAAAATGGTTCAAAGTTGACTTTTCTGCCAGGACTGCAAAGCGTTCGGTTGTCTCGGAAGAGTTCTGCAGCCAGTTCAAAAACATTTCCAGGCTGATTTTGTTGGGGGCAAATAGAAGACGAACTTTCGGCCTAGTTTCCAACAGCTTAAAAAAAAATCTTTAATTTCCCGCTGAAGAAGCCTGATTTTTTTCCTTACCCAAGTAACGTTGAGTACCATGAGCCCACGAATAAAAGGATGTTGAGAACTTGACGACAATTTGTCGTACCATTGAAGAACGAACGGCTGACAGAACCCACACTGAACGACGGCGATGGAAGAAAAAACTCCATACGCAAATAGTCTTTTTTCCGCCTCAGGCTTGCTTAGAGTCTCGTCGTCTTCAACGATCTCTTGTCCACAATAAATTTCGTGAACGGGTCCGATCATTTTTTCAAAAAAATCTAGAAGAAGACTGATCAAATCAGCTCTGAGGCCCCCTTGATCGATTCCCATCTCATCTTTAAATTGGACGACCAAAGGCTTGTCAATCTTTGCTCTAAAGAAAAAAAGATTGTAACTTGACTGATAGACAAATAAATTAAAAAATAAATAAAAATTCCACTCACAAAAATCCAGCATCCAGAGACGCCTCTAAAGCATCATCCCAATAATGGTCTCTTCGAAATTCCCTCTTATTCTTCATCTCGAACCCCATTTCGGGGTATTCGTATGCTTGGAAATCCGTGTAAACCATTGTCTCTTCCTTGTGAGACTCAAGGTAACGCAAAGCATCGGCATAATCTAATGAAATATATATATAAATTGAAATTGATTATCAATGATGGGTGTCTGGAAATATTAGGAATTTTCTTTTTACCAGCGGTTTCGTCGATGAAAGACTCATCGGGTTTAGGGAGCTCCTCTGGTTTCAACTCCCCATCTGAACTATCGTCCGCCGAACAAACATCACGATGCAATTTGATCAAGTTTAGATCAAAGTTTTTCTGACACGAGGGACATTTGATAAGCACCCCCGATAAACGAACGAGATTGGGGAAGTCCACATTGTTGAGAAGTCTAGCGACAAAAACTTTTCCGGCCCGTTTAAGTTCATTCCCCGGAACAACTGGATCGGTTGGATGAATGGTTCGAAGCGCGAGGGAATGGCCGGCTTCTGGAACAAACATTTGAATCCCTCCAGTGATGCCACTTTGCGCAGTACGAAACGCAGAGTAAATTTTAGATGTAACGGTATGAACGTCGTCGTCTAAGGAAAATTCTATCTCCTTTAGACCAAGTCCTCGTGACAACAGTTCTCGTTCCATTAACCGGGTTGGTCTCAACTCGGGGTTCCATTCCACAAGCAGGACAATTCGTTGTTTAAATAAACGGGAGTTTTTTCCAGATCGGTCTGCATAAACAAGATGAATTAGCTATTTGTTTGAACTCGATATTTGCGGTCCTCTTCATGCTATACCTTGGAGATCAACTGTTCTTCTACTACGGAATGATCTGTTCCGAGCAGCCACCCGCCTGGTTGTAGAAGGCGAGGGAAGTACAACAAATCCGTTCTCCTCACTTCCATTTTGTTCAACTAATCCAGTTTGTAGATCCACAGTAGGGAAGGCCGTAGGAGTACCAAATGAAAAGTTTCTTGGGGCTGTGCTAGAACTCCTGACACCCTGGTATAAAGGGCCTTGCTGCTGCTGGTTAACCAGCATTGCATTTCCAAAGGCACCATTAAAAATGTGATGATCGAGGCTAAAGTGTTGGCCATTGTTTCCATTTCCTGCAAGTAAATCAAATTGTTGTAATTGACAAAGGAAATCAATAAACATTAGGTGTACACACTGAAAGGCTCACCACTTGTACCAGGCTGATTGGAACGTACAACATTCTCAGGTGACTCGAGCTCAACTGCACCTCTGGTTGAGACCAAGTTGGAACGGGGGAGGGCTGAAGACCCAGCAGAAGATGAATCCAGTTGCACAGCTCCTCTGCCATTGTTACCTAAAAATACAAATAACAATCATTGAAGCAACAGTGCAAAACCACATTGTCTATAGGCACATGGCGAACACATGGTGAGCACATTGTGAGCACATGGCGAGAAAACGACGATGAAGTCAGGCAAATATTAAGATAATCGACTGAAACGCAAATACATACATACATAAAAGATAAAAAATGAATAAATACCTCTCATAAATTCTTGAAACGCAAGAAATTGCCGGAAATGTTCGTCCATGACCGTTAAGATTGCACCAACGAAAAACTGATGACTGCACGCGCCAGAAAACTTTTGAAAATGACAAGAGTGGGCTTGCCAGTGCGAGTTCCACTTGGTGGCGCTGGCGTCAGTGAAGGAGGAGGGGCTTCTGAGAAGGGTGGGGGAGAGGGCGCTGGTGGTGAGAGGTAAACGGGTTGGTGGGCGAGGAGTTACAAGAAAAAACAAAATCAAATCCGATTATGATTTGATTTTGAATCACTCTCAGGTGAATAACTACAAATTGATTTGTGTTTAAATATAAAATCAGTTTAATAAACGGAAATTGATTTTGAAAACAATGAAAATCAAATCGAAAATCAAAAATCGATTTTGTGTCCAAACGGCACTCCATAAATATCCGCTACCGTTTAATTGCGCCATAACTACTAAACCTCACACTGTTTATATATTGTTAGAAAAAATTACCAACTAATAATTTAGACGATTGATTTGTTTTATGGTTATAATCTTTCGTCGTGCTATTGAAATTCCAGTATGAGATCATTTTCTTTTAAAAGAAAATGATCTTATACTGATATATTCTATTCTGTGCCGCCAAAAAATTTAATCCCTGAACATAATGAAATCATTGCATGAGCTGCGCCAAAAAACACAGAAGGCAACACGCTCGTACCCAAGTACGAGTACGCCCCGTTTTAAAAAAAATACTGATATATCACACAATTATTATTATTAGCAACGAGGACCAGAAGAACCGTGCGGTCACCATCGCGCGTTCCCCTCGGACGACTCGACTTTAGCTTTATTTTTTCTAGAGCTTGTGTTTCTCGACTCTTTCTCTCACTCTCGCTTTCGCTCTTCTCTATCTATCCATCAGTCTTTTCCGTATTATTCGTTGAGGACCAGAGGAATCGTGCGGTTACCATCGCGTACGTTCCCCGCGGAAGACTCGACATAGCTTTATTTTGCAGACTGAATGAAATGTTGCTACTTGTACATTTTGTGGTTGTGTATCAATACACCTGGCAACACTCGGGAAACCGAGTACGCCTTTTACAAAAAAAAAAAAAAAAATATATCACACAACATACTGGACATTTCTGGACATAGGCTACTGCATTTCACTGACATACTGGAATTTCAATAGCGATTTCAATGGTGAATATTATGTAAATACATAATATAAATATTACATAATATTATGTAAATACATTACATTCGCCATCATAACAACCTGTCTCAAGCTCAGCCATAAGTATATTAAATCAACATGCAATATTTTATTGATGTTAGTTGGAAAAAAAATATTAAAAAAAATACTGTTCTACAGCAGCAGCCAAGCGGGTTTTACCCTAAAAAGTTCCAGTTTTCATTCATGAAATCAAAATATTTTGTAACTGGCCAGCCTATAATGCATTTTCATTAACTGGAAAATCAATAAAACGATGTACAATAGTGCGGTGGATAAGCAAGTTACTATATAGAGACACATACACTAATATTTTAAAGCTAATATATAAAAAAATAACAAATTTTGCAATACTGTTCGTTAGACTAATGCTCGGAATAATGTTTGGAGACAATTCTAAAAATTAAGCAGGTGGGCTTGCAAATTGTATATAATATGAGATATAGATATGTACCCAGATAGGAATCCAAGTTGTTTTGTGGTCCAAAGTCCGTCATTGTAGGACGCCTAGGACAGGACATACAAAATACGTCTAAATAAACTCCTATTTTTTTCACTTTTAACATTTTGAAATTTTAATAGAGACTCATTAAAGACGTCCAAAAGAAGTCCAAAATTTCCGGTTCAAATAAAAACAAAAATTTAACAACCGACAATCTGTATTGTGTCATATATAGAGACATATTGGCGAATGAAGTCACTCAAGTTAAATGCATAATTATAGTATTAAGGATGTTTGTTAAGACACATAGTGAACAGTAAATTTCACTTACAATTACTCTTCTGCCGTGGGAATCGTACCTGGTTTATTCACGGTGCTATATAAGTGCTCTAACATCTACGCTATCTTGGATAAATCATTCTTAAATACTGGGTTTTTAATTTTTCAAATGTTGTAGCCTTGTTTATCCACGTTTTGCTTCTGTTTTTAGACTTGAAAACATATCCCTGAGGGTAATATAATATATTACCGAAGGACTTAAAGTTTTGTGGGCTAGATGTCGTTGTTCCCTAGCTTTCTAAACTTATAGCCCAGCATCTTTATTAGGGCTTTAGTTTTTTGGGGTTGCACTCCAAACTACGAAACTAATATTAACCAAATTTTGTCAATAATTCTGAACTTCCCTTCTCATAAATTACGTCAACTTATTTTCCCATTTAAATATACTTTAATTTTTAATTATGCGTAAGACCTGGGCAAAATGACATTGTTGTTAGGAGAACTACATTATGCCCGTAGTAGCCAATATAATTTATAATTTTAATCCAATTCAAATAGACGTGTAACGTGAGTTTTTACTCCTCTTCAAATCAAATAAATAAACAGAACTAGTTTTTAAAATTGATCTGAGATACCTTTATAACTATAGTTTTAAATAACGAGAGAAAAAGTAAACCTTAACTTCACGAATTTCGAGATTTTTTGAGGCTCAGAAATCGCGTCTGCTTTTAGAGCATTTGAATTTAGCGCTAATTCGCTCCTTTTATGTGTTATATATAACCTAGATCACTTATTATTGTGCACATTTTTTATTTGTTTTACATAGTTATTGGTTTGTGGCCATACCATATTTATTATTCATTATCATTATCGTAAAAAAAATACCCGAAGGCATCACCGAAGGGACCTTGTTTTACAATTTATACCATTAATCTGACCCGTAGGAATCTATCTGAGAGATGAACATATAACTTATTTTTATTAGTCGGGGTCGAATTAAAAGTCTGAATGAAAATAGATAATAAAAGCAAAAACATATTTAAATTACAATGAATTTTATTTAACAGACATAATTACAGATATATTTACATGCCATCACATGCATACTGATATCATACACTGTTAGAATGCAATCACTAGTTGCTGGTTGCTAGGTATTCTGGTAGCCAAGTTGGTATAGCACCCGCCTCAGACTGCGATGGCTCGGGTTCGATCCCCGATGGAAGCAAAACTTGTGACTTGCGCAGATTTGACGCAGCAGATTGAGCAACGGGCGGAGGGAGAGCCAGGCCACTACTGTAAAGGAATTTTTATTTGACAGCCCACTACGGTTACGGATTATTGCAATATTATATTAATTAATATATGGTATAATTTTAGATGTCTTATACATGTCTTATTTTCGATTATGGGACGTCTTTTGTTTCAGTTTTGAGAACCCGTTAGGCCGGACATCGGCATCACACTATATTCGTCCATAAGTTGTTATCAGCAAAAAACGGGATGTACTTTTCAAGTCCCAGTTGTCCCCAAAAGTATTAAAAAATACGTCTAAATCAAGTCACTGTGTTATCTGGGTACCTACATGATATATTTTATATGTATAATAATAAAACTATTCAATAATACTTAGGGTGATAAGTACAAGTAATGAAATCGCGCTTACGCGCCAGCCCTTCGTGTCATTTGGAACACAATTATTTTAACTTATGGCCTACAGTCATTGTAAAACACGTATTACATTACAAAATTTTCAGGGGAAAACAAAGTTTTTTCGAAACTTTTTTACTATTATCTCACTTATCTCCTCAATATATTTAGAATGTTATTTCTGTTTTGATTTCTTTAGGCATTTTCGTAAAGAGATACCTCATTTTTGCTTAGTTTTTGTTTTGATTTTTAGTGCCCTCTAGTGGCGGATTTTAACACTACGTAGTAGTTCTGTGTTGTAATATTGGACCCTTTTCCATTTAAGTTTTTGATTTGATGTTAATGATATGAGTATTTCTAATTCTTAAATGGCCATAGACAATTGTCCATATTTCCTATGTATGATGTTTGTTTTGTAAATTAGTTTCTTATTTTCCTGATTTTCTACCGCCCCCTCGAATTTTGCCATAGCCATCTGTTGGTGGGAAAATGAACTAAAAAATTAAATGTTTCAAAGTCGCACTTGGGGGAAAGTCACTTCCTACTTTTCGGTCCGATAAATCGGTAGAAGCCCTCGGTTCCCACCTAAAGGTGGGAGACACTCGGGGATAAATTATTAGGGTGATAAAAATTTTATCACCTTTAATTTAAGATATATATTGTCACGTTCCATTTTAGCCTGGGTGTTGTTATTGTTTATTTGTCCGTCCTTCCTTTAAGTAAACGTTGGTTTGTCATCCCTGTTCTAAGAATTGGTACTTAACCCAGCCTATTACTCAGATCCTTTCCTTTCTTTTCTTGGTGGTGGCAGTCTCTTACCGATTCCCTTTGAGTGTAGACCTTATGAGCTTAGTTATCTCTTCCACTTAGGACACTATTGGTTTTAGTTAGTTTAGTGTAGTCACCAATAGTGTGTGATTCCGTCGACTGACTCTCGTTTCGAGTGAACCAGCGTTGGAATAGTGTTTACAACTAGTGACAAACCTGCAATTTGTGTGTGTGCGGCTTGGCTTAGAAATACCCGTGACATTTGGTGGAGATGCAGGGTAATAACTGAGCGCACTCACGCATTTGCAGTCATCTTTGTTTTTCCGATTTGTGACATTGCCGCTCTTGGACAGAACCGACTGGTCTTTTTTCGTTGTGTGATTGCAGCCGCGTTCATCTTGTTTCCACTTGGTTACCTGTTTTTTGGCCATTCTTTTATTCATTTATTTTCATTTATTCTGCTTTGTTTGTTTGTATTTGTTTTCATTTTGTTCGTTGATTATTGTTCGACAAGAGTCTGCAGATTAGTGAACATGGCAGCTCTGAATCCCAATCCAGTCGAGCAAGGCGGTCAGGCACAGCCGGGACAAAACCAACGTCGGAGACAAGCCGGATACGAAAAAGAACCTCCCGTTTTTCGCGGCACCGCACGTGAAGACGTTGTGAATTGGCTTCGAAAGTATCGAGAAACTGCGGAGTATAATTTTTGGACAGCTGACGAGAGTCTGCATAATTTTAAATGGTCATTGGAGGATTTAGCCAGGGATTGGTTCGACAATCTTTACCCGGTTCCAGAAAATTTTGAAGAGTTGGCTACGGCCATTACGTTAGCTTTTAAACATCCGGCGTATGAGGCGGGATTGTCATCGCAATTACGTACTCGTAGACAGGCAAAAGACGAATCACCGGTTGCTTATTGCTACGCAATGCTTGCTCTTTGTAGAAAAGTAGATCCAAACATGGAGGAGGGAGAAAAGATTCAGTTTTTAATCAACGGCATGAATTCGATGATGGTCGATCGCATTTTCCCTTTTATCAATTTTCAGGCTCTCGACTCACAAGCTTTCATTGAACTCGTAAAATTGCATAATCGAGCCATTTGGGTAGCACAGAAAACAGATTGGGCTACTGAGAATCAAGGAAATCAAGTGTTCACGCTCAATGTTCAAACTCCTAGCGGGCAGGGCCCCTCTCAAGAAAACAAGTTTGTCACCCGGGAGGAGTTTTCGAAAGAATTGATGAGTCATAGGAAAGAGGTGAGTGCGGAGTTGTCCACCTTTAAAACGAACCTTACGAATGACCTCGCTAAAGAGTTGGGAAAGCAATTAGAGTCGTTCCAGGAAAGTATGACGAAGAATGCGAAGGAGACGATCGAGTCCGTGGGAAAGGACTTTCTGAAGTAATTCCATAAAAAGGGATTCTAATCGACGGGGAATTTCAATGATTAACTACGATCAACTTTTTCTTTTGTTTTGTTGTGCCATAGACCCTTTTTTCTAGGATTGTTTGCCGATCAACTTATTACAGCTGCTCATCTATACTGATATCATCTATAACGAATTCATCTATAATGTTCTCATCTATAATGAAATCATCTATAATTTTGTGAAATACGCTTGACCCTCGGACGATGGGGTACCAGACCTGTCGTTCGAGTGGGGGTCCGAGCTGGCTACTCGGGCTCGGCGTCGACGTTCAGATCGTAACAACACTCGTTGGCAGTCCGTTATGGATAGCTTTCGTGTGGGGTCGGGAGACTAAAAATCTGCCCGATCTCTTGGTTGTTATTGGATTCTGTTAGCATACAGCATGATTTCATGATCGGGGTCCATCATTTTGTAGGTGGGGAGTAATGTCACGTTCCATTTTAGCCTGGGTATTGTTATTGTTTATTTGTCCGTCCTTCCTTTAAGTAAACGTTGGTTTGTCATCCCTGTTCTAAGAATTGGTACTTAACTCAGCCTATTACTCAGATCCTTTCCTTTCTTTTCTTGGTGGTGGCAGTCTCTTACCGATTCCCTTTGAGTGTAGACCTTATGAGCTTAGTTATCTCTTCCACTTAGGACACTATTGGTTTTAGTTAGTTTAGTGTAGTCACCAATAGTGAGTGTGATTCCGTCGACTGACTCTCGTTTCGAATGAGCCAGCGTTGGAATAGTGTTTACAACTAGTGTAATAACTCGGGCTCGTGGTCAATGTTTTCCCTGATTAATCATGGAAATGCAAAGACTACGAGTTGTCCCTTGTTAGAACTTGATTACACCACTCTTTAATTTTCTATACACAGAATGACGGAATTCAACCGCCCGAAAAAGGAAAAGTAGAATAGATGGTTACCCGGACTCTAACCGCGATAACGGAAAAAAGAAGGAGATAGAAAGAAAAGAAGTTAATTTAATTGGTTTTTTACGTGTACATCTTTGTGGAGTAATGGACGAGAGTCGGTTGAGAAAAGACCAGTGTATTTTTAGAACCACACTGTAGTAAGTCAGGAATCAAAAAATCTATCGCTCGCCTTGTTGGGACATCTACTTATACTATTGGGAGGACGCTTCTTTTCTTCTAGAACAAAAAGAAGCATCCCTAAGATCTAGGTCAAGGAGGCTGAGGAATTCGAAGATGTCAACAGGGTAGTCTTGTTGACAACGGAGGGGGCAAAAGAGGGGGAAAAGAGAAAGTACGGTACGGAGGCTGAACGGTTGTCTGGACCATCACATTGGTCTATTTGTTTCGTGTCTCAACTCTTACATCACTCCCCCTTTTAACTAATTGCGTCCCGCAATTAAAAGAACTAAATTATAACGACACATAACCCTAAACGACCGAGGGACACAACAGAATCGTGGCTAGTCGACTGTCTACTTCATCTATCGGCCGCACGCGGCAGCGACAAACTTATGATGGCTAAAGCCAATAGTCAAGACACACCCGAATACGATTCTTAACGGGCTCGGATCGCTTGGACAACAACTTGTTGCTGATGTGCTTTTACTTGTAATGTAGGATGGCTAGTAAGGTTGAAACAACGACACGACTACAGACTCGTACCCAGCTCCTGATAATCCAATATGGTAAGGCCTAGGACAAGCACAAAATTATGAAGGGAGCGTCTAACACAAACAAGAATTACTTGAGAAACGTTTGGCTAAGGGAATTATACGAATGAGATACTGCATTAGAAAACTAAACTGGTTACACTGAAAAGACAACACAAAAACTAAGAAAGGCTTTACTATGACATTACGGCATGGCATTTTGTATCAAGGCAAGAAATGATTGAGTCGCTAAATGCATTGAATGAGAACATTATGAGGATTTGAGCGATGAAGAGGGACCGGTACGGCAGGGTTTGGCCCAGTTCCTATTGTCGTTGGATAAATGGTGCGGCTTCCTCTCGGTTGGCTCTGGTGCGGCTCGCTCTTTTATTTCTCCGAGGGGTTTCATCTTCTAGCGTAACGGTGGAAGTTGATGATGGTGTTGGAGCTGGTGGTGTTGGAGCTGGTTGTGGCAAGGTAATCAGGATTGGGGCAGGTTGTTGTTGTTGTAACACGAATGTGTTGTTTTTCTCTTCCCCGGTGCTGGAATTTCCTTTAGGTTTTGCGCACCAAGAGTAGGGATTCAGACACTGTAGGGCGGGGAAGAATTTCAAAAGGAGGGACCCCCACCGCAAAAGCGGAAGACCAATACTAACAATGCTCCAATTCCGGTTAATGCCCCAAAAGTTTTAAACCATTTACCCACCCGGGCTAAAAATGAAATTTCTTTAGCTGCTTCTTGTGGGACAAGGACGGTATTAACATGCCGGAACAAGGAAAAGTCTGTGGCATGTTGTTCTTGAATCGCAGCAACGATGCCTGCCATTACTGTTGAATGACTTAAGGGAATATTTTTAATGGCGGGGTTCATTTCCAACAATCTCCCGAGTGAATTATCTGCTTCAAAAGGGTCAGTATCTACTAGTCTTCGCCCTTGTATCTCAATATTGGGAAATATTGGGGACCAAGTGTTATTTTTAAAAGCATGTGTTTTACCATTAAAATTTACGAAATTTGAATACCAATAGCATTCAGAGTAAGGAACAAGTTCCCAACCGTCAATGCTGATGGTTTGATTTTTGTAATACGGCTGAGGGCCGCATCTTGAGATAACCGTTTCAAAGGTAATGTTGATGGGGTGACATTGCAAAACGGAGACCTGAAGGCCTACCATTGATAATTTATGACACACAGGTAATTCTAAGTGAGAAGCGGCTAGCCAGCCATTATATTGGGCGGTGGAAATCACGTTAAGATGGTTAGTCTTACGCGATTCGCATTGCAGCCTTCTAATTTCTCTGGCTAACCTGTTTTCAAAATCGAGCGCGAGGTCTCGTGTATATTGAACGTGAGCGGCCATTTCGATTTCGGCTCTCAGAACAGCCGCCACTGAGGTTGTAGAATTTGTAGGTTTAGCTGTGGTTGAGTTTTTTGGTTTGGAGGAAGAGTTATTAATTGAATCTAAATCAGTCGGAGGGGCAGCGTATATGGATAAGAACACTTTATCCATTCCCAATACGCGGTGGAATAGTCGCTTATCGCAAACTTTTTCTAATGTTGCATTTACGAGATAGTCTGTTTGGTTGTGTCTATCTTGTATTCTTTTGATTTCTGGGTCGTTTGTTCCATACAGTACTCCTTCCCCCAGGACTACGATCTTCAAAGCACAAGGCTTAACCTCTTTCCACGAATCTTCCCAAATGATAGTAACTAAGTTATGGGAAATCGACCCGTTTAATCCCCCTGGGATGGTTCCGATTGGCGAGCTGATTGAACAATTTGAGCATTCTGATTCTAACGCTACCTCTTCGACTCTACAATTTGGAATTGTCTTAAAAAGCGTGAATAACCAAAGTCCCTGCATGAAAGGATATTCTTCGAACGACCATTTATTTGGGCCCACTATCGTCATGGACATGTTACCACACATCCTCGAGTTCACCATTTGCTGGCAAGCTTCCGGTGTGGTAACCTGCGGTTGACGTGATTGTTTAATAGATTGCCAACCCATAAAATCCGAGTGAACTGATTTAGAGGCTGTCCACGTGCTACACATAAAACCCGGAAATCGCTTTACTTCAAGGATGTGGGAAAAGAGAGAGTACGTGACAGGCTTGGGAGGGAGGGGATCTTCGATGACGATTGTATCGTATGACAATCGTCATCGTTGAATTTCAAAAATCCTTTCATTCGTGCTGCCGAGCAGTCACAAGTTGTGGCTTCGAAAGCCAAAACACAGCTAATCCCGAAGAGGAGGACAAACATACATCTATTTTAATTGAAAGAAGACGAACATTAGAAATAAAACGAAGGTATT
Source organism: Ceriodaphnia dubia (assembly GCA_022539655.2). Classification (NCBI taxonomy): domain Eukaryota; kingdom Metazoa; phylum Arthropoda; class Branchiopoda; order Diplostraca; family Daphniidae; genus Ceriodaphnia; species Ceriodaphnia dubia. The sequence continues at coordinate 252,489 of JAKUCG020000183.1, forward strand.
CTACGATTCATAATTGATTAAACATTATAAGGAACATTTCGGCGTAGGGCACTCCACGGACGTAAACCGCTACGTCTTTCTACAATTGGTCTTGCTACTGGTGTTGGGGCCTTTCGTTTAGCTAAGGAGGGGCCTTTTTCTTTCGGAGGAGGTTTACATTCTACTGGCTGATCAGGCACAGGACTGTTTACGGTCTCCTGAGTAAATAATTGGCGCTCCAAAGTAGAATCTTGGATAGGCTTGTTTTGTCGCAAGTCGTTAAAGTCAACGCAATCCTCATCTTTCCATACCATGGATTCTGAGAGAGGCTTTAAACGATTTACATGAGTAAGCTGAACTCGACCACCATCATAGGGTCTAATCTCCACTGTATTATTCGGATATACTTTAAATATACGATATGGTCCCTGATAGATAGGGTTCAATTTCTTACTCGTACCCGGAATGACAACGCGAACGTCCAGGAGTACTTTATCCCCTACTTCATAAAGTAACTCTTTCGCGCGTTTATCATATTGAATTTTTTGGCGGGCTCTTGCTTCAACTAAATTTTCTCGAGCCAGGGCGAACGCTTCGTTGAGTCGTTGCATCAATTGGCTTTTGTAGTCACGAGGGGTAACGATTTTCGGCTGGGGAATTAAGAACTGGTCTACTACCATCGAAGGATCTCTACCATGATTTAAGAAATATGGTGTCTCCATTGTAGAGGAATGAACTGAATTTCTATACGCAGAGGCGACTAACCCGAGCGCTTCCTCCCAGTTTTCGAACCCCTCTGATATGTATTTACGAATCATTTCTACGACTGTTTTATTGAATTTTTCTGTTAACCCATTGGACTGAGGGTGGTACGCTGTCGTAGTAGTGTGCTTCGTATTTAGAGCCTGGCAAAGGTGATTGAATAATTTTGACGTGAAATTCGAACCACTATCTGTAATGATTTTCTTAGGAGGACCGTGATAGAGAACGACTTTTTCCATCAGAGCCTTACACGTTGTTAGCGCGGTCTGATTCGGTAAAGCCACTACTTCTACCCATTTCGTAAAATAATCTGTTATTACCAGTACATGATTGTTTCCTTGCAATGAATGTGGACGGATAGGTCCTAAAAAATCTAGGCCTAACACTTCAAAAGGCGTACTTGTGATTTCTAGGGGGAGTAAGAACGTTTTAACCGGGGTACGGCGTTGTTTAGCACATGTCTCACAAGTTTTGCAGTATTCTTCAATATCATTACGCATTTCCGGCCAATAGAATTTGTCTTGAACTCGCAAATATGTACGTAAGAATGCTAGGTGGCCAGCTAAAGGAGAGTCATGGTATTCCTTTACCAACGAACGTCGAAGAGAATATGGTACTACTGTTTGCAACTGGGAAAACCGCCTACGTTTTTTCGAAGTCGGAAGGGAATTCCGGCAAAGAAGACCACCCTGGATACAATACAGTTCAATTTCTTTGACCCAGATTGGGTGTAATGCTCGATTTTCGTCCGACAATATTCCTTCCTCGAGGTAACGTCGAATATCGCAGCATAAAGGGTCGAGACTCTGTTCTGTCATTGCGATCGCATACTCCGCGGGTCGAGCTTCAATGGATGCCACTGGAATTCTGGAAAGGCAGTCAGCATTCTCATGAACTCGACCAGGGCGGTATTTAATGGTGTACTTGACTCCCGCTAAAAGGATAGCCCAACGTCCTAGCCTACTATTTTCATCCTTGTGAATGTTTAACCACTGTAGGGGTCGATGATCACTAATAATAACGAATGGTTCGTCCAAAAGATAATAGCGAAATCGCTCAATGCCCTTTACGATTGCCAGGGCCTCTCTTTCAATTGTGGAGTACTTCATCTCTGCTGGGCTTAAGTGTTTGCTAGCGTACGCGATTACAACTTCTTTCCCGTCCTGTATCTGAGATAGGACCGCTCCTATACCATAATTACTGGCATCTGTATAAATCTGAAATTCTTTTGAAAAATCGGGGTATGCTAGAATTGGAGGGGAGATTAAACAAGAGCGCAGTTTCTCGAATGCTGCGACCTCTGTTTCTCCCCAGACAAGAGCATCCCTTTTCTTTTTTCCTGTCTGTACCGTCAAGGGATGGGCGATAGTCGCGAATTGTTCTATAAATCTGCGATAATAGGAAGCTAACCCTAAGAAAGACTGTAGTTCGACCACTGTCTTGGGCCTTGGAAAACTACCAATCTTGTCAATCTTCTTAGGGTCTGGTGAAATTCCCCCGTCGGAAACGATGTGACCTAAGTAATTTACGAATTGTTGCATGAACGAGCATTTAGCTAGGCTCATTTTTAAATTAGCTTTCTGAAGGAGGTCGAACACTATCTTTAGGTTCTCTATGTGTTGTTCTTTTGTTTTCGAGAAAATGATAATGTCGTCGAGGTAAACGAGACAAATCGAACCAATTACACTACGGAGAACGTGATTCATCAATCTTTGAAAGGTACCCGGAGCATTGGTCAATCCGAAAGCTAGTCTATTCCATTCATAGAGATTGTTGTCTACGATAAAAGCTGTTTTTTCCTTCGAGCCCTCGTCCATTTCAATCTGCCAATACCCGGATGCTAAGTCAATCGTTGAAAAATATTTCTGCCCATGCAACAAATCGAGAACATCATCTATTCTAGGAAGTGGAAAAGAATCCTTTTTTGTGACGTTATTTAGTTTCCTGAAATCAACGCACAGTCTATCTTTCCCATCTTTTTTCTTTACTAAAACTATTGGCGCGGCCCACGGAGAAATGGAGGGGCGAATAATGTTATTTTCTAACAGTTCTTCAATTATCTTTGACGCTACTTCCTTCTGTCTCGCAGAAGCACGATACGGGCGCAAACGGATGGGACTATGATTCTGTGTATCTATTACATGCTTAACTAATCCTGTGTTACCAAGCTCTTTGGTACAAGATGCGAACATGTAGCTGTGTTTTTGTAAAAATTGAGTGAGGTTGGACACGTCTGACTCAGGTAATTCGGAAGAGATGCTACCACTGAAATCTAGAGGAGGTGAAGGGACATTTCCTGTAGTGCACGCAGCAATTGAAACGGACAAACGCTGTCTTAATTCTATTTTCCCTAAAATCTGTGACCTTGGAAGATGTACTACTTTATTCGAATTGTTAACAATAACTAACTTAAAATTCCTTTTTCCGGAAGACGCTGAAATGAAGGGGTCGACTCTCAATTCTATCGGTAGCTCAGGTGCTCTAACGAATATAAATTCAACATCTAACGGGAGCGGTGCTCCGAACAGTTCCGAGTCGACTACGACTGCTCCGAAGGGCAGAACTGTAGTCCTCTTTTCGACCACGAATAACGGGGCGTGAGGATTGCCCTGGCCAGGTTCCTTGATTCTGTAAATCGTGCGCTCACGCCCGTCCAGTATTAACTTGTGCTCGTAGAGAGCATCAAGTCCTAAAACACACTCTTCGGTGGTGTCATCTACGACGATAAACTCTTGCAGTAATTTATCGCCCATAACGGTTATTTCCAGGGTAACGGTCCCTTGTGTACGTAAAATTCTATTGTTAATATCGTAGAGCTCGACCTGTACCTCAGATGAAAATCTAAAATCCTTCCCATCGATTAATCGAAAAATGTCTGTTCTAATTAAACTCCTACCGGCCCCACTGTCGACGAGGGCTTGAAATGTTTGATCCCCTACTTGAATTGTTAATCTAGGTAACTTAAACTGCTTAATATCTGTCACACACAAAACTTTCTGTCTGGGTTTTGTAACTAACCCACCGTTTGGCCCAACATCGCAATTGGTGGGGATTAGTTTCCCTGGCTCCTGGGGATAGAAGGATGGTTACCATTCTGGTGTTGTTGTTGGGGAGGACCCCCACTAGCCTGATTCACGAGTGAAGGGCATTCGCGGGAGAAGTGCCCAGGTCTACCGCAACGATAGCAGTTTTGATTATCAGGGTCACGGCGACACCTAGCTCTTGTGTGACCTTGCATCTTGCAGTAGTCACAGTACGGACGTCCCTGTTGTTGGTTGGCATAACCTCCATTATTCCAACCCGTACCTTTATTGTAACCTTGTCTTGTGTTGACGTTAGCACTTTTTTTAAAAGCGGAGCATAAATTTTCGATAGCTGAGTTGGTCTGAGACATCATATAAGTCATCATTTTCTGATTAGCCTGAATTAATGTCTGTAACTCCGACGAGCTATTTTGCGGGGCCCTGTTCGTAACAGCATTGACGAATTCCCTATTCTGTCTGTCCCTGTTCGTTTCTTCTAGGGACGCTGCGTACTGTTCGGTAGCTTTGACAAGAAGCCCTATCGATTTAAATTCCTTATATTTTACCCGCAAACGCAGTTCCGGAGACAACCCATCTATGAATTTATCCATTAACATCTTTTCCCTCATTTCCGTAAGTTCTTTCGAAATTTGTGTTGGGTTTAAAGGGTAGGCGAACAGAAAAAGTTTCTGTAAGCGACATTCATAGTCGCGAATGGATTCCCCTGGCATGTGAACGCAATTCTTAAATTCTGTACAGTACTGTACGCGGTTTTCGCTTCTCGGTTTTCGTTTTTCGCCGTGAAAACGCTCTTGAAGGCATTGTTTTACGCGCTTGTAGCTCTTGACTGCGACTGGATTGCTTTGACGAAAGTTTTCCACACAATCCATTGCTAAATGAGTCAATTTAGAGCATAATAGTGCTATCTTTCTATCCTCCTCCCACTCAGCTGTATTGAGGACTGATTCGAAATGTTTAATCCAATCTTCAAATCGAGTTGAACCGTTCCCAGATAACAAAGTGACTTGATTTAGACGTATTTTTTAATACTTTTGGGGACAACTGGGACTTGAAAAGTACATCCCGTTTTTTGCTGATAACAACTTATGGACGAATATAGTGTGATGCCGATGTCCGGCCTAACGGGTTCTCAAAACTGAAACAAAAGACGTCCCATAATCGAAAATAAGACATGTATAAGACATCTAAAATTATACCATATATTAATTAATATAATATTGCAATAATCCGTAACCGTAGTGGGCTGTCAAATAAAAATTCCTTTACAGTAGTGGCCTGGCTCTCCCTCCGCCCGTTGCTCAATCTGCTGCGTCAAATCTGCGCAAGTCACAAGTTTTGCTTCCATCGGGGATCGAACCCGAGCCATCGCAGTCTGAGGCGGGTGCTATACCAACTTGGCTACCAGAATACCTAGCAACCAGCAACTAGTGATTGCATTCTAACAGTGTATGATATCAGTATGCATGTGATGGCATGTAAATATATCTGTAATTATGTCTGTTAAATAAAATTCATTGTAATTTAAATATGTTTTTGCTTTTATTATCTATTTTCATTCAGACTTTTAATTCGACCCCGACTAATAAAAATAAGTTATATGTTCATCTCTCAGATAGATTCCTACGGGTCAGATTAATGGTATAAATTGTAAAACAAGGTCCCTTCGGTGATGCCTTCGGGTATTTTTTTTACGATAATGATAATGAATAATAAATATGGTATGGCCACAAACCAATAACTATGTAAAACAAATAAAAAATGTGCACAATAATAAGTGATCTAGGTTATATATAACACATAAAAGGAGCGAATTAGCGCTAAATTCAAATGCTCTAAAAGCAGACGCGATTTCTGAGCCTCAAAAAATCTCGAAATTCGTGAAGTTAAGGTTTACTTTTTCTCTCGTTATTTAAAACTATAGTTATAAAGGTATCTCAGATCAATTTTAAAAACTAGTTCTGTTTATTTATTTGATTTGAAGAGGAGTAAAAACTCACGTTACACGTCTATTTGAATTGGATTAAAATTATAAATTATATTGGCTACTACGGGCATAATGTAGTTCTCCTAACAACAATGTCATTTTGCCCAGGTCTTACGCATAATTAAAAATTAAAGTATATTTAAATGGGAAAATAAGTTGACGTAATTTATGAGAAGGGAAGTTCAGAATTATTGACAAAATTTGGTTAATATTAGTTTCGTAGTTTGGAGTGCAACCCCAAAAAACTAAAGCCCTAATAAAGATGCTGGGCTATAAGTTTAGAAAGCTAGGGAACAACGACATCTAGCCCACAAAACTTTAAGTCCTTCGGTAATATATTATATTACCCTCAGGGATATGTTTTCAAGTCTAAAAACAGAAGCAAAACGTGGATAAACAAGGCTACAACATTTGAAAAATTAAAAACCCAGTATTTAAGAATGATTTATCCAAGATAGCGTAGATGTTAGAGCACTTATATAGCACCGTGAATAAACCAGGTACGATTCCCACGGCAGAAGAGTAATTGTAAGTGAAATTTACTGTTCACTATGTGTCTTAACAAACATCCTTAATACTATAATTATGCATTTAACTTGAGTGACTTCATTCGCCAATATGTCTCTATATATGACACAATACAGATTGTCGGTTGTTAAATTTTTGTTTTTATTTGAACCGGAAATTTTGGACTTCTTTTGGACGTCTTTAATGAGTCTCTATTAAAATTTCAAAATGTTAAAAGTGAAAAAAATAGGAGTTTATTTAGACGTATTTTGTATGTCCTGTCCTAGGCGTCCTACAATGACGGACTTTGGACCACAAAACAACTTGGATTCCTATCTGGGTTTCCACTAAATGGAACTACAGGTGCCAGTAACGAAATAGTCTGTTGCTGTTGCTGAGTAGAGAAGTAACCGGACCATAGGTCAGACTCTAGCCTACCCGTCGTTGCCACCTGTTGGCCAAATCCTTCTCCTTTCAAGAGATTTACCATACCCATCGCGGCCCCGTCTGCGTAAATTTTTGCCTCATCCCTATCCATTCCCGACGCCACCATACTACGAAAAATTTTGTCGAAATGGGTTTTGTAGGCCGCCTTGTCTTTGGCATTGACAAGGGCCATAGTCGCCCCACCGTTTGGTGTAGACGAGCAACCCGGCATGATGGGCGGTAAAGGTTCCTGTTTTATTTTAGCTTGTCTCTTCTCTTCGGCGGGTGCAACGGCTTTCGGGATCGATGATGACGGCGTAGACAAAGTCTTTACTTTCCTCGGTCGTCTCAAACGAATTTCTGGGAAAATAAAATTACTGGTATCCCTGTCCCGCTTGGGTTGAACTCTAGTAGGTAATCTAACAGGTTTGACTTTAGTAGCTGGCTTTTGAGGAGTAACTCTGTTATCGAAAAACAAGGGGTTTTTCGTCCTATCTGGAGGAGGAGACAGTTGTTCAACAAAATCTTTAAAACCCTCTTTCGGCAAGGCAGGGTAAATGCGCTCTGGTTCCCTACCCTCGTCTGGGATCTTTTCGTCGTCCAATTTTTTGCCGTCGAGTCGATACTCTTCGTCGCCCGGATACTCTTCGTAGTCCGATTTTTTGCCGTCGTCCGATTTTTTTGCCGTCGTCCGATTTTATGTCGTCGTCCGGATATTCTTCGTAGTCCGAATTCTCTGCTTCCTCATTCACACTATCACTATTACTCCCCGCGTTGGCGTCAGCGTCGGTGCCTTCGTCGTCAGATTTCTCTGTGTCTCCAGTATCGTCTTCTACAACCTCTTCTAATTTCGTACGTCGAAGCACACGGGGTGTAAGTCTGGTTACGACGTCTTTAATAACCGCAATTGGGGAACGACGCGGTAGAGCTATTGGTTGAGGAGAACGCTTAACGGACATGGTAGCCTACGGACTGACGTAGTCAGTCGAATAAGTTAACGGTGAATCCATACGAGGAATTAAAAAAACTTAATTATATTGCATAGGATACTCAGATTATTTGTTTGGCGCACTTCACTTTTGGGGGGACTGATTGCGAAGTTCGAGAGCGCTGCCACCAATGTAATAACTCGGGCTCGTGGTCAATGTTTTCCCTGATTAATCATGGAAATGCAAAGACTATGAGTTGTCCCTTGTTAGAACTTGATTACACCACTCTTTAATTTTCTATACACAGAATGACGGAATTCAACCGCCCGAAAAAGGAAAAGTAGAATAGATGGTTACCCGGACTCTAACCGCGATAACGGAAAAAAGAAGGAGATAGAAAGAGAAGAAGTTAATTTAATTGGTTACTTACGTGTACATCTTTGTGGAGTAATGGACGAGAGTCGGTTGAGAAAAGACCAGTGTATTTTTAGAACCACACTGTAGTAAGTCAGGAATCAAAAAATCTATCGCTCGCCTTGTTGGGACATCTACTTATACTATTGGGAGGACGCTTCTTTTCTTCTAGAACAAAAAGAAGCATCCCTAAGATCTAGGTCAAGGAGGCTGAGGAATTCGAAGATGTCAACAGGGTAGTCTTGTTGACAACGGAGGGGGCAAAAGAGGGGGAAAAGAGAAAGTACGGTACGGAGGCTGAACGGTTGTCTGGACCATAACATTGGTCTATTTGTTTCGTGTCTCAACTCTTACACTAGTGACAAACCTGCAATTTGTGTGTGTGCGGCTTGGCTTAGAAATTCCCGAGACAATATTATTACTTGTTTTGTACTTGTTTTTATCGGTAAACCGATAAAAACGTTAGGAAACGCTGTTACAGCTCTAGCGGACTCATCGGTTGCATACGGTTGCATATTATGCTATCGTTCATTTATTGGCACAATTCCCTGTAAATCCCCGAGTTAATGTAAATATTGGTCTCAATTTTTTGCAGCAACAATAAAGCAAATGTTTTATGAACAATATGTGAAAAATAGTTCCAAGAATGTGGACTCGAACGTCTGATGACCTCCAATTCTTGAAAAGAACTTTCAAATCCGAGGCTCTAAGAAATTGACCGCACTTACATCTTAACCATGTTTTTGACATGTAATAAACATGTTTTTGTAAATAATCTCATATAGCTCTATTTTAGAAGCTACATGCAGGTCTACCGTGATCGTTTAATGGTACTGCGTTTAAGTAGCAAATAAACACTTATTATGACTGCTATGCTTTCTTAATTTTCTTAATTTGTAACTGTATTTTTTCCCCTGTCACAATAAGTAAAACCTAGAACTAATAAACCTAATTACTTAATAAAGATAGCCGTTATTGGGAGTATGTAAAGATATAATTAAATATAATTAAATAAAGATAATATATAAATAAAAAATCAAGTTATATAGTAAAATTGACACCATAAAGAGGGTTTACGCATAAAAAAAGTTAGCGTGATACATTTCACGTGGGTCAGTGAAAAGTTCTTGATATCGTTGGGTCAGAAGAATAAAAAAAAATTAAAAAAAACAATTATTTACCGGTATCCTATTAGCTCATCATTGAATCGGGTAATTGACCGGGGGAAATACGATGCAAAAATTAGATTGGGGTTTAATTTCCGAAAACTCACGGTTTTTGCGACTGTATCAAGATTACCTTCGATGCGGAGCAGACCTCTTTTCCGCTTCGCCCGAATACCTTCGAGGCGGCCGGGTAGAGTCCTACCCTACTACAAATAAATTAATTAGGTCCGAGCCCTATTCAAGTTGACATTTCAATGTAACCTACATATCAGTCATAATGGGCTATGGCACAATATTATCGTCTTCGCAATTAAGTCTTTCAAAAACTAAATTGTCTTCCTCTTCTCTGATAATTCTTCAATAACAGAAGCCTATACTGAAGGCGAAATTCATAAATAGTGTTCATCAGCGAAGCTAAGCGGGTCGACTAGTTATGAATATACCAAAGGTATTAAGTTCCTGTATAAGGGCCATTGTTGTATTAGTGTAAAGAAACCTATAAATAACTTTTACATTAATTATCTGTCACCCTAGGGAAAGTTGGTGAACGTTCACCCGACAAGAAAACCAAACAATTCAAGTTTTAGGGGGTTAAGGGACAAACTAGAGATTTCACCTTTCAGTTATTAAAGAAATGGCAACATGCCTGCGTGTCAATTTACCCCACTCTCCCCTACGTCGGAACTTGATTTAACATCACAAAGTTATTTGGTTTTAAATTGTATTCTAACACAACCATGGTTCTTAAAGACTGATCTGCTTATACTCATGGCCGAAGGGTTTTTCTCAGATTGCTAGTTGATGTATGAATTACTTCCATATTGCCCCTAGAAGATCCGCACTTAGGACTGAGTAAAAATAACTCACCGAAGAAAAACGAGTTGAAAAATGCCGTGGTGATGAATAATCCTGTTAGCTGTCGATTCATAGAATCTCCGAATATTTGTCTCCGAATTTTTTATTTAGTTTCTGTTTTATTGGGTTTGTCATCTACGACTTTCATATATAATACCGAGGGATTTTCAATGCTTAATTTCGACGAAAATCGATGGTCATTTTTAAAAGAGCGCTTTTCTCTCTTCACTGCGCCCGTCTCGTTTTGTTCGCTTTCAAGTTCAAAGCTATAAACCCGAAGGTATTACCGAAGGAATTTTGTGTGGAATACAACAAATGCAACAATAATTAAACGACCCATTCAACTGGTGAATCAACTACTTTCATTTTCTCAATATAGTCCTTATGTTTACAGTGTGAAAGGCAAATGTTTCTGATTAAATCTCTTTTCGAGGTTCAAACTTTCATACTCATAGGTGACGCGCAAAAATATTTTTGGTACTCTGCCACTAAATTCGATGGGCGCTCCATGCGACTGCGATTCGCGAGTACCTCGTCGAGGCTCTTGCCAGGTAAGGCTAATTCGTGGTGTTGCTCTTGTATGTCTGTTCCTTTTACTTGCAATTCGGAGTTCAAAGCAAGCAGATGAAAAAGAGACTAGACTAGCGAACCGCAGTCGCATGGAGCCCTCACCGAATGTAGTGGAGAAGAGTACCATTAACATTTTTTGGTCGCCACCTACCGCGGAAAGTTTGAGCCTTTGGAAAGCAATGTAATCAAGAACACTGTAACCCGCGCGGTCGCGCAGGAAGGTACCCGAAGGGTTTCTTCACCAATATTTTTTTGCGTGTTTTTGCTTTTACGTTGATTATTTCCAAAATGATTTTACGTTGATTATTTCCAAAATGAAAGGAAATCGGTATAAATGATAGACCTTACTAACATTATATCTATAGTACTGTTTTTCGCTTTGCACATGCGCTTAGCCGAGCAGGTGCCGAGTAGCTAGATCTAATATTGAACTGCTCTGCGTCGAATTCTGGGCAGATTGATGATGTGCGCTGCTAAAGAAATGAAAGAAAAAGTATTGGGTTTTTCCACTAATTCGATTTCGACCCTTGCCCAAAGAATCACTTGGGGAGAGTGTGAAAGGACCATCAGAAGTTGTTGCCGGAATTGGCATCACTGGCATAAACAGACACACGCAAAAATTTGGTACCTATTGATTGATTATGATTAGTCAAACCCTCAAAAAAAAGCGGGTAGAACAAATCTATCAGCAAGATCGGAATATATATATGTAATGCAATAATGCAATTTAATGAGACACAACGCACATTCGACACAAGATATAGGCCTATACCTGATATTAATACATCAGAATAATGGAATATTTCCAAATTTCAACGCAGTTACATTTTAGGGAAAAACCTTTAAGTAAATAGGTTGATGAATCGCTTTACAATTTTGCCATTCGAAAAAGGGTAGAAAGATTCCTAGACTTGCTCAAATTCGCGGTCAACACCGAACACCCCTAGCAGTCCTCTTAGAGGACTATTACTATTAGAATTGAAGAACCGAGTTCATATATGTTAGCCTAAGCAACTTAATTGATTCCAGCTTTAATATAGTCTTGTACTTGTAGCTTGATGGCCAACAAATGGGTAGCATTTTGGACCCTACCAATTCGGCTTTTTTTAACCAACTCAGCCGCGGTCCGAAGTAGGAAAAAACCGGGTTCGAACTTCGAAGTAGTAGCCTAGTTTTAAAATCTTGTTAGAGGAATACGGCTATAAATTATTTAATCGAAGAAATTACATTTATAGTTCAATAATTTTCTAGGGACGTCTTACAGCCTGATATGTATATTATGTTTGTATACAGATTTTAAAACATTTCAAAGGAAATGTCGTATTATTCAGAATAGCGGTTATTACTCGGGTTATTATGACATTACTCTTGGGCGACATCAAATTACTCTATTATATGCGGTCCGATACGGTCTCACTCGGGGTACATATATTCTTTCAGCGGGAGATATTTTTCTATACTTTCTTTTTAGATTTTTTATGTGAGAGCCCGCTAGATCTCCCAAACTCTTCTTTCACTGGTATTTGATGGGAATCTTGATAGGAAATAATTGCAAAGAGCTGCAGTGTAAACTGCACACTGAAAAAGACCTTGTCATCCCTTAATGCAATACGCGGAGAACTTGACATTTTTACCCAAATTGATACGAAACCGTTAACAACATATGATTTAAAGAAAACCGTTGTAAGCCTTCTCAAACTGATCGATGGGGTGCGGATATACCATACTTACTTTTGATTAATCGTAATGAGAAGAAAAGGTAAACATTTAATCCGGTATTAAACGCTTTAAGTAGTCGGTAAACCTAAACCCGCTTCGCGCTTAATTAACGGGAATAATTACTGTTATAAATGACGTTGCAATGTATAAGGGGTAAATAAAAAAAGCAGAATTCTCCATGATTGGGCCTAACGCCCTCACTCGGAGCACGATCACGCTTGTTGATTTTTCTCAAAATATACTGAGCGCACTCGTGATCTTAAATTTCAATAAAATTGAGCGCGAGAGTGGGTGCGCTCGTGTTTAATTGAGGTAAAATTAAAACAGAACTTGTCTCGAAAATGGTTTCTAAAACAATTTTATTACGTATCGTTGCACTAAAAAGAGAATAAAAATAAGTAATGTTTATTGCAACGAATGAATTAATAATTTTTCGTGTCTATTCTTCTTCCTACACACGCCCCCCCCCCCCCCCATAAAAAAGAGAATAAGAAAAAAAATTGAGTTTTATGCAATGAAAAAGCTTCCACTAACTGCTTCCAAATAAGTGCTTGAGCTTGTAGTCCGAGAGCCACTGGCGACGAAATTAAAATTACTTCCTAAGAAGGTTTGAACATATTCGTGAACATCTTCGTGTTCACTTATTCGTACACCTAAAACTGCGTGAAAATTACGTATCCTACTCACTGAATTCACATTTGTCACATAAAACATACATGCAAAACTTGTTTACACCTAATAAAATGTTCCTTTAGTTCCGAAATACTCATAGATTCGCACTGGCTTTCGTGCTCAGTTTTCGTACGGGCAGTATGTTCACTATCTGAAAACTTTTTTTGAATGTCTAAGTCAACTGCCATAAAACTTCTGCACTTCCTGAAGCCATTTGAAAAGCCACACTTAAAACCTCCTATTTGATAGCTAGCTAAATTGTCAGCAACGACTGCCGTAAGCGTACCAAAAATAACTTGAGGTTTACTATCAATTTCAAATTCTACCCCCTCTTCCAGCAGTTTTAGATCGTCAACAATCGGTTGCAAAAGAGTGTTGTAACAGTACTGTGAAACTTGTTCAAAATAAAAAATGGATAAGAGGTGGATATTTTTGCAAGTTGACCGTGATTTAGGAAGGATGTTGCCAATGGAAAAGTAGACAAAAACTATTTTATGATTATAGCTGCCTAAAGGGCAACACACCTGAACTTCATCGACATAGATATGGATCTGAAGTGCCTGAGGGTGACGCATGAATTGTTGGAGACTGCAAACTGCGTAGGTGCCTTTTTCCCTCATGTGGCAACCCTGTGTTCTCCCCCCTCTCTCAGCTGCTCAAGGGTGCTCCCCCTCTCCCTCGCCCAGTCTTGTGTTGGATGTCCTGAGAGCCACTTCTCGTCCTCTGTGTTTGAACGGTAGTACGAATAAAGTCTAGTTCTCTGTGTTACACTTGTGGATACTGCTTTATTTAAGTAGAGTAAGAAACAATTTCTAACATGAATAAGATATTGTTTCGGTAGTTTAGACCGTGCTCTTAACACGTCCACAATCCAGGTACAAAGGGTTTGGGTTTTAATACCTCCTTGTAAATGTCAGCTACGTTCAACAGCACTTTTAGCTGATCAATAATTGGGACGTAGATGAAGTCTTGTTGCCGGAATTCTTGAGGCTCTCCAGTTCGTACTCGGCCAAAATCCTCAGGTCGAACAGGTAGCTTTTCTCTCCTTGGCATCACAAGTCCAAAGTTTTGTCTGAAGTACTCGGTCTGCATGTGCTGTGTCTGTAGGCCTGAAAACAGCTGAGACTGATGTAAGCATGACTGATGTTTGTCATTTATTCACCTTGACAAATGTTCCAGTTGCTAGTAATCGAATCACTTCTGTAGATTTATCTAGTTTTTCACGGCAAGTTTTCCTATCTTCTTCAAGTAGTATCTTGTCGTTATTGTACTTGTAGATTAATTTCTCAGTGTCATTCTTCAACTGTTGCTTATCCTGTTCACATTGTTTTCTATAAAATTCCGAATGACTATTTATGTTACTCAAATCCAAACTACAAATTGTCATGTTTGCTGAACACTTTTCCATCAGTGTCTCGGCATCATTTCTCAGTTTTTGTTTTTCACGTTCGCACTCCATTGCTTCATCAGCGGCGGTGTCCTTAGCTTTTTTTATGACTTGTTGAGCATTCTTCTTCTCTGCTTCCAGGAGACTACTGATGTTTTTCATTTCACCTTGACAAATGTTCCAGTTGCTACCCAGATAACACAGTGACTTGATTTAGACGTATTTTTTAATACTTTTGGGGACAACTGGGACTTGAAAAGTACATCCCGTTTTTTGCTGATAACAACTTATGGACGAATATAGTGTGATGCCGATGTCCGGCCTAACGGGTTCTCAAAACTGAAACAAAAGACGTCCCATAATCGAAAATAAGACATGTATAAGACATCTAAAATTATACCATATATTAATTAATATAATATTGCAATAATCCGTAACCGTAGTGGGCTGTCAAATAAAAATTCCTTTACAGTAGTGGCCTGGCTCTCCCTCCGCCCGTTGCTCAATCTGCTGCGTCAAATCTGCGCAAGTCACAAGTTTTGCTTCCATCGGGGATCGAACCCGAGCCATCGCAGTCTGAGGCGGGTGCTATACCAACTTGGCTACCAGAGTACCTAGCATCCAGCAACTAGTGATTGCACGTCGCATTCTAACAGTGTATGATATCAGTATACATGTGATGGCATGTAAATATATCTGTAATTATGTCTGTTAAATAAAATTCATTGTAATTTAAATATGTTTTTGCTTTTATTATCTATTTTCATTCAGACTTTTAATTCGACCCCGACTAATAAAAATAAGTTATATGTTCATCTCTCAGATAGATTCCTACGGGTCAGATTAATGGTATAAATTGTAAAACAAGGTCCCTTCGGTGATGCCTTCGGGTATTTTTTTTACGATAATGATAATGAATAATAAATATGGTATGGCCACAAACCAATAACTATGTAAAACAAATAAAAAATGTGCACAATAATAAGTGATCTAGGTTATATATAACACATAAAAGGAGCGAATTAGCGCTAAATTCAAATGCTCTAAAAGCAGACGCGATTTCTGAGCCTCAAAAAATCTCGAAATTCGTGAAGTTAAGGTTTACTTTTTCTCTCGTTATTTAAAACTATAGTTATAAAGGTATCTCAGATCAATTTTAAAAACTAGTTCTGTTTATTTATTTGATTTGAAGAGGAGTAAAAACTCACGTTACACGTCTATTTGAATTGGATTAAAATTATAAATTATATTGGCTACTACGGGCATAATGTAGTTCTCCTAACAACAATGTCATTTTGCCCAGGTCTTACGCATAATTAAAAATTAAAGTATATTTAAATGGGAAAATAAGTTGACGTAATTTATGAGAAGGGAAGTTCAGAATTATTGACAAAATTTGGTTAATATTAGTTTCGTAGTTTGGAGTGCAACCCCAAAAAACTAAAGCCCTAATAAAGATGCTGGGCTATAAGTTTAGAAAGCTAGGGAACAACGACATCTAGCCCACAAAACTTTAAGTCCTTCGGTAATATATTATATTACCCTCAGGGATATGTTTTCAAGTCTAAAAACAGAAGCAAAACGTGGATAAACAAGGCTACAACATTTGAAAAATTAAAAACCCAGTATTTAAGAATGATTTATCCAAGATAGCGTAGATGTTAGAGCACTTATATAGCACCGTGAATAAACCAGGTACGATTCCCACGGCAGAAGAGTAATTGTAAGTGAAATTTACTGTTCACTATGTGTCTTAACAAACATCCTTAATACTATAATTATGCATTTAACTTGAGTGACTTCATTCGCCAATATGTCTCTATATATGACACAATACAGATTGTCGGTTGTTAAATTTTTGTTTTTATTTGAACCGGAAATTTTGGACTTCTTTTGGACGTCTTTAATGAGTCTCTATTAAAATTTCAAAATGTTAAAAGTGAAAAAAATAGGAGTTTATTTAGACGTATTTTGTATGTCCTGTCCTAGGCGTCCTACAATGACGGACTTTGGACCACAAAACAACTTGGATTCCTATCTGGGTAGTAATCGAATCAATTTTACTTGTTGCATCCTGTTTTTCTTTTTCGCATTTTAATTTGCTCAGTTGCCACGGCACGAGCATCTTGAAATCGTTTCTTTTCGGAGTCTAAGATTTCAGTTGCATTTTTCACTTGAAGTAGCAAAGAATTCGTGCTTGTTTCGAATGTCTTACGTTCTTCATAAAGTTTGCTGAACAACAAAGTGTGAAAACAAAGTGTGAAAGAGAAAATCAACAAGAAATAAATAAATATATTTATTTATTTCTAGACTCCGAAAAGAAACGATTTCAAGATGCTCGTCTTGAAACTTGTCACTTGTAGCTTCATCTTCACTAGATGATGTAGAACATTGATCTGAAGCAAGTCTTGCTTTCTTCGATTGATGATCTGTGTTGGCCCTCTCCTTGTGATTTCCTTTCTTCACTTTGTCTAAATTGAATGAATAAAAACAAAATAAATATATTAAGTTATTGAAAAGGCCAAAACATAAATTATATTAAAGTTACCTGATTTAGACTTGTTGCTCTTCACTTTCTCCTGAGACTTCTTAGCGGGCTCTGGCTTTGTCGATGCTGATTCCTCATACAACTTTAGTTGTTCAAGTCCTAGATTTTCTGCTTTCTCTTTAGTTTCTATATCGAACTTAAGGTTAAAATTATGAAACTTTGAACTATTAGAAGAACAGCTTACTTGCTACAGCAAGTACTTTGGCCCTGTACTTGGGCCAACCTTTCTCGGGCTTGTCTCCAACTCTATATTCTACCATACCCTGCAGCTTTGGGTTAAAAAGCATTTCCTGTTGTGTGATACATTCAACAGGGTGTACCGACCAGTCTTTGGACTCGATCCAATAAACAAATGCCCATTTTGGTTGGCCTGGGGAAGACATGGCGATGAGAGTGACAGGTACACAGACACTATACGGCAATCTACACAGTTATACAGATAAAACCGAAATTATAACACTTAGAAAACGATAACAGCAGCTTTGTGCATACATACCTTCGCTTCAGCAAACCACTGCAATCACACTGAAAAATAAGTACCATAGCCGAGCAAATGAAACCTTGTACAGCCTGTTTTCTTGACATAAACCATTCAGACTGGCGGCAATACGCTTTGCCGTTAACAGCTGGCAATGCCCAATGCGTTGCCAGTTTTTTGTTTTTGTCTACGCAATGATACGGGTATCGATAAAACTGTCACCAGACATCACATTTCAATCCTTATCCTCTCCAATCAAAAATTCCTGCTAACAATTCAATTATCCTTTTGTTTGTTTGTCGTTGCACGAGGAAATTTTTACAATAAATGGCAGAACCTGAAAAGAAAAAGAGAGGGAGCTATAAAGGTTATATGAAAAAAGGTAATACCAACTTTGGAGTGTATCCAAATTCCACCCTTTGGGATAAACAAAATCGTACTAAAAAAAGGAAACGTGGTAAAATTCTTCAAGTCGAGTTGGCTACGTACCCAATTTAAATCTATGTTTACAACTTAGGAGATACTACAAGTGAAGATTCCAGTGATATTGATAATCTGTCAAATGAAGATGGAACGGGGGAGAGTAGGCTCAGAATAGGTAACTAATAAAGATTGTTAGTTTCACTTATGTTATTCTAACTAGGCTTATTACATTTGTTACCTAAAAGAACTGCATGACAGTGAATTCAGACTGCACTTTTGTGATAACCAGAATTATAAAAAAAATAGCAAAATTCAGATTTGCTGTCATCTTTTTGAAAAATAACAGAAGCGTTATTTCACTTGTCCTTACTGTAAACGGAACAGCTATCAACTAACGTTCATTGGCAGGGGAAAGGAAATTTTTTGCATCAGGTTTTTACACAGACGTGCTTAATTTGAAAGCGTGATGAAAATTTGACAAATGGATAAACGTAAATAACACTTTTCATTTTCTGATATAAAATTACACGCGTTTACAGGCTAAATCACGTAGATTAACATGAGTTCTTTAACTCGAGTACCTGATAAAATCGTTGGAATGAAGCGAATGGTTTGAATTTTAAAAAAGCTTTAATTATACCATTAGTTAGTGCAGTTATGTCGCAACCGTAGGCTACAATATATTCAAATAAACATTACCTGGTAGGCAAGTAATATTTTCCAACGATAATATACAATTAATAGGAATCCACTCTAAAAACAAATCTGTTATAGTAAGTTCTTAGTATATTCTTAGTTGTGCGATAGTATAGTGTTTTAGTAGTCTTTAGTAGTCCTTTTTCAGTAGTCTCGTCCGAAAATAAACATTTCTTTTTTATAGTGCACATGTGCACGTCCTTATATATCAGGAGATTTTAAAAATATAACAGTTTGTTACAGACGAATGAAACAGTAGCCTATACAAATTATCTTCGGTTTTAATCTGATTAGTTATGTATTATTAGAAACTTGTGTAGAACTTTTTGCTGCTCATCTCTAAAAATAATGTAGCCTATTCGCAAATGCTACAATGACATTAATCTTAAAATTCTTCGTAGCGAAAAGATAAGTGCTGGGAAATACTCCAAAGGTACTCCGAAGAGCTATGAAGCACTTTTCATTTTGCTACGATATGGCCTTCAAAGACCCAAAAATATGAGATTGTAGGCTACATGCACGCTTTTTAGTTCTTTGTTTAAATATACTAAAAGCCACAAAAATGTATAATAAAAATAAAGTATCAAAAGAGCCTAATAATGTTTTCATCATGCGTAAGGCAAAAAAATGCTATATGAATTCCATTACATAATAAAATTATGTTAATAAAAGCACCTCAAAAAATGAAACAAAGCAAGAGGTTCTAGTCATCTAAATTAATAAGGATATGTAGGCCTATTATAGTTGTTGATTGAAGTAGGTATGATATAATATCCTATAATTTCCAAATTTGTGTAAATTATATTAGGTGATTTTGTCTGGATTAAAATGATACTCCAGGGTTTGATAAGAGCAATCGTATATATTGCATTCTCTTTTCCCACTTATTCACAAGACTACAAAGAAGAGACCAATCAAGATATATGCCTGTATTATCATAACTCAACAGCCAACAATTTTCTTAAAAATATCTACTTAAGAACAACGAACAATGTAGGTATAACGAATGATAACCAAGACTGCTTGCAGTGAAATCTTTCTAATACGGATTCTGTGTATTCATTTATTGTCTTTCTAATTATAGCCTAAACATAAATATGTTCCGGTAAAATATATCTATATTAAAACTGGCGTAACCATTACTATTTGTTTATCAAACGACTATAGCTCAACAATAAATGTTATATCAATAGTGTTTAACATTTTAACCTACCCTAAGAAGGAGTGTCCCTATAATACCTGACGGCATGTCTGGCAACTGGGCCCTTGATGAAAAGTTCTTCGAAGCTCTTCGAAGTACCTTCGGTGTATTTCGAAGCACTTTTCATTTCGCTACGAATGGGATTTAAAAATGTGAGTGTAAAACACTCTGTATTCAACTTAGTATAAAGTAGAATATATATTGACGAAACAAAACCGGACATTTGTTGCCTTGCCACTGCATGGGCCCGTGACAAATATCTGGTAATTACGGACATCCCTTCTTAGGGTTTAATTTTTGCATGAGGAGGAATGAATATTTGTACGTGTATCGTGTAGCTACATTTATTTCTTGTTAATCTGAATGGTTTGAAAATTCATGGAAGCACCAAAATACGTTTCCCAAGTATTGCTTTTAAATATATCTATCCTATATAATTTGAAAGAAGTTGCTATTTTAGGTTAATTGAAATAGCCAATAGGATACTAATATCCCTTGTGAGATCATGTGAAATATGAGTTCTTAGCAGCCATCATAATACTTATATTTCACATGAAATAAAACTTATGAACTATTCGCATTTCAGACTGAGAACTCATGTCCAAAAATATAACCACACACTGTTAAAAATAATGGGGGAGAAACGGTAGAAAATGCTACCGTTCTGGCGGACTCTTCTTTCGGTAGCATTTGATACCGATTTTTAAAAAAACGGTATCACTCCTCGATAATCGGTAGTTGATTTTTTCCAATTTTAAGTAGCTATTGGTTTCAATTATCGGTAGCAATATATACCGAATATTTTATGATTTTATTTTTGAAAATAGCAGTCGTGGGGAATCGAACTTCTGTCCTTATATAGTTCCTATCTCAGTTTCCGACTCTGACGCTATAACCACTTGACCACGCTTACATATAATGTTATGAGCTAATATGATAGTAGTTGTTATAAACAAAGCTTCTTTTAAAAATTATTTAAATTCCGATTCATACATCGTTAGCTTTATTAATGAGCATTAAAACACTATTCATCACAAAAGGCTTAGCTCTTTATCGGTATATAGCTATACCGATTTTCGGAGGGGGGCGTCGATTTTCAGTATGAAAACCTATCGAAAATTATTTTAAAAAAAAATGGTATCTTTGCACCATTATTCGGTATGACGTCTCGGTAAACGGTACCAAGTACCATTTATCGCGGTATGACTATGCTACCGAAAACCCCCTTCATTTTTAACAGTGCAACTAAACAAAGATCTCAAATTATTATGTTTTTCGTAAGGGTGTCTTTAAAATATATAGGCGGTACGACTACACAGCAGCGCGAAACTACTTAATAAGTGCAAAATAGGCTCTTTAAATGGTTCAACTTTACTTAATTACTTAAATTTGTACTTAATTAAGTAGTTTCACGCTGCTGTGTATATTGAAAATATTTGCTTTTCTTTAGGGCTTTTCGTCTTCGTCTCCAGGAAGAGTGGTCGAAGAGACACTAAATCAAGTAATTTTCCAAGTGGCCTACCGCTCTTAATCAAAAGACACAAAAGTAGATTTATTAGACAAGGCCTACATTAATAATTATTCACACGTTATCATAAATTATGATTTTAGAAATTTAATTTTAGGTTATGTAGATTTACACAGTAAAGATAGAACCAACTAATAACTCTTTAAGCAACGTGTTTCACTTTTTCCAACATTATAACCAAACTTCCCTGTACGGAAGTGCTTGAAACCTTTTTATGATGAACACATTGCCAGCGTAATTATTAGGCGTTATTTGTACAAAATTCAAACACGATTCACTATTTAAAAGTAACAATAAATAGTAACCATGGAGACAAGACAAGTTGAATGGGGGGAGAGCATGTACATGCTGTAACAGTGAAACTAATATCGTTTTATCTAATAAATGACAGAAAATATGGAAACTGAGGGAAGAGTGTCGCAAGAACTCCTCTGATAATGCAAAGAACGACAATAATAGTGAGGTGAATAAAGTTGAATTTCACTTGTATTATTACGTGCTACATACTAATATTACATTTCAATGTGGGAATATAGGCTACCTACAATTTCTTTTTTTAGGGAAGTGAATTACTAGGAAATTTTTCGGTAAAACAGCTAATGATTCAACGTACAGAATTAAAGGTTCGCAAATATAGACTAATATTTATACTTTTTATATAAGTTAGGCTTACTACATTTTCTGTAGTCTGTTATTTGTACACCCTAAGAACACCCTAACTAGAATGCCAGATGGTTCGGCAAAAAGTATTTTACCGAAACGTCTGTATTTTGCCGAAAAGTTTAGTGTGTGTATACACTTCCAGACTCTAAAAACAAAAGTGTCTACTTTCACAGCAGCGGTAAACTCCGTTAAAAAGCGTAGATTACTGAAATTATACTTAAAATCAAGTGTTTCAGTAGGGTTGTGCCACTTAAACGGTCATTTAAGTACGTAGGCCTACATTAGCCTACTGAAATTTCGGTAATCTTTCTTTTAAGTAGTTTACCGCTGCTGTGTTCGCGGACGGATGTAGCAAAATGAAAAGAATACAAAGTAGTCTCATAGAAAGGTATACTAATACTCACGGAAAGGTTTCTATTAGTCCTAGTCTAATAGAAAGGTAACCTACTCTGAAGTTTCGTATAGCACTCCTCTTTTAGCTTCGAAAGACACTTATAAGCGACCCACACATAAGAAGAGAGCCCTAATACTATAACTTAGCCTACTACAGTACCCACTCGAAGTAATGGGACGCCCCCCTTTTTTTGCCGTTTTAACACGGGCGCTTATGGCGGGATTTTTATTTTTTTTTTATTCGGGGAATCGAGCTAAATTTTTGAAATTTGGGATATGGCATGGGGTACGACCTTGACTGGAAAAATAGTCTTAAAACTTTAGACGCAAAAAAACCATAGCTTGTTCAAGAACGTGTAGAACCTACATATAAATTTAAAGATATAGATGTTCGTCATCTACCAAGAAATCAGCGACTTCGTAAAAAAAATTTCTAGTAAAAAATCACGTTTAAAAATCTCCCGTTTACATGGAGCACTATACTTTTTCTCTGAAACCGCTGATATAGGTCTACATGAGAAAAAATATCAGCTCTGTATGTATATATCTCAACATTTTAAAAGTCGCGGCAGTAGGCTAGGCTATGTTCTATCGATTGTGTATTCTAGGTCTAGAGAATTTAAATCTTTACTCTCATTTTGATTTTAATAAAAAATTGATGTTCTAATGCAACAAGCCTTTTGTTACATTTTTTCCGTATACGGAAAAAATAATTATATAAATTATTAATATATTATATAAATTAATAATAAATTATTATAATAAAAATTAATTACAGAGGTACTGAGGTAGTGACAAACATTTACTTAAGTAGGCCTAGGCCTAGGAAACTTGAAGCGCATTGGTCAACATACATTAAAAAGAAACAAATTGCACATACTTTATTTTCTCTATTACACTGTTAAAAATCAGCCCAATTTTATGGGGGTTTCTAATCCGAAAAAGCGGTTCCAGCAGTTTATTGGTTCCAAACCCCGAAATATTTGGGCACAAAACAAGTTTTTTTTTTAAGTTTTATTTTCATAAATTTACCAAAAAACAATTCGGGTGGCCTTTTTTGGCAACTAGAACAGCATGTTATTAACTGGAATTGGTTTTCGAACAAATACAAATCCAGCCAACGTTTTCGTTCTATATTTTACCGCACGGGCGACATTTTAAACTGTTTAGGAAAGTAAAAATGATAGAATTTGTGTGTAATGAAACAAGTTAATACATATTATTCTAGGTGAAAATATTTAGGTATCCCTCAAACACTATTCTGTAATCTACTTCAAATAACACTAAAGTACAACAAAATACAACAAAACATACTCCCTGACAAAAGAAATCCCTACGATATTACAGTAGAAAAGAACACCCTGTCCCTACCACATGAAAGTGCAGTACTCGTGTTGAAATTCATACCTACATACTCTCTCAAAATCTTCAAAAATGACAATATCCCTTCCTACTGAAGGCTTGTATATGCCTTGATAACTTTTTCTAAAAGTTTATACAAGTGTACTGGGTTACGATAAAGCTAATGATGCAAGTTATTATCTTCAATCTAAAGTTGATAAGTGTACTGGGTTACGATACAGTTAATGGCGCAAGTTATTATTTTCAATCTACTGGTTTTTTGGACCTACTTCAGATCCAGAGAAATTGCACTTTTCTTAACAGAATCTCTCACCCAATTTAGTTTTTCAGCCATTTTGGCACCAGTACTGCCAGATTCAGCACTAGGCCCAGATTACACACTAGAGTAAAGTACATAAAAGAGAATAAAAATAGTGCATGTATGTTTTATGTGACAAATGTGAATTCAGTGAGTAGGATACGTAATTTTCACGCAGTTTTAGGTGTACGAATAAGTGAACACGAAGATGTTCACGAATATGTTCAAACCTTCTTAGGAAGTAATTTTAATTTCGTCGCCAGTGGCTCTCGGACTACAAGCTCAAGCACTTATTTGGAAGCAGTTAGTGGAAGCTTTTTCATTGCATAAAACTCAATTTTTTTTCTTATTCTCTTTTTTATGGGGGGGGGGCGTGTGTAGGAAGAAGAATAGACACGAAAAATTATTAATTCATTCGTTGCAATAAACATTACTTATTTTTATTCTCTTTTTAGTGCAACGATACGTAATAAAATTGTTTTAGAAACCATTTTCGAGACAAGTTCTGTTTTAATTTTACCTCAATTAAACACGAGCGCACCCACTCTCGCGCTCAATTTTATTGAAATTTAAGATCACGAGTGCGCTCAGTATATTTTGAGAAAAATCAACAAGCGTGATCGTGCTCCGAGTGAGGGCGTTAGGCCCAATCATGGAGAATTCTGCTTTTTTTATTTACCCCTTATACATTGCAACGTCATTTATAACAGTAATTATTCCCGTTAATTAAGCGCGAAGCGGGTTTAGGTTTACCGACTACTTAAAGCGTTTAATACCGGATTAAATGTTTACCTTTTCTTCTCATTACGATTAATCAAAAGTAAGTATGGTATATCCGCACCCCATCGATCAGTTTGAGAAGGCTTACAACGGTTTTCTTTAAATCATATGTTGTTAACGGTTTCGTATCAATTTGGGTAAAAATGTCAAGTTCTCCGCGTATTGCATTAAGGGATGACAAGGTCTTTTTCAGTGTGCAGTTTACACTGCAGCTCTTTGCAATTATTTCCTATCAAGATTCCCATCAAATACCAGTGAAAGAAGAGTTTGGGAGATCTAGCGGGCTCTCACATAAAAAATCTAAAAAGAAAGTATAGAAAAATATCTCCCGCTGAAAGAATATATGTACCCCGAGTGAGACCGTATCGGACCGCATATAATAGAGTAATTTGATGTCGCCCAAGAGTAATGTCATAATAACCCGAGTAATAACCGCTATTCTGAATAATACGACATTTCCTTTGAAATGTTTTAAAATCTGTATACAAACATAATATACATATCAGGCTGTAAGACGTCCCTAGAAAATTATTGAACTAGAAATGTAATTTCTTCGATTAAATAATTTATAGCCGTATTCCTCTAACAAGATTTTAAAACTAGGCTACTACTTCGAAGTTCGAACCCGGTTTTTTCCTACTTCGGACCGCGGCTGAGTTGGTTAAAAAAAGCCGAATTGGTAGGGTCCAAAATGCTACCCATTTGTTGGCCATCAAGCTACAAGTACAAGACTATATTAAAGCTGGAATCAATTAAGTTGCTTAGGCTAACATATATGAACTCGGTTCTTCAATTCTAATAGTAATAGTCCTCTAAGAGGACTGCTAGGGGTGTTCGGTGTTGACCGCGAATTCGAGCAAGTCTAGGAATCTTCCTACCCTTTTTCGAATGGCAAAATTGTAAAGCGATTCATCAACCTATTTACTTAAAGGTTTTTCCCTAAAATGTAACTGCGTTGAAATTTGGAAATATTCCATTATTCTGATGTATTAATATCAGGTATAGGCCTATATCTTGTGTCGAATGTGCGTTGTGTCTCATTAAATTGCATTATTGCATTACATATATATATTCCGATCTTGCTGATAGATTTGTGCTACCCGCTTTTTTTTGAGGGTTTGACTAATCATAATCAATCAATAGGTACCAAATTTTTGCGTGTGTCTGTTTATGCCAGTGATGCCAATTCCGGCAACAACTTCTGATGGTCCTTTCACACTCTCCCCAAGTGATTCTTTGGGCAAGGGTCGAAATCGAATTAGTGGAAAAACCCAATACTTTTTCTTTCATTTCTTTAGCAGCGCACATCATCAATCTGCCCAGAATTCGACGCAGAGCAGTTCAATATTAGATCTAGCTACTCGGCACCTGCTCGGCTAAGCGCATGTGCAAAGCGAAAAACAGTACTATAGATATAATGTTAGTAAGGTCTATCATTTATACCGATTTCCTTTCATTTTGGAAATAATCAACGTAAAATCATTTTGGAAATAATCAACGTAAAAGCAAAAACACGCAAAAAAATATTGGTGAAGAAACCCTTCGGGTACCTTCCTGCGCGACCGCGCGGGTTACAGTGTTCTTGATTACATTGCTTTCCAAAGGCTCAAACTTTCCGCGGTAGGTGCTGGCGACCAAAAAATGTTAATGGTACTCTTCTCCACTACATTCGGTGAGGGCTCCATGCGACTGCGGTTCGCTAGTCTAGTCTCTTTTTCATCTGCTTGCTTTGAACTCCGAATTGCAAGTAAAAGGAACAGACATACAAGAGCAACACCACGAATTAGCCTTACCTGGCAAGAGCCTCGACGAGGTACTCGCGAATCGCAGTCGCATGGAGCGCCCATCGAATTTAGTGGCAGAGTACCAAAAATATTTTTGCGCGTCACCTATGAGTATGAAAGTTTGAACCTCGAAAAGAGATTTAATCAGAAACATTTGCCTTTCACACTGTAAACATAAGGACTATATTGAGAAAATGAAAGTAGTTGATTCACCAGTTGAATGGGTCGTTTAATTATTGTTGCATTTGTTGTATTCCACACAAAATTCCTTCGGTAATACCTTCGGGTTTATAGCTTTGAACTTGAAAGCGAACAAAACGAGACGGGCGCAGTGAAGAGAGAAAAGCGCTCTTTTAAAAATGACCATCGATTTTCGTCGAAATTAAGCATTGAAAATCCCTCGGTATTATATATGAAAGTCGTAGATGACAAACCCAATAAAACAGAAACTAAATAAAAAATTCGGAGACAAATATTCGGAGATTCTATGAATCGACAGCTAACAGGATTATTCATCACCACGGCATTTTTCAACTCGTTTTTCTTCGGTGAGTTATTTTTACTCAGTCCTAAGTGCGGATCTTCTAGGGGCAATATGGAAGTAATTCATACATCAACTAGCAATCTGAGAAAAACCCTTCGGCCATGAGTATAAGCAGATCAGTCTTTAAGAACCATGGTTGTGTTAGAATACAATTTAAAACCAAATAACTTTGTGATGTTAAATCAAGTTCCGACGTAGGGGAGAGTGGGGTAAATTGACACGCAGGCATGTTGCCATTTCTTTAATAACTGAAAGGTGAAATCTCTAGTTTGTCCCTTAACCCCCTAAAACTTGAATTGTTTGGTTTTCTTGTCGGGTGAACGTTCACCAACTTTCCCTAGGGTGACAGATAATTAATGTAAAAGTTATTTATAGGTTTCTTTACACTAATACAACAATGGCCCTTATACAGGAACTTAATACCTTTGGTATATTCATAACTAGTCGACCCGCTTAGCTTCGCTGATGAACACTATTTATGAATTTCGCCTTCAGTATAGGCTTCTGTTATTGAAGAATTATCAGAGAAGAGGAAGACAATTTAGTTTTTGAAAGACTTAATTGCGAAGACGATAATATTGTGCCATAGCCCATTATGACTGATATGTAGGTTACATTGAAATGTCAACTTGAATAGGGCTCGGACCTAATTAATTTATTTGTAGTAGGGTAGGACTCTACCCGGCCGCCTCGAAGGTATTCGGGCGAAGCGGAAAAGAGGTCTGCTCCGCATCGAAGGTAATCTTGATACAGTCGCAAAAACCGTGAGTTTTCGGAAATTAAACCCCAATCTAATTTTTGCATCGTATTTCCCCCGGTCAATTACCCGATTCAATGATGAGCTAATAGGATACCGGTAAATAATTGTTTTTTTTAATTTTTTTTTATTCTTCTGACCCAACGATATCAAGAACTTTTCACTGACCCACGTGAAATGTATCACGCTAACTTTTTTTATGCGTAAACCCTCTTTATGGTGTCAATTTTACTATATAACTTGATTTTTTATTTATATATTATCTTTATTTAATTATATTTAATTATATCTTTACATACTCCCAATAACGGCTATCTTTATTAAGTAATTAGGTTTATTAGTTCTAGGTTTTACTTATTGTGACAGGGGAAAAAATACAGTTACAAATTAAGAAAATTAAGAAAGCATAGCAGTCATAATAAGTGTTTATTTGCTACTTAAACGCAGTACCATTAAACGATCACGGTAGACCTGCATGTAGCTTCTAAAATAGAGCTATATGAGATTATTTACAAAAACATGTTTATTACATGTCAAAAACATGGTTAAGATGTAAGTGCGGTCAATTTCTTAGAGCCTCGGATTTGAAAGTTCTTTTCAAGAATTGGAGGTCATCAGACGTTCGAGTCCACATTCTTGGAACTATTTTTCACATATTGTTCATAAAACATTTGCTTTATTGTTGCTGCAAAAAATTGAGACCAATATTTACATTAACTCGGGGATTTACAGGGAATTGTGCCAATAAATGAACGATAGCATAATATGCAACCGTATGCAACCGATGAGTCCGCTAGAGCTGTAACAGCGTTTCCTAACGTTTTTATCGGTTTACCGATAAAAACAAGTACAAAACAAGTAATAATATTGTCACGGGAATTTCTAAGCCAAGCCGCACACACACAAATTGCAGGTTTGTCACTAGTTGTAAACACTATTCCAACGCTGGTTCACTCGAAACGAGTTTCAGTCGACGGAATCACACTCACTATTGGTGACTACACTAAACTAACTAAAACCAATAGTGTCCTAAGTGGAAGAGATAACTAAGCTCATAAGGTCTACACTCAAAGGGAATCGGTAAGAGACTGCCACCACCAAGAAAAGAAAGGAAAGGATCTGAGTAATAGGCTGGGTTAAGTACCAATTCTTAGAACAGGGATGACAAACCAACGTTTACTTAAAGGAAGGACGGACAAATAAACAATAACAACACCCAGGCTAAAATGGAACGTGACAATATATATCTTAAATTAAAGGTGATAAAATTTTTATCACCCTAATAATTTATCCCCGAGTGTCTCCCACCTTTAGGTGGGAACCGAGGGCTTCTACCGATTTATCGGACCGAAAAGTAGGAAGTGACTTTCCCCCAAGTGCGACTTTGAAACATTTAATTTTTTAGTTCATTTTCCCACCAACAGATGGCTATGGCAAAATTCGAGGGGGCGGTAGAAAATCAGGAAAATAAGAAACTAATTTACAAAACAAACATCATACATAGGAAATATGGACAATTGTCTATGGCCATTTAAGAATTAGAAATACTCATATCATTAACATCAAATCAAAAACTTAAATGGAAAAGGGTCCAATATTACAACACAGAACTACTACGTAGTGTTAAAATCCGCCACTAGAGGGCACTAAAAATCAAAACAAAAACTAAGCAAAAATGAGGTATCTCTTTACGAAAATGCCTAAAGAAATCAAAACAGAAATAACATTCTAAATATATTGAGGAGATAAGTGAGATAATAGTAAAAAAGTTTCGAAAAAACTTTGTTTTCCCCTGAAAATTTTGTAATGTAATACGTGTTTTACAATGACTGTAGGCCATAAGTTAAAATAATTGTGTTCCAAATGACACGAAGGGCTGGCGCGTAAGCGCGATTTCATTACTTGTACTTATCACCCTAAGTATTATTGAATAGTTTTATTATTATACATATAAAATATATCATGTAGGTACATATCTATATCTCATATTATATACAATTTGCAAGCCCACCTGCTTAATTTTTAGAATTGTCTCCAAACATTATTCCGAGCATTAGTCTAACGAACAGTATTGCAAAATTTGTTATTTTTTTATATATTAGCTTTAAAATATTAGTGTATGTGTCTCTATATAGTAACTTGCTTATCCACCGCACTATTGTACATCGTTTTATTGATTTTCCAGTTAATGAAAATGCATTATAGGCTGGCCAGTTACAAAATATTTTGATTTCATGAATGAAAACTGGAACTTTTTAGGGTAAAACCCGCTTGGCTGCTGCTGTAGAACAGTATTTTTTTTAATATTTTTTTCCAACTAACATCAATAAAATATTGCATGTTGATTTAATATACTTATGGCTGAGCTTGAGACAGGTTGTTATGATGGCGAATGTAATGTATTTACATAATATTATGTAATATTTATATTATGTATTTACATAATATTCACCATTGAAATCGCTATTGAAATTCCAGTATGTCAGTGAAATGCAGTAGCCTATGTCCAGAAATGTCCAGTATGTTGTGTGATATATTTTTTTTTTTTTTTTGTAAAAGGCGTACTCGGTTTCCCGAGTGTTGCCAGGTGTATTGATACACAACCACAAAATGTACAAGTAGCAACATTTCATTCAGTCTGCAAAATAAAGCTATGTCGAGTCTTCCGCGGGGAACGTACGCGATGGTAACCGCACGATTCCTCTGGTCCTCAACGAATAATACGGAAAAGACTGATGGATAGATAGAGAAGAGCGAAAGCGAGAGTGAGAGAAAGAGTCGAGAAACACAAGCTCTAGAAAAAATAAAGCTAAAGTCGAGTCGTCCGAGGGGAACGCGCGATGGTGACCGCACGGTTCTTCTGGTCCTCGTTGCTAATAATAATAATTGTGTGATATATCAGTATTTTTTTTAAAACGGGGCGTACTCGTACTTGGGTACGAGCGTGTTGCCTTCTGTGTTTTTTGGCGCAGCTCATGCAATGATTTCATTATGTTCAGGGATTAAATTTTTTGGCGGCACAGAATAGAATATATCAGTATAAGATCATTTTCTTTTAAAAGAAAATGATCTCATACTGGAATTTCAATAGCACGACGAAAGATTATAACCATAAAACAAATCAATCGTCTAAATTATTAGTTGGTAATTTTTTCTAACAATATATAAACAGTGTGAGGTTTAGTAGTTATGGCGCAATTAAACGGTAGCGGATATTTATGGAGTGCCGTTTGGACACAAAATCGATTTTTGATTTTCGATTTGATTTTCATTGTTTTCAAAATCAATTTCCGTTTATTAAACTGATTTTATATTTAAACACAAATCAATTTGTAGTTATTCACCTGAGAGTGATTCAAAATCAAATCATAATCGGATTTGATTTTGTTTTTTCTTGTAACTCCTCGCCCACCAACCCGTTTACCTCTCACCACCAGCGCCCTCTCCCCCACCCTTCTCAGAAGCCCCTCCTCCTTCACTGACGCCAGCGCCACCAAGTGGAACTCGCACTGGCAAGCCCACTCTTGTCATTTTCAAAAGTTTTCTGGCGCGTGCAGTCATCAGTTTTTCGTTGGTGCAATCTTAACGGTCATGGACGAACATTTCCGGCAATTTCTTGCGTTTCAAGAATTTATGAGAGGTATTTATTCATTTTTTATCTTTTATGTATGTATGTATTTGCGTTTCAGTCGATTATCTTAATATTTGCCTGACTTCATCGTCGTTTTCTCGCCATGTGCTCACAATGTGCTCACCATGTGTTCGCCATGTGCCTATAGACAATGTGGTTTTGCACTGTTGCTTCAATGATTGTTATTTGTATTTTTAGGTAACAATGGCAGAGGAGCTGTGCAACTGGATTCATCTTCTGCTGGGTCTTCAGCCCTCCCCCGTTCCAACTTGGTCTCAACCAGAGGTGCAGTTGAGCTCGAGCCACCTGAGAATGTTGTACGTTCCAATCAGCCTGGTACAAGTGGTGAGCCTTTCAGTGTGTACACCTAATGTTTATTGATTTCCTTTGTCAATTACAACAATTTGATTTATTTGCAGGAAATGGAAACAATGGCCAACACTTTAGCCTCGATCATCACATTTTTAATGGTGCCTTTGGAAATGCAATGCTGGTTAACCAGCAGCAGCAAGGCCCTTTATACCAGGGTGTCAGGAGTTCTAGCACAGCCCCAAGAAACTTTTCATTTGGTACTCCTACGGCCTTCCCTACTGTGGATCTACAAACTGGATTAGTTGAACAAAATGGAAGTGAGGAGAACGGATTTGTTGTACTTCCCTCGCCTTCTACAACCAGGCGGGTGGCTGCTCGGAACAGATCATTCCGTAGTAGAAGAACAGTTGATCTCCAAGGTATAGCATGAAGAGGACCGCAAATATCGAGTTCAAACAAATAGCTAATTCATCTTGTTTATGCAGACCGATCTGGAAAAAACTCCCGTTTATTTAAACAACGAATTGTCCTGCTTGTGGAATGGAACCCCGAGTTGAGACCAACCCGGTTAATGGAACGAGAACTGTTGTCACGAGGACTTGGTCTAAAGGAGATAGAATTTTCCTTAGACGACGACGTTCATACCGTTACATCTAAAATTTACTCTGCGTTTCGTACTGCGCAAAGTGGCATCACTGGAGGGATTCAAATGTTTGTTCCAGAAGCCGGCCATTCCCTCGCGCTTCGAACCATTCATCCAACCGATCCAGTTGTTCCGGGGAATGAACTTAAACGGGCCGGAAAAGTTTTTGTCGCTAGACTTCTCAACAATGTGGACTTCCCCAATCTCGTTCGTTTATCGGGGTGCTTATCAAATGTCCCTCGTGTCAGAAAAACTTTGATCTAAACTTGATCAAATTGCATCGTGATGTTTGTTCGGCGGACGATAGTTCAGATGGGGAGTTGAAACCAGAGGAGCTCCCTAAACCCGATGAGTCTTTCATCGACGAAACCGCTGGTAAAAAGAAAATTCCTAATATTTCCAGACACCCATCATTGATAATCAATTTCAATTTATATATATATTTCATTAGATTATGCCGATGCTTTGCGTTACCTTGAGTCTCACAAGGAAGAGACAATGGTTTACACGGATTTCCAAGCATACGAATACCCCGAAATGGGGTTCGAGATGAAGAATAAGAGGGAATTTCGAAGAGACCATTATTGGGATGATGCTTTAGAGGCGTCTCTGGATGCTGGATTTTTGTGAGTGGAATTTTTATTTATTTTTTAATTTATTTGTCTATCAGTCAAGTTACAATCTTTTTTTCTTTAGAGCAAAGATTGACAAGCCTTTGGTCGTCCAATTTAAAGATGAGATGGGAATCGATCAAGGGGGCCTCAGAGCTGATTTGATCAGTCTTCTTCTAGATTTTTTGAAAAAATGATCGGACCCGTTCACGAAATTTATTGTGGACAAGAGATCGTTGAAGACGACGAGACTCTAAGCAAGCCTGAGGCGGAAAAAAGACTATTTGCGTATGGAGTTTTTTCTTCCATCGCCGTCGTTCAGTGTGGGTTCTGTCAGCCGTTCGTTCTTCAATGGTACGACAAATTGTCGTCAAGTTCTCAACATCCTTTTATTCGTGGGCTCATGGTACTCAACGTTACTTGGGTAAGGAAAAAAATCAGGCTTTCTTCAGCGGGAAATTAAAGATTTTTTTTTAAGCTGTTGGAAACTAGGCCGAAAGTTCGTCTTCTATTTGCCCCCAACAAAATCAGCCTGGAAATGTTTTTGAACTGGCTGCAGAACTCTTCCGAGACAACCGAACGCTTTGCAGTCCTGGCAGAAAAGTCAACTTTGAACCATTTTCGAGTATTTTTATCATCTGTAGATGGTATGAGTGATGATGTTTGCGCAGATTCATACTATTACTAAATTCTATCTCGTGTCCACGCAGACGGGAAGGTGAACATTGGTGGTCGGAAGCTGTCCTTGGAAGACGTTTTGCAATACATCTCTGGGAGTCGTTTTGTCCCGCGTTCTCAAACAAATCAAAAGAAGATCTCGGTTAATTTTCGCATCTCTGCTGAAGGTCAGCTCCCCCTTCTTCCGGCGGCCTCATCCTGTTACTGGAACCTCACTCTCAGCTTGACATCGTCTGTCGAGGAAATGGTGTCATCTTGGGTGAAGGCTTTCGAAAATGCCGGTACCCAATTTTCTCTCTGCTAAATTCTCATTTTGTCTTGAAAGGCGGTTATTTGTTGCGAGAAGTAACGTTTAAGTTTTAACGTTTTTGCAAAGAAGCTACTATTTTTTTTTTTTTTATCGCCCTTTCATTTCTCACGAAAGAAACATCATTTCATTCATTTTACCAAGATTATTTCAAGTTTTTGGAAGTAAATCTTAATTCGCCTAGAAATTTTATTCAATTGTCAAAAAGGCCTTGATAACGTTTAACGTTTCGCCATTGAACTGTTTTACTGAAACCATGTTGTCGCATTTAACTTAATGTCGTCGCGTTTTAACTGAAATGTTCGTTTCTCAATACATCGAGTTTTACTTCATTTTACAATTTGAAATTGACTTAATTAGAAAAGACATGTTAATCTTTTGGTTTGCAAAAACGTTTATTGGTTAACTGGACTCAACACTGAGAGTGAGAGAGCTTGTCTTCTTGTAGGAAATCGCACACCTGTGTGGTCGGACCAACAATTAACACCAAGACCAACAAACACAATGTTAAGTTGTCAATTTGTTGTCCTTTTCTTCTTTGAACAAGCCAAGAAACCGGCTTCAGAGGTGTATTGCGGTGCGGGTCGATATCAAACTTCGGATAAATCGGCTAACGTGAATGTCCGGCCAAAGGTGGGCAAACCAATGACAATTTTCTTGACTGGAAAGCCGAGCTTAACGCATTCGCAAGCTCCATAATCCCTTAGTAGGTCATAACATTGAGTCGACGTACTTGACAATTTCAGGGGCCTTCTAACCTGCAGCGATGGCTTTCGGGCTGCTGGGCAGACCGGCCCGGCATCCGTCAGCAAGAGACGGGCAATTTGTTGGTAACGGCTTCACCCTCGAAAGCTAGTCGGAGCTCTTTAATAAGGTTGAGAAAGAACGCCCGGTCGTCCACACTCCTGTCACCGCGAAAAAAAGAAATAAAAGGGTCAAAAAGCATGTGTAACCAACTTGAATTCAAGTTTGATAGAATGCTCTGCGCCCCGGAATAAGGAAGTGACGTTCGAGTTCAATTTTTAAGCTAGATTGAGGATTTATAAACTCCTGCGTTCCAATTAAAAGTGAAATACTGACAGCGCAAGACAAATGCCGCATAACGTACAAAAACTGTAAGTTGTAGCCAGGTATAAGCAACAAAAATTTAAAGGTGATGACATTTTATTCAGGGTTTTGGTGACGTTTGAAAAAAACACTTTTTTTACGCAGTGTTTCAAAGTACGGAGCTCACAAAACGCTTTGTCAACACATATTTCTCCGTTAAATTTGCAAACGAAACTGTATGAGGTTGAATACAATGTTCCAATCGAACCAAATCATTAGGTGTTAGAGGAATGGCAAATGAGGGGACTACGACTGCGGGCGTTCTACGAGACGCAGATCTGAAGTTCGATATAATAGACGCTTCACGCTCAGCATAGTTCATGCCACGCGAATCCTATGTTTAGAAAATTGCCATTAGATTATTAAAAATTATAGACATGTTAAGTATGTATATTACTTGAATCAGTTCACTGTGTGGCAGTGTGGATGTCCATCCTTGCCGAGTTCTATAAGTCCCATATAAAACAGCTGTAAATGGGTGTGATTGCCCTCTGTCCGAACGGGATGATTATTCCATCCGTCAAGGAAAGTATCAACAGCAGTTGATAGAAAATACCCCACACACAAATGCAAACACATAATGTCAAAGTCGCTTGATGGATTCATCAATCCTTCTTGTTCAAGTTTCCTAGGCACCAAATAAAAAAAAATTAGATACGAGACTCGAAACTCGTTTTAATTGAATGCCACTTACATGAAATGTTGATGAAAAGGTTCGATGCATGATTCAAACACGTCCCGCCATAGCCTTTCGATGCGCTTATTGTGCACCGATTTGCCTGTTAAAAACGATGAAGTTTCTCGAGCCGCCATCATAAAGTCTGCGACTCCCACGTTTTCGAGGCCGAAATCAGACCTGTAAGTAAAAACGTTTTAAAAGTGAAATTATTTTACATGCAAATTCGATGGCACATTATGATGGCGGCTCGTGAAACTTCTTTTTTAACAGGCAAATCGGTGCACAATCAGCGCATCGAAAGACTATGGCGGGACGTGTTTGAATCATGCATCGAACCTTTTCATCAACATTTCATGTAAGGGGCATTTTTAACAGGCAAATCGGTGCACACAATATAGTGACGTGAAACTTTTTCGGCGACATACCTAACACGAGAGGGTAAACCAAAACGTTTTACTCCATTCTTAAAATGCTCCAACACGGTGAAAGCCTTGTTGTTAGATGAAACCTTGAGGAACGTAATTAGTCTGGAGAAGCCATCTATACCTCCGTGGATAACAAATCTCCACCTGAATTTACACAAAATTAGATCGAGCGACTTTGATTTGAAAACTGATTTCGATTCACCGAATGAGCTTGTGGTGGTCATCAATATGCCAGAGTGTAAGAGGAGCTCTAACCGAATAGACTCTGCGGCGGATTAGCCTCCTTGGAGGCGCTGGGTGAATAAGTCTGATACGGTTAACAGAGTCCCTCAACCTGGATCGAGACACCTTAATTCCAGCTGCACGTACGTGACCCTCAAGCACCTTGTGACCTAATATTGTAAAAAAAAATGTTTTTAATAAATTATTCTGAGAGGACTTCAGTGTCTATGAATAACTTACCCGCGTTAGGGAAACGATGAACCAATTTCGACACCTTCTCATCCAATTCCTTATCATACATGACATCGAACGACCGGTTACTTAGGCCTTCCTGCATCATAAGATGCTTCAGGGAACGAACACTAATATTGGTAAGGTTAGATATCTTGGGACGAGATAACCCAATAGCTGTAAATTTAGAAAAATCACTGACATGTAGTAAAAAAAACATTTTAACACTTGTGAACCTACAATGCAACTCTTTCACCATTTCCATTGAAAAAGAATCGCTCAATCCTTTTACTCTACATGCCAAGGATTCAACATTAAATCCATTTTGGCATTCCAAGTCCAACACCATTATGGGTGCTTGCGCCAAATCAGAATGGCCAGTTGATTGGTAAAGAGAGCTCTGCTGTCCTAGACCACTCAACGATAAGTTTTCATTGACACCATGTAGAAATTGGGGATCGAGTCCAAAGTGTTGGCCATTGTTTCCATTTCCTGCAAATAAATCAAATTGTTGTAATTGACAAAGGAAAACAATAAACATTAGTTCTACATACTGAAAAGCTCACCACTTGTACCAGGCTGATTGGAACGTACAACATTCTCAGGTGGCTCGAGCTCAACTGCACCTCTGGTTGAGACCAAGTTGGAACGGGGGAGGGCTCAGACTTGCCGCCCGCTCAGCGATCGCTTAGCGGTTGCTCAATCCCCAGAAGCGAGAGCGAAAAGGGTTCGCTCGCGCTCGCGCTTTTCGCTCAATTCAGCGCCACCGCCTTACGGTCAGTGCCATCTATGTATCAAAGGAACAACCACTCCAAGTGCCAGAGGTTGAACTTTTCATTTCGTTTTCTGATATTAGATGGCGCTTATAGGAGCGGTGCGCTTGGCGCTCGCTTATAGCGAAGCGCTAGCGTAAGCGAAAGCGCTAGCGTAAGCGATAGCGAAAGCGCTAGCGTAAGCGATAGCGAGCGCTCAACGCTTGCGGCAAGTCTGGGAGGGCTGAAGTCCCAACAGAAGATGAATCCTGTTGTACAGCTCCTCTGCCACTGTTATCTAAAAAATAAAAATAACAATAGCTAAAGCAACAGTGCAAAACCACAAGACCACAGCCTGTAGGCGCATGGTGAGCACATTGTAAGCACATGGCGAGCAAACGAAGATGAAGTCGGGCAAATTTTTAGAAAATCGACCGAAACACCAATACATACATACAGAAGGTGTATAAAATGAATAAATACCTCTCATAAATTCTTGAAACGCAAGAAATTGCCGGAAATGTTCGTCCATGGCCATTAAGATTGAGCCAAACGAAAAATTGATGACTGCACGCGTTAGAAAACTTTTGAAAATGACAAGAGTGGGCTTGCCAGTGCGAGTTCCACTTGGTGGCGCTGGCGTCAGTGAAGGAGGAGGGGCTTCTGAGTAGGATGGGGGAGAGGGCGCTGGAGGTGAGAGGTAAACGGGTTGGTGGGCGAGGAGTTACAAGAAAAAACAAAATCAAAATCCGATTATTAGTCTGGGCATTTTAAAATTCAAGAATTAAAAAATGGGAAGTCTTGGCGATAAAGCGACTTTTGGCTGAACTTTACGGCAGACTACGTGCACAATTCACATAAAAAACGCGGCCAAAATCGGAGATCACAATTTTACGAAAAATAGATTTTACCGAAAAGAAGCTTACAAACCGTGTTTTCGGTTAGCGGTGGCGCTGTTTTTGGCCGCGCCAATTCAAACTTGTGTTATCTTAAAACTGTATATTTTAGCACAAACCCAACTTGACGAATACAAATAAAACATAAAACATGAAATCTATTTACTGCTTTAGTCTTCCTTTAAATTTATCTTTGTACAGGGGAAAAATCCGTAATAAAGTGTCAAACTAGACTAGAGTGACCTTGAATCTTTAAAGTCTAACGCCGGAAACGAATCAGGGGCAAGAGTTGTACAAAGTCTAAGGAAGTAACTGAACACAAATTGGGGAAAAATTGCAGCAGTCAGTATTTTTCGAGACAGTTCACACGATAGTTGACCAAAACAAAGTGACAGTGCAAGCCTACTACGTAAAAGATAAAAATGGCAAATGCCATAGTGTGTGTTATTTGCGGAAAAGATAACAGTGAAATGGAATTTCAAACTCTGTACAAAAAGGGCGCAGCTTCAATAAATCGTGCCATACTAGCCAGACAAGACGATTTAAAAGAAGTATGTAGTGGGCAAGTGGTACACGAACGCTGCAGGAAAGATTAGCCTACTGTAGCCAGAAATCAATTGAACAAAAGCAAATTCAATTAGAAAGTGATTCGCCCCGACAGCTTCCTGTTTATAGTAATCGTACTCGTTCTGAAAATTCACGCGTTGATAAGAGAAAGTGTTGTTTTTTTTTGCTGCCAGGGCATCGTCTATCAAGGATATTCAAAAATAAAAAAAGGCTATGAAGTTTCCTACGTTCAGACAGAAGTGTTCGACAAATCCATTAGAGAGTTTTGCAAGAAGCGTAATGACGATTGGGCTCTTGACGTGCTGGGAAGAATTTCTTGTGTGGCGGACTTGCACGCCGCGGATGCTTTTTATCATCGACAGTGCTACACCAATTTTCGCAGTAACCTAGGCATCCCGTCTCATTTCGTTGCTTCGACCAACTCATGCGGAATAAAAAGAAAAAATGAAGATAAGACAGACTTGAATTTGCGAAACGATGCGTTTGTATCCGCAATGGCTCAGTTTCAAGAAGAAGAAGACGATGGCGAGTTTTCAATTAACGACTTGTGTGCTTTAATGGCCGAAAGAGAAGTCGAGCCGTACTCGCAAAAATTCATGAAGCAGCGCATTATGGAGCACTTTGAGGGAAATGTGATTTTTACGAAAGTTCGCCCTGGTGTGGTAAAAGTTTGCCTGCGATCTTCTACGACTGATATTATGCGTGAATTTTACCAAACTAAATTAGACTGCACTGCTCCAAAAACGGAAGAACAAAAAAAAGTGAAATTCTAACAGCCGCAGCGTGTTTATTGAGGAATGATATGCTAGATATATTGAACACTAACAAAGAAGCTTAGAACTTCTTTCGCGTTCTAGAATCTCAAGAAGAATCTATTCAATACCTGCCGCCAAGCCTTAGAATTTTACTCGAGAAATTATTTCGCGGCAAAAACAAATCAATGAAAATCGCAAGAAGAAGTTGCTGCCGCTGGAGAGAAAGCGATTTTTGCCTTGTACGGCGGAACAAATGATATGGATCTGAACGTTCTTCGCTATCAGATATTTAAAAAAAAAGTAGCTGTAGCCAAAATATTTGTCCATCCCGAAGATCTCCCACCAACATTCGCTGCTGCAAAATTTCATAGCTTCCGCACCTACTATCAAGTGCAATGTTGGATGGGCTCTCAAACCACGAATTTATCGGCATTGGATTGGGGTTGGTTTATGCAAGATGGGTTGCTTAAGCCAATTACTACTGAGTTGGCAGCAGCTCCTCAAAATGTTCTTCAAGTTGTAAAGTGTGGCTGTAAAACAATGTGTAGGACCTTGAAATGCACTTGCCGAAAAAATGGAATTGAATGTAATGCTGCATGTACTGGTTGCAAAGGCCTACATTGCACAAACTCAAAAAAGGAATGCGAAGAAGAATTATCTGAGGAGGAGTAGTGCTTTGTTTACTGGTGGTATTGTATTAGTAATCAAGAAAATCGTGTTGAGCTATTCGGTTGGAATAATACAAGTTTGAATTGGCGCGGCCCAAAACAGCGCCACCGCTAATTGAAAACACGGTTTGTAAGCTTCTTTTCGGTAAAATCTATTTTTCGTAAAATTGTCATCACCGATTTTGGCCGCGTTTTTTATGTGAATTGTGCACGTAGTCTGCCGTAAAGTTCAGCCAAAAGTCGCTTTATCGCCAAGACTTCCCATTTTTTAATTCTTGAATTTTAAAATGCCCAGACTATATGATTTGATTTTGAATCACTCTCAGGTGAATAACTACAAATTGATTTGTGTTTAAATATAAAATCAGTTTAATAAACGGAAATCGATTTTGAAAACAATGAAAATCAAATCGAAAATAAAAAATCGATTTTGTGTCCAAACGGCACTCCATAGATATTCATGTTTCGAAGCTACCAAAAACTTTAATTCAAAAATGAAATGAATTTCAGAATTTGATTTTTGATTTGATTTTTTTATGCGGCCGAGTGTGTAATAATTTTATTGTATAGGCTAAATCGGCAATATAACACGTTATTTTACTTGTATATACTTGTTTTGATAAGCAAACGGCTATCTATATAATATAACTGATGACAATTGAATATGTAGTTATCGTATCTACTTTATATATAATCAGTCAATTACAATATTTATAAGTCAAATCAAGGTGCAATTAATGGTCTAGTGGATACGGTGCTAGGATACGGCGCTAGATATTCATAGTTCCGCGCTGCCAGGCGGGAATTTACGAGCGGCAGCGGGAAGCGGAACGCGGGACTTGGAACGCGGAAAGTGGAGTGCAGGGCGCGGAAGGGCTGACTCTGTAACCGTCCGTTACATGGGGAAACTGGGCCTGTCAGAAGCGACGGTTCAAGCATGCCCAAGGGTCGCCCATAGTCTTGTATCGGTAAACCAAAAAAAGTAGCTTGGGTAGACCTACTAGACCGTGGAGAGATAATTTTTATTGCACCAGTCCATCGTCCTGATAGCAGCAAAATTGTACGGTTCTTGGTTCATTTCGGTTGTTTGGTTCTTGTGACATTTCCTAGATGGTGTTATTATACACAGTTCTAAATTTTTTTAGTTAACAGCAAGCCTGGTCTATACTAGTAGGGGAAGGTGGGGTTGGTTGGGACACTTTTCGTTTTTTCCTCATAACTCGCTTATTTCTTAACGAAATCCAAAAATTTTCGGGAATTGTGTTCTTCTTGGTTGCCCCCCTTTCCGTTATTTTTTTCAATTTTTTCGTTTCCTGAATTGGCCCGCTACGATTTTTCAAAATTTCCCAAAATTTAGGGGCGGAGCCAACAGCGAAGGGTAAAATGGGACAGAGGACGGGGTTTGAAGGAGATAGGGCACAAATACTTAACAATAATTTATTTGAAATTTATACAATAAAAGGTTTTTATTAGTTCATTAAAGTTCATTAAACAGATAACTGATATCGCACAAGATGCGCATACGAAGCCCTATTCGATGGAACACCGTATTTTTTTACCAATTTTTTAGCGAAAAACAACTTTTGACTATAACTCTCAAAATAATGATCGAAACTTAAAAATTTTTTTGCGTGAAATGTACATCATTCTAATGAATAACATATATTTTTCTTAGATTTTTTTAAAGATATTTACTATTTTTTATGCCCCTGTCCCACTCAACCCCATGTCCCAACCAACCCCACCCTCCCCTAGAGCCTTTCTTACGCACTAGGCCTATGTCAGTTTTTGTTAATAAATAATTTAGATAGGGGAGACTGGGGTCAATTGTAACACGAGACAAATGTAACAAAAATCATTTAGGCCATTCAAATTAACTCTAAAATTCTGAAATATTTATCATAAAAGCATCTTATAGAGAAGAAATTTTGGTAATTTTTTCAAATAAATCAAACAAAAACTGTTGAAGTTACAAGAAAAAAACGTTTTTGACACCCTAAAGTAAAATTTTCGGTTCGTCAACTTTTTCTATTTTCCCTACTACAAAGTTCAAATTTGACCAAGTTTCTTACACCAAACGTTTTGTTATTATGTCCCTTATGCATTTTGGCAATTGATTTGTGTAATAATCAGAGATATAATGGAGTAAAAATTAATTTAAGGGGAAAGGTTCAGTGTGGGGCGATTGTAACAGTCAAAATAATTTAGGGAAAAAACAAGTCTACATCAGTTTTTTCACCCAGAAGTGATGCAAAACATCATATTCTTCTGTTTGAATGCTAAAAGTTAGCATACTTGCAGAAATAACGAAAAATAATCCAGATTTACTGTTTTAAATGGGTGAGTCGCCAAGCGGTAGCTCTTATGGGATATCCCACGTTACTTCCGACCCCCACCCCTGTTACAATCGTCCCGACATGTAGGTACAATTGTAACAAAAAAGCATCATCATTCTAGATTTTTTTACTAGATAACTATTTAACTTTTATGTTTCATAAATTCAGAAAAGTAAGCCAAGATAATATAAGCTATCTGCCGTATTTTTTAAATATCTGTAACTTTAATTCTAGCAGACGAAAAAAATTGAAGTATGTTTTTTGTTACAATTGACCCCAGTCTCCCCTACAGCTCTGGTGTTCCAGTTTGATTGAAAATCCATTTCATTATTATTCGGGATAACAAGGACAATTTTCAGATCCGCACTAAGACATGTGTGCTATTAAGTAAGACTTCTTTGTCCATTGAGTCATTGACCGATAATTGGGAAAAATTAAAACGTTTGGATCGGACGACAAGAATAAAAGAAATTTAGATTATGATTGACGTAGCAAAATGAAGAGTGCTTATTAGACTAAGCTCTTCGAAGCAGTTTTGTAGCATTTCGTATAGCAATCTCCATTTCGCTGCGAAAAGCCTTCGAGGATCACAACAGAATAAGAGTGTACAGTCGGCGGATATATAAGAGGTATTAG
Organism: Ceriodaphnia dubia; assembly: GCA_022539655.2. Taxonomy (NCBI): domain Eukaryota; kingdom Metazoa; phylum Arthropoda; class Branchiopoda; order Diplostraca; family Daphniidae; genus Ceriodaphnia; species Ceriodaphnia dubia. The sequence continues at coordinate 295,814 of JAKUCG020000183.1, forward strand.
AACGACAAGACAAGCCAAATCTCAGATCGTTGGAGATTATCAAATGTTCTATACAGTTTTTCAACAGTTTTGGTACTACTCAGCGCTGTTTTATGATGGCATCGATTGACACTTATTTTATATTGATGGCCCTTTTAATACGCGCCATTTTACGAATGTCTGGTGATGGCCCCCTCTAGTAATCAAATTCGATTCGGAGTAGGCTATAGTTTCACCCTCCAGATCGAAGAGATGAAGAGCTCCTTCAGCCCATAAGTGGATTTCCACATTTCACAAAGATGTTAAATGTTGCTATTCATAAGCTTCTGACAGAATGTAAAAATCTATAAGATTCGTCTGACGGATGAGAGAGCTTTTTTCATACAGTAGGCACGTCAATTGATGTTGGATTGTCTCCAAGAGAGTGGAGAGTGAGGAGAGAGAGGAGAGTAATTATTCTCCATATGGAGAATAATCACTCTCCATGTGTATGGACAAACCATCACGAATTAGGCACTGTTGACTAATGAGAAGCTATTCGCAACCTACCCCAATTACGTCTTCTTGTGGTTTTCCTGCTTGATTTTGGTTTACCTTGTGAGTACCCCATCGCAGCTGAAACCTGGGGGCACCTGTTACGCTCCCGACGCTTACGTGTTCTCCGATGACATTGGCAATAAAGACGTAAACGGTCGAGTTAATTTAAAAGAAAAATTTATTTGATGATCATGAAATAATCATGACATTTTGTTTGATTCTTAAAAATTAACTTTCGCATCTCCATTTTCAGGGTGACTACCGAACGCCACTGACACGGACATCGTTTGCAAATATTGGCATGCCAAATGAACTCGATGTATTGGCTGCCTTGAGCTTCAGTACACCTTGGAAGCCTGAAATAATCATGTGGGCCTTACTTAAGCCCAAACAAATATACCGCAACTACCTTTTTAAGTACGTATATACGGCGATAGCCTAACTCACATTGAGTGTGCGCTATCGCTATCAATGCAAAAAATAGCGCGTATAAAGAAGAGCTCTAGTGTAGTCTAGACTCTAAGTAGTAAATCGTAATTTTAAATGCCACAAAGTTGGATGCCATTTAGTGTGAATAACAATAACGTAAAGTTTAGTACGGATTAAGAATAAGCTCCATCAACGTAACTTTTGTTCGTAATATTGCTTGATCTATGATGATAACAGTCTCGCAATTCTTAGTAGAAATGTGTTTGCCGAGTAAAAATATAACATCCTAATATAATATCCGGTTGTATACATTCACGAATTTTATTTACGCTATAACACTATAAACTGTATACTAAGCACGCAGATACCTTCGACAGGCATTCACATATTATTATTTAATATAACGTCGAAGTTCACACAGTACGCAACCTATTGTTGGTAATCCTTGACTACCGGTAAGTAGAATGACGACAATTCAGCAGGTTACACAGTATAAGAAAACTATAGAGATCCTAAGGCTCGTACCCAGCAGCTGATAAACTTATTTCATGTCCCGTTCTCAGTGACCGTTTGATATGAAATTCAAACGTAGCCGGCGCATTTATAATTTGTCTAGTATATAAGGGAACCCATGATTTGGTTTCTGGTATTCAGCTCATTGAGTTCGAAATTGCAAGTGAAACCACAAACATGAAATTTTTAATTGTTGCAGCTGTTATGGTGGTGGCCGTTTCGGCCAGGACCCTCAAGATCACTGGTCTCGCCGATTGCGGTAATTTCCAATTTGTATTAAAAACATGATGACGGTTGAGCATTTATTTCTTCTTTATTAGGAGGCCCAGGGGCCCCAATTACTTTCTCTGGAATCTGGATCGGTCCTTACCGACCCTGTTCCTGTTCCTGGTAACATGTCCATGGACTTGACCGTAAGTATTAATTTAAGAAAAATGATCATCAACCAATTTCTTGTTTCCGTGGAAGAATAGAATAAGATTATTAAATTATTTAGACCGTCACTAGAGTTGCTGCTACTGCTTCTGATGGTTTAATCCTTCGTAAAGTAGCCTAACTACCCGTACTACCGACAACTACCAAGTTCCTTGTCTTAATGGCATCGCTGGAAGCTGGTAAGTTTTTGTTTTCAAACTAAAGACGAAATTCTTGTGTGTTCGTCTTCGTGGTTAACAAAAAGAAAAAAATTATCAGAATATAGTTTCACCTAACTTTTTTTGTGTTCATTACACGAATGTAACTATGCGAATAAAGCACTGTTAACCTATGCGATGCCATCGCGACCTACCCCGAATATGTCTGCTCGGTTTTCCCGGCTGATTTGCCTTGCGAGTGCCCCATCGCTGCCGGCACTTACAACGCTCCCAATGCTTATGTATTCTTCGATGATGCTTGGCTGGCCGTTGATGGTGGAGCTACCGTAAGTGAAAAGTAAATTATGGAAGGTAGCCGCGTCTACTTCTAACATGTTTTTTTATTCTATCTGCGTAAATAGGGTGACTATGCCACTCGCACAGAAATTATTGCCAATAGTGGCTTGCCAAACGAGTTCATCATTGGCTGCCTTGATCTTCAATACACACTGTTGGCCGCTTAAAAATTCATGTCCTTTTTGAACTTACTAGATAATGAAAACAAGATTCCCTTCGGTAATACCTTCGGGTTAAAATTTTTTTCGAATAAACTATGCAATATATGTAGGTCTATGCTTAGGTTATGCCTATGCTTATGCCTATACTTATGCGAAAATGAAACCTAAGGAAAGTTATATAGTAGTTATATAGTATACCTACCATATAGTTATATAGTATACCTAAAAATCCCCCCGTGTACCGAGATCGAGTAGGCTACCACACATCACATTTTACTCTATTCAACCTTGAGATTATTTACTGCTGCTGTGGTCAAGTGGTTAGAACGTTGCGCTGGAGTTCATAAATGAACAAGCAGGTCAGTCGTTCGATCCTGATGGTGACATTTTTCCGAAAAATATAAAAGAAATACCTTTCATGCAAATCAAAATTGAGACTAGATGGTTATAAATGCCACAAGATATCCATCATAAATCGGATAATGATAATGATTACAGATTAGAGACAAACGGTAGCAAATTAATAATTCGCCAAGACGGTAGCATCTCCTACAGTTTATGTTTTATAAGAGTAATCAGAATATGTAGTAGGCTACATTTAACAAATTACCGACGAAGGTCTCGACTATACAATATCGTCTACCAATTGAGTGATTTATGCATCGGTAGAAGCATGAATCATATGTTTTATTAATAGCTATTTTTTTAAATCCGTGACGCATGAAGCATACGGTTTCTCACGACACCTTAAACGTATATTACTATAACGTATTACTCGAAAAAAATGTTAAAGCTTATCACCGATACTATCACCGAAATCGGTTAACGTACAATCTTGCACGCCATCTAACATCCCGGCGGAAAACCTAATTTCTCGCATAAACGTTAAGAAAGCAAAACCATAATCGGTTAGGTCGGTTAAAATCGGTTATTAACGTACAAATCTTATTACGCCATCTAATAGCCTGCCGGAAAACTAAATTTTCTCATATAAACGTTTGGAAACCTACCCTAGACCCATCTCTTTCCTTACTCAAGCCCCCCAACAGCCCTCAAAAAAAAAAAAAAAAAAAAAAAAAAAAGGGAAATCACGCCCTAAACGGGAACTTAATACCTTCGGTATATTCATAAGAATGAATATTACCCTCAGGGATAAAACTTTCTACTACAATTTATTCTGTTTACCTGTTTCACGTCTTATTCGTAGTCTAATTGGCATAGAAAATTCAATATTGCCACGAAAAAGGAAAAAAATCAACAATTTTTTCTCTTTAAGTCAGGGAATATTAATATTAATGTTAGGCTATATATTACGACATGCAGTTGGCACATTATACGTTTTCACAACGGTTGTCATGCAAAAAAGAACGCCTAAGGAACAGGTTTTATTACCTTTTCATGTTTTATCTTCAGAAAATTCTAAATAAGATGAATCGCGGGCGCTATTATAATGTAGTAGCCGTTTAGCGTGTTGCTGTTTAATACTAGCAGAAGGTAGGGCATAATTGATTTACAAAACTGGTGTTTAGTTTGGGAGTGAAATCAGTATCTAGACAAGTGCCCAGGTACTTTTAAAATGCGTCTGACTTTGTGATTGAAACCGTTTCTCCATAAAAGATAAGTACACGAATTACATTTCAACCGCATTTAAAGTACTAGGGTGGAATAATAAATCGCTGGTTCTTATAGGGTTCAGACAGTCTAACTGTTACACAAATTTGGTTACTAGCTAATAGCAACTGAATGAGATTCCGTTTGACGTACCGTAGCTAAAACATGAAACCCTTATTAACTTCGCTATTTTATACAATAAATTTTTTTTTTACATTTAAAAATTTCGTTAAAATTACAATTAATTTATTCATTAAGTATTACCCAAGCGCTTACGTCAATTTCACTAGTGAATGGCTCGCCATCGAAGGAAGAGTAAACGTAGGAGACACTAAATAATGATTTTCAACTAAAGACTAAAATTAACTTAAGCTATCGTATTTTTTTCTTCAATTTTTGCATACTCATTACGCATTGTGGTATTGACTGCATGTAATAGCCAATAGCGTGACACCGCCATCGAACGGAACTGGTTGCCAATCCTCGCATGGCTAATGAAACCGCCCTCGGCTGTCTCGACTTGGAATACACGCTAGTGGCAGTCTAATTTTTTGCAGAGACGCGATTTTAATTTTATAAGCTATAGCTTATACAACTATAGACAAGTATATATACTTGTCTAAATAGATTTCTTTCTTTAAGCTACAGAGACTTTCTGTTAAGGGGTCTCAAAATATAATTATTGGGTGCCCTTATCGTCGTTTAGTTTAAAGACAGTCAACATACTCTCTGGCTTATCGATATGAGAACGTACGTATATATGATAAAACATCGCATTATTTGGTAACGTAACGTTGTATCGAAAACGTCAACATATTATCAGCAATAGAGAATCAGGTGACTTTGACGTGTTCTGTCATTTAATATGTTATCTCAATGAGGCAGAACAAATACACTTGTCAAGTTAGGAGCGTTCCAAAGCGATTTTCCCCTTGGGTGATTATAAGGGCGGCCGTGTGCGTTTTACCGCATTATTGTTATTGTAACTTTTTAGTCATAACGTCATGGGTGTAATAAAATGTACGATGGTGGTTTCCGTGCTACCAGAAGTAGCAATTATGTTGCTGGCATTTTTTACTACACCGTCATGGTGCACCCATACCATTACTGATTGCGGTAAGACTGATTGCTGCATAATCAATGTATTCATTATCAGTATAATAATATTAAGCAGCACCAATCAATATATATGTTAAACAGGAGGAAGTTATATTTCGTTCAGTGGCCAATCCAATAGCAACGATGTGACCGAGGTGCCCGGTGGATCCATCATGTTGTCGGGGACGACCAATAACATTGAAACAGTACCCCTCGGTGTCACGCTCATGAAACTTATCAAGCGAGATTCAGACGGTGCCATTATACCTTGCCTTGACGGTATATCGGGAAGCTGGTAATACAAGTAGACCTGATACTATTGATATTAGGAGAATAACAAGACGAAATTCTTTTTAATTTCACCCAAATTGTATGAAAACATTATAGTCAAATGGACCTCTGTGATTTCATCGTCAATTATCCAAATTTAATCACGATTCCCTCGGTTACTGATTGTCCCATTTCGTCAGCAACCCATAACTTTAACGTAACTTTATTGTTTAACGAACTTTGGCTGCCGATCAACGGAGACATGCAGGTAATTTCTGCCCATGGCCTAATACATAATACCGTAGCTATTGTACGGCGAATTAATTACACAATTTTTTCTTGCAATTTCTAGAACGTCACTTACAAAATGCGGTACGAGCTTAAAGATGATCTAGAGGTTGTTGGATGTTTCGAGTTTCCATTTACTCTTACAACTGTAGTGACTGTTTAAAAATAAATAATCAAATAGTACACCAACCGTTTTTAAAAAATACCCGTACGTACGTTCATCTTCAGCTTTGTTATAATAGTCGTCGACATCTAATCGATTCTCACAGAAGATTGAACAGCAGCTGGATGGTGTCACCTGATGTAGGCCTACTCTAAGTGGTTACTTAAACAAAGGAAGTGACATGCCTTAGGCCTATAGGTCAATTACAAAGGTGCGTTAACCCGTCGCTTTCACTTTTCAGCCGTATGGTTCAAAATTTGTCATGAGCGCCTTAAAAACCCAAAGGATAGCGTCACTCAGCGGCGCCTAAATGTCACCCTTTCCCCTTTATATTCCACCATTCAAATCCTTTCAATGTCAATAACAAATACCGAATAGGCCTGGCCGCACAGTGAATAAATACTTTAGACCTAGAAAATATTTGTTTAGTGTTTGGACTTCACGCGTGAACTCCATTATTCCCATAGAGGTTCTCGGCGAGGTTCTCGGTATATAAAGCAACTCTTCGACGGCACATACAAGCACATTGAGCTTAACATTACGCAAGTAGCATGCATTTACTACTGCTAAGGCTTGTAGGGATTATTCTCTTCTCTTCTGTGGCCTTGGCCCAGCAAAACTTTGTTCAGTTAGTCGACCCTCAAAACTATTGGTTAGAAGATAGCAATATCGTCAACTGGAACAACCAGGTAGGCTATTTGAATTTATGCAGTGCTTAAAGGAATGGGACTAACAAGAAAAATTATTTGCCATTTTTTCTAGGATGGGGCACTGAGTCAAACACACGATCGATCTTTGAATTCCCTGTATAGGCCAGTTGACGGTATTATGAGTCGCAGTCGTCCGATTTACTTTCAAGTTCAACCTCGGTTTTTTGGAGGAATGCTCTTACCTAGCGCGTTTCCAAACCTTTTAACAAGCCTCCAAAGGACTTCATACTCTTTTGTAGCCAGCACACCAACTACAACTATTACACAGTTTTGCACGGAGTCCTCAGCCTTTATACCAGCTGCGCCAGCATGTCCCATTCGGAAAAAAAGAGGAATCTCTTTGGATGACGATATCGACTCCTCATCTGTCGTTCTCCCTGTGTAAGAGCACTCCGTCAATAATTCCTTAACAAACCTAACTTTTTTTTTACTACAGAGCGGACGCATCGAAGGTATCTTCGAACTTCCAAACAAAAAGGGAAATTGCTATTCTCTCTTCCAGAGATGAAGAGACGGACCAGTTCTTTACAGGAATCAACTCTAGAGTTGGGCGCTTGTTTTTTGGCGGGTCCGGTGCTGTTGTAATAGTTACAACTCTTGCTAGCCCAGTTCTTATAACGTCAAAGTCTACGGTGTCAAGCGCTGCTCTGAATGCCGTGGGTAACCAGTTGCAATGCATTCCTCCTGGAGCCACCGTTTGCGTGTGAAACCCGTGAATTAATTAACGTAGTTTAGCCAGAGCCATAAAAGTTTTATCCTTTTCCTATTAGAAACTTGAGTATAGGTAAACAAAATTGAATCAATTTCACCCACTTATGTATATCACAAGCGTGTGTTTCAAATACACGTATAGACTGATTCAATAAGACAATAACTATGCATTGCACGTCAAAAATTATTGTACTGTAGGCCTACTGCTTCTTAGCCTAATTGCGCACAAGTAGAACGCAAGTCAAAAGCGGTCAGAAGGTGTGGCACGTACTTGTTTTTGTTCATTTAACTAGGGAGAACACTTGATGGATAGAAAGAACTATTAGCATATATTGGCCTACCGTAAGTTCTCTCCGCTATCGAGGACAAAAGACCTCAAACGGAAATACAGAAACCAAAACATGCAGTATTACGTTGAATTCATTGCGAATTTTAATAAACACTTCCCACAATATGGATGTTCGAAACGGTAAATAAATGTCACGGAAGCTCTAAGTGGCCACCCAAATATTAAACAGCCGATTACGAATATAGCCACAAGGAATATAAACACAATGGTTACCAATAGAATGACGTACACGCTTTACAACTCATAGAAGGTCGATGGCAACGTAGGAAATGCATGGGCATGTATAGCTAGTTTGCTAAGTGTTTGTAGTGGTAGCGTTTATATTATACATACATCACCGTTGCCGCCACAAATCAGCGTATATCAGCAGTCTATTCAAGACCACTGTTTGGTATTGGTACCAGCGACGTACATATCCCGCGTTTTGCGCGCGCAATAGTCCAAGCGAGATGAAAATCTCCCTTCTCTTAGAAATTACTATAATTTTTATGGTATCGAGGACAAAAGACCTCAAACGGAAATACAGAAACCAAAACATGCAGTATTACGTTGAATTCATTGCGAATTTTAATAAACACTTCCCACAATATGGATGTTCGAAACGGTAAATAAATGTCACGGAAGCTCTAAGTGGCCACCCAAATATTAAACAGCCGATTACGAATATAGCCACAAGGAATATAAACACAATGGTTACCAATAGAATGACGTACACGCTTTACAACTCATAGAAGGTCGATGGCAACGTAGGAAATGCATGGGCATGTATAGCTAGTTTGCTAAGTGTTTGTAGTGGTAGCGTTTATATTATACATACATCACCGTTGCCGCCACAAATCAGCGTATATCAGCAGTCTATTCAAGACCACTGTTTGGTATTGGTACCAGCGACGTACATATCCCGCGTTTTGCGCGCGCAATAGTCCAAGCGAGATGAAAATCTCCCTTCTCTTAGAAATTACTATAATTTTTATGGTGCAATTTGCCCATCAACAAAGCTTCTTTCGTATTGTTAGACATCAGAATATTGGTTAGACAACGACAACAACGCCGGAAATTGGGATTATCAGGTATATTACAGAATTTTACATTAAGTTGAGAAGACTACCGTAGTAAAGTTGATAACATTAATTTTGTTGCGCAGAATACTGGAGAGGTATTAAGTCCAATACTACCAGATCGTTCTGGAGCTTCTGTGTACAGATCTGGAGTAGAGGCCTACAACTGCTTTACCCCAAATCGCCCATTCTATATCCAGCCACGGCCTTAATCCCGATTCTTTGGTTTGCTGCTTGGTAACGTGTTCCCTAACCTTTTCGTAAGAACCTCGTTTGTCTCCTCCACGCCTATTACAACTGTTACTCAATATTGCACTGAGTCGGCAGCTTTTGCCACAACTACAGCTTGCGCTGCTGGTCGAAGAAAAAGAGGAATCCTATTGCTGGATGAAGACGACATGATCGAGCCATCCATAGTCCTTCCACTGTTAGATAATTTTCTAATTTATTTTAAAATTTGATTTTGACGAAACTTTATTTTGCAGAACGACTGCGTCGGTTACACTTGCAAAAACTTTATTGCTCAACAGGGAAATTCTGATTGATTCTTCGAAAGTCGATGACGCTGAGCAATATTTTAAAGCTTATACCAACTCCAACAAAGCCATACGACAATTTGGAGCCATTGTTACAGTTACAACTTTGGTCAGCCCAGCTTCCACGTCAATAACCATGATTACGATATCGGCTACCTCCTTCCTCCCTGCTATGTCTAAGCTATTATGCCTTCCAGCGGGAGCTACTGTCTGCTAATAAAATATTTAGAACTTCCAATAACAAGAAAACCATTGGAAATAAGATACCAAAACAAGAATTTCTCAGCGTTGAAACATTTCTTTGATGTTTTCAACTATTAAAACTTTGCTAGAAATTAGCGCTATGGAATCCGTTTTGGGTCAATTGGAAAACCTAATATATATATACATATTCTTCCGAACTCATATTAAGTGTTCACATGGAAATATATATTGTTCTCAATGAAAGGCGGGGGATACTTGTTTTTTAAGTGGCGTTTTTCTTGGATCATTCCGCGTAATATCAACTTCTCAAATCAAGCTTTTTACTATTAACTTTGGAATGTTTTGCCTTTTTGGCGTTTGACGGTTGTTGTAATGGTTGTATTGAAATCTTATCAAAATTGCTTTGAAGCCGGGTATAATCTATAATAAGTATTTTTGCTTAAATTTTTCGCTAACATAAAAATTGGTTGTCAATATGGAGAGAAATATATGTCCAAAGATATCAAGGACCAATACCAGTGACAGACCTCTTGACATTTTGAAACGGAAATGTTTGTCATGTGGTATCTGTGACTTATATGGAACTGAATTATTCACTTGGAACTGCGCATTGAGCAGCGGCATATAGCCGTACACCTGTTCAGATGTTAAAAAGTTGACAGCAAACTTTGATGCAAACCACTTGCAGGATTAAAGGAAACAGGCATTACCTTATTCCCCAAAAAGTTGATGCATTACTTATTTCCAAAATATTTACCCGGCTTTAACGCAATTTTAATAAGATTCCGATTATAGAAGTGAGTATTGACCTAAAATGAGCCCGTCAGGTTTCAAATCAACTGAACACAACAATAGTCAAACGCCAAAAAGGCAAAAGAGCCCAAAATGAAAAGTAAAAAGCTCGGTAAAAAGCTCGATTTGAAAAGTTGAAATTACGCGGAATGATCCAAGAAAAACGCCGCTTGAAAAACAAGTATCCCCCGCCTTTCATTGAGAACAATATATATTTCCATGTGAACACTTAATATGAGTAAGGAAGAATATGTATATATATATTAGGTTTTTCCAATTGACCCAAAACGGATTCCATATAGCGCCACGGGATCTTATAAGATTCTTTTGCGGGGGCTTAATTAAAATAAACGCGAATTCAAATAAAATATATGTTTCAAACACATGAACTATATGAGCAAATATAACTTGGAAAAAAAAGTGTTAAATTGTGGCAGAGAAAGAATAATAAACTTGTGAACAAAACTGTTCACGCAGTGAGCGTATAAGCATGATGGTATAAGGCAGCTACGCCACAAAATCGTAATTTAATTTAGTGATACGTATACAAATGGTGCTGCTTGTAGGCGCAATTTAATACTTCGCCGAATCAGCAGAAAATAATTAAATTTAATTGTGACCAATTCGGCCGGGCCGAATTGTCTGGTAGCCTGGTGAAATATATTTTCTTTGTATAAAATAACAGATATGGTGTTTCAAAATAATACATACCTAAGTTTCATTTCTCAGTTTTTTCCAAAATAATACAATGTATACCATATCGCCGTCTAGCGTTTCGGCTTACGCCCAGTTGGACAAATGTCCAAACCCTAATTGACTGTCTAAATATAAAACAAATAGCCGTGTATATTCAAACGGAGAAGACTAGGCAACAGATGTATTGCGCGAGTTTGAATTTGATGATTCTTTCAAGGCCAACTTGTCGGTTATAAAAGCAAGGATTTCCATACTTACACTACTACCTACACTATGGCATAAACGGATAAACCGTTATACTTTATAAACCCTCATATCTCACCAACTCGAGCTGACGAGAGGTGAAAGAGGGGGTGCTGTTACCTCACCCTTGACCCTTGTCATGCCCTTTTAAAGGTTTGTCCATTAAACGAGGATCGGTCATGTCCATTTGAAAGGGACAAGGGGTTATTCAGTAAACAATGAGTAGATGGAAAAAATGACCGAATTTTTAAAGCATTGTGGGGAACTTCCCCTCGTCGCTCTTTTTATTGCATTGCAAATTATTAGTTTTAACGAAATTTACAAAAACGTTTATGGGCGATACGCCAAGTACAGACGTATGCTGTTGATAGTCTCATTTACGGATCTGGGCCGGGCGGTTATTTTCTCAATACCGTCTTCCTCTTATCTCGTATCCGGCTTCCTAGCGGAGTTTCTCTATATAAATTTACAGTGCGTTTCAAAACATTTTCAATAGACTTCGCATGTCCTTATGACGAACACTAATGCTGTTACCAAGTACTGCACGCGCAGAGGGTGAGGAATTCCGTTAGATGATGAAAAAAGTTATCCCTGAGCCATCACATAAGACATAAAACACTTCCAATGTATACCTACGCAATTAATTACATTTATTGTAATTATAATTACAATACACAAGAGAACTGGCTGAGGTTGTAATTCGTCTTATTATATCCATTCTTATCATATTCGCTTCCATCGTAAAGCCCTTTTCCCATTGGGCTTAACTCTCACTTATAAACTCTGGAATGGTGAACCCTTATCGGCTGAAACTAAGTTAAACCAGAAGCTTAGCTAAAGTGAGAATAGGGCTTTAGAAGACTAATGTCACTACTGCTGATGGTGGCAACAGCGATTGATGGTTTGATAGCGACAGCGGTTTGTGCTTATATGGATACCTAGTAATGCTTGTTTCGGGAGCCGTCGCCGTTGTCCATCCTGTTACTCAGACTTTTTCTCGAACGATTCAGTCGGCTGCTGCTGGTTTTCTGAATGGTTTTCTATAAATACCAGTATCCACTTTTGAGGGAGGCACACCAACAGCTTGATTGCTTGAACCTATTACGTATATGTAAAGGTAGTATCATGACTCTGGCCAAAGGTTCTTCCGTTGCCAGGTAGTGAGATCCGGCTTCGTTTTGTTTAGCTTCAAGCGCTTTTTCCAAACGCTTTGGCCAGAAATTGTAACATTTCAGTTTTCCACCTTGAGTGGTACGCGGTCGCGGTGGTAACGTGTGTCTTTGACAAGGCTTGGTTGTCTTAAGAAAATGTGGACCTATTGGGAACTGGTACGCGTAGGCCTATATGTGTAAGTGTACGAGGTTCCTTCTTAATTGCCAAGGGATTCTCAATGTTATCATGCAGAGAAACCATGTAGGCCTACCGCAACCCGATTTCTTTTCCGTTCGAATCGTTGTTCACCATTTGATAGGGATTTTGAAAATGTTGTTCAAAATTTCATACCGGCCTTGTTGACTGCAATCAACAAGGCAAAACCTTTCCTAAATTGTGGCACCGATGCCACCCCCATTTTATTTTATTTTCTTTTGCTTACCTAGTTACCTTTGATGTCTGCAGCTTACTGGAAGCGCTGCAAGCTGGAACTGCCGGGTCCAGTAGCCCAGTACATTTACAATGATAGATGTTCTAGCCGGCCTTTGATCCTGCTTAAAAAAAGTTCAGATCCGCATGTCTTGTGAGGGTGACAAATGGAAATAAGCAGGAAAAACACAATAAAAAGTCACAACTGAAAATCAAAAGTCGACAAGTCAGTTAATTGCCTTTATTTCTTCTGCGTGATTTGAAATAAAAGATAGAAAACTTCCAACAATTATTAAGATCTTAATCGCACCAGAAAATTAAAGAGTAAAATAAAAGGCATGGTTTAGAAAAATGAAGCATCCACTTCACAAATACATTCGACCACTAATCGACAAGTGGCAGTGAATCAAATAATAAGGTTCAAACAGAATGGTTACAACCATTCCAATAACTTGATTGTTAGACTTGCACGATGTAGTCGGCTTTAAGGGCCGCTACCATGAACTCGGTCAAACACTCGGAACTGTCTGGAAAACGAAGAGATATGTTCAAAGGACAATAAGATTTGACAATCGCATTGAATTCTTGATTAACAGCTCCACGAAGATAATTAACCAAATCTTTAGGCCAAGGCGTTTTTTCGTTGAACGAATTCGCTCCCAGAGGTTTCAAGTTGTGTAAAGAGCAACGAAAGGTTCCGACTGGTATTTTTTGCAACCCTACATCTGTACGTACATCACTACATACAACATCTTGCGTTGAACCATAGTCAACAAAGAAAACAGTCACCAAATTTTCTTCTTTCTTCAATTCTTTGACCACCGAGCGAAACCAGCTGCCTCGATACCTGATTTCCGTTCAAATAGTATTGATTTATTAAAGGAATTCAAAAAAGAGTATTGCAGATTACTTAGCCAGACAAGCATCTCCCGGTTGGCAACGAAGTACATTGGACGGAGAGCGAGGCACAATTTTGTTAAAGTTTTCCAACGTGTCACGAATGGTTTTTAGTTGCGCTAACCACTTTTTGTCATGAACATAGATTCCTCCTTCGTCGTCGACCCAAGTGAGAACAGCCTTAAAACAAGGTGTCAGTGTGGCACTAGGTTCGGGGAAGTCCCATTTATTCGTTTGTGACGATTTCGTTTTAAAAGTAAACTGATCAAGTCGAGTGAACGGAGGTATTAGTATAGTATTGCAATTGTCATTATGCTTCTTTTCATCAACGGCTCTGCTCATTGAGCTGTGGAAATCTGTGAAGCGGCAAGTAAAAGAGAATAAATGTATGATTCTTTGGGGAATTTAAATTAGACGCATTTACCTTTTGTTCTCATACCGGGATTTATTGGAACTACTTCTCTAATTGGATGCTCTTCTTTCTTCCTGTTGGCTTTCAAGAAAACATCTTTTATTTGTTGATTGATACTTCTTCTCTCGGTTTCAACGCGCCTATTAATAATAAAGGTTTAGTTTATAGCCATTTATAGCTCAAATACTATCTTCATCTTATAACACGAATTTTCAAATATTAACAGCTTACATGTCAACCACTAAAACAAACTTTTGCTCCTTCCAGCATGAACTGTCCACAAGCGTAGTGTTATTATGAACGGTTACTTTAACTATCTTGTTTTCTTTAGTTTTCATCAGATCCATGATAGCCTCACCAGGGCAGTCGGAAAATAATAGATTAGAAACGTCAGGCTTAATTTCGAGTTGATAAATATCACGGAGTTCACATAAAACCGCTTGTGCCGGCAGATGCACAAAACTGAAAAAATTCAGTCAACAGGAAATGTCACAAAAAGAAATGATAACGAAAATGATGTTAACGTATATTATATATCAACGAACAACGAATGCATTACCTTTCGGCAAGTGATTGTATATTAAACCCATGGTTCACAAGACCAAAGCGTCCCGTGTCCAAACACTGGATTTGAATGCCATCGTTTTCCAAAATTTTTATTACAATAGCTCGCTGCCAAATACCGTCGAATAAGACAGCGTATGGATATCCTATTTACAAGTCGAATCAAAACAGTAAGAATAAGTCGTAGACAAAAATAACGAGAATTGGGAACCTTGTTGCGGATATTTGACTGACGAGGCACTCAATTCTTTTTGTGATTTGTTGCTGAATTCACGTTGTAGCCCTTCAAAAATGTGGTTCAGGCGTTGGTAACCGCCATCAATTATCTGAATGTAAATTCTATGTGGGCTCTGGATTGATGTTATTATTCCACGATAGAACTTCTTTAACGATGCAGAAGGTGGAAATTTTTTAAGAATTCTTCCACTACGAAACATGATCATCGCCATCCCTTCGTTCAATCCTATATCGGATTTTAAATCCATTCTGCTAGCTTTTGTTTCTTTAGAAAAAGTAGGCTTAATATGGAGTTCTTCTAATTTTCTCTTGATGCCATTTATTTGTTCATCAAATGCTTCATGGCTCAGGCCATCTCCAAGATGAGGCTTTTCTTTTTTAATGTGGTCTTCAACAATTGAATTGTTGTTAAGGCCAGAAAATTTGATTTTCTCAATTGATCTCTGTTTTTGCAATTTTAACTGAAGGTTGCGACTTGCAATTTGTAGTGCCATATCACTTGAAGAGCTTTCCACACCAAATTGGGTCAGAGGATTCGAGGGCATAAAAAGATTATTGTCTGACTGATTGACACAATTGGTATGATGGTTGCCTGAGTCTGTTCTGCAAACAGGCATATCCTTAAGTGGACTGGGAACAATACTTTTAGAATCTTCTATTACAAATTTTTCAGAGCCACAAGTTGATGCAATTGGTTTTTCACATGCAGTGGCTTTTGAAACAATGCTGCTTTTTTTAACTTTCCTAGAAAGTATTATCATATACATGAAACACAATGATAAGACCAAATATGAAATTTAAATACTCAAATGTTGATGTTGAGGAAATACAAGAGCTGCTGTTCTCTTCAAGTTTGGAGGCATTATTAGATGGGGTCGGCAAAATGGTCAATTCCCAACACAATGGACAGACAAATGTTTGTTTTGTCCAAGGTTCAGACCAAACAGACTATTAACAAAATAATTAATATTTATGTATCCTTGAGGTTAGTGATGACATTTTTCAATGTACTGCTCTTACTTTATCGATGCACTGCACACACACTTCATGAGAACAAGTAAGCACTGGAGGAAAATCTTTTTGATCCGCCACGAAATCAAACAAACATACGCAGCATTTAGAAATAGCGCAAGCCATCTCTAAAGCCTGAGATTCGCCAACTTAAATATTATTTTCGACTTAAACTAACCCGTCACTGTAACTGGCACCGAACCTGTAACTTCCCGAACCGAACCTTTTTTTGTACACGTGGGGTCTGCTAGTCTGCAGGCTGCACTAGAGAATGAGAATGACACATCGTCTACAATTGTTTACAAATAAATAAATAATTTATCAGACCATTTTAAAAATTATCTTGTCAATATGCCATTAAAAATAAGAATAATTGGTTTAACTTTTCTAATTTCCCCAAAGGAATCTACGTTTACGCACTTTTCTGACTTTTGTAAAACGCTGCATTTCTCCTTTTTCCCTCTACCCTCTAGTCGGAGCAAGTTAGGTTTTTACCAAGATAAAATTGCTTCCTAAGAATCTCTAAATGAACTTTGTGCATCATAATATTGTTGCTTTTTCTCCAAAACCCCCGTAAAATGATTGGTTTTTAGGGCTTGAATTTAAAATGAATTTTACAGGTCTTAAAACAGCAGAAAAATGTAATTAGAAACATTTCTTTTAAATTTTACCCAATGAACTTTGTAAAAACAAGCAATAAGCATGAAAGTAAGAAATTCACAAGCATCACTTTCAAAATAGGAATCCAAAACCAAACTAAGCGATCTGCAGACCACGCGAGCGGAGACTTGCGATTTCCCGGTTTTAACACGGGCCTTATGCTTATGGGATTTCAGATTTTTTTTTTCAAAGTGATTTAATAAGAAAACTATTTGAGGCCCATCCATGAAAATTAAACCACTTGTACATTCGCGCAAGGTTACGGAGCTAAAAAATAAATAGCAAGTCCCTATATTTTGCCCACATTAATGCCCACCATCAAGTCGCCCCTAGCCCGCCGGCTCAAAGGCCTACAGGGGAAACCCGAGTCGCGTTGGACTCGACTATATATGGCCAGAAATGTCGGCAAAATATAGGGACTTGCTATTTATTTTTAGCTCTGTAACTGTTGGTCGTAAAATACTATAAGTTGGGCAGATGAAAGATTAAATTCTGGGCTATCTGGTGCTAATTTTAATTTTGGCTTTGACCCAACCTGAAAATTACTTATTTGCTCGCATTACTTGTGTCGAAAATTTCACAATATTCACAAATTTTCAAAAAAGATTTTACAAAAACCCCGCGATTATCTCCTAAACTACAAGGGGTACAAAATTGCAGTTTGTCTCAATCGATTTTGTTCCGCGTTGCGAACAAAATGAACTTCCTAATCATAATTTTCGGTAGTTTTTACCAACATTGTAAAAAGTCACGCCCCACCAACTCGGTCTCCTGGACTCGCGGACTGCTTGTTTTATCACATTGAAAAAAATTTGAAATCCCATAAAGCCCGTGTTAAAACCGTAAGTCCCCGTTCGCGGGGACTGCGGATGGCTTTTAATTGGGTTTCAGAAAGGGATGTGATCTAATTTTCTACTTATCCTTCTATTTGCTTTTTTTGCAAAGTTCATAGAGCAGAATCGACCTGGAACCGGTGGGAGGGGCCTAAAAATTCGACGGTGGCGCCGCGGTATTAAATACCATCTATATGAAGAGAAGGAATGGGTACACTGCGGGAAGTTAATTTGGTGGATTGAGAGTAAGCAGCCGTCGTGGCCTTTTTTAGGCAGCACCATATGCTCGAGCTTTTCCTTAGCTTAAGTTAATTTTTGATAAATTTAAAAATTGAGATTGAATAAAAGAGTAAAGATGAGTAATGATGAATGAGATGGGGGTTAAATATGGGGATGGGGAGTTTTAGGAGGCAGCAATTATACGATATTGGCTAAGTTGGTTGTCTTTAGGAAAGAGGTCAAAATATTACGAATTAACCCTTTCAGTGCCATAGCAAAAAAGTGCAAAAAACACTTCTGTGCCACTCGTATCTACAAGCTTCCCCCCCTTAATTTATATATTTTCATGAAGCTTTTGCCATGAAAAATAGCATTGTAGAAAAAAAAATCAAAAAATTTGATGTCCGCCGGCGGACATATGGCACAGCGGACATCAATGACTAGTGAGGTGCCACGATGTACGCCGGCGGACAACGTTCCAATAATGCTATCGGAATGCTTTTTGCCATACATATGAATGGATATGTATAAATTAGTATCAAATAGTAAAGTTGTTGAAGTGGTTTATCGAAACAAGAAGATTAGACCATTTTTATATAAGAATTTTTAGGTGTCTAAAGTACTCCAAAATACGGTAACAAAGTTCAATTTGAGGGCAAATTTTTTGACGGACTCAAGGATAGGGCATTCTCTTGAGATGTAATGGCTGGTTATTTAAGGCAAGAAAGATGTTGCTTTCAACCGAACCCATTCCATTTGCTTTTATCTACTGTATAGCCGAAAAATCTACAATTAACGACTATGAAATTAAAATTTTAAAGATAATTACAATAATCTAGTTAATATTTGAAACCTTATCAGTCACCATCGTCAATGGCTCAACGCTAGCTAAGACTTGTAGTTCAATATCAGTCGTATCCCCTTCGAGGCATTTGAGCCTTACGTTGGCAAAGTCATTTTTTTCAAGTTAGACGCATTTTTTTCATTGGATTTATATAAAATATGTTTGAAAACCTTAATTACTCCAATGTTAGTTCGCAAACGAGGCATTTGACTCGTTTTTAATGAAATTTTAAGAATTTTTTAGTGTTGGACGCCGGCGTCCACCGTGGCACTCAACGCTACTACTGTGTTGGACGCCGGCGGGCACCTTGGCACTGAAAGGGTTAAAAGTTAAGGCAAAGAATTGTGGAACGGTAAAATGGGAGGTTTATGGAATCTAGCAAACTTTGGATATTTTACTTTAAGAACCATATTTGTTGCACAGTGAGCTATGACGAGTTCAAATTTCACCACTTTATAATTACACTTTACAATGAAGAAATGGTAACATGCACACTTTCAGTACGAACATTTGAGGAAAAGGACGAATGTTCGTACTTTGTGCATGTTACCATTTCTTCATTACATTTTCAACTTGTTCCAACGCACTTTGACGCAGATTCATTTTAAGTACAATATGCAATTATAATTTATGATGAACATTAAACGGTTTTTAACGAGAATTCTCACTTTACAAAATCGTAATGTCCAAACATTACTAACATGTTTTCTTAAAGTATGCAAACATTTTTTCACCGCAAGTTTCTTGTTTTCGAACAATAGGTCTGCGTTATTCATAATTTTTTCTCATTCATTTGCAACTCGTCACAGGGTCTCGAATATACATAAATGCAATTTTTAAAATAAATTTAGCTTTTCACGTAATCACTTATGTAACAATTACGTATATCGTGCACACGACAGCAAAGGAAAATTATTCGGTAAACTACATCGTCAACACGTTTTTTCATCAGGTGTCATTGAATTAATTTGTTGTCTAATGTTCTTGTTAGTAAACCACGCATTACTTTAAAAAAAACCTGCCTGGTAATACGTGGAGACACGACCCGCCTTGCAAGGCCAACATACTTCTTACTGAAATGTTTGAAAACGGAAAAATTAAAGACAAAATCACTCCCAGGGCGGCGCGTTCATTTCATCCTGAATTTTCAAGATACACTTTGGCCGTTTTTAGTAATAATTTTCGACAGCTTCGCCAGCTAAATTTAAGTGAATGTAATAGTTTTTGGAATTTTGAATGTGCCACTTCAATTTTCATATTCAGTCATGTTGTGTCGTACATTTTCAGTAAAAAAGTCCTCGGCCCCTCCAAAATCTCAGGACGACGCGGACAGCTCCGCTAGCACCTCCGTTGGCATTGGCACCTACCTTAATCGCAATTATTAAAGAGAATCCGTTTTGACATGGTTTGTTGAAAGAAAGTTTGCACACACATGCAAAGAATTAATTCGCAAGTTTCCTCATGGTGATTTCATTTCCACAAATGTTTTAGAGCGTCTTCGGAACCTAAAGTGAATGGAGGTACACACTGGGAAGCGTATTGCAAAGGCGGTGGTTGTTGTACCGGCATACTACATAAGCCGTTTTCCTCCAAACGACGGATTGATTGAATGAAATCGGGCACACTAACCGGAGGCGTGGCCATGAGAATAGAGTAATGATCCTGACGCGCGAGACCTCGAATCAAATAGTAAACCCGATCCTGCTCAGGTAACACGTGGGGACATTTGTTAAACAGTTTCCCTTTCTCTAATGCGTAATGAGCGCCACTTTCTCTCGGAAGCTGACGGCGAAAATCGACGACTCGGCACCAGTCTGAGAGGCAAACTTAATCGCAGTAATTTGTTTTAAACGAGAAGACAAATCTAAAGAAAATGAAGTGTAATCCGAGCGCAAACGTTTTCCGCCTCAAAGTATTTGGCATTCATATGGATAATATCAGAAAGTGGGTAAAACTTCTCATCGGTTTAATTTCATTGGTGGCCTTAATCATTACCTTGGTAGTAATGTGGGTCGAACATCATAACCTAAGAAATTCCACATCAATCCACATAGATCCCGACGACCACTGTCACGATTCCAACTCTTCACTCAACTACGAATTGGTCCCTTAGAAAAAACCGCCCAAATTGGATAGCAAAATCCACATGTACAAGCACGAGAAAACTTACGAGGAAAATGCCCCGCTGGAAAAGACATGGACTCTTCAAAACATGAGCAAAATAGCCGCGATGATTGATTTGGTCACCAATAATCGGATCAGAGCTGTGGAATGTCATGAGACAGTATCTTCGCCAAACCGGACGTCTAAAATACACTCCTCTGGGTGACACTCGTTGAGGCATCTAGAGTTTAAATTAACACTTGTTTTAACTACAAACGACTAGCTTGCCTTTCCGGCACCAATTGCCCCGCACTATTGAGAGAGCTAACTCTTCAACCACTTGCTAGGCAGTAAGTATTTCTTATTAATATACCAAATTTTTCAATACAAGAGGGCGAAAATGTGCCCAAGTACGTTTTCCTGCTGGAAACGAGTGAAGAGCGGTACCGCATGTATCGTTGATCGCCTCGTGTTATTTTATAACACGAAAATTTTGTTGCATATTTCTCAGTTTCCTGCATTTTCAAATTTGTTTGGGAAGCAACAAGTCCAAAGAAAAGCACACCCCATACCGAAACTTATGGGAAAATTTCAGGAATCTTTATGCCAAGCCATTTGTTTACAAGAAACCAATTGTCTTTAAAAATATAACATCTGTATGTATTGCTAACGCTTTGCCTTTTCTAGGTAGCAGTTATTGTTTCTTGCATGATGTAGGCGAATTTTTTATTAAAAACTCTAATCCTACTGCACAAACCATGCGACAGACCTTCACACCATGCGGTCGCCGTAGAGAATGACTGAATGAGATCTCCTCAGACCTCACCTCAGGCCTCGCTGGAACGTAGTTTGGAAAATCTGATGGTAGGTGGCAGAGTTTAAAATTAAAATACTCAAAAATCATGAGTTAACTGTAACCAAAAAACAATCCACACAATGGGTTGGTTATTTCCTTGAAAATCGGTTAACGCACACATCTGTTTTAGTGTTATATCGTATGTTAACCATGGAGAATCTCGGCTTTTTCCTTCCATTTTTGGGACATGCTTTCAAACGTGTCCGCTAGGTGTCGTATTCTTTTCGATTCCTTTTCTTTTGCGAATTAACTGTAGAGGCAGACATCTAGTGGCAAATCGTAAAACGTCAATTAAACCCATTTTTTATAACTTCCATTGCATTACTATTTCTCACAATTTCACATTGGGGCCAGCGAAGAGTACGGCGCGAGTTTCCCGAAGGGCCTTTCATTTTTCGATAGCGAAACATGCAACATATTATAACGTATGTGTAATAGGCCGGGTGACCAGTTCTATCGTCAATTAAATGTTGGTTGAATTTTCAAATGTACGTATCTTCGTTTTTTTTTCAGAAATAAAACCTATGAATTAGAGTTCAATTTTCGGGTGCAGATTTACGATAAATTTTTAAATTTCCCGAAGGGATTCTATGCACTTTTGTAAACGACGCATTTTTTCGTTTTTCTACCGATAGATGGCGAACGGCAAATATTCTAACATTGATAACTAATTAAGTTTCTCTCGTATTTAATTGCAAGTTATTTGATAAATCACGAAATTTAACGTAAATTTGCACCAAACTATAATTCGTAGGTTTTATTTCTGAAAAAAAACGAAAAATGTCAATATCGATTCATACAAATTCTGCTGCCTGGTCTCTGACTCCGACGTTGATGATACGTCTGATATATTTACCTTTTTTTCCTTCATGTCTTATTAATAAATGGTAGACCCATAGGTCCCATAGAACAGGGGGAGCGAGGGGGGTGGTCGGTGGGTGGCGGATAAAATAAAATTCAACCAACATTTAATTGAACTAGTCACCCGGCCCATTACGCATTTTATTAATTTTTTGCATATTCCGCTATCGAAAAAAGAAAGGCCCTTCGGGAAACTCGCGCCGTACTCGGCGCTGGCCACAATTTTGTGATTTTTCAAACAACTGACAATCAAATAATAGAGAAACTCAATTAGTTCTCGTAGCTAAAATATTGGCCATTCGCCATCTATTGAGCTATGCTATTTCGCCATCTATTGAGCTACGCTATGGACACCTAGCGGTAGGAAAATAAACGAATTTTCATTTAGCGGTAGGAAAACGAAAAAATGCGTCGTTTACAAAAGTGTATAGAAACCCTTCGGGAAATTTTGTTCATCACATGAAATAAGTCCGTTACCTGACATTCTAAAATTCAAGCCAAATTTAAATTGGCCAAGTCATGAAAGGTAAAGTAAGAAACTAGGAAAAGTATGATGGTTGGTTGTAACTGGGCTCTAATACAGTTGCGATAGTTGCTGGCTCATCATTGTCCATAAAATTCAGGACAAACGAACAAAACCGTCTGGACAAGTCAAGGGCTGGTGGTGTTGCTGATCCTTTTCATTAATCTTCCGCTAACAGTATATGCCCACTCGCAAGTGTTGCGTGTGCCAGGACAAAGCAAACTCTCATGTAAATTGGAATCGCAAAGCTTGACAAAAGGAGGGAAATGTGCGATATCATTCCGGCAATTCACAGTCATTACAGTCCGTTTCATCCTTCTCGGTTCACCGTAACACCATCACTCCCACCTCCCTAAGTTTGAGAGGACGCAATCTATGTCTGAAAGTCCGGAAAAAGTTGATGGTTTCATGCCGTCAAATTTCCCCGCCATCATTTGTCAAGTTTAATAACAGAGTCTTCCTATTGGGTGGAAAGCGATGGACGAGGGCATTGCACATGAAAAGAAACAATTGCCGAGGTTTCCAGTCGAAAAGGCGCGCTAATCACACATGCGTCGAAAGAGATGGGAAAAAGAAGAATTCCAATGTTCCATGCCGGCCCCATCAGATCTGCTTTAATCGTGATGGATAACGGCGTGATGCGACGCCCTCTCCCTCTCTCTCTCTCGATTGTCTTTCGATATTCCGCCGCATCTGTTTCTCGATGAAACGACGTTCGTTCCGCGTAGATAAATTCAAAGCCAGCATGAATAATTTGAACCGTTATTACAGATATATCGGACGTCTCAGCCCCCACACATAGAGAAACCCCTTTGAAAAAAATTGACGAGAATCAAGATCGATAGAGTCAGTTATTCCGTCAGAACTCTATGTTCTGGACATTTTGCCAAGCCTTCCAACTTTCTATAAGACTCTATACCGTGGGAATCAACTGTACAAAACCTGTCCCGGGCTCAAAACTAGAAACTTCTTTCTCTTTCTCTGTGTATAGCTATAGAGCATACAAAGTCTTTCATATTGTTTTATTCAAGGGTCTCATCAAGTCCTAATGGCTTCCAAGAAAGAGGAAGGTTATTATCGAAAGTTTTCCCTCCACAGAAAAAAGTTGAGATGGCTGGGCGGTGTGTAGTTCATATTCAGCACAAAAGTCATTCTGCAACCGGCTGGAAAGGCTGAAAACTTCTTCTTCTTTCTCATATCAAAGTATCTAATGTGATCTATCAGAGAGTGAGAGATAGAGAGGGAGAAAGGTGTCTACGATGCACAATCTAACGCGAAGGCCCATGATCAAAAGGTTTCCCTCCCTCACTGTCGCATATGAGATCACGCTTAATCACGCCGACGGCAGCTGCCGGGCTAGTCCTATAGCTCTTCCCTTTGATACTCTGCCTCCCTCAAGCACATCCTCACACTCCCTAGCCCAATCAATTGATCCTGTCGCGACAGCTTCCCTCTATCCCTCTATTCTATAGTTACAGTGGATAGACGTCGGGGCCGATATATATATGAGGGCTATACCTTGACGGATGGATCGCCGACTAGCGCGCGCACACACACAGGGAATAGATAGATAGAATATGCCGGTATTTATAATATATATTGGTAGGGCCTGGCCATCAATCTCTGCCTGGACATCATAAGCCCTAGGGCTGTCGGAGAATATTGCCCGATCAAGTCACATGCTTTTAGACGAGATAAGCTCATCAACCGGCCAATTCGTATAAGTTAAGGCAATTGTAATGGCTAGAACACGTCTTACATAATAACTTCGGAGGGTCGAAAGAAAGAAAGGAAGATTGCAAGGGCTTGCCAGCACCTGGAGCGTGTGGGAAGGAGGAGGCTACTCATGTCGTCATCCGACTGACATCCGTTATACAGTCAAGCGCGCGTCATCATCATCGTGACTTGGCCATATTGCCCGCGCTTTTGCTTCTTCTCTCTCCCCTTGATTAAAACACGGTCGCGGACCACTCCCCCTCAACATCACAACGGGGGAGTGCAGTACGAAAAAATCTTTCCCAACATCAAAAGAAAAGAAATAATAAAATAGTCAAAAAAAGTTTCGCTTTCCCTCCCATATTCAGCCCGCACACGTATATTTTTTTGAAAAGTTAGCGCCAAGTTACGACTTCCTCCGTACCAAATGTGCGGGAACAAACCAAGATGTAATCATAAAACATGTCGAGGACATCAAGAAA
This sequence comes from Ceriodaphnia dubia, assembly GCA_022539655.2. Classification (NCBI taxonomy): domain Eukaryota; kingdom Metazoa; phylum Arthropoda; class Branchiopoda; order Diplostraca; family Daphniidae; genus Ceriodaphnia; species Ceriodaphnia dubia. The sequence goes on from JAKUCG020000183.1 coordinate 320,890, forward strand.
CAGGCTTATTCTTTTCAGGCATATTTAACATAGCATCAACTGGTTTTCCACTAGATTTTTACATGTGTAAACCTTGTTTCCACCTTAAACCGACGCTAGATGGCGTCGGCAATAAGCATTTTTTCAAAAGACAACAAAATATATTCTTCGGGGTTGTTTTTTTGTGGTGGTTTTTGTCGGGTGGTGGAGGGTGTTGATGTTTTTGATATTTTTCTACCCACTTCTTTTCTCGTTGAGTGCGGGAAAAAAGGCACATCGGGTGACGTGAAGGGTACTCGATCACGAAGCGTGTCGTTTTCTCTGATGAGCAGAAGCCGCCGCTGCCGCCGCCGTCGATATATAAGAGGATCACGCTTCTTCTCTCTTCCCATCAAACCCTGCTTTTCTTCTCACTCAAAACATCCATAATTCAATTTTTCTCCCCGTGGGGCAACTAAGAAAAGAAATAGGGGGACGGTGATATTTCCCTCCTCTTTTAAAAAAGAAGAGTCGATCCGTCTGCTGCGTGCGGTTGATATGCAAATCACCTCGGCGCAGCTCGAGATATTATTGCGCTTATCTTCATACACTCCAGTGAGAGTCGAAAGCATTAGTTTATATTGGTGTGTGTGCGTGCTGGCATTCTAATGAGTCTCGACATCCGCCCATTGTTTTTTTTTCCTTCCCCCTTAGCAGTGAGCTTCCGACCTGACTCTCATCACCGAAGCTACTGAGATGACGTGCCGTATATAATCGGTAATGGTGGCAATATACTGTCGTTTGCTTTACTAGCCCGGCCGAGGTTAAACATTACGACCGTCTTTTGTTCTCCGTTGGGTCCGTCGTCGGAGCAGGCGGCAACAACAAGAGTTTTGATCGTGTACAAAGTGAATATGCCCATCTCTTGCAATGTTCGTATCCATCAAAGAGCCCAACACCCAATGAGAAAAGAAATCATTCAAATAGCAGGGGATGCGCTCACAGCGCAGACACACGGGGCGGCCGCCCGAGAAGTGCATCACCGGCGTGCCATTAACTGACCGTGTAGTCTATTCCATAACCGCCTACTTCGGGCACGCGATCCCTCGTTGTCTCGTACAAAACCTCGACTCGACTGATGGATGAACAAGCGACCACCGCGGCTGATTGATTCGGATTGCCGCTTCCACACCACTCGACAACAACACGTGTATAGCCTACGTACGTATATACTAGGTAACCGTAATCCCGACACGTCGTCTATATCGTCTCCACCTATAGAAGACCTTCGAAACAGAAATATACACTAGTCAGAATTCGATTAGGAATGGTCGGATGACGGCGGGCAATTTCGATCAGCGCGGCGTGTATATACAGTATAGAAGAACCCCCCCCCCCCCCCCCCCAACAGGAAGGCGTCACGTCAATTCAACGAGCGGCAAACGGTGACATGGCAGCTTGTGCCGGCGATACTCGCGCTCTAGCGCTCTCCAACTATGCTAGCCTCTACGGTAATCGAGTGACATCTTCATGTTATTTCCTTCGTCCTCCTAGAGCTCAGTCTGCCTCCTCGGAATAACAATGGTACAACAACAGAGCGCATCAGTATACATGAGTCGTTGTGTGCGATTGGTCGCGGCACGAATCCTCATGCTAATGCGAATCGCGTGGGGTTGTCCGGTCCGTTTGCGCGATTTATCATCATCTCGACATTTCGCTCCGGTAGAAAAATATATAGATGTATATACGGTACGAAGCAATGGCCTCTTTTAAATGTCGATCTGAAACCGGACTGTATGGTGGTTGAGCACTGATGCAGTATCTAACACGCTTTGATCGTCCATTGTTCGGTCAGCGAGTGCGAGTCTATAGCGATCCTTTTGTTGATAGCCTACAATTCCCTTCTTCTTTCTGAACTAGACATCGGTTTTTCGCGTATATAGAAGGGGAAAGGACCTATCTTCACTTGCTGGCTGTGTATAGCATCTATTACGCGTGAAAAGGGAGGAAAGAAAGTCGGAGGAAAGTGGGGTTCTATACGATCCCGATCGATCTGAGACTGGAGACCATCTCATCACTAACCTACGAGCCGATGGAGACGCGCTGGAAACACGGCGATCCATACATCACCGACGGTATCGATCCGAACGATCATCGACGAAGGCGACCGTGTAATTGTTTCCCGACATTGGTGTTTTCCTTTAAATTCCACCACCCATAATGACGTCGACGTTTCGTAGAATTAATGCGCCGCAACAGCGCCCGCACCTGCAACGGAAAGGCGAACCAATGAGTTTCGGGCTGGCTGCCAAAATAACAACAAAACGCTTTTATCGTAATTAAAAAGGAGAATAATCCATATTTAAACAACGACTATACGACCGGACGGACGCTATTCCGCGATAGATATATATATCCTGTTTGAGTGTTTTTACAACAAAAACCGGTCATCCTGCCGCCGCCGCCGTAAGAGAAAGCGCCATGTATCATCTCTTCCTATATATTTTATTTCCCTCCATATATTTTATTCAGTATCTAGTCTATAAAATTCCCCTTTAGACAAAGAGTTATTAATTACAAAGGAAGGAAATGCTCGTCGGGGGGGACACAATCGGACAATTGTGCGACTTTATTGCTATACCTATATCACCGTGCGCTTCTCTTTTTTTCCCCGTTTGTTTGTCCATCTATGGGATTTGATGATTTGCATCGAGATAGTACGGCACCTTTCCCGATACATCAAACCGTTGCGCGCGGTATCTTGTAGATGATATCCGTCCGTGTGTGTGCTGGCGCCATTACAATTCATCTTTTTTTTGTGATCCCGACGCGCGTCCAGAGAGTCAAGAGTATTATATATTGAGCCTGTCCGGCCGTATATAAGGATTCTCTCTTCTTCTATCTCGGGTTTCGTTTCCCACGACACAGAGAAGTCTATAGATTCTTCGAATAGTTGGCCGCACAGGCGCCGCAAATTGGATTGGAAGAAACGGCCTGAACTGATGGAGCGCATCAGGATTGGCGATATCCTATAAAGACGATGGTGTCAGACTTCTTATGGGATTCGCACGAGAGCGCATTAACCTCGACCTTCCTGGTTTGCTAGTCTACTTACTCGAGCGTTTAGCAATTTTCTAGATTGACAAGGACATTACTGAGACGACGTGATTCGGAAGTCGCTTCATTTCCGGCCCTAAATCGACCAGGAATCTGATAGCCTCTGCTACGTTGGGGTTATAGACAGCAGTAGCAGAGCCCGAGCATCTCTCCCACGTATATATATACAACGCGGTTGATCTCATTCATCTTTCATCATCAGGGTAGCAGCGATACATACAGGGTCGGTGTTGACGCCGACGTCGCCCCTAACGGCGTCGCGGCTGATGGGTCAATATACATATCTGCTTTGTACTCGGTGGCGCTTAGAAAGCCCTCAAGTCTCTCTCTCTCTCCCTCACCCTCACGATAATAAGAATAGAGTGGAGGGAGAGAGGGATACAGTAGTACGTACTATAGTCTAGTGTATAGGCCTGATGGCAATTCCCAGTAGGTGGACGGCCGACTGGCACAAAAACAAAGTGGGGTGCCCCAACAGTCGATTCCTCAATGCCCCGCGTCACTCCTGTTTTCTCCATTCTAGGCTATAGCGAAGCAGCAGCATTGATATATCCTTCGCTCACTGCCCACTTCGTGTACGGCATCAGTACGGCGCTGTGTTGTCGGCTAACCATTGAGAAGCGTTATAGACTGTACAATATATAGCAGAGGAACAACTATGAGGGGGTGGTAGGAAGTCGGAGTTTAATTCAGTTACGACCGCGGTGAGAGTATTGGCCGCAGTGCTGAGATCCATTGGGAAATCTCACCCTCTCAACCACCCATCGACCCCAGCCACTTAAAGCTGATATTATTCCCCTCGTCTATAGTTACACTGTACTATAGGCTAGTAGTGGTTCCCCTTGATAGGAAATTCGCTTATGCTTTTATCAGAGAGAGAGTTAGAGAGAGAGGCCTAGTCATTTATAGTGGCCAACGAGCAACAGACGCGAATACGTAATGAGATTGAAGGGGGAGAGAAGTGGAGAAAATAAACAACATACGGCTGTTTTATGCGTGATGTAATCGCATAGGGACATGACCTCATCCCGACACGTCCGCTTTGATTTATACACAATGGCGGGCCACAGAAGATCATTTTCAAAGGAAAGAAAGGAGGGAGAAAAAAATTTCAATCATCATAAAAACGGATGACATAAAAACCTTACAGACAAAACAGAAGAAGAAGAAGAAAAACACGAGCAAATAAGGAAGTTAACGAACGTGCAAGTTGATTATCATTCGGCCGTGAAAGTCTAGAGAACCGGGAGAAGAGAGAGAAAAAAAGGAGAAGAAGAAGAAGAAGAAGGGGAAATATATATATATAAACAAATGTAAGGTTTCCCTCTGTCTAGTGCTGGACCTAATAAATCTCCGAGGCACCGAGTCCGGTCACGGAAGGCCAAAGTCAAGAGACATGGGAACACGTAAAAACAACACACGTGCCTGGCTGATAAGCATCGCGTGGTTGCAGCTTTTGTTCTCTTTTTCTTGGTTTTATTTTATGTCCGGTCCTGGCGGAGGGCCCGGCTATTACCTGCACAGTGCGCTAGATGCTGTGCAATCCTTTAGAAATATCTAAAAAAAAGTTTCTTGATTTTGCTAGCCTAGCCCCACTACCAACTAGGCTGTCGTCTGCCAATTACCGCAGACCGCTAGCGGGATTCATTACAATCTAGTACGGAAAATGAAGAAAAATGGGTAGAAAGAAGAAGAAGAAAAAAAGAAAAAGTCACGTATGTTATTGTTGGGAAAGCGCAGAATGAAGATGAAGAATGTCGGCCGGATTAGCGCTCTTGTTGATTGTTCGTCGAACCGTTGAGAAAATAACGAGCTGATCGGCTCCAATTAGTTTCGCGCTGGCCTCGTATTTCATTTCGATCCAGTCAGGTTTTTTCTTTCTCTTTTTATTTTCTTGTTCAACTTTTTCTTCTTCTTCTTGTTGTGCCGCTGAAGTTGTTAAAGAACGGGAAAAGAAGAAATAACATAAAGGCTGGCTGGTCGACGACAAAGACGAAGTACGAGGAAAATAGGACTTTGATACGCGGAGTAAAATGAATGGATCAAATAGACAAGGACCCCCTATCGGCAGCGATGATTGGGCTTCTTCTTCTTCTCCTCCTTGGAGAAAACCAAGCCCGACACACGAAGCCGAGCAACAATTGCCCGAAACAGCGTGTCGCGGGCATGAGATGCTGGAGGTATACAACAGGCCCGACACGATACAAAAACACTAGAGGTCAAAGATCGTTGGAAACCATTCAGATTAGTCATCATATCTTCCCCTATTCTCTCTTTCTTTTTTTATTTCACGGTACTATATACTACGCATTGCGTTTTCCCTTTCCTCTCCATCGTTTATCATTTTTCTTTTTGTTTCTTTTTGTTTCTTTTTCTATTCTTTTGTCGCGTCTTTACCATTTCAGTGTCATGATTTATTTGTTTCCATTTCCTAGACGACTGCCGGAATATGCGCAAAGACGCCTCCGCCCGCGCGAAACTCTATGCGCCCGTCTGCGTGTGTGTTTCCAGCGATAAAAAGTGTGAACCTTTCCTCTCCATCTATTTGGGAAAGCTTATTTCACGTCTATCGTCAAAAGGCAGCGACAGACAGAGACTTTTGCATACAATATAAAGTAGCCTCTTCTTCCATTCTCCCGCTTTCGTTTACGCACACTCTGTTGTTTCACAAGTCGTAAATAATACGAGAAAAAAAGAAGAAGAAGAAAAAGAAGAGGGGAACCCCTTCTTCTTTTGAATTATTGATCTTGGCTACGGCCAAAGTTTTTTTTTTTGTTTTCCGGCAGCTTGGCGCTAACGAGCCATCGATTTAATAACACTGGGAGCTGCTCAAACTCTGACTTGCCCCGTCAGAGATTTGAATATCTACCTTAAAAGGCATAAAACCCAATCTTTATTTCTAGCTCTTTTGTTTCTTTTTTCTCGAAAACAAAGTTTTTCCGTTCAAAAAAAGTTCACAGCAGTCTCATCCAAAAAGCTCGAGCGATGATGATGGCAACTCCCCGCCGTGTTGGAAAACCTATGTTGCCAGACACCAGGGGCCCTTTTTTTCTTTCTTTCTTTTTCTTCAACCGTCTAACTTTGTTCGACCTTTGGTAATAATAATAAAAGTGATACGGAGAATGAGAATGAGCCCAGAAGAAGAAGAAAAAGAAAAGAATATTAAAGCGTCAGCTAAATTAGGAATGCATAAAGACTGTTGTGGATTCCTAGTCTCTACAGCACACTCCATCTTTTTGTTTTCGTTTTTTGTTCAAAACTTCTTCTTCTTGGTGTTGTTGTTCTGGGCGTTGCTGTATTCTTTTTCTCTTCTGTGAGTAAGTTTGAAATCGATAATTTTCACGACACCACAAATAATCCCCAGCAGGAGCAGGCAGACGGAAAATATAGAGCCCGGAGAGAAGATTGGTCTATAGCCATCTAGGGCTGTAGAGTGTGAAATAATCCTCGAGTATTAGATACAGATCCGCGTGACGGATGTAGCGTCAAATTACAATCTAATTACACACACGGTTCTCGTCTAGGCTCCAGCATACTACGTAGTATAGCTGCTGGCTTCTCTTTTTCCCTTTTTTCCAGGGCTGCATGGATGTCGTTTGATCCCGACGCAGCACACACGCCTCTTTTCCTGACTCCTTAGTATATATTCTCTCTCGTCTGTCTGACTTGTCTGATTTATCAAGCTCTCCTTCGTTTTCCCGTCAGTATATATATGTGTCCGTCTAACGTATTACGTTCAGTTTGTTGTGCTCGCCCACCGGCGGTTCCCTCTTTTATATACGTAGGAGATGAAGAGCATCAGCAGACAGTGATCCATTGAAAAAAGAGGAAGAAACGAAAGGGAAATCAGCCAAGTCCAACATTAAAGGGCGGGTTTAGGTTTCGTCTTGCTGATGCTCTTACGTCAGAGAGATCAAGGCAATCAAGACGACACCACCCTTTCGGACGTGTAACAATCTACCACCGGCCTCTTATTCGGTCAAATGCTCTGATGACCAGACCATGGGCTCTCAATATTATGCGCACTACATAGCAACAAAGAATGAAGACATTCCCCGATTGCTATTTACAAGGTCTCGTCGTCGTCGCTCTCAGACTCACCGCCTGCTGCATTTCGACACGATCTCGATCCGCGCTTGTCCGTTGGCTGCGGGGAATTCGATTACACACAATGCGCGTGTCTCGTGTTTGTTGTAGCTTGTGTCCACATCAACAGCTCGGATCGGTTATCTCATCCCCGCGTCCCTGATGCTTCTGCTTAGATAGATGTTCACGTGTGTCTTTCTTGGGCGTTACCGCGTATCCACCCATCCAGTCAATCAATACCTATACCCCTTTCCTTTCTTTTTTTTCTTTCTTTCTTTTTCTCCGTCTGATTCTTTTGGATGATGCTTATCATTCACACAGGGCTCTGCTTGCAGCGTTGGCGTTTTCCGACCGACCTGGACGCTTGTCGACACCTTGTCCCTTCGCTGTTGCTGCTGCTCCCCTCTCGGCCGCTCCCGACTACAGTCTCAGTCCACCCTTCACCCTTCTGCATTCGTAATGAGCCGTAATGTTACAATTGGATTTACATCCCAATGAGATAAGAAAAAGGGAGGGGGTCCGACTCTCGTTAATTCAGACGAGTGCCATAGACGAATCGATCGATCGCTCCCGCGTCGTCCTCCCTATAGCAGTTTGGGCTGCCTTTTTAACTCGACAGAATATTATTAGATGTAGTCAGTCTAGTATCTGCTCAAGGATATGTTATGTACTGTTTAATGGAATCAGCTTGCGGCTTGGAAGAAAACTTTTGTGTACGCGACGCCAATCATTTCATAGCTCGAGCAGCATGTCCCGTCATCTAAAGGAGCAGTACGACCCACCCCTCGAGGCAATATACATAAGATCTGATTATTTATTCGTCAAAGGGACACGACACGGCCCCCTCCGGGCGTCAATATAATGTATAACCCAATCAACAATTGCTGCCTTCTTTTTTCTCGTCATACCCGATTGTCTGATGGATTTCGCGCTCTGACGAAGTTGTGTGCAGGCAGCAGAGGGGGCTCAAGGTATCAACTAAGCCTGTGCGCGTGCAAAGAGATGAGCGTACAACCCCCCGCCTGCCGCCTGCTCGAAACACGCACAGAGAGAGTCCCACACGCACCAGTACAGCAGGGCCCGTTCGCTTGAATGAGAATTTGATTTATTCAATATCTTGGACGGATATATGTCTTATGTGTGTCTACTGGTACCGGGCGCCACAGGGGGCCAAGAACTGTACGGATTTCACGGATGGGAAGAAAAGCAAAAAGATCCCCATTCAATGGCGCGTTTATAAATCTTTTTTTTTCTTTCTTTTTTCTTCGCTTTATTCAACAAAATATACATACGCATGGAGAAAAGGTCTAGAAAAAAAGAGCTGGTCTCTATCAGCCCCACCCAAAAGGGCTGAATTTTCTGCTCAAATCGTTTCTCTATGATTCTCCGCTTTTAGGAATATATATCGAAAAGTGAGAGGTGTTGGCTCCGGATCCATATCCCCTCGATGCTGCCTTGTGAACTTTACAGAAACAATAAAAACATAAAAAGGGGCACACACGCACAAAAAATATATATATGGGAATTTCTCCAAAAGAATATATTAGAAGCCAAAGGCCATTATGCAAAGCAAATAATATACACAGACGCTCACAAGGGCGAGGATATGCATTGGTTATATCATCTTGTTATTCACGAAACCCGATCCAATCATACGTAGACCTACATATATATGTACGTATTCAAACACGGAAAATTGGATTGGAAGGAATCAAAGATTTCCCCAGCAGACCATTAAAACGGAAAATGCGACGACTGATATGTACGAACGACTTGGGAGAAAATTGGTCCTGATGGCTGACCACTGATACATATAATAATAATAGTCCATCGCTCATTCTCGCCTTCTATCTCCCTCTGCCGTTATACTGTGTACAGCTTTCACACGAAGAGGACCACCTGATGCGGCTGATGGCTCGTTCATCATTCCCGGCCTATTTAATGTTCGTAATTTATACTTTGATTCTCTTCTGTTCGTCCCCTTTTTTTTAAATAATAATATAAAAAAAACTTTGTTCTTCCACTAGTTTTCAAAACAAAAAAAAATCTAATAAAAAGATGGACGGTCTCCATTGTTCTTATTTATAACAACCCTTGGGCGTTGCCAGGGTTCAGCGATCTTCAGCTGATAGTTACACGCACACAGCAGACAGAAAGAAGCTAGCACTCGAGTCACTCCTTTATTTTCACGAATATCTGGCTCAAAGCTAGTACTTAGGTCTATCTCAGGGTTCTTTTGGAGGGGCAAGGTAAACCATTTCTTGTTATCTTTTCTTGATTCCTCTGCAGCAGCAGCAGCAGTAAAAAAAGAAGAAGAAAAGTCTACCACTACTACCGCTACCATCATATAATGCTGGCGAGTGTGTTGTTCTTTCATAAAGGGTCCAAGAGAGAAGGAAAAGCTCGCGGGGCCGACGAGAGCTGCTACTCTCTTGTTTGTATTCCATTATACATTGAGCGCGCGGCAACCGCAGAGTTGGCGACGTCGACGTCGATGTTGATTGGATATAGTCAAAAGGATGAGAAGGAGGAACCGGAGGGGAAATATATCGCCTCTCTATACTCGTCGTCTTCGGTCCCTCTATTGACACACGAACACATACCGCCGCTTCCTATGTTACAGCGCGCACCGTGTTTGCTTTCGATCTTTTTTCCCTCTCCAACCTTTATCTCCCAAAAGGGTTTTTTTTCTCTCTCGTGGATATATTTATTGTCTAAACATCGCGGCCGAAAAAAAAGCGAGAAAGTCTTTGCTGTTGAGGGGTTATTTTTATTTATCCATTTTTGTGCGTGTTGCCGCCGCGCTCCGTCATTGATGGAATGGCTGCGCCGAAGGTCTCACAGGTCGGCGGTTGTCGACAATAGAGTCGGTAATTGTGTGCTCTACCCTCGTCCTCCTCCCTCCACTCCGATGGGCCGTCCACGTTAGTGTACAGTATACTACATCGTCGTCGTAGTAGAGTAAAGCGCAAGTTGAATATTTTCCAGTCCAGCGGCCGGAATAAACGCATCAAGGCCGGTTCCCGCCGATCACGCGTGACCCAACTACTGACTAGATTACCCCTCACTCACCAAGAGTCGGTGCGACCGTGACCCACAGCAGCGTCGGAATCTTTTTAGATATTCTATCGGCATCAACTTTTTCGTTTTCTTCCTTTCTTTCTTCCCTCCGTTCTCTCAATAGGTAAATAGATGAAAAGTCGACCGACCGACCGACCGGCTGCTGTTGTGTGCTGTAATAGGCCGAGACCGTAACTTACTAGTCAAACCCTCAGAGAGGGAGTCAATATAAGCAAGCCAAGCAAGCTTTATATTAGGTCACCCCTCTACTTTTTTTCAATTTCCTCTATGCATACGTTAAAAATAATCGGATTAAAGGGGAGAAATACACTGAGAGAGAGAGAAGACCGAGTGTGAGTCATCGTCAGGCCGGATTTTCCGAGTAGGTAACAAAAAATTCAGATTTAAAATAGAAGGAGAAGAAGAAGAGGCGACTTTGTGCCGGGAAAGCCGAGTTGATTGAATTTGCAATTCATATCAGAAAGAGGCGCCGTAAATCGTCTATAGGATATATACTATATAGTAATAGGTAGAGCTCTCTCTAATAAAGGATCGTCGTCACTGCGGGGAGAGATGGGATGAAGAACAAAACGTTAACGGTGTGTCTATATATACGCCATCTTCGATAACCGTTTGGGTGGGATCTTCACCGCACAGCCGCAAAAAAGCCATCCAGGTTTCCTCAGCGCCATCGTTTTCTTTTTCTCTTAAAAATCGTTACGACCGACTATATTCGTCCGGCTCGTAACATGGGCGATTTTGTTTTTCTGTCCTTTTGCCTAAAAAATAAATTTATTTTCCTGAAAAAAACCTCTGATTTGATGTGAAACTACCACCGTCGTGGATGTCCGAGCGCCGCGCCGTATTTCATCGTTGGGCGTTGCTCACGCCGACTCTTATAGTATAAATATGTTTTTTTTTTTCGTTATTTTTCTTGATTCATTCTGACGGATGATGTCACAGGACACACCATATATGATCACGCAGCACTGTATTTAGATTTATGGCCGAAAGTCTTCACAGCAGACGCCGCTGGATGCAAAGAGCATTCACAATTCACTTGTGTGTGTAAACATCGTGAAAAAAAAGGGGCTTGGCTCATGCGAACCCGCTTCGTGATGAATGGCCGCGTAACTCTTAATTGACCCGCAATTCTTGTCAGGGGCGAAAGTAGACGCACGCTGCCTGGGAAAAGGCCTGGGCCTGGGAGAGAGCAGCAGCAGCCATTTTTTCCCTTTATATAAGAGATGATGATTTGAGCTACAAGTCCAAAGTACTCTAAGGGCGAAAGAATGAAAATATAAAGAGCAGTGGCTTGTTCTGCCGACCGTGACACTCCTTATCGGGTCCCTGCATCGTCCTCGTTTGAATAGACCCGCGCGGTCGATGAGTTTATACAAGAAAAATTTTTAAAAAACAAATTCAAATTTTTTAAGTTGGAAAAAAAAGTTGATAAAAGTCGGCCGTGATAGAGTGCGTCGTGTGTAGAACGCCGTCCGTGTAATTATACGACTGACATCAGGACAAGAAGAAGAAGGGTGGCTGTAATGGACGATATTTTGCATCCCGCAGCGTCATCATTCCAAAGCCACAACTTCTATTTTTTTTTCTTTCTATCTTCCGTTCAAATTGCTATTTTTTTCTGGGATTGGCCATCAGCAAGGGGGAAAAAAGTTTTGACTCTTTATTTTTTTCATTCACGTTCCGCGTCGTTGTATCGTTTTATTTTTCTCAATTCAATCGAACGTGCCCTACGGAGCGTATCATCGTCTTTTTCGGTCGCACACTTTCCACCGGGCTGTTGTAAGTTTTCTTTTTCCAAGTCGGGAGGCAAACGCAATCAGCGTCACATATAACACGGACGAAATGGCCCGGGTCTGGCGACCGAGCGACCGGTGAAGAAGAAGGAGAAGCCCATAAGCTGAGTCTTTTTTTTTGGGAACACCTTATATAGGGGTCGAAGGAATCGATTCAGACTTTCGGTCGTCTGACGGTTCCGTTCATTGACTACACCACGGGAAGTGTGTGCTCTGGAGCGCTCCGTCTGATATGTGTGGCCTCATCTCATTTACGTCGTCTTCAATTTGAGCGTCGACGAAATCGACTCGTATCTGTCCGCCGTTCCTTGGCGATTCCGTATATTTACACGGCGACGGACGACGCCGTGTGGCAAACAACACAACGGCAGGCAGCAGACAATCTCATGCAAATGAGTCGGACGACCCATCTTTGGAGTTTTGACGATTTCCAGACGCTCGAGCTCATTTCAGTGCCATTTTCTCACCCGTTCTCTTTTTTTTTATTAGTTTCGTAGCGGTTTATAGTATAGCTATCCGCTCACATTTTTCAATTGAAAATTAATAATTACGCCCCGATAACCGCACATTCACCCAAAACCGTAATGGCTCATCATTTCATTTTCTTTCCAATATAGAAAATGGAAATAAATAAGGAGACTCGTTTCGTCCGTTGAGCTCCATCTCCTCTCAAGATAATAAAAAAAAATTGTATATATATATATAATATCTTTTTTTATAGGAAGCATTGCTATTTTCTTATAGAAGACATCGTTTTCTTATATTACTACTACTCAAAAGATGTTTTCGTCTACCATCGCTGTACGGTATAAAAGGACGCTGTGTTTATTGTCATCTTGTTACGCCGTATATCGTAACACATATGTATAACTGTACGTGCTGTGACGGCTCTTCCGGTTTTGGCTGCACAACTTTTTGTTTTACGACAATCGGATAACGTCTCGGAGAGAGAGACACACAAGAAAAAAAAACAGAAGAGGATGCGTGTTATACCGTACGTTTCTCTTTTTACACGCCTCATTAACGATGCCCGACATGGGGGAGGAAAAGGAAGCGATAGCGCTGGCTCGTATATAAATATTACGGGCAAGTCGGAGAAATGATGACGACCCTTTACTACCTGATCAATCGAAACAGCATCGCCAGCAAAATTCGTTAGTAAAGGGATTCATTAATTTCGCCGCTGCTGTATGATAGCTGTTGAATAGGGACGATTGAATCTAAACAACAAAAGATAGGGGGGGAGAAACTTAAGTTATGTACGGAGCACAGTGCTGTTGGCTGATTGAAATGCTAACGAGTCGTTAGTTAGGTAACTTGTGCTGCAGTTTTGTCTTCAATTAAAGGCGACGACCAACGGGGAAAAAGGGAGGAGGAAACGAGATAAAAAAACACTCGAAAACTCCCAAAGAGAGAACCCGATTGAAGATAGCGAAGCCCTTGAGTCCCTACACGTTTTTGGCCGTTGGTCGCTGAGAAGAGAAGCTACGAAACAAGGCGCCCCTACCGCGACTTTAATTGACGTCCGCTGACACAGCAACTTCGTCTTATTCCTTTTACTACAACTACAACTACTACTCTTACCTTTTATTTTAGTTCTTTTTTTCTTCCTCGATCCTGAAGGGGCGGAAATCAAAATAAGAGAGAGACCCACCGGGAGAGTGCAAGCGTATCTGCGCGGGCGATAGAAGAAGAAGAAGAAGTATTAATCACGCTGCTGCATCAACGAAAAAAGAGAAGAATCCAATCGACTTGGGTCACTCGAGTCGTCCACTCTCCTAAATAACAATTCAATCAACCGAGCTCCTCTAGTTTCCTTTTTAGTTCGAGGAACCGTATTGCCGTTGGTCCGTCGCTGCGGTCGAGTACTGGTTTGCTGCTGTTGCTGCTACTATTGTTGTTGTTGTCTCGGACGACGTTGACGACCAACAGTTCAGTGTACACACGGCGAAATCACGATCCCAGCAGAGTGGGATGTCGATATCGTCCACGTCTCTTCCCTTCGGGCCCTTCTCAGTTTCCGTCTCATGTCGCCCGGTTTTTCCAGTAAAGTCAACGAGAGCCCGATCAGTTAGCTACATAGAGAGCCATCAGTCTAGCAGTAGTACTAGTCTACTATATCTCGTGTAACAAAACAGAAACCCGTCCACAACAGACAATTCTGTTCCTCCGATTAAAAAACAAAAGAAAAATCTTTCAATAAATAGAAAACAACAGGAACACACGAAATAGTCGAAATACGTCGAGTGGTTTTCTGATAAGACAACAACAATCAGCCCTCCCCGGTCACTTGAACCACAGCAGCTAGTTCCCTCTGAGATATCTTTCTATTTTCTTTTAAATTAAATTCTTTTCTTCCATTAAAAGGAAGAGAAAAAGAAGAAAGAGGAAGAAGAAGATGGTGTAGCCTATATAGGTATTAGCGCCCACGGGTTTCCACGGTGACGTACAGTATATCCAACTATAAAGAAGGCCTACATCGTAGGCGAGACTTAATCCTATAGATAGGGTACTTCCATTGTCACCTTGGGCAGGTGGAATTCACATGAAAACGAATGGCCAGAAAACTTATTTTGAGGGGGGGATGGAATCGAATGTTCCTCCTTCTTCTCGTCTGCTGCTGAAATTGAAATGGAAGCAAAGCCGCCCCTGCCTGTATTTGGGCTGGATGGAAGATTATAATAAAAAGGATCAAGATGGGAGCCTCCTTAAACTAAATGGTTCGTAGCAAAGAGAAGGATCTTATATATATATATATAAAGTATATATGCTCTATAGAGGAAGGCGGGCGGGTTGCGAGGGTGGAGGAGGAAAAGCTGTAGCGATTTACGAGCCGCGTGAACGCGTTTTCCTCGTCCCCCGCCGCCTAGCGTGCAGCGAGCAGCGGCCGTTTGCATGGGTAAACAACTCTTTGAGGAGGTCTATGGGATCGCCGACCGCGCGTTCGCTCCCTTCTTCTCCCGCCATCCTCCTAAGGTAGAACAGCTCCCATTTATACAGCGAGACACACGAACGGAGCAAGTGTGAAAACGGGCGAGTTCACGCTACGACGTAGCATTCAACGTACAAAGGGCGATGGACCAGCTCGTTTTTTTCATTTCGCATCTCAAAGAAAACACTTTGAAAGCTCATCAAAGGGACTATGGTCGAGTCTTAAGAGGCCTCCGACTGTATATATATGTACAAGGGAAACATCAGGGCCGCCTTGGACTCCAATATAAGATTGGCCGCGCGCACGGCCCCCCCGGGTCGACGTTTGCTTGATTGCCGTTGAAAACGATTCCTCGTCATTCAATCACGGACCAAGGAATCAGTCAATCGCGTCTTTTCCTTTCTATATAGACTAGCCGACCGTTCGTTTAAGGCTTTCTATAGCTTCTCTATTTTCATTGATATGGATATCTCGTCTTCTATTTTTATTCAGCGCAGAGAGAGAGAGAGGTTTTTCTTATGTATTCAACCTAATATAGATCGGATCCATCAACGTCTCTTGTCTGTGTGTCCTACCCCCTCAACCCCCTAACCCCGCATCTCACGTTCCTGCACAATATACACGATGATGAGCCATGAAAAACGACTCTCTTTTTATATATATATATATCTATGATAGTAGTAGCCCACGGTTAGTCCGATTTCCCCGGCAATCCTGCACCGATTGTCTTATTCTTATTTATTTTAGACTCATCTTA
The DNA here is from genome assembly GCA_022539655.2 of Ceriodaphnia dubia. NCBI lineage: Eukaryota > Metazoa > Arthropoda > Branchiopoda > Diplostraca > Daphniidae > Ceriodaphnia > Ceriodaphnia dubia. Next base: position 336,617 of record JAKUCG020000183.1, read on the forward strand.
CCTTTCATCGGATGATTATACATTCCCAGTATGGTTATAAGAAATCGTGTGTTTTTAAGATGTTGTCGGGCCCCCGCCCTCATTCTTTCCAGCAACTGCCGTGCTGGAAAACCCCCTCTTGTTTCTCGGAAAAAAGGAGGAGAAAATAATAAGCGAGACAAAGCTCAATCAATATCGAAAACGAGCCGCGGCCGTTTCTTCGTGTCTCTATAATTTTCCTCTCTCTCTTTCGCCGCTGCTTAGGGAAATTCAACAGCCTTTTTTTTTCTATTCAAAATATTTATTTATCTTAGCTAAACGATGATTTGGGGATAATTTCGTTCCAGCAGAGCACCAAAGATAGTGGCTGAGATACAGCTCTTTTGGAAGATGATAGGCCTATATACCTGCCACTCTACCGTTTGAAGAGTCAATTAGCCAGTCGTACGTCATAACTTGGCTTACACAGACGCATTACCAGCCGAGACGCAATAAAACCGTTTTGTCAAGAAATACTTTTTGGAAAATTCTTCCGAGTCTTCTTTTATTCTTAGAGAGGAGAAAAAAAATCTTTCGACCCGGTACTTAACGTAAAATGTTACTCGGACTCTTTTCATTTTTTTTACGTGGTTAAAAGTAAGATGGAAAAAAATTGAAGAGGAGGGAAGTAAGCGCGCGCGCGGTCATAAATTACTCGGTGTCGACAGTTGTAAAATGGTCAACCCCGTGAAAGCTTTCTCTTATTTCGTTATTTTTTTTCTCTCTTTCTCTTCTTCTTCTTCTTCTTCTTCTTCTCGGGTCTTTTGACCCGTAACGGAGCCGTATCATCCGTTATAGAGAGAGACCACACCATCAGCTGCTGACGATACTTACTGCGTAAAGATTTTCTCCAACGTAGCCTGGCTGCGCGTAATGTGAACATGGAAGAGTCGGATCACGTACTTCTCATTACACCTAGCACGCCCGCTACGTCAGAAAAAAGGTAGGTATATATTATACACGAAAACTTTGTGCTTTGCCTCAATCTGTCTACCAACAATTTCAAGAGAACTTTTTCCCTTTTTTAAATATCCACTTGTCACGGACGCTCCCGGAGCCTAATATTTAAGGCGAGTTAAACGAATTATACCCGCTAATGCGCAGTATGCCACAATCATATTGACAGAGGCTGATAAAGAAGGAAAGAAAAGAAAGAAAAGAAAGAAAATTTCCCCTCTCTCTCGCACGAGTTCCCCCGCCGAGTCCTTATTTGCATATCAATATAGTTTTTCCAAGGTTCCCGAGGAATATAGATGGCGGCAACCCCTCTCGAAAATATATCATCACGAATGATTATTATCGTTGCTAATATTATGGTAAGCGCTTTTGGCTACCCAATCACGGTGGGTTCAAGGGTCTGCGACGCGATTGTGTTTGTTTTCGTTTTTCTTTTTTCTAGCTCTTTTAGAGAAAACTCGCGCCTCAACTTTCCGATGGCCGACAAAGTCGATGAAGCAGCTCATCACGAAAACGCGGCGAGAACTTGTGTTTTCCCAAATATAGTCAGCAGAAAGGAGCGAGGGGTGTGCACACGATAGATTGATCATGTTTTATTGGGAACAACAATGGGTCGAGCTGCTGCTCGAAGAAGGGAGGTAAGAAAGAAAATAAAAGAAGAAAAGAGACGACGATAAATGAATAAATATCATCCGTGAGTCCCCGTCTTGGCCCTCTTATCATCAGTCACCGACGGCAGCAGCAGCCGACAAAAGCCGGCCCAGACATTCGGCCCGCGCGACACATAAGGGGGAAAAAGTGAAAGAGTTATACTTTCCTTATTTATTCCCCCTTTTTTTGTGCTGTCGTGTTGGTGTGCAACTGGCCGAGGTCTCCGGACGTTGCTAAAACAAAAAAAAAAGTAGGACGAAAGCGCGGTCTTGGCGGTCGTTCATTATTCATCTCCCCATTGAGAGTGGATATATAAGTTAATGACCAAGGCGAGCCATAATAGAGTCGTTGCGAAAAAAAATTAAAAGGCTCTCTGACCGCCATTACTCTTGTCGACTCCATTGATCTTTTTCGCAGCCCTATAGAGCGTATGACAAAACGAGTCGGCGTTGTCCTCGCCACTGTCAGTTAGATTTTTTTTTCGGCCATCGGCAACTAAGCGGAACAACCTGGGCGGGCTAAACGACCTAAACTTTCGTTTTTTTCTCTCTCTCTCTACTTTCTGTCCAGCAGCTCAACAATTGGTTAATACTACGATGATCATCTGTTTTTTTCTTTAATAAAAAAAAAAGAAATCATCTTCTTCATGATGTATATATATGTACAATTTCTATTTTTTTGTGTTGTTGTTTAAAAAACTAGGAGTTATGCCGACACAGATAAGATGCCGCCGCCCCGCCGGCAGGTGAAAAAGAGTTGGTCTACGTATATATATAAGTCTTCTCTTCTTCTTCTTCAACAGAGATCTCATCCGCTGAGACGTCGCAAAGAGATAATAGAGAAAAGGGAACTTGGACGGCGAATAGATCGGGACAGCTGCTTACATGTAATCTCAGGTTCGTTCACTTTTTTTAAGGGCGGGACTCGAAACTCTCTCTCTCTCTTTCACAAAGTCTTTATTCACGTCGTGACTCGACTCGTCGAGGACGACAGGAACGACAGCGAAAAAAGAAAAAGAAGAAGAAGAAAATATCCTTGAAATTACTTCATCTCGCCATTCTGTTACTTTTCTCGTTTTCTTCTTTTGGATTTGTTGTTGTTGTTATTTCTCTTCGAGGCTGTGTCTCCTTTTTTGTCCGAAACGATGTCGCCTTTGTGGTGTTTGATGATGGAAGACGTCGACGACGACTCCATCATCCTTGCTGTTTATACATATCTCCCTGTCGCCAGGAATGATCGCTCAATACAACCGCGACCGCGACGATCTATATATATACATTGAAGGTGGCACCGGCCCATACGCGACGATGATGTGTCATACACAGAAAAAAAAACCCTCCTCTAGATATGCATATGAAAAGATGTTGTGCTCCAAAGTCCGTAGCACTCTCTCCGAAGGGGAAAATATTTACCTTGGCTCTCTCTTCTTCTTCTGATTTTTTTGCCCCCGAAAAAAGGAGGAAAAAAATTCCTGATGAAATCGTTTCCGAGCACCAGTTTTTTGTTGTACCTTTGAAACGTCTCCTTTATGGATTTATAATGATACTCATCATGTATGCTGAGCTGTTGTTGTTGCCGTGATGATTCATACCTCCGGCATTTCTCGTTTTGGGAGAAGAGACGTAACGACCTTCTTTTTCCTAGGTGGTCTATGGATCCTTTCGTGTCTCTCACATATGATGATCGTTGTTTGTTGTTTTTTTCTTCCGTCTCATCCATTTGAAGAAGAAATAGGAAGAAGAAGAAAAAAAGAAATTGAAGAATCCCTTATTTGATGATGAAAAGCAGCTTTCGGTTCTATTCTGCCGAGCTGCAAATCAGCGCTCGGAAGCTATTGCACAAGAGCTCCATTCAGAAAAGGTCCGGCGTGCTGATTCAATTCCTTAATAAAAGAAAAAAATATCGGTAGATAGAGAGAGAAAGAAAGACATGGCCATTCATTGAGAGAGAATGGCCAGATGGCCTCGGGACTTTGTGCAGGTATGCAGTCGACCGAATTCGAGCACTTGTTACGATAAGAACAAGATGGGGAGGGGATATCTGAAATGCCCATCGATCAACGCATTCTGGCTTTTCACTGCTTCACCAAAGAAAAGGGGAAAAACTTGAATAGAACATTCAAACTTCAAGTTATGTTGATGACGCTTTCCCAGCTGGAAACGTAACGGAACATTACAACAACTGGCCGCAACACACAAGACTTTTTTTTAAGAGAGAAAAAAACAACTGATGAAGCCCTTGAGGCCCTCTGTGCTTCGATGGATGTTTCCTCCAGGTTGACCGCTCCGAAAAGATCGTTAAAGAACAAACAAGCGACTCATTAGCTGTCATTACCTTGGAGGAGATGCACCACCACCAGCAGCAGCAGCAGCCAGCAGGGCCCCCAATATTACGACTGTCGAATTTACGAGGCTCTTGAATGGAAACGAAAAATTCTCTTCTTCTTCTTCTCTTTTTTTTTTGTTTCTGCCCACTTTCCTCCAAGCTCTTGTTGTTGTTGTTCGTGTTTCTAGAACGAATAGCGATCGTATTTATTTATGGCCGCCGCATCTGCTGCTGCTGCCGTTGTTCTGCTCTCGCTCTCCGAAGGAAATTCCATAATTATCAATCCATTAAGAAGCAGAGAAGGGAGGCTGGTATTTTACGAGGGAGAGACCGGGGGTAATATGGAAACCCCATCGAGATTAGCCACTGTTTCGAGAGCAGGGCGAACATACTTCTCCTCCCGCATGAAACTAGCAGCGGGAGTGATTCGGAGATGGACGAGTGATTCTCGAGAGTTTCGGGGGCTGCTAGTAGTATACTACACTACGCACTATAGACTATATATACGTAGACGAGTCTAAGGAAGGGAGAGAAAGAACAGAAGCCCAAGCTAGCTCTTTTATGTGGACCGTAGCTGTCTATTAATCCCTTCTGGCATCAGATATGAATGGACCAACTTTTTTTCCGAGCGCTTCCTTCTTGTATCTTTTCTCGTAGCGTACCCATATTCTCTTCTGTCTCTCTCTCGAAGCGTCCGTCGTCGTCCTCGAGATCGTCTTATATGTACAAATACATGGTGCGTCGTGTTCAAACAGCCGACGGTGCTGGTCCAATATTTGCCGACCAACTCCAATGCGCGTTGGAGACGGACCGTGCAAACATCACGCCGAGGTCCCTACGAAATGAACTTCTTCTTCCTTTCTCTTCTTCTTCTTCTTCTTTCTCTATCTCACTTTCCCTTCGAGCTACTATAAGAGCGCCCGATTCAATATTGAAGAACTTCTCTTTCTTTCTTCCTTTCACAATCCTACACTCTATAGACGTCTTGGAAGAAAGCGTCAGGCCGTCGACGACGACGACGTACTCGAATCGATATACATCTCCAACCGGTTGAAGAGACAGAAATTCACAATAGCGCGCACTACTGCAGCTAGACCAGCCTTTCTCTCTCTTTCTTTCTGTATTGTTTCACAATATCAACGGGGCGAAACAAAAGGATATTATCGTCTATGCCTATTTTTGGGAGGTCGTTGTGTCAACACGGAGCCCATTGAAGAAATCTCGGCATAAACTTGATGAAAAAATGGCGACATCTCGAAATTGATTCCATCAGATTTCTCTTCTTCTTCTTTCTTTCTCCAGAAACTGTTTTGTTTGTCTCTGCCAAGAGTCTACGACTGAAGAAACGACGTCGCTGGAATCTCCGGCAGCGCTATTATTCCGCCCACAAAGCTATTTCGGGCCGATCCGTCATCATCAAGTTGCGCGTTGTTATCCGACTTGTGCGCGAAATCATTTGTCTCTTACGTGCGGCAGGACAAAACTCCCCCTTTTTCTTCCTCCTTTTTGTCGAAAAATTGGGAAATAACACAGACAAGAAAAAAAGAAAAATCAAAGAAGAGCATCCCGACACGCACGCAACGACATTGACAACAACAACGAACCCCGCGGCACACGCTTGTCTTCCCCCCTAATATATTCCAATCATTCCATTGACACGAGCCGGGGGGTTTTCTCTATCGTTGCGACGGCGGCGGCAGCAGCAGCGGGCGTGTGCGTGACACGTTTTCTCAAAATAAGTTGCCAGTTCTTCTTCTTCTTTTTCTTAGCGGGGAAGGAATTATTATTATTTTTTGAAAATAGAATTTAAGAAAAAAGTAGCTCAAAAGTAAAAGAAGGAAAAAAAAAATGAGTGGACCAACGCCCCAAAGGACTTTGTCGTTGTCAGTTATATGTCTAAGCTTTTTCTCTCTTTCCCGGCTGATGTGTGGTTCGGTGTACATATGAAAGCCTTTAGCACCTTTTCACAGTGGGCTCATCAGCTGCTTTCCCATCGGTACATTAACAAAAACGGTAAGGAAACATACACAGCCGCGGCCGAACCGCTTTCAACTGTCAGAAATCTCCTCCCTTTCCAGAAGTCTCTTAAACCGACCGCGTGATTCAAAGCGGGAAGAAGAAGAGGGTGGAAGGAGAGAGAGAGAAAAAAAAAGAAACAAAATAAAAATGGGAACACTTGGGCCTTCTGTGTCTGTGGGAACTAAAAGTTTAAGAAAAATTTTCTTCGTCTTTTAAAAAAAATAAAAAGCCAGAGAGAGAGAGACTGGTGAATGGCACAATCAACACTAGTGAGTCCATCTGCTTTCAAAAACGAAAGAAAGAAAGAATATTACGCGTAAGTGTTTTGGTGTTGCTCCTTTTCTCACCGTAAATCGGCAGGGATATATAGCGCAGGAAATGATTTGAATAGGAAATAATGACTGAAAACCCCCAAAGGAAATTCTCTTTAGCCGGTTAACGAGATCGCCCACGAGACGATCGCCTCCTTAACGAGGAAAGAAAAATAGGAATAACCGTTAATGGGCCCGATGGCGAAATTCACCAAGTGAAAAGAGTTAGCTAGCTAACAGCTAGTCGAAGAAAAACACAATCGAACGAACGAAGCAGACAGCCACAAAAAAAAAGAAGAATACTAACAATCATCGAGGAACTTTTGATCCCATTCTGTTTATTTCGATTCGAATCGCTTTCGCCCTTTCCCACGACGATCGAATCTGGCGCTATAACTTGTAGAACGCGGTCGTAGAAAACTTGTAGCAACCACTGTCGAGGTATTCCGTCTGTGATCGCATCTTCTCGCTCCAGCGCCAACGAGCGCAAAAAAACTTTTGCTCGTCCTCGCGCACCACTTGTCAACTTTCTCACCGCTAGCAGCAGGTATTCAGTATCGTCCCAACTTGATCTTCCCTTCTACCAGATCTTTGACGATAAAGTAGCCAAGGAGAAAGGGAAATATATCGTTGCGCTACGTGTTTTGCGTCGATTGCGTGCAGCAGCAGCACACCTTCATCGCTTTTCTCTCTCAGGAATTAGTAGAACTTGTACCAAACATCTCAGGAACTTTGAGACGAAACTTTTTCTTCTCTTTTTTCTTTTCTCTTTCTTCACTTCAGTTAGAGCTGTGTGTGTGTGTTCGGTAGTTAAAGCTCAGAATCTTCTCTATATACATTTCAACTTGGGTCTTATATACAACACAAGGTCCGGTTGTTAACACGAAGGGCACGTCCCAATCAGTATTTAGCTCCATAGGCTAGTAGTAGTCGACGAAGAAGAAGAAGAAGAAGTTGTAAAGCGTCCGGGGGCATTCCGGCATCTCTTTCAAAATACAAATAATAATAAAAAGATAGGCGACGCCGAGATTCGTCTGCCGTTGGTCCGATACTACCTGGGCATCAGCGCTGCTGGATTTGTTTTTATGACGGAATATCGAGACTGTGAGGACAACATCGGGTTAATTGCGGCACTTGTACAAACAGAGCGTCAATCTGTTGACGCCGAGTTCTTCGCTTGGCGGTTGTTTCTTTTTCTCCCCTTTTCTATCCGCTGCTGCTCTTTCTGCCTCGGACTGGAAATAGCTCACGAGTGGAAGAGAACTAGAGAAAGAAGAAAACATTCCTCAGCAGAGCGACGACTTCCTTCCTTCTTCTTGTGTGGCGTCCAGAAAATGCTGGAAATGTTACAACGACACGGGGAATCTGCGTTTTAAATGGCGAATTGCGGTTTTTCTCGGGGCTTGGAGCTGTCGCCCCCATTCTTCCGTCTCATTAAGTGATGGATCGCCTCTCACAAGTGACGTACCGACACGTTTCACCCGTCTTGCCCGTCCCCCTTCGCACATACGACGACGTCGACGTTTCCTTCTATTTTTAAACAATCGACACCTCCACCACCGGTCGCGTTTCCTTTCTCCAAAACAACAGTCGGACCAACATCTTCCTGGGGCCGACGACTCTCTCTCTCCCGTCGATCACGTCTATCGATATAAAGATGAGCCCGCGACTCGTGTAATTGATCCGTGAGTGAAAGTTGATGGCTTGTCGGGATAGGACGCGATGGAGGCCACCGGCGTCGCTAGGAAAAATCACGGTGCTGCCGTTGTTTCAAACCAATCAAAAAGGGCTGTTGATTGCCAAGAGGTGCTGATGGACTGTAGGAGACTAGACTAGAGAGATGAAAACAACAGGGCCTTGAGAGAAAGAGAATTGAAAAGAGCCGGAGACAAATAGAAAGAAGAAGAAGAGGGGAGAGAGAGCGTCTCGAACGAGGACAATTGAATCAACGCGGGAGAACCTTTCAATTCTTTTTCTTCTTCTTTTCTCCCCTCTCCATCCACTAGCTGTTCCCGCGGCGATAGACAGAAGCATTATTCAAGATTCGCGCCTCTCTCTCTTTCTCTTTCTCTCTTCTATTTTCGATCACGACGTCTATACCATTCGTGATTGAATTCCCGTTGAAAGGACCGTCGAATGGAAAATCGATGAAGAGGACTCGTGTATACCGAGTTATACCATCCACTAGAAAATGATTGTCTCCCTCAGAAAAAAAGAAGGAAGAAAAAGACAATGTACCTGACAATTCCTTTTTTTTACAAGCTCTCTCCCGGTGCACGCTGAAAAAAGAGAAAAAAAAGAATAGAGTCGACTACTGGCAATATATAAAAGAACTAATAGCACACTGGTGGTGGTTTTCTACTTCCATTTTAGCATTCTGGACACGTTCCATGTTTTGTTTTTCTTTGGGAGCAGCAAAGTTATATAGATTATATAGCTATTTCCATCTCGCGGGAGCACCGGGCCGTTATAGCTACTATGCAAGGTAGTAGAGCCGACTACTACTATATACTCCTGCCTTGTCCTCTGTTTGAGAAAGAGAGAGATGGAGGGGCTATAAATTCATCAGCGCAAGACAATGCGTGTGCGGTCGCCGGGAGTCTGTCTGTCTCTGTCCGATGGAACCGCTACTACACTACACTATGCTCATGAATTCGTTATATATACGGCAACCGTGCGACACGTCCCCGCCAAGCCCACCCTACTACTACCTTCGTGACTGATCTACTTTTTTTTCTCTTTCTTTCTCTCTCTCCCAGGGACGGAGCACTTTGTATTATCAAGGACCGGACCCTTTAGTGCGCTGTTGGAATGCCCATTCGTCCACCTGGAGACTCTGGTCGCGGCTCCATATAACAGAGACAACAACCCAAACAGTCGAAAGAAAAGACTAAGATGGCTTTGCCATTCAAATAACACTAGAAGGCCATTCTTTATTCCAGACGATTCCGTGGAATGGAGGGACCGCGCGGGTCGCCAACCCGAGCGACTGAAATGAGCCGGGAAAATAAGGAAGCGCATGCTGTCTATAGGCTCGTGTAGACTCTTGGGGATATGTATATATATATATAGGGCTAGCCGGCAGTCTAGCTATCAAAGTATCTCAATGTCGTCTGTTTTATACGTGCTGGCTATTTCTCTTCTTTCCTTGCCGCTCTGCCGCCGCCGCCGCTACCGCCGCCGTATAATTCCCGCGTGAGCTTCTTCTTCTTCTCTACCTAGCGGGCTGTACGATTGGGGGCTTCGTGTGGGATTTCCCCAGTGACTCGGCCCCACCATCTTCCCCTTTATATATATCTAAAGTTATTGGCCTGCTTCCTCTTTTTTTCTTCACTCGTCTACTACCAGTACATCTTTGCGGGGGGATGCGGGGGCGCCATATACACAGCGGACGGGCCATAAGGGGTTACACCGTTGCTCCAGCCTATTACCCTATTCTCTCTATGTATATACATACGACTGCGAGTAGTCTAGTACTACTATAGTCTGGTCGAGCAGAGTATAGGCTATAACTAACTACTATATATCTTTATTAGCAACAGGATATAGCTGCCCAACGGCGGCTAGATCACTCTATCTCTTTGGTAAATGGCTTCATTTAAGAGTTGTCGGGGAACCGCAAAAAGCTCATGAGCTGGACGATTGTATCAACCTAAACGGTCTCCCTTTCTTTTCTCTTCTCTTTTTTTGTTTTCATTCAGGATACATCGTCGGCGTACTTACTTGCCTCTTTTACTTTGTTAGGTCTACAAAGCTCGTTCCGACCCTGTAATAACTAACGCAATAGACACACACAGCACACGCAAGATAGCCTCGTAAAAAGTCGAACGCTCACTTGCGGGACCAGTCGTCTTTTGTTTTCGTAAACAGGATATTGTCTGTTTGTTCATCCTCTACTACCAGCACTAGACGAAAGTTTTTTTTCTCTCTCTCGGTGAAACTAACGTTCGGCTTATGTCGAACAATAGGGGAGGCCAAAAGACCTGGATTGTCATCGGCAGGTTAATTATAGCCAGCAAAGTTGAAGGTGGCGATAGGGTGGGGGCGAGCCGCAACAACAGCAGCAGCACAGAGGGCGTGTAGCAATTAAACTTTTTTTCCTTTCCAGTGAATCACTACGTACTAGTCGTACTGTGTGAGAAAAAAAGGGGCTCCATCCGCCTCCCTCTCGGTCGCAATTGGCTCTGTTCTATCGTAAAAACTGAAAGAAATCGGAAGGGGGGTGATGTGCGCGGTCGAGTTTTCTACTCTATAGAGACACTAAAGGTGTACGTATACGTAGTAGACAGAACTTGCACAACGAGTCGTGGGAAAATAGCGAAAAAGAGGCATCGAAATCCGGCCGAAAGCATATGGAAGCTAAATGTACTTACGGTTGGGGGTGCGCGCGCGCCCCCGCTGCTTCGCCTATTGTTCACTTCCGCCGCCCGCAATCAAACAATTCCGTATATAGTGTTGTATACGTCGGTTATTCATTCAACAACATACTGCACCACTACAATCATTCTGTTCCTCTATTCCCTTTTTTTTCACACGTCAGACTTCATTACATTTACGCGCCTAGTCTAAAGTGCCACCATTTAAATCAAACAACCGGAAAAAAGTTTCCTTTTTGGCTGTGCAAATGAAATTCCGGTCGGACTATGATAATCGCGGTGGAAATACCCCGTTGTGACGCATCCTAAATGTATAATTAGCTCAATTGGGAGCAAGTGAGGTCATCACCATCTGATCTGAAAAAAGAATACTTTGAGAAAAAAAATCCTTAGAGTGTGCAACGGTTCGGAGCAGAAAATTCGATCTTAGGGATCTACAATAGCTTCAGTCCATTCAATCAACAGGCAAATAACAAATAAGTATAGCATACTAAAATTTACAATAAATTATATGCGAAAGAGCTGAAAACGGACATGGTTATTAACTGTTTGTACACGTGTCGTCTGCTAGTGCTACTGCAAAAGTGCAATAGAACGACACGTCGTCTGCAATTCCTTAAAAATAATTAAATAATTTATTTGTTTCCGATCATTAAAAAAATTATCTTGTTAAAAATGTCGTTTTTTTAAATTAGAATTAAATGTCTGTAATTTCCCGAAGGGATTTTACGCACTTTGGTAAAACAATGCATTTCTTCTTTTTCCTTCCGCTGCACGGCGCTTTGATTAATGACTGCAGGCGTTTCAACCATGGTACATAACAATGTCATAACGTCTCAATTTCATATTGAATGTTATTTTACGTGTTTGAATTTTATTATGGCGCAATTGAAATATGTGAACTTTTTAAGTTCAATGAAGTGATGGCTTTTATTGGTATCTAAATGTATATTTGTTTTAACTAGCTCATGTTCCAGCATAACTATTGATGATTTGAGTTTTAACGTGGTTCGTAATACAAATTTCGGGTAAATTAGTCGACTTTTACCAACCCACCTTAACCAACAGAATCCGTTCGCCATTTAATCTATTATGTGGGATGATGCTATCGGATTCTGTTGGTTACTCTGTCTAAAATAAAAAATAATGTTGAAAACTTCAGGTTTTTGCGTATTAAAAGTCTGCTAATGGAAAACAGCGTAATCCCTATTTCTTCCCTGAAATTTGAATAAAATTTAAAGGACTTCGCCTAAAAATTCCCCAGACCCGTACGTTCTTGAATGAGATGGTCATTATAGAGGAAAGGGTTACTTGTTGGCAACACGGCCAGAGCCAGAGTGTAACCAGTTTTTAATTAGTGTAAATACACCGTTGTGACATATCCTAATAGTATAATACTAATTACTATAATTAGCTCAATAGGGAGCAAGTGAGGTCACCACCATCTGATCTGAAAAAGAATACACTGAGAAAAAATCCTCATAGTGTGTCCAACGGTTCGGAGCAGAGAAATTCGATCGTCGGGCTCTGTTAGCTGGCCATGCCGCTTCTGTTCCAGTCTTGCAGCAGGCCCTGTATATACAAACAGAGACTGGAGCCATTGATTAAAGCGCTTCCAAAACAAGCAAACAAGAGACTTCTTCTTTTTCTTTTTTTCAAAAGAGAAGAAAAGACGGCCCTAAAAACCAGAAACCGAGAAAATATACAAGATCCGGCTTTTTTCCTTTTTTGCTTCTTCTTGTCTTTTCTTTCGTGTTTTTACACTGCCGGGGAGAGAGAAAAGGAAGGAAGTCGGTCCGTGTGGAACATCTTGCGCTCCATTCAATGCGGATGCCTCCAGCTCTGACTGCGCGCGAGCCTAAATTTGTGCTCGCCGAGATAAAAATTGACAATCAATAAACATTGTCGTCGTTTTTAGGATAGTTCCAAAACGGGGTCGCTATGACGACCGGGGAATGAAAAAAAGAAGAAGAAGAGGATGGCCCACGCTCCCTGCGGTGCGTCATACATACAAGGCGTCGAAGCAGAGTCCCATATCTTCCGGCGGAACGCGTCGCTCGGTCGCCCCGCTCATCCATCAAAGCCAAACCGTTCATATCCCTGTATGTATGTATGTATATGTGTCTACTGCTGTTGCTGCGGTGCTGGCGCGCTTCTTCTTTGACATGAAGGCGGCTCCAGTTGCCTCATTAAGATTGGGACCTTTTACTGCTTTTGGCCTGTCGCAGTCAAACTAGATTCCCTGCGACGACGAGCCAGCTTCTTTTTGCAACAGTGTAGTCAGGATTTCCTGTCTCTGCTGCTGCTTGCGCCCCCCAAGAAAAATAAATAAACTTCCCCAGGAGCAGCAGATAACCTCCGACGGCCGTGTCTAAACAAACGGTGCGTCGTGAGGGCGCTATAAGATCCATCATATGGCGTGTCGTAGTCATCCTCCTCTTCTCGTCTTACTACACTACGATACTACCCTTAAAGCCCGCAATGGGCGCAAACAGGGTCGCAACATGTTGCATTTGACAGTTGCATCCACCACTACACAGGGCCGGTCAAAGTTACACAACAGTTAAAGTGACCTAAAGCAGACGTGACTGGCCCAACAGCACGCGGATATCTCGGCTGGATAGCCGTCGCTGCTACCGCTGTCTCCTAACTCTTAAGGTCAATATTTGTCTCTTCGTCCCCGTGTCCCCCACTCGTGGATAGTCTAGAGATAGCCGTCTCTTCTTCATCTCTTGAGCACGACTTTTTCTTAAACATTTACAAGTATTGTGGGGTTTCATCTTCTTCAGTATATACCTTGATGTGTCTGGCGTAGTGAGCACGAGTCCCCTGCACAGTCTAATACGATCTTTCTATTTAAACTTGCAGCTTCAGTCGCGTGTTCAAACAAAACCACCAGCTCCTCTCCTGGCAGATCCGCTCGGTGGGAACTCGGGGATTTTAAATACCCTCTAACTTTGCGGTGCACATCCTCTGCAGTGGAGCGCTTAGTCTCCCCCAACTGGGCAATTAGTTAACGACGTAACGTTAAATAATGGAAAAGAGAAAAGTCTGAAGTGGGGGGTTTTCAGAAGTGGGTTTTATGCTATCAAGTAGTGGCGGGGGATAAAATATGCGTCATAAATAACTCATCAGTCTGAATTAATGGGTTCGTGAGATCACTCGAAAAACTCGCAGGCTGATGCAGCAACAGCGCACGGAAGCTATGAAACTATTCCAAATAGCTTGTTATAGCTGATATAATGGCCCTTGAGCATCTCTCGGATGGTTTGTATTATGGGATGTTTGACGGGCTTGATGAATGACACCCCAAACTCTGTTCGACTGGACTCTTTTTTTTTCTAGATTTAACTTTTGACAAAACAAAACAAGAAAAGAAAACAAGAAAACTTGTGTTGTGAAAAAGAGGCAAAATGGAGTTAAGTAAGGGCTTTGGACGCGTCAGCTCATTCCATATTCTCAACCCATCGTGTCGGACGTATTTTATCTTCTTTTTTCTCCTTCCTCCAGTCTCAGACAGTTCTAGCAGACAGTTCCATTTTCTTTTGTCTCATCTCGGACCAAATCCAGCATCAAGCCTCTTGTCGTCGAACTATAGGAATTTCTTATTTATATATATATACCTAGACTAGTCCGGCTCAACATTTTCGATGCAGGCGACTCTATCATGCTGTTGTTTTTTCCTTCTTCTTCTGTCATTCGAGGCAGAAAAAATCATCACCGTCTCTTTTTTTTGTTCAATTCTATTTTTTTACAGTCTGGTCTTATCTGCAAGGTTCCAGCCGGGCCAGCTCTACAGAATATATACTATTTGCCCTATCAGAATAGCACCAAGTTTGAACAGCCACTATAGTAATAATAGTAACGGTTCGTCATCTCGTTTGCGGCGCGCCACGATAATCATTGTGATTTAAGGATACGGACGGCCAAAGTAGCGCGTGTGCCCACCGCTCTCTCTCGCCCGCTTCTATACCTATATATATTCTTTTTGGCTCATCAATCAAAAGCCCGTTTCTTATATACAGCCGCATCGGTATAAGGCCGTCAAGAGTACATAAATAGATTAATCATAATGATTCGTCCGCTTGGCTGGAATCGATCCAGAACACACATCCAGCAGTATAGCAGCAGCATCAGACCCCTAAAGCGCAAAGATCTGCTGCCGCTGCCGCTGCTGAATAAGTTTTGACACACAGTGGTGCGCACAGCATCGATCGACGTCTGCGATGATGATCCGCCGCATCCAGTCCTCCTTCATCCATCCCTCCCTCGCCCCTTGCATCATTACATGCATGGCAAGTTTTGAATCATTAATCCCCGAAATGAATTTCCGTTCCCCTTTATACGGCGATGGATAAGATATGATGTTTATAAATACAGAAAGGGAAAGTTTATCCGAGAGAAACCGGAGAACTCTGGCTCGAGCCAGGGAACTGCGCCACCCCCTCGGACGCCATATATATATATGTGAGCAGCGCCGATGTAAACCGACTGTTGCATGATTGATTTAGCGTCGAGATTAAAGCTCGATTTTCACAAACGAAAGCGACGCCAGAGCAGACGGTTAAATGCGCTTTTGTACGACCGCAGTCGGTTGGCAAAACAGCGCGGCTCTTTTGCGCGTTAGGGAAATAAACAGGTACGTTCGACGACAGAGGAGAGAATCGATCGATTTCCGACCCGTATTTTTCCCTCGCCTTTTTGTGGGGTGGAAAAAAGAGAGGAAGAGTCTTGTAGAACAACGCGCTGACAGTTCGACTCTTTCAGTTACTCATCTGATCGGTCGATGCTGGGGGAATAGAGAAAAGAAAGGTGGTGGCAGACGGCGCCACTGACGGAACTGTGCCCCCCCTCCCTCTATAATAGGCGCCGAAGGAGTCGGGACACCTAATGAGACGAACTGCTGCTGCCGCGCTCTTATTCCCAACAAGATCCCAGCCGACGAGATTCTTCTCATCTCCCTATATAACCTCCTCTTCGCTTTCCTCTTCTTTTAGTCTCTCGCAGACGGCAGATGGAGCCGATAATACAAGACGAGAGAGAGAAAAGAGGCCCAACAGGATGAGAATGGAAAGAAGAAGAAGAAAGAAAGAAGGGTAGGTTATATAGACTCTGTCACACGTGCTGCCGACACGCGGGATATATAATGAATCGGAATTAACCTATTCTTCTCGTCAGGCGGGCGGCTGATGCTGCCTCGATTCGGCTGGGCGGCGGCGTCTTCTTTATTATATCGCATGGAAACAGCCCCAAAAAAATAGAAGAGAATCGAAAGCGCGCAGCTGGGCCATCGCTTCGATTCTAAAAGAACCATCCACTTTCTCTATTCTACCTTGTGTTTTCTTCTTGTTTTTTTTTGTTGACTGTTTTTAATTAGACAAGTCAATCCATCACTCTGACATCGACTATTAAGAAAGAGCGTGCGCTCACCCGCTGTTGGTACGGCTGGGAATGAATCTGATGATCCGCAATCACGGCCCTTGATTGCAATCAACCGTTTTTTCCCCTCTCTCTCTGGCGCGATAGCCATCTCATATATCTTGTGCGTAGGGCGCGCGCGGGGGAGGTGGTACACCTTCATTTCTCGCTTTCCTTTTCGTTGAGCACACAAAAGGTTTTTTCTCTTCTTATTCTTCTTTTCCATCTTGGCGTTAAATGGAAAGGAGAAAGATTTAGCGCTGGCTCGTTCCCATGGTCAACTCCGACAACAATGTCTCACCTAGGGGAGAAACAAGAATTTCTTCTTTTTTGAATGCAACGCACAAAAAGCGGAGCTTTGTTGGTTTTAAGGGAAAATCCAACAGCAACAGCGGAGCAAAGGAAATGTGGAAAAAGTCGCTTTTATAGCTTCATGAAGGTTCCCTGAATGATGATTATGTAATGTTTGATTTGGTGTGATTTAAATAAAGAACAAGATTTTAAATTGTAAACGAGATTTGTATTGAAGGACTTACGAGGCAGGATACAGAAGACAGCACTCAACTTATCGGGGTTTGGGGTGAGTTTATATAAGGAGGGGTAGGTTAGGGTGTGGTCGAAGTTTCATCCCTGAGGGATAGAAACTTCGACGGGTTTCCAGGGTGGTGGTGCAATCATTGCACCATCACCCTGAATTAGGGTAAGGAATTCGGGGTTACAGGGAGAAACAGGTTTACGAAAACATCCTACGTGACTATTGTCACGTAGACCATTACACTCCTTCCCCTTTTCCAAAATTGGACCATATACCAAAAAAACAGGTCATAATAAAGCACTACAATAAAAGAAAAGACTACGTGCAAACATTTTTTTTAATTTTTTTTAAACTTTACTTTTTTTTTCCTTTGGTGCGTCCATGGCAGCGTCCCATTCCGCACCTATCCAATCTTGCTCCGCTTTTTTTATGCGGGCAAGCTCTTCTCGCATCCGGTTACTCCGGATGTAGCTTTCTACGTTGTACTCTTCGATGATCCTTTTCCTTGTGGCCGCCGCTACTTCCACAGGTATCGGAGGTAGTGGGGGAAGTTTCTGAAGCTGTAGCTCGATGTTCCACGGGCGTCCTATAAAAGGAGGGGTGGAGGGTCTTCTTTTTTCTTCTTCTTGTCTTTGTTTCAAATCGATCCAGTAGTTTTCCCAATACTCTTCTTCTTCGCTGTTTAACGAGCTAAGCTCGTCGTCGTCTTCTTCTTCTTCTTCGTCTTCTTTGCCTTCTTCTTCTGCTTCCTCTGCAACTTCTTTCACTTTTTCTTCTTTTTCGGCCTTCTTTTCTTCTTCTTTTCCTTTGGGTGTCGCTCCTTCTTCCTCGTAGTAGGCTCCGGATAAAATGTGGGATTTGCCACGTCCCAACCCATATTGTGGGGTGGAAGTGGTCACTTCGTCGCTCGTGGTGACACTGATCGTCACCACACAGACGTCTTTTTGTGATTGAGACATGTCTGTTTTTTCTTCTTGGTTTGATTGTTGGATGTGGAGTGTCGTGTCTTGGGGTTGATTGGTTTATATAGGGGTAGGATGAAGGTTAACATCAAGGTTATTAGGAAAATCTTGTAGTTACTAAGGGTATTCAAGTAAGGGTAAACAACTTTTAACTGCTGTAGGGAAGGGTGGGTTAAATGTACGAATAAGGGAAATTCCTTTTTCAGTGCTGATTTTTTTTTTTTTTTTTTTTTTTTTTTTTTTTTAATGTGAATTTTAGTTACTAAGGGAATCTACACATTTAATATGGAGGGAATATTTGCTTACATCGTATTTGGATCGCAAGGGCAATGATCTTCCCAAACGAGTCCTTTACCTACGACGTAGCTACAATGTTTATGTGAGTGTGCGATTTCAACAGGAGGGACATTTGAAACTACTGGAGGGTTATGACTGGAGGGCATGATAGATGTTAGCATTGGGGAAACAAGTTCGATGGGGGCATCTTGTCTATTTCGTTGCAAACGTCTACGTTCTAAGAAGTCGTTAAATAGTTTTAAAAGTTTTGGAAGGGGATTAAACAAAATTAAAAGTCTAACTGTGATAAGAAATAACACAAAGCTAATTACTGAAATGACAATGATTTTTAAGTACTTGGTCCAACTAAACATTTCTCCAATTTTACTTTCTTGTTTCTTATTCATGACCAAGTCTGAGAGGGAGTTAGTATTTGTGTCTTGAATTCGACCAATTAAATCGTTTAAGACGTTTAATTGCTCGAGATCTGAAATAGTATGAGCGGGGTGGGCATGTGAAGCATAGTCGTAATCTTTTAAGGGTAGTTCTTCAAAATGAGATAATAAATTTAAATTTGGAGTGTGAATGTTTGGCTTTTGTTCAATCCAATCATTCCTTTCTGTGTTATGGACCCAATGATAAGTTTTTCCGTTCAAGTTTACTAAATTTGATTTCCAAAAACATTTTGAAAAAGGATGTAAAGACCATCCGTCTGTTCCAATTGTATAATTTTTACTATTAAAAATGGTAAATGGCTGGAAGCCACAACGAGTTTCTACTGCGGTGATGTTCAATCTTTGTTTCTTACATTCCTGTAGCAACAGAGATTGACCAAGACCTTGAATTCTTGAACAAACGGGTAACTGCAGTGTTGATGCTGCGAGTAGTCCATTTGTTTGAGACAATGTTATAGCCTGTATTCGTCTAATGGTTGATAGTTGGCAATACATTTGCCTAATTTCCTCAGCAAGTTTGTTTTCTTGATCAATCACGATTCCAGCTTTAAACTGTTCGTGTAACGGAGAAAGCAAACCTTTAACTAACTCTGGTAATTGGTTTAATAATGCACTAGAGTTATTTGCTTCTTCGTTTACTATAATCTTTTTAGTTGGTGTTTCTTTTGGGCGCTCTTGTTTAGCTTCACCTTCTGCCCTACTTTGTGTTGATTCTTGTCCCTTTAAACTTACAAGGTTAACTTTCGATTGGTCTAAACGGGTTTCGTCAATGGTCGATGCGCTCGGCGCATTAACTGGTTCTGTTCTCTCACTGGTCTCATCTACTACTTGTTGACCTTGATCGTTTGTTGACTTTAAAGTTACTTGTGATTCAGCTAATATTGCGGTTGAACGTACTGTGACTGGTTCTATTCTATCTACTTCATCAAAATTTTGAAGAGTTTCTTTTAATGGAGGAGACTCGTAATCTCCGTATTCGTAACCTAATTCTTCTTGTGCGGGATCATTACTTCTCGGGTTTACTACGTGACTCTCGTTATGAGTAGTCTTGTCTGAGCTGTTTTGTCGTTCTATGAGAGTGAAATTTTCTAATTTTATAACGTTTTCGGTTGTCGCCTGTGTTGTAGTAGTCGTAGGTTTTACAGTAGTCGTAGTAGTCGTTGGAATTGTGGTAGTCGTTGGGTTAGTAGTTTGACGGGTTGTTATTTGTGTTGTGGTTGATAGAGTGGTTGTAGTGGATTTTTGGGTTGAAGTAGTAGTTGAAGGTTTTGTTGTAGTAGTCGTTATGGGTCTGAATGTAGTTCTGGTACCGGTTGTTGTGGATTTTGGGTTTGTTGTGGTTGCAATTGTTGAGGGCATCGAGGTTGTTGTACTATGGGTAGTTGTTTTGGTCGTGACTGTGAGTGGAGTAGTTGATTTTGTTGTTGAAATTTGAGTACTAGTTGTTGTGGATTTAGTGGTTGTGATTGTGGGTTTACTAGTAGTGGTAGAACTTGTGCTAGTGGTTGGTTTGGAAGTAGTTGAAGTCGTTGTAATTTGTGTTATTTTAGGAGTCGTGGTACTTTGTGTAATTGTTGGTTTAGTGGTTGTGGAACTTTGTGTGGGTTTAGGGGTATTTGCCTTTGTAGTACTTTGTATGGTTGGCTTAACTATGGACGTAGGTGTTGGGGTAAAATCGGGTGCGTCGAATTCTGTGTCAGTGTGTGATTCAAATGCCATACGATTAAGGATTGTAGGCATTTTCGGCAAGGGCATGTTGAAAGTGATAAAAATATTACGCAGTTCACGGGCTCTATCGGCTGTTAAAAATGGTTTTGTCGTCGAATTGAGTAGCATCGGGTTATAAAACTCGAATTGCCATTTTTGTCGTCGTAACTTTTGGTCTTCGCCACAATCGCCTAAGTGGAGTAGTTTCGTCAATACGGTGTGTTGTAGGCATTTCCCAGAATAAAGTTCAATAAATTGTCCGGTTTGCATGTCTCTTCCGAAAAGAGAACTGTGCTCGTTGCATTTGCCCAAATTTGAATCGGTTTCGTTGACGGAAAGGCATTTATTAGTGCCAAATAATCTAATTGTAAAATCTGCTGAGTATTCGAAATTTTGTAAAGGTTCGTCATCGAAGCATGATTTTAAGAATATTCCATCTTTGTTGTCGGTACTCGTTACACAATGTTTGTTATGTTTGTTTCTTTTGTTAATAAGTTTTCCCCAGAAATAAACATTATCTATGTCCTGAATTGTCTCTGTATCTGCGCTTCTAAGTTCATTGGTTGTAAATTCTAAATCTTCTAAAGAGGGTAACGGATTATTTCTAAGAAATTCCGGATTAATGTTTATATTTTCAATTTTCCAAGTTTGAATGTTTCGATTATTACTGGAACACGGGTTTAAGATGACTCTACGTTCTTTTAACATTGGGTCTTCGATTCTACTAAGGACTCTAGTTGAAGCTGTGAGACATAGATTACTATTGATTTCTACTATAAGATGTTCAGAACTATCGATTAACCATTTAGATTTACTATATTGGCATTGTAGTAAAATAACTGTTAGATCGGGCTGAGCTGTAAAGCATAGGTCTGAATTGGTTTTTCTAATTGTTCTATTTGTTAAGTACTCGAATGATTGAATATTGGGGTCTTGTAATTTCCCATTTGAACTTTGGAATGATGGTGTAAAAACTCTAGTGGTTATATATAGTTCAGTGCCAGGTAATGTCGCTGATAGAAAATAATCATCTGGGTCTACTGGTTTAATCGACCCCATGCGTAAATGTTATCGTACCGTTTTCTGTTTTCCTTTAAAGCTAATTCATTTAACGCTTGATCATAAGTCTGGATATTTCTACGTCGTCTAAAGTGATTAAAAAGGGGCATTCCTAAAGCTATATAAGTGTTTGGAACTCCTATTACTTTGTATGTATTATTTATAGTATTACATATGGATCCAATTTGAGTTTCGAATAAAATTTCTAATTGCCTATCTTTGTCTACTAAGCGCCCATATTTTTGGCCATCTACTTTTGTTTTTGATAGTTTACCATTACCAGCTATGATTGTTTCAGTACCACAGTTTAATTCTGGGCCTGTTTTAGGCTTATGCCAAACTATTGTGTTATGATTAAATACAAATTTTTCATCTCCTACGCTAACATTGTGGTATCCAAATGGTGAAATTATAGGACCATTGGGAGTTTCCTGACGCAAAGTTATCTCGTGAGCTAAACAGTTTACTACGGAGTATTCACGAATTGTATTCCAACTTCCTTCTCCTTTCGGTTCTTGTACAAAGCTATAGGTCTTATCGTTTTTCAGAATTCGATTGCCTGCGCAAGTCAGACTGTTGACCATATCCCAACATTCTGACTGGCTAACTTCTCTCGTGGTGTGAAAGTGTTCTGTATCATAAGAGCCTATCCAGAAAGAACCTGTTATACGCTTCGTAAGTACCCATTCGGAACAGGAAAGTCCTGTCCAAGCTAAATTTGTTGTAAGTTTTGTCATTATTTTATATTTCGCGGGTTTTTTAGCTTGCATTGGGTAATCTTCATGTGGTTGTGAACAATATTTCGGGTCGGTTAAATCTAAAAGTCCTCTAGTACTAGGTTTACTACAATCGCACGCGGTCATGTAGATAGATTCCACGGTTAGTGAGAATAAGATTATGAGTAGACTTACATATAGGGTTGGGCTCGCCATCTGTATAAAACAGAAATATTTTTAGAATCGTCTTGTTGGACGAGTTGATTGTCGTAGATTGTATCTCGTTGTAGTCGGTGGTGTAGGACTTCGAGGTCGATATGACCTGAAGTTGACAGTAGGTCGTCTGATTGGTCTAGGTATAGCTGTTGGATTCAGGTATTTATTCTCGTGCATTTCATTTTGTCTCCATTGATGATCGTTAACAACGACACTGAAGCCATAGGGTAATTGGCTTCGTATTGTCCTTATTTCATCCATTAATCTGTAGTCTTGAGGTATGCTTGACCTCGTGTTGTACGTATGTGGTATAGCGCTACGGGCATCATTGTATGCTTGTACCGGTTGTCTGTATCGCCTGACGGGCTGTCTGGGTTGTATTTCCCGTCTGTTATTTTCTTGATTTATTTCTCTTTCTCTCTCGGTCTCATTCCTTCTTTTAACTCTCTCGTGACTTTGTCGCGTTGTAGCCGTAGGGTATGGTAATGAATGACCTTGGCGCTCCACTGTCTTTGGTGGGCGTCCTCTTCGTTTTGGTTGTTGTTGCTTTTCATTAGTTGCTTGCTGTCCCATTGATCGCTCTGCTTCTAATGGTTTTTGTGGAGCAGGGGCAGTATTTTTCCTCGGGCGACCTCTGCGCTTTTTCTCAATTGGGACTGTTTCTACTTTATTTTCTACTTCTTGCGATTGCTCGTCTTTCGCTGGATTATTAGAGTTATCGGTCGTAATGAACTTTTTAAGTCTATTTACATGAACTACAAAACGACTTTTCCTTCTAGATTCTGTTGTCTCTATCTCATAATTTAATGGAGAAAATTGTTTTATTATTACATAAGGGCCTATCCAACGATTTTGAAATTTTCCTGTCGTTGGTGGAGATTTTAATAGTACGATATCTCCTACCTTGTAAGATTGAATTTTACTACGGGTATCATAATGTTCTTTTTGCTTTGTTTGTGCCTTTAATAAATTATTTCGAGCGAATTCTAAAGCTTTTTGCCATTGCTGTTTGTATACTTCGTTATGATTCTCTGTCATTTGATAACGTCTACTAATTATATATTCGTTAGGCAATATAGGTTCTCTACCATAGAAAAGATAAAATGGCGTTTGTTTAAGAGTTGCTTGTTCAGTTGAGTTATAAGCTAATGTTACAAAAGGTAGATATTTGTCCCATGTTTCTGGTTCTTCATTGACATAGCAAGCAAGCATGTCACAGAGTGTTCTATTAAATCTTTCTACTAGTCCGTCTGTTTGTGGATGATAACTAGTTGTTTTTATTTGCTTAATCTTAAATAATTCACATATATTTTTAACTAAAATTGATAAGAAATTCGTTCCTTGATCGGTTAAAACGTTTTCTGGTGCGCCGTATTTTGATATAACTTCATTTACAAAGTGTGCTGCCACAGTCGGTGCTTTCTGATTCACCATTGGTATAGTAATAGCAAATCTAGAGGCATAGTCCGACAATACGAGAATGTACTTATTACCATTTCTACTTTCTTGAACTGGTCCTACTATATCCATAGCAATCCGTTCCCAAACTCGTTCGGCGGGTTGCAATGGTTGTAGCGGAGCCTTACTTTCCCCGGTTGCTTTCCGTTTTGCGCATGTCACACAATTGTTGACATGATCGACAACGGTCTGCTTCCATTGGGGCCAATAGTAACGTTTTTTAATTCTGGCTATAGTCTTTGCTATTCCCAAATGTCCTGCTAGCATGTGATCATGATTCAATTCTAAAATTTCTTTAACTCTATTCTTGGGTATAACTAAACGTGTTTCTTTATAAACTAATTCTCCTGTTTCTAAAACTTGATAATTTCCTGGACTGGTTTCTGGGTTCTCTTTTAAACTTTTTATTATTTTCGTACAATATTCGTCATTTCCTTGGTCAACTATCCAATTTCCTTCTGTCCCTTCAAGAGCAGTTACCAAAACGGGAGGTACTGGTATGCGACTAAGACAATCAGCGTTTTGATTCGTCTTGCCGGCACGGTATCCTATTTCAATATTATGCTCTTGAATTTTGAGCGCCCATCTGGCAAGTCTGCCAGCTGGTTCCACCTTGCTCATTAACCATTCTAAAGGCTTATGATCAGTGAACACGGTAAATTTACGCCCATATAGATAAGGTTTGAATACTTCTATCGCGTGTATTATTGCGTATGCTTCTTTCTCAGTTGTTGACCACTTCGCCTGTCTGTCGTCTAAATGTTTCGACGTATAGGCTATGACGACCTCCTGGTCGTCGGATCTTACTTGATCCCCTGACTGAGGTGGACCTTGTATCTGGGCTAACACTGCTCCTATCCCGTATCCTGAGGCGTCCGTATGGATGATAAATTCGCGCGTAAAGTCCGGATACCTCAGAATAGGCGTGGACGTGAGACAGTGTTTGATACAATTAAAGGCGTCCCTTTGTGAGTCCCCCCATTCCCAAGCTACATTTTTTCTCGTTAGCATCGTTAAGGGATGAGCTTTGTCAGCAAAAGCTCTTATAAACTTTCGGTAATAGCTAGCTAAGCCTAAGAAGGAACTTAACTCCTTCGAATTACGGGGTTCAGGATAGTCGATAATGGCTTTGACCTTTTTCTCGTTTGGCGCGACACCTTCGGTTGATACTACATGTCCTAAATAATCTATTTTATCTTTAAAGAATTCACATTTTTTCAGTTTCAATTTTAATCCATTTATGGCTAGCAGTCGAAATACGGTCGCGAGATGCTTGATATGATCATCTATCGATTTGCTAAATACGATAATGTCGTCCAAGTAAACTAAGGTTGATTGGTAAAGGACAGGTTTTAAAATTTTGTTCATCAATCTTTGAAAAGTGCCTGGAGCATTTGTCAATCCGAACGGCATTCGGTTAAACTCATACTGTCCGTATTCACAAATGAAGGCTGTTTTATGTTTATCTTCTTCTTCAATTTCAATTTGCCAATATCCACTAAATAAATCCAAAGTACTAAAGAATTTTGCTCCATGTAATGCGTCAATCGTGTCATCAATGCGTGGAAGTGGGTATCTGTCCTTAACCGTTGCCTTGTTTAACTGGCGATAATCAATACAAAATCTCATCTCCCCGTTCTTTTTTGGTACCATTACTACGGGAGCTGCGTATGGGCTCGTACTTTCTCTAATAATATGATGAGCCTCCATTTCGTCTATATGGCTTCTTACTACTATTTTTAAACTTTCAGGCGTTCTACGCAATGGTAAATTAATTGGTTTCGAGTTCTCTGTTGTAATCTTATGTTTAATGGCACATGCCATACCTAATTCGGACATTTTCTCTGCAAAAAGATTGCTATTGTCGAATAAAAGTTGTCTAACTGCTTGCAAATGTTCTTTCGGGACGTGTGGTAGATTAAACTTTTCCTCTGGTTCAATACGGATATTATATAAAGGTTGAACAGGCAATTTTAAGCTTTTAGTTTGCTCGTTATACTGATAATCAAGGCTTCTTTTTTTGTATTAATTACTATATCAAGATTATGTAGAAAATCTATTCCCAAGATACATCCTTCGTCTAAATGTTCTAATATGTAAAAAGTATGTTTATAATCATGTTGGTTAGATAATTTTATTTCTATTTCGTATATTCCTTTAACCTTGATTACATCTCCTGATACCGTTTTAAAGACAGGTTTAGTATTTCTGTTTTTGTCTACCAGTTTTTCGAAAGGTAGTTTTTTAAGTAAGCTTAAACTTATGAAACTAGCTGCGGCACCTGTATCTACTAATGCTTGTGCCTTAACATTATAAAAAGTGATAGGTATACGAATAAGTTGTGGAAAGGATTCAAGATTTATATGGTTAATGTTAATTTTTCGCTTTATTACTGGACCTAGTGCGCTGATGGCGCTGGCTGATCTTTTCTTGGAGCGTAACATTCTCTTTCTATGTGTCCTCTTTTACCGCAGTTATAACAGTCTTTATCTCTATTGTAGTTAACTCGGTATGTATTGGGACGTTCTTGACCGTTACGTGGTCCTGAGTTATTATTAGGGTAATTGTTTTGTCTGGGCCTATTGTTTCGGTAACCTGCGTTCGATTGTTGTTGGGCGTTGTACGGGTGATGGCTATACGTTTGTGCCGGAGGAGGACCGTAATAGGCAGGGGCTTGTGTTTGCTGTGGGTGTTGTTGGTTAGGATATTGAACAGGATGTTGAATATAAAACTGGTTATTCCAAGGAGGTGGGTAGGGATAAGACGCTTGATTCGAACGGTAGTGTGAGTTTGGACGGTTCTCACCGCGCGGGTTATTGTATCTCCCTGACCTTGATTGTCGCTCCCTATCTGGGTTTTGTGAGTTTATATTCGAATGGCCAGTACCTTGAGGCTGCGAGAAGCTGTTGCCTCGATTTCGTGTTTGACCGTCGTTAAATCGGACCTGGCTGTTTGGTCGACTTGGCCTTCGATTCCCGGATTTGTTGGAAAAGTTGTTAACTACGCCCACAGTTGTTTCGGGTTCTTTTTCCTGTAGATCAGGAGTAGTTTTATTCGTAGTCATCAGAATTTTAACTTGTTGTCGCAAGAGTTCAATTTCGGTCTCTTTATGTGCTAGTTCTTTTGTCAAGTCGTGTTTTGTGGTTACTGCAGCTACTACGGATTTATTTTTCTTTTCTTCATGGATTTCCTTATTGATAACTATACTTTCGGCAGTAAGTGCGATATCGCAAACTTCGTCGTATCCTGGGTCTTTGGTCATACGAGGCCATAACTCTTCTTTTATTTTTGGCAATAACCCATTTAACAAGATATTTCGCTTCTTTTCATCCCTCATTTTCTTTACACTTTTGCTAAGATCTATTGTTTCGTCCGAGGGGTTATCTGACAAGCTCGCTAATTTTCCGTATACGTCATCGAACATACTGTTGATTCCGGAAATGAAAGACTTTGTTCGCTGCCCTGGTAATTGAGCTAAATTATGAAGGGTGTTCTTTAGTTTATCGATATCGGATTCATTCTGGAATCTTTCTATAATGCTCTTTTTCCATGTTTCATAATCGTTTCCATCAAAGTCTCTAATAAATTCCTCCAACCATTCAGCAGCTTCTCCTCTCAACCGTTGGGAGAAGTATCTGATTTTTTCTTCCTCATCCCACTTATTTAAAATTGCTAAAGTCTCGGCTTCTCGTAACCAACTTGTTACTAAGGGGTCTGTTTCCTTTCCACTAAATATGGGTATAGCCTGTTTGTCTTCTTTCGTAAAAAGTTGACCTAGTCCTTTAACAATCGGTTGAATGGAAATGTTTCCGCCCTGTTCTTCTCCGTCATCGCTATGAGTTGACATTTCGTTACGGTACTGGTCTAATTCGGCTTCTAAGTCGTTTGCCCTACGGGTCTGTAT
Source organism: Ceriodaphnia dubia (assembly GCA_022539655.2). Classification (NCBI taxonomy): domain Eukaryota; kingdom Metazoa; phylum Arthropoda; class Branchiopoda; order Diplostraca; family Daphniidae; genus Ceriodaphnia; species Ceriodaphnia dubia. Next base: position 363,980 of record JAKUCG020000183.1, read on the forward strand.
CTGTAACTGGTTGTTTAAACTTTCTACCGCGTCTTCTAAAACTCTGATCTTTTCTTCGTCGGTACCTGTTAATTCTCCTGACAAGGTTTTATTATATAGATCAAATGAATCGAAATTTTCTGTTGGATTGGAAGCGTTAGCTAGTTGTAGTTTCGCTAATTGATCTTTAAGGTTTTCTATATTATCTTGGTATACTTTTCGAGTTCTGCCTGTTTACCTAAATCTAATCGGGCGGTTTCTAATTCTTTACGAGTGTTTTGATACCGGTTCTTATAATCGAGTTTGGAAACGTGGGCCCTATCTATTTCGTTTTCAAGAGTTCTTGTTTCTTTCTGTAATGTTTTAACGTTTTCTTGCTCTGTAGACAGGGATTCTTTTAAGGTTTTAACTTCTTCCGCTAATTCTTTGTTAGTTTCGGTTTCTTTAGTTAACTGGTTTTCAAGTTGGGCCTTTAAGTTTTTGAGATCAGCGTAATCGTCGTGAGCCTGTTTTAGTTCGTTTTCTTTCTCTGTCTTCTGCTCTTCTAACTCGGTTATTTGGGAACTATATTTATTTAGGGTATCTTTTAGTAGTCCTACTTCAGCTTTAGCTTTGTCACAATTATTTTCACTGTCACTTACTAAAGAATCGATATGCGCGTTCGCTGATGAGAGCGAGTTAGTGATATATTCAAGTTGCCTTTTTAAGGTATCTTTTTCGGTTTCGCTTTCTTTGAGAAGTGTGACAAGATTTTCGATATCTAGTTGCTTAGTTAGCCACTCTTTTCTTTCCTCACTTAATCTTTCTTCAACACGTTTTTCAACAAGCGCTTCTACTTTGGCTAATTCCTCGTTTAGTTGCGATACAGTTTCACTATGCTTTGCCTCCCGTACCAAAACTTCTCTGTGAAAAATAATTAATACTTTTGATGAAAATTCTGAATTTTTACTGTGCAAGATATCTAATTCCGCCAACAAGTTGTCAAATAGTTTAAATTTTCCTTTCAGTTCAATGAGATTTTCTCGTAAAACTTTTTTACTGGAGGCGATGTGTTCATGCGTGATTAGGTTTTTTCCATAAGTAGGTACACCGAGATATTGTTTATAGAGGGTAAATACGTACGCAATTAAAGTATTGACTGTTTTGTTATATGCAACAGAACGCAACGAATGGAGTTGACTTCTAGTACTAACGTCTAATTCTTGATTACGGTTTTTAGCTTCGAGTTCAATAGATGCTTCTAAAGCGGATAAAAAATCGTCTCTTACTTTCCTTTCTTCCTTGTTCAGTCGTTTTTCAAAGTTACTTTCGTAAATGGTATGATCAGTAAGTTCGTGTAATTCGAGGGACGGGTATAGTCGAGTGAGTGCTGTCACATTTGTCCCTGACGGTTTATCTGTCATTGAGTAATAAAATTTTTCCTACCTTGAAATGCGTAGTGAAGATTGGTTCTTGAAGCACTTTTATATGCGCAAGTTTAAGTTTCTCTTACTTGAAGTTTACAAAATACAATCTTTTCTAAGTCTTTAATAAAACACACCAAACATTACTTGAAAAATTAAAGCCACTCCTGGTTGGCTCGCCAAATGTAATGTTTGATTTGGTGTGATTTAAATAAAGAACAAGATTTTAAATTGTAAACGAGATTTGTATTGAAGGACTTACGAGGCAGGATACAGAAGACAGCACTCAACTTATCGGGGTTTGGGGTGAGTTTATATAAGGAGGGGTAGGTTAGGGTGTGGTCGAAGTTTCATCCCTGAGGGATAGAAACTTCGACGGGTTTCCAGGGTGGTGGTGCAATCATTGCACCATCACCCTGAATTAGGGTAAGGAATTCGGGGTTACAGGGAGAAACAGGTTTACGAAAACATCCTACGTGACTATTGTCACGTAGACCATTACAATTATTCTTCTGTACGGTCCCATAGAACTAGCTGTTCCCTCTCGGTGGACTATAGGAGCGAGAGAATTACTGCCGTTATCATCATGGCAGTTGACGGGGTATTTAAGAAAACAGAATGTCTTTGACCAGCTGTGTTATTCCATTCAGTATAATCGCTCGTTAAACGTTCGACAAAAGACGACTCGATGCGCTGCTGCTCTTGCTGTTGAATCCTGGATAAAGAGTCCCCCCTAGGCCTAACGCGCGCGCTACACGCCGGGTGTAGGGGGAAATCGGATTACGATAAAAAAAAAAGGTTCATCGATAATAAATAAAGTAGTACCTACTATGCCCAGGGAAGCTACGGAGAAGTAATAATAGATGAAATTTCCCATTCAAACTTATATAATACTACGTACGTAATATTATCCAGGTGCTTCCGGAAATATGGAAACATAAAACTTTTTTTTCTTCGCTTCTCTAGTGGAAACAGGAATGAGCACTTTGTTCGTTGATGAGTCCGTTTGGACAGTTATTTCTATAAGCACTTCAACTGCCAACACATCAGTCATTCAATGACGATCCTTCCTAGAAGCCCGAGTGGCGATTGTGGGTGGATGTGCGGCCCGTTAGACGAGCGCCTTCCCCCCTCCGGCTCTCCCGGGGCTCTTTCTGTCTCAAGGTAAACAAATCTTTATTTATACGTAGATTCTAGGAGACGACGAGATGACTTTTTTTTCTCCTTTTCTTCTTCCGTCACAAGAAAAATAGACAAAAAAAAAATATATATTTCCGACAAAAATATTGCTGCCGCTGCCTCGAGTCAATATAAGTCACTCGACGGATAGAGGCGCCGAAAAAGCAAAAAGAACTCTTTTTTTTCCCCGACTGTATATGCGCTCCCGTTCCATATTAGATATAAATCCTTCTTTGGCTTATATATACTTGGGGCTAAAGCATATAGAGACGCGTTGTATAATCTAAAAAGAAGAAGGGAAAAACTACTAGACGTCTAGGGCCTACCTTGTTGTGAAGCCGTCCATTTGTACCCCTCATGATAAGCATCGGACGATGGAAAAGAAAAGGGAAACGAAGACGACGGAATAAGGTTTCGTCTCTCCCATTTTCTATTTCATCAAATAACAAATGACCGGGATCATCTCCTGAACTTTGGTCCGGAATGACAAGTAGCTGCCATGAAATAAATAGAAGCTAATTCCTTATTTCCTCTATGGCGTATAGACGGAAAGTCTACGTGCAGGGAGAGAAAGACTCCATTTCCAATTCCTGCTTTGCATACTCGATGCCCTACATTTTGGAAGAGCCAACTACTGAGAGCGGACTATCAAAGTCGATACTACACTGTTTTACCTGCTGCTGGCTGCTACTGTTGTCGACTTTGTCGCGCAGAACGAAAGGTGAAGAGGCGTCCCGCGTGAGTTTTTAATGAGAAAAGAGACGGAAATAGAGCGACTACGAGGCTCTCCTCTCTGCTTCCTAAAGTGAGTGTCGAGACTTTTGTGACGTGCGAGAAGGGCCAACAGTTTCGACTGGCGCAGAGACTTCCAGGATGTATATTTCGTTTCTTTCTCCCTTCTTCTTCTTCCCCGTGTGTGTTGTTTGTATTTATGCTTTCAGTGTGTGGGGTCAAACACCCCAGTAGCTTTCTTCCTTCTTCTTCTTTTTTGTTGACAGGCTTCAAAAGTCAGGCAGCACATTTGATTCAATTTCCCTCTCTTTCTCTCAGACTAGCGCTCTAGCGTATCGGGATTCATCTTACGCGCCTCTCACCCCGTTATACCGAGCGGGCGCTTCGCGCGATGAATAAATCAGCCCCGACATTGCCGTCATTTCGTCTCGTTTCATATAGCTGTACGCTTAGACGCCGTGCTATATAGCCAGCAAGTAGACGTTTGGTGTAATATGAAATAAAGAACTTGACACCTCATTGAATTCATAGCCGTCGTTAGCATAACACACGTACGTATATATACTAGCAGAGCAACAGCAGCAGCAGCTAAAAAAGTCGATCGACATAAATCAGATCGCCAGACAACAGGATTTCCGCTATACCGCGTTCTCGGTGTAACATCAGACGGCAGTTGAGCCTCGGACCAGGTGAGAGATATTTACCTCATTTCGGGGGAAGAAAAAATATAGGACTCGACTGCTGTTAATGACTCGTGTATAGAGTTGGCAACGTCAAAATAACGAATAATAAATTATGAAAAAAGGAAAAAAAACTTCCAAGAAGAAGAAAAAACACATCACGGCCGCATGATTCTAATGGCCTCGACACACAAGTTGTGTGTTTCCCTTTTTTTTTTTGGTTTAAAACACGGCACCAGGTGACTGGTTCTTTTTGGCCATGCAAAAGGCGTCGTCGCCACTCACGCTCGCGGGAAATTGTCACACTCGGTTAACAACAACCGGCACCGCCATACAAGTGCGGTAAAAAAGAAGAAGAAGAAAAAGAAAAAAAGAGCGCGGCATCAACGGCGGCAGCTGTGTGTGTTGCGCTACTCGGGCGCCGAGGTGTGTTCCATAACAAGACAACGATGGTTTATGGCGTTACAAGCGCGAAGCGCGCCTGGCTCGTTGTCAGCTTCACTCATTCAGCGTCATCGCAACCGACGAGAAGAGGTGGAGGGCGGTTGCCTCGGCAAACCGAAACTGGACAGCAGACAATTTTGTAAAAAAACAAAACAAGAAAATGTCCCAATTTTTCATAGACGAAGGGCACAACAAAACAAAAAAGAGTTTTCTCTTTTGTCTTTCTCTCGCTGTCCTCTTTCTCCCTCCTTTGTCGACTTGATATTTATTTCCATCTCTTTTTCTTATTTTCTCTCTTTAATGGCGCATGGAAGTAGACACCTTTTGGCTGCTGAGGCTGATGCCGGATTCTTCTCCGTTTCTTTCTTCACGCTTCACGCCGCGTTACAACATCCTCTATTGCATATCGGGCAGCGCTCGAGTATTATTTTTTTCTCTTTAAAGAAAAAAAAAGGGTCTACGAGAAGACGGGCTCCTTTCTGGGGGTATGATACAATACGTCGACCACACAGAGCGTTTGTACTTTGCCGGACCGTTTCGATTGTGTTTTCCTCCTCCAGAAACAACATTCTTTCGGCCCTTCATTTCTCTCTCTCTCTTTTTATTTTAAAATGATGTTTATTTCCTTTTATTTTTGAGGCATATACGGAGGCTACTTCTTTCTTCTTCTTCTTGGTTTTTATTATAATACGCAGTGGAACACGGTGGAACGGCTTCAATCGTATAACGCGGCATCATCTATGAAGAGAGAAGACCAGTGATTATCGTCATCACGCGCTCCAGCTGTACCCACACACGCTACTACTACAACAACAACTACCCACTGCTGTATACTACGCATACGAGCTCTTCTTATTCTTTTATGAAACCGATTCCAATTACAAGGCGAGTCATTTTCTCTTTTCTTATATATCCAGGGCGAGCTGCGTTTTTCTTCTACTGCGCCCCCTCTACTAGGCTAACTCTGGCCACGTATAGATATTTTATGTTTCCTGGCACAAGCACCGCCGAGGCCGTTATGACCACCACCGAACACTTATGTTCTTACCTACTGCACGGCAGCCGTAATTACTATAAATAACCTCGAGTCATCCCATGTTGTAGTACCGCTGTCCGTTCGGCTAAGGAAAAAATAAAATATAAAAGAGGTGAAGGAACCGGTGGAAGCGCACCCGTTTTTTTTTCTGTTTTGTCTGATATCAAACTCGACGTAGCTATTTTCTAAAGATCAAAGAGGGGATAAAATACGATACTGGGGGAGAGAGAAAGACCTCCCCAGCCCATAGCGCATTCGGTGGAACAAAGAAGCGGTTTCATATCTAGACGGTGAAAACGTAAGGGCATTTCAATACAGCGATAACCTTTTCTAATCGATGTTTATTATAGCGCATAGTGGCGATGGTGGAAGGACCGCCGCCGAGTCGCTTGTTGGATCTGTCCGCGCCCGATGCTCTTTTCTCTCTCTTCCATTGAAATGAGCTTCTATATAGCTGGCAGTGTGAGTGCCGAATGTTGTCGGCGTAGTCACGCTTGGCTCGCTCGTTTCCATATAGCTCGTCCCCTCTCTCAGCTCTTTTATGCAACAATACTACTAAATTCAATCTCCCCGGTTCGGCTTTTTTTCCTCTCCACACAGAAGGTCCGCTGCTGCTGCTGCCGCGTAGATTGATAACACAAAAACTCATTTAGGTTCGGGCTCTTTTTCTGTGTGTGCAGCGCACGCCGTCATGTGTGGGGGAACGTCGGTCTATTGTGACGCAATCGCTGCGACGGAACCGAAACCTCTTTTGTATCGGCAACTGTCAATAGTTTCCGATTGGCAAACCCCCTCTCTAACTCGTGGCTCTCGATGGGTGGACCCGGTCGCACGGTTCACCCCATCTCTCTTGTTGTAACGATATAAACTTTTTCTCACGATTTGAAGAGGAAACGCCTGGAAAGAAAAAAAGTGGTGTGACATTTATCTCTTGATACAACATTTTTCCTGTCCTCTCTTTAATCCGTTTTCATTGGCAAAAAAAGGGTTTTTAATCCATGCGGGCGTGTTATTTGTGTAGGGCGTCCCTTTCACCTTCTCCAAATGTTGATCTATTCCAAGATAATCCCCAAAGAATGTGTGGTATGAGAGCTGGCCGAGTCAACACGGACAATGACTCGAGAGAATGTACACCCCGAGTGGACATTGCTGTCTCACCCCGGAAAAAAGAAAGACCTCGAATTTTTTCGACTGTAATGGAAGGAGAGGAAGACCGCAATTTCATCGTCCAGTTTGAATGAAACGTCTATTTCGATGATTATATTGTGGTACCGTGGGAGAAGTCATCATCACGGTTCGGGACGGCCTTATTTGGCGAAAAAAGGGACGACGACGACGAGGACGACGACTAGCGAGAAGGACACACAAAGATATACGGACAGCGACACACAGTAGTTCCATGACCAAATAAGGCCCACCTGTGATTAAATAGGAGAATGCCCCTTTTGACTGTGTCCGTGTCTTTTCTCCTCTTCGCTGGAACTCGGCCGTCTTTTTTTTCTCGAATAAAATGTCAACTCGCCAGCGCGCAGTTGCTGCCCTTTACGATTTTTTATTTTGTTTCCTTCTTCTTCTTTTTGGTTACCCACTTTCTTGTTCGTTCGGCTTTTCTTGGATGCTGGACAAGTCCTCGAGTTCACGTTTAGATGTATATACCCGCCCCTCTGTCTTCTCCTTATATATAAAAAGTATTTTTTTTTCTTCTTTTTCTTCTTCTTTGCTTCTTCTACATCAAAAGCTGCAGCAGTGATGAATGACTTTGAAGCTGTGGCGGGGCCGGTAGCTGGACGAGAGAGGGACCCAACTGCCTTTTGCTCGGGCAGCCACCTTGTTTGGAACTTGTTGTCGAGTATAAAAGCCCCAGCGTTTCTTTATATATTTCTTCTCCTATTCCTACTTTTCATTCTCTTTTCCCTTTTGTTGCTGCGTTGGGCTGGGGACGTGGACAAATGTCAGACGATCATCCCGCGTGCAGCAGCAGCAGCAGCTAGGCCAATGTCAATCTGTCCCACTTTTTCTTCCTTCCTTCTTTTTCCTTTTCAATCTTTGACTACAGCACATAGGTAGTGGTCGATGTTGGTGCCCTTGTATTACTCCCGCTGTTGTGCTGTTAGCTGCTCAGCTCCTGCTGCCGGTGTTATGACCAAAGCATAAAAAGGAAACCGAGCCAGACGACCGACATTGAGACCACGAATGAGCCACCACCACCGTTTTCTTTCATAGCGGGTCGGCGAGCAACAACAGCATTACGTACTGCTACGACTACTGTTGTTGTACGTACTACTACTACTGCTCTTGGAGAGAGAGAGTGCTATTTTATCTTCCGTACGAGCTCCTTTTTGGAGACGTATAAATATATATAACCGAGCGCGCATCGTCTACTGCTCTTCGGCCATATTTGGTTGAGAGAAGTGCTGCTGCTGCCGTGTATTTGTAACGACATGTCATATAAATACCTCTGTAAATGTTTTATAAAAGCGTTCGCCCGCGTCGTCTTTCTACCGTTTTGTTTTTTCTTGTTTCTAGTTTTCTTCTTTTTCTTTTATTTTACAGTCGAAAACATTCTCTAGATTCACCTCAACCATCACACACAGACCCCTATAACTAGAAACATTCTCTCGTCGAGTTTTTTAGACTTTGGCTGCGGGCTCCGTGACAGACGTTATGCCATAACAAGCTCATCAAAAAGAATTCTTTTACATCGTGTTATTCTTATTAGTTACTCGTGGTAATAGTGGTAGTTGTCCCGAAATCCCTTTGGGGGTTATTCGATTGCCCCCGCAAAAGTGGTTACCAAGTGGAATGGCTCTTGATAACAGGCGTCGCAACCGGCGACGCTAACGAGTCGTTTACCTGTTGCCAATAAGCTCCGAGGCGGATAAAGATACGGGCTCTAACTCCTTTTTCTCGTCGATGTCTTCAAACTATATAGTACCACTCAGCTGGAAAAGGTGGCCGCTGAAATTGATTCGACCTCGCAAAGTCCCGAACGCAATCGACCGTGACCGCTGAATTCTTCTCGCCAATAAAAACTTCTATAAATACAATATAGCACTCACGTAATCCAGGTGGGTGCTAGACGAGCTCTGCCCTTTTACGCGGAGATGAGTAGTTCAACTTGGTCGTAGGTTCTTTGTTAATATTTTAACGCCTTTTTTAAGTAGTCGGCTCGTCGCTCTCTTGTTGAAAAATCGATTCGGTTGATGTCGCTTCTCCACAGAGGAAAAAAATGGAATGTAACACATGGAGAAAACCATCAAGGGAGAAGAAAGGCATGAAGACTTGTCATCGTCCGACGTTCGATGAAAGATGCCACGGTTTTTTCTAAATCTTTTTCTTTGATAAGCTTACGCGTTAGTTCTTCTTCTTCAAACATAAAAATACCTGACGTGCTGCGGCATACGTAACAAGATCGGCTGCGCCCTCGTGAACGCGCTGCTGCTGCTGTCGGAAGGTGCCGGGTTTTCATGCCAACTAATTTCTCTGACTTGGAACTAATCCATTCTTTATTATATGAAAGGAGAAAAAGTCAAGGAAGAAGAAGAAAAAATACACGTGTTTCATTTTTTTTCTTCTTCATCTTCTGACGTCTCACAGGTGCTGAGTCTTGCTGCTTTGCTGCTCCTGTTGCCGGACATGTAGAAAAGATTCCTCAGAAAAAAAGAGGCCCTTTTTTCTTCTTCTTCTTCTTCTTCCCCTTCTTCATATTTAAATAATGCATGAGATCAGGCAGGGCGAAAAAGTGAGCTTGATGTATACCGAAGTCGGGTAGGTATTTTCTCTTCTTCTCAGTCGGACCATCTTGCGTGTGTCAGCATGCATGAACGCCCCAGCGCCTCGGAGCTTCCTTTTCAGTTGGCGGCCTTCTCTCTACCCGCTTATATTCTTAACCGAAAAAAAGGCAAGAAAAAAATCCTTTTGCCACCACCACCGAATGAATGACTAGTGATTCATATAAGCAGTTGATTAATATATATATATATCCTTCAGCAGTCGCGCGGTCGGCTGGCGGGACGGACAGCAGCTAGCACACGCAAGCATGAAACTATGCAAATGTCATTCATATACAACGCGGGGGAAAGAAGAGAAAAAGACTTTGTTGGGAGACGACTAAATGAACATTCGTAAGCTGACATGATTGCGTTTGAATCCGAAATGAAGTTCTGATTGTTTCCGAAAAAAATTAGCATTAAAGTTAAAAAGGCGAAAAGAGAGAAAGACAGTCGAGACGTAAACAGCATGTCGAACACAAGGTGCAGCCGATACACTTGTAGTGGCGCACCAGCTGCGGCAGAGATGAGAGACAGAGGGAAATTGAAGGAAGAGAGCCTCGTCGGACGAGAGATGATATGGAACAACATCCGATGAGGATGTGTGTGTGCCTGTGCGGAAGGTTTTGTCTCCCTCCAGAGACCCCAGACCGCTCTTCTTTCCCTTTTGGCACGAGATAGACAGACAGAGAGAAGAAGCAAAGTGGATGGAGCGAAACGGTTGGGGGTCCGTTGCGCGTCAGTGCTATATAGTCGGAGGGGCTGGACACCCCGTCGACCCATCAACGAGGTCCCTGCCAAAAGGCAAAAGTCTTTTTCCAGTTTCGACCAAGAAGAACCAAGAAAAAGGAAGAAGAGTCCGTAACCGCGCCCCACCAATATGGTTGCCTTCTCCGCGGCCGACGAAGAAGAAGAATCCCAAAGACCTGTCACAGCACCACCACCACCACAGCAAGAGAGGCCGCAGCCAAAAAGGAGGTAGCCCCCCGAGTTAAGATAACTGATGCTCCGACAGCGCATCTCAACCCTTAGCGGCGCAGATCGAATCGGGTGGAGACTGGAGAAAAAAGAAAAGAGACAGTCGGAGAAAAAATCCGCAGGGAGGCCATCAACACCTCTTGAGAAAGCAATAACATTCTTTTCTTCTATTTCATTTTTTTCCCCTTTTGAAAGAAGAAAAAAGAAAGAAAAATCTTGACGTTGCGTCCAACCACCCCCACCAACCCCCCGCAAACTCTAGAATAAATGCCGAGCTTTTGTGTGCGCTGCTGCGTCTCCTGCATCAGCAATACATGGGGAAAGACATTACCAGTTGAAGAGAACAGACGTATATTATACACCTGCTGACTCTGTACGTGACCGTCTGCCGTCGTCCATTGACGGACACAAAAGCGCAGCAAGTGCGCGATCCTGATGAGAGTTTCACCCCCCTCGCGAGGTGAGATATTGGGTCCCCAAAAGTGATAAATGCGCACCTGTGAAAAGTTATTCGGGGCTTTTTAGCACACGTGCCCTTCATCTCCCCCCTTTTTTATTTTTCTTACAAAAATGAGTCGAAATTGGGGGAAAAAAAGAGGGGGGAAAGTCAGGTCATTAATCAATCCGTCCTAACCTTTAATGCCTTGAATGACCGACTTTAGTTAGATTTTCCTTTTTTCCTTTTTTCTTCTTGAAGAAACAAATGAAGACGATCTTTAAAGAGTCGCCGAGTTCCTACGGGGGCCGTCGTCGATTACGAGGAGCAGCCGAAAGAGGCAGAATCAAACAACTCTTTTGGTTAGGGAGACCATGCTCGGTTTGTTGAGCTGCTGCGATATCTATAATCGATCAGCCATGTCCCTTTATTCTTTCTTTTTTGTTCTTCCTTCAGCTCCAGCGGCCAGCAAAGCAGGAGCCTTTAACGCGCGGTGTAGACCGAAAAGAAGCTGGTGAAGGACCGTCGACCATTTTGGATGAGGAGAATACCTGATGGAGAGAAACGAACGTTTCGTATAAAACTCTGTAGAGTTGTGTATCGCTATCTGACGTATTAAATCTACTACGCTCCGACAGTTTTTATACACTTTCTGTCAGTCATGTTTCCCGACGATCTTTCTTTCTTCTTTAGATGCGCTAGACACTGTCCTGTAGGCTACAAGGACTCTTTCTCTCTCTACTAACGAAAAAAGACTAGAAGTTTTGGACAAGGGCCCAAAACATGTGCTGTGCTATTCAATTCTTTTGTCGTCGTCCTGGTGGTAGTGGTGGTGATGGTGGTGGTGGGTCTTTGACTTTTTCTTCTGCCTCTTTTTTTGTGTGTGTTATACGGCAATCACTGCTGGTCTTGGTCGCAGCATAGTCCGATTGTATATCCAATATCGTTTATAGGCGGGTATAGGCCTACTATTACAGCAGTCGCTAGTCTTATAGATATGATGGTATACACATTCGTGCGCCGCCCGTCTCCGCCGCCGTGCAATCGATATCGTCCGTCTCCGGTTTTCCCTGCGTCGCGCCCACTACTTCTCTGAGCACAACCGAGTCAACGACGACGATATTTCTCCGATTATTATTATTATTACGACGATGATATTTTCTTCTTCTTCTTCCTTTTTTTTTACGGGTTCTTCTCTCATCGCTGCGGGCCATTGACGGGAGAGAAAAGACTTGGGCGATGGGTTCCCCCTCTATGTGTGAGCGCGCACACACACACATACACACTGGGGCCCTCTTTAACCGAACCCTCCAGTTGGGAGAACCCGTCAGTAGGACGACGGCAGTCGAGCTGTTCACAACGTATGTTTTTTGGTCTACTCTCGCAGAGAATCTTTCGAGTATTTTCCTTTGGTCGAGAAAGAAAAAAGCTCTTGAGCTCGTTGCGTCTGTTGTGTCGAATGTGCCAGTGTTTTATCTCGCCGAAAGAGAGAAGAAGAAGTGGAAAGAGTGTAAACCGGCCGCGAAAGTTGGAGCGAGGAGAGATTTAAGGAATAGAGGAGGCTGACTACTACTACTACTATAGGCTACTTCTACCACTGCTGGGCTATCAATTAAAAGTGATTGAATGGCCGATCCCACAAGAAAGAGAGACTAACGGTCAAGTGTGACGCCTATTGGCTCCTTCTTGCTTCTAAATCGAGAGACGATCCTCGTCGCGCGATCGCCTACAAGAAGAAGAAAAAGAGGAAACGACTCGAGTCGTCTCTAGATACTTTCCGGTCGTCGTTGTCGTCTTCTTCTTTCGTTTGTGTGGCGCGCGCGCTAGAGGCTCGTCTAGTGCCTCGTCGCCAAATTGGTTCGTCGGCATTGACAGCTCGGATTAACATCAGTGTCGGGACGCGATTTTTTTTGCCCGACATCAGTGTCACCATCGCCCGTCTCCTCTCACCTATATAGACGGACGGCGACAAAAACAGCCCGGCAGTATCGATTACGAGGTGAGTCCTTCTAGCTCATCGTCTAACTCTATGGCTCTATATAAAGGAAAGGGAAATTATTAGTTTAACAATGTGATGAATTGTTACGACCGCGCTCCGGTTTTCTTCAGGCCTTTATTTTTATGATTGAGTGCTGTCCGATTGAGAGAAAAGTTTCGGGCAAATATTTGAATCCAGGCGATTGTCTAATGGCGGTTGTCCTTTTGTTTCTTTTTACGACGGAGGTGCGAGTCCGAGTGAAAAGCCGAGAGGAAAAATCATAAAAAAAGAACAAGTCAAAGAACCGTGACATGTAGAGAGGTGAGAGGTGACTGGGAGGGATTCCTATTTGTTCGTACAAGAATCCCAGGTAGTCGTCTTCGTCATCTCTGAAAAAAAGAGGGAACTCGGTGGAGCGAGGGGAAAAAGGACACGGGACGCGGCGCTCTGTGCAGCCCATCGTCAAGTTGTGTCTAATAAGAAAATAACAGCAAATGACGTCGGCGGCTGACGGCTGCAAGGACTGCGACATCGTCCAACCTCGTAAATCAAAGTCACTCCTACATCAACTCGTTTTATAGTTTTTCTTTTTAAGACGACGACGATGTAGGGGGGAAAAAGAAGAAGAAGACAAATTTTCTGTTTTCTCCGAGAGGGAAACGGCTCTCCCCTCTGACGCCATCGGGGCATGTGCTCCACATATTATCACTCGGCTTGTCGTCTGATTAGTCGGTCCTTCCCCTACGACTTCGGGACTCATTCAAGGCGACATGTGCCCTTTAAAAGTTTTTGGGGGGAAAATTTATTATTATTTAAAAAAGTAGAGAGAGAAATAAAACCGCAGGCACAGCCTTTTGGTAAATTTTTCTTTTTGCGGCCGTCATTATAATTTCCTCAGTGGCCTTGCCGTTCATTACGGACTCATCATGACTCTCCTAATTCCCTCTCTTCGTAACGAGCCCCTACTGATTGGAAATGAATGACCTTTTCTTCTTCTTCTTTTTCAGCTGCTCTCTTTCTCTCCCGTTCTATTTAACACAAAACAGCGTCTTTTACAGGCGCACTCGTCAGACTCTTAGTAGAACAACAATCGGTTACACCGGGCGACGGCTAGCGGGGGGTTTGTCAAGAAAAATCGTTACTTCTATGATGGGTGAAAAACGGCGGGAGGTTTGAAATTCGCAGCATCTCATGATACCACAACGATTGGTGTAGTAATCGTCCAACGGGATCGATGCAATCATCCGGCCAAACGACTGCGACATTGTTTCTAACGGCCCTTGTTTTTAGCGCCGCAATTGTTGTTTACGCATTCACGCATTCGTGTGTAGCCGAGCGGGTACGAGAGGGGGGCTGCTAGCAAACTCCGAAGGAAGAATTCGATTCCTTGTTGCTGGTAAAAAGCCGAGAGTGGGGGTGTGGGAGAGACATTTTGCCGACCGAGCGAGAAGAGAAGAGCCCGTCAGTCGAGAGAGTCCTCCCGAAAAGAAGAAGAAAAGCCCAATCCATCTTCGTCTTCTTTCGTCTTCTTCTTCTTCTTCTTCTAGTCTCTGCACCGTGCCGCGCGCGCGCTCTCTCGTTAGATTCCCTCTGCCGTTGCCGTTTTCTCTTTTTCTGGAACCCATGGAGGGGAGAAATCAGTGCCCCATCAGACTCGACACATCACCGCGCAGCTCTCCTCTTACAGCACTACAGAAAACATACTCGGAAAATCATTTCAACCTAGGCTACAAAATGGAAATAAATACTTGCTCGTATACCACATACTACATCGGATGAAGAAGAACCCACCGTTCGTAACACGATCCGATGGAGAAGTTTTTTTCCTTCTTCTTCATCTTTTCACTCGATTTTACTTATTTTTTTTTTTATGATGAAGGGGAGGAATCGTGTCTTAGGAATTCAGGAGTGCCAGTTAAGAAGCGGGTTGGAATCCATTACAAACACAGAACCAACAACATTTTTGGAAATATATGCGTCTGGTGAAATTAGATGAGTCTGACGCTCAGATCGTCACGTCCATGAACTCGGGTTGGAAAAATATAAAAAAGAAATTTTTTCTTTCTTTCTTCCTCGTCTTCTTCTTAGACTCGGTCGTAATTAGTTGGGTGCTTTTGTGTTTGAGACTACGGGCCCGTATGTATATACAGTGCCGCAGTGGCTAGTAGTAGAGTAGTTCTCTGTTTTTGTGGTGGCGGGCCGTGTATTAATAGGCAGGAAGTAGCAGCTAGAGAGACCGTCTAAGGGGGGAGAGAGAGAGAACCCAGAACAGAACCGCACAACCCAGAAACTTTTTTCGTTCTTTTTCGGTGATGTTTACAGCTTTTTATTTCCACAGCGTCCGATGATGGAAAATAGAGGGAACTCGTTGGTTATATATTCAAATAGCTCGTCATTTATGAGACCGTTCTCTCCCAACGCCACAGTCGTATATCCTCGTTTCCGGTCCCTTACCATCTTTTCATCATGTATTATTCAAATTTTTATTTATTTCCACAAAATTCGACTCGCCTGTCGCCTTCGCAGGTCGTCTATACACCGGGTAGGTGTCCGCGCCACTCGCACACACAAGTCCCTAACTCTGAGTTACGATAAGAACCGTACAAGCAATGTCAAAGATCTCCGGATCTCCGTTGACCAGCCATCAGCATCCGAATGGAACGTTTTTCCTTCGTCCCCTCTGAAATACAAAATATTTTAGAGGGAAAAATATAACCGAAAGCGCCCGGCGATAGCAGCACCACCGATGAGCAATAAAGAAAACGGGACAGCAGACGTCAGAGAGAGGGGGATTTCTCACGGTTTAAGAGTGTGCCCTTGTCGTTAGGGACATCCTTCGATCTCGGGCGCGTTGATCTCTTATAAAAACGTACACCGGGAATTTAAGAAGACGAGGGAGGAAAAGAGATAACCAGACACATTCTTGAAAGGCGCGCGTGGGGGGCTCAACGGGTTCCAGACCGTCGACTTTGGTCTGAGCAATCTAGCCAAAAAGAAAAAGAAAAAAAAGGGCCGGTGCTACTTGACATTGGGTCCCGACTCGGCCGAAAACGAAACGAAACAACTAAGAAAAAAAGAGAACCGAACCTGACCGAAATGTTGGGTAACGATAATGCTATCTGACACACATGGTCAGCGTGTGTGTGTTTAGCAAGACGCAGAGGGCACACACAGACAACAGAGCGAGCCGAGAGAGAGAGAGAAAGGGAGAGAGATCATGTCACCGTAGCTAAGAAACCCAGCAGCATGGCCATATGTGTCTCCTCCCAGTCTCTTCGCCCTCGTTCCATCTTTTTTCTTCCCCTCTTTAACGTCGCCATGGGTTTCGCATGTCAAGCCGCGATGTACTACTACGTACTACGCGCATTGTCAAAACGAATAGAAAGAGACACGGAGAAAAGCGCTAGCTAGCTAGCTGGCTTCCACATGTTTCCCCAAAGAAAAAAAGCGCATCCTCCACCGCACAAGTAACAAACCACAACGAGGCGGTCGAGGAGAAGAAGAAAAAAACTCCGACCGTATTCCACACAATGCAGTAATCAAAGCGCAAAAAAAAGAAGAGAAAGAATTCTAGGTAGTAGTAGTCTAGTGGGGAAATTGCTACAAAACCCAAAAGGAAATATACAACGACGTAACACGCATCCAACGCATATAATATTCTCCTCCATCTTAAAATCGCATTTACCGCGAGGCCCCTCTTCCATCTTTCATGTTACAGTTGTTTCTCCTATAATTTCCTCGTGCTATATATAATTGAAACGGTTCAAATTAGGGGGTCTATTCTAGTTTCAGGTTTTTTTTTTTTGCTGCCGCAGCAGCAGCAGCTAACTTTCATTCCATTCTGAAAAATCTTGTTTTTAATTGAGCAAAGCCCCGGTTTAAATCACGGCAGGGGAAAAAAAAGAGACAATTTGATTGTCGGTCCTGATAGTTGTAGTTCGTTTCGTAGTATATAGTAGTAGACCGGCGGCCATTGAGAAAAACCGTTTGTCTCTCTAAGAGTTGTCAAGCTGGAAAAAGTAAAAAATCCCAAACTGGGTCGTTCGGCGTTTTTCTGTCTGAACGACCGCAAAAAGACGACGGCGAATGTGAACAAACTTGTATTCAAATGACAATGGAAAAAGGAGACAGATTCCGATTTGGCGGGAGACAGTCGAATGCGCAGACATCAAGTTTTTCTCTCCGAGGTTGTTGTATTATTATAACGTCTCTGTATAGACGTGTGTGTGAATAGCGGTAATCAGGACCGTGCCGAATCCGTCATCCTGTACTTGATCACGACCACCACGACAGATCCATCTGTGTGATAGCCATGTAGGAAGAAAAAATAGGAGAGTGGTTGCCGTGGCGAGCCGGCCTGTGATCCATCAGTCAACAGCCGGGGTGAACCGAGTCTCTCGGCGAACGGTCACGGTGGCGTGAGCCGGCGCAAAAACCGCGACCATCATAAATCAACTTTCATCCATCTCTTTTTGATTCTTTTTTTTGGTTCTTTCCCCCTTTTTTTTTGACTCTCCAGTCTCTTCTGTTATATCTCTTTCTGTCTCTTTCCCATTCCATTTCCATCTATCTCGGCTTCTCGGCTGCTGTTGTTGCCTAAAGCTCGAACCGGGCGTTGTGTGGAGAATAATGGATTTTTACATCTTGTTCGTGACATTGTTGTCTTGTTTGTTTTTCTCCTTTTGACTCGGTGAGAATAGAATCAACCCCACAGACTGCCCCTCGTCGGATCGATAAGTTTAGGGTCATTCCACATATATTATACTGCTATAGGATTTGAATGGAGAGAGAGAGTCGCCAGAGTAGTAGCAGGAAAGGGTTGTCATAATCCTACGCCACTTTGCTCCGGGATTGACTGCGACGTCGAATCACTTTGCCTAACAGCTCTTCCTAAGAAAATGTGTCATCCGAAGATCGCGACGATGCATCGGCTCTCGAAGACCAGCACAGCAGATGGCGCGTCTTCTTCCTTCATAAAAAAAAGCAAGGCGCTCGGGGAGTCGAGTCATCTCTCGTCAAGTCGAAATCTGCCGCCCTTTTCGTTCTCTCTCTTACTGGGGCGCTGTTGTACTATACTGCGGACCTCACCCAACAACTTTCATAGACTACACTACTACCCCCGACTGGATGTTTACTAAATCATTTAATACCTCCCCGGACGCTTCTTTTTTCGCCCCGCAAGAGGAAGAAGAAGAAGAAAAAGGTTCTGGGTGGTAAAGAAACATTTCAGTCACGTGTTATTATAGCAGACTCTCCCCTCAAGTTATAAATATATACGTATTTCTTTTTATTTTTTCCTAATCAATTGCCGCCTTTCTTTCTTTCTTTATTTTGACAATATCTCCGATTCTTTATTGTCTAATTGTAATTTGATGAAGACGGTGAAACAGTAGAACACCAACTTATCGTTATCATAATCCCCTTAAGCGCAGCGCAGGTATAATAGCATGAATAATTTAACGTTATTCAATACTTTGGTCCCTCCGCCGATGTCCTCCTCGACCTCCATCGCAGAGACCCCTCGACCGGAGCTCGGATGACCACTGCGGCTTTCCGTATGTAGACGACGTAAGGTTTTGTCTGTCTCCGTCGTCCACGTCCAGCCCCCCACCCTGTTTCGCTTTGAAAAGGAAAAAACGTTGCGTTTTAAAGAAGGGAGAGTAGGAGGAGTAGACTCTGAATGAGATGGAAAAAAAAAACACAGAGAGAGCAACGAAAAGGTTTCGTCGACTCTTCGGATATATGATTACTTTTTTTCCTTAATTCCTCGGACTAGCAGGGGGCGACTGCCCCGATGGTAAAGCTCGTTGAGAAAAAGAGGGGTGTTCATTTGATTTTCTATGGCTGCTAAATTACACCCCACCTACTAGCTGTCGTTGTCTTGTGCCCCGTGTATATACCCCTCTCGGAACAACTTCACTTCTTTTTCCGACGACGACGACCGCCTTGGTTGAACTGCGCGCGCCTGACGTCTTCGTTCCAAACTCGAGCTCGTAAACAGAATAACAAACATCAGACGAACAGTTACAGCCGAGGCGGCAGTGAATGTTCTGTACTTTTTGACTTTATACTTTTTCCTCAAAACGAGGGAGCAGCGTTCATTGGGCGACCCCACAAGACGTCATATACAATGTAGCGCGCTTCAACAATAATATCTGTATTTAAAAAATGACGTCTGCCAGAGCTTCTGACCGCTGAACCTCCCTGTAGGTAAAAACAAACAATTTTTCCCTTGAACCGTGTTTCTCTTGAAGCAACGGCTTCATTTTCTTTCCATCTTCTCCACTGCTGGCCCCGTCTATTTTCTCTCTTATTTCATCTCCAGGGCTCACTTGACTCTCTCACTCTCTTGGGCGAGCTAATCGGAGAACTTGGCGCTCTGCGATGAAGAAAGAATTTCCAGAAAGGGTGTCTGTTTCATTCCATCTCTTTTGTTTCTCGGGAAACTTTAAACTTTTGCCTCTTCAAGGAAAGAAAAAACTCTCAATCATCTCAAGGTCTTACTTTTTGGAAAGGGGAAGTAATTAAGGTCGAAGTTCGATCAATACCCCTGTTACTTTGCATTGAAACTCGGGCGGAAAGGCCAAAAAGAAAAAGGGGGATAAAAGCAGGCTTTTTTGGGGATCTTTTGCATACTCATGAGTGACTTTCCTTTTAAACGGTTCCTTCGCTACTACTGCTGCTGGCCTGTGTATACCCTTTGGCTGCCAAAAGCTTAATGAACCCTAAGCGAAGTTGAACTGAAGGAGAGCGAAAGAAGAAGAAGAAGAAGAAAAGTCATTTCAACCGATGAAAAACGGGTCGGGGGACTCGTTGGCTGGCTTCAGATCGACTCCGCCCATTCGTTGTCTCCGATGTGGATGTGTCGATCATTGTGCCTCTGCCGCCGCCTCTTTTTACATAAAAAAAAACGGCGGCGGTCTGGGTACAGTATCCCTTACCATCACTGAAAGGGAATAGTTCCAGTTGCCTAATGAACTTCTTCTTTCTTGTTGCCTTCTGCCCCCTCTCCGACTATCCTATCCGAACGAGAAGAAGAAGAAAATCTTTATTTATTTATTTTTAAAAGGATATTACCAAGTCTTTCGGAGGAGGTTGTTCCTCGTTCTCTCTCTCGACTCGGAGTCGAATCAAAGTCCAATAAATTTCGATATGGACGTCATAAATCGTGGCATTGAGAACCCCCGAAAAAAAAAGAGCCAGCGAGCGCTGCTGATGCTGTGTCCTCCATCCCTTAGCACTTATATACGAAGAAACAACTCCCTTCCATCTCTCATCCTCGGGAACCTTAAAAGCCCTCTTTCTCTCTCTCTTTTTCCCTTTTTCTTCTTCTTCTTTAGACATTTTCTTCGATGCGTCTATAGCTAACTCTCTCTCCCCCCTTATAGTCAGCCAGTCGCTCTTTTCTGCTGTATATTATTTCAAGACTGTCTCGGCAGCTCGGAATATAATATCTCATCGTTGGGACCCGAGCTATTATCTCCAGTCTCCCAGAGTCCTCTCTCTCTCTGGCTCTCTCTCCGTTGTTACACGCTCCATTAAGCGACAGGGCCACATACCAGTCGGAGGAGGAGGGTTGACCAAGAGAGAATCATCTCTCGTGTTCCCTGACCCTGTCGTGTTGACTTTGATTCATCAGGAAACAATGGATGCTGCTGCTGCTGCAGCCGTCCCGTCGAGCAAGGCAACGGGACTGCTATTTCATCGCTTAGTGATGTGTGTCCTGAGCTCTCGTCGCCACCACTAACTCGTGATTTACGGCGGTCGACGACAACATTTCCCCTTGACGTTGAATTTATTCATAAAGTCGGGGAATCAATCGCAGCCAGCACGTACGACTCGACTGCTGCTCCTGCTGCTGTTGAGTGGTAGGCAACCTTTTAAGGAGCGCCTTCAACCCCCTCTCTCTATGTGACTTTTGTCGCATTGATCAATTTTCCAGTCGGCGCGACACTAACGGATTAGATACTACTACAAAACTACGACGACGTCGTACTACAAGAGAGAAAAAAAGTAAAAAAGAGTCGAGCAGCAGATGTTGTGCACTCGAATCATGTCTAATGTTGCTGCTGCCCTTTTTTTCTTTTTTGGAAAATGTCGTGCTGCTGCTGCCGGCCCATTGGACCGAGGATATTGTGTCTATAACACACAGTTGTCGTCTTTTCGGCGATATAAGAAAAAAAAATCTTATCGCTCGAATCAATCGACACGAGACGTGCGCTTATTCGTTTCCGCGAGAGCTGCCTTTTTTTATAGACGCAGGGGGTCTATAAAGTCGATTCTCAAGTACGACGACGACGACTACTGTCTTTCTATGTAAATAGATGGCTGGCTGGGCTTACAAACAAACAACACTATATATATACGTTGCAGGAGTAGGGCCGTAGAGAGAGAGTGTGGGGGGAAAGAGAGAGAGAAGTACTCTATTCATTTATATTCCTGACGCATCCTTTTCAGGCGCGCGGGAACCCCTCTCTTTCTCTCTCGGCCGTGCGCGTCTGCGTAGGTATTTAATGTCGCGCTATAGATCTCTCCTGAAAGGTATATGCAGCAGACGATGGGGGCTGCTAGCTGCTGGTAGGACTTTGAACTTCATGGAAGAAAATCATCCAGGGAAGGAAGAAGAAGAAACGTCGAGTAATATATATACATCTGTCTACGTGAATTTATTATTCAGCCTGTTGTGTCCACCGAAGGATACCATAGTCGAGTCCCTTGAAATGATTTTCACTCGTTTTCTCTCATAAGTTTTTTCTCCCTTTTCTTCTCCGGCGCATATTTATACCCTTCCGCTTTTGTCGAAACGACACAGGGAGGAAGTAAAAAGGACCGGGCGATGAAAAGAGTCACTGCTGTTGTACTCTATACTACTACCCCATCTCTTTCTCTCTCCATATATACATATATATTTGTGCTGGAAACTTGTGTGTCTGTTGAAGGATTCCATTCGTTTCCCCGCTTTCTCTCTCTGGAGAGAGAAAATGACAATTTCGCACTCGACAGAGTCAGCTGCTCCGCTACCCTTTTTCTGTCCGTGCGTTTCTCGCACTGCGCATTACTAAAGCGAATGAGAGAATTCTCGAGTGCATATATCGTGGAGAAAATTTCCAACGTCCTTTTCCCCCGTTTTATACAAGATTAAAAGCTTCTACGCTCAAAACTCTCGGTCTATTCTACTTTCAACCCCTGTTGGGGCAAAAAAATCCTTCCTCGTCGCACATTCATTAGTCGCTTGGTTTAACGATCTATTAAAACGTGCAGCAACGGGGCTAGAGGCGACTGGGCGAAAAAAAAGAGAGGTTTCCGAGGGAGAGAGAGAGCTCTTTCTACAGTCTCTTGACATCATGTCGATCAAGTTCAGCGTCAAATGAGAAAGAAAACGAGCGACGTCGAGTGTTTGGCTCCAAGAGGGTTCGTCAGGGACGAGGGACGATGGAGAAAAAGGAAAGAAAAAAAAAGGGTGGGCTTTCCTTGTAAATAGTAAACGGTGGAATATTCATTGGCACGTCGTCGAGAGATACGACACACATCGGCTAGAAAAGACCTTGCTCCCTTGGACCGAATAAAATACCTGCGCCGTGCCCGTCTCCTTCTCTCTCTTTCTCCAGCACGCAGAAGGTGGACACAACACCACCGTATATATTTATCCGGACATCTTTTTAGCTGACACGGCTCTCTAGCGCGCTTCCACACCGCATAGGCTCACAAGTAGGGGGGACAGATGCAGGGTCCGAGTCTGGAGACTCTCGTCGTCCGTGGAATAAATTATGAAGCCAGGAGCAGCTAAAGGGAAACGACCGAACAAGGGACAAACGATAGACATCTCCGTCTCCGACATTTCGGTTCTTTTCCATTTTGATTTTTTCTTTTCTTTTCTTACGGAAATTTTTTTGTTTCCCAACCACCCCCTTTTTTTCTGGAAATAGGGGTGAAGGAGAGAATGTCTATGCGCGCGCGCTCGGATCAATCAAGAGTCTCCGAGTAACACGAGACCGTCTCACCGTGCCCGCCCTCTCGCGTCAATAAATAATGACCAGACCCGTTAGGTTTCTTTTTCTCTTTTTTCTTTTCTGATATGTTTAGGAATTTTCAGAAAAAAAAGAAAACAAAAAGCCAACAAATCGTCAAAAATCCGTCTCGGCAATGTTATCGTCATCCGAGGAACAGATCCGCGGAAAACCCGATGGTTTATATTCCATCCATTTTGTTATTACCGCGCCCGTCTTTTCCTCCCCTTCATTCCTGGCTGAGCCGACATCGCAACCGATCCGGCTCTCTTTTTTCCCCAATCCTTCCAATAGGCTATGCTCTCGCTCTATGCTCTATAGAGAGAGAGAGAAAAAGAAAACTATTGAATGGATTCTTGTTCCTTTTATTCCCTTTTTTTTCTTTCTGTGTCGTCGGAGGAGGTTTTTGAGGGATAAATGGAGGAGATTCACCTCAGGGATGCCTACAGAATCCATAGACTACCACTACTGTACTAGTACACTGGATGGTTGGCTTTGGGTCGTGTGTGCGGGGGGCGATGAGTTCACTGATGCGGGAACGGACCCTGTCCGTTCCACGAAACTGCCTACGCTCCCACCGAGGGAGGATTTTGCGATCCATCTATAAAAATCGAGGCTTTCCCCGACACGTCAGATGTCTCGGCTCCCATGCGGGCTTTCGGATCCTCTCTCTTCTCTCTTATTTCTTCTACACAACAGTTTCGGGATATTACTCAGACTCTTGCGACGACGACGACGTCGCTGCCTAAATCCATCTCATACCCTGCTCGGATAACAAACGGGCGCACGGAGGCAGCGCAGTTACGTATATACGTCGGGGGGGAAAGAAAAGAATAGAGAGAGAGAGAGCTGGAGATTTTCCATGGGGGAGCTCATTTAAAACGGAAAAATTGCCAGCTGAAAGAGACTGAAATTCAAGCTAAGCAACGTCTGGCTTCGATTGGGAACTGTTAGACTATACCGCAGAAGCGCAAGGGCAATTAAAAATCCGCCGCAAAAGGAGTCTTCGTCTACATCGACTACGTACGTATTCCTTTTCATAGGGATAACGACCTGAGATGAATAGAACACAAGAGCCAGAGCCGCCATTGCCGCGTCCCACCGCATACAAGCACATATACACAGATGCATAATATATAGACCGAAAACGATCCAACCGTGTACATATAGCCTATCTCTCTCTTGTAGTCGGAAGAAGAAGAGAAAAAAAAAGAGAACTCGAGAGCCCTTGGGCTCTTTGCCGCGCTTACAGAACGTCAGACTCCCTCTTGTCTCTCTCTCTAGCTATTCAAGCTTCTGTGTCATGTTCCCCTTCGGATACATTGAGCGGGAATACGCAGGCTCCTGCTGCTGCTGTACTAGCCCTTCACCTCCTTCAAAAGTCATCGGTCCGCGTTTTCATGCAACCCGTTAAATGACCCGACTGATACGAACCCTCTCCACGCAGCCCTCAGTTTAGTAGTAGAGAGAGAGAATAGCTGCTGCTGCTGCTCCCCATTGAATATTCCACCAACTCAGCTCACAAGTTCCCTTCATGCGTTCAACCCTCGTCGGTTCGATCGTTCAGAGAGCTGGTAGGAGCCTCTCCTTATCGATATCAAAGTATAAATCAAAGGCGGACGAGCGAACCTCCTCTTGATGACGGCGACCAAGTTGTTCTCTGCTCTCTCTCCAGCCAGCAACAAAAGAGTCGAGGGGGCGGACAAAGAAAGAAACGGAGAACTCTAGAGTTTTCACAACGCCACATCTGCCAAGCCGTATCCCTTCTTCTTTCATTCTCATGGTAGCAGCACGCACAACAGCATCAACAACAGCGGCTCAACCGTGTTGTGCGTGTTTCCATTATTGATCTCCACCGCACCGCCGGCCGCGCAGCACTTTTTCGACTTCCTTTTTCTTGATGTTTCGTCCGTCCCTTACTAGACTTGACGTAGACCGCCAGAAAAACCTTATTTCTCCTTCAAGATGTTATCTAAGCCCCTTGAAAACTTGTTTACATATGTAAGAAAAATTCGCTGATGATTTCAGTTTTTTCTCTCTCTCTCGCCCACTTATTCTAGTAGGCTACGTAGAGAAACCCAATCTCTCTGGTGGTTTATGCGTCTAGATAGAAGAAGAAGAGCTGTAGCTTCTTTTATGCATTATGATTGTGCTAGCTGGGCTGGGCTTGAGGTTGCTGGCTCCCCCATTGTGATTAGGATCGATTGTTCTGATGGCCCGGCAGCAGCAGCACATTGTTAGCTCAGCGGCAGCGTAGCGACGGCCAAAACTCCTCGAGAGCGAAAAGCGGCGGTGGAAGCTGTACACTGGAACTCTGGTCGGCCAACACAACACACCACCCAACTCTCTCTACACTCTTTTTTTTTCTGCATTATTCTCTCTCTCTCTCTGTTGTATTGCTCCGCTGGCGCTTTCCCATGCCCATTATATATCGTCTGCAACCCGGCGCGCACTTTGAATTTCGATTGAGATCCCCACCGCTGCCGCCGTCGTCGTTCTATATGTGTATAGGGAAGAGACCGCCAACTTTATAATGAATACCAGAGAGCTAGCGGCGGACCAACATCATTGCGAGTCGGAACCGCTCCTCTATTCATAGAGACATCACAGGATAGTTCTACTCTCTCTCTGCTCCGTCTCCGTTTCTCTGCTGCCCTTTTTACCGATTCCCCTTTTGCATTTGTAGTGAGCGCTGCGCTTTAGTCTATGGAACCTCGGGAACCTCACTATAGTCCAAAGTTCCATCTCTTGTTTGATGGGAAACAACGGGCGTGTTGCGTGCTGTAATTAATGTCGGAATATTTGCTCTCTCTTTTCTCCCCAGGATTTCCAGGAGAACGCAGCCAGCAAGCAGTCAAGGCGTGCTCCGTCTATACACTTGTGCACGAGACTGAAGGAGGAACGCTGGTAGTGGTGGTAGGCGTTGTTGGACCGAGAGAGCCATGGAGAACGCCGCCCGGAGATCAACACGGCGTCGTCTGGGCGTAGGCGATGGAACAGCACCCGGAGCAGCAGCAGCTTTCGTCGTCTTCCTAATGATGACGGCCTCGCTCGTCGTCCGCTCAACGGCCGCTCTCGACACGAGTACGTAACAACGGAAAATCTTTCTAAACACCACTCTTGCCTCTAGTTTCTCTCATTCTTATCTGGGTCGGCTCCTGGGCACGGCCGCCGTCCCCTCCCCAACTAACACCAATTCACAAAGTGTCAAGTGGCGTATGTCCAACTGTTAAAGGGAAGCCTCAACGTCCCCGAATGACGTCGCTTTCGCCATTTCGCTGATGAGCTCCGGAGACAAAAAGCTCCGGATAGTTTCGCGTCGCTGACGCAAACACGGAGATTGAAGGCTTTTCTGTCCGGCTCCTGGGGGAAAGGACACTGATAAATACTCGCTACTACAAGTGTCGCACGTAGAGAGCTAGAGAAAGGATACAAATGACACGAGGGCAGGGAATGTAATCTGCAGAACGACGGCGGTAGTTTTTTTCTTCATTTTGATAGCGACGAAGACGACGGACGTCGGGTATCTTTTTTCATTACAGGCGGACGCTCTGTCGCGTACGCTATCTCGTCGGGTGTCAATTAATTGTACACGTCTCCAGTGGCACCACCTAAGGGGTCAGTAACGGCAGCAGCAGCAGGACAGCATTTCATAACTGGCGTATCCAAGACCTCCTTTCAATTAACATTGATTGCGTTTTCTCTCTTTCATGTCTAGTAGCGCTCGCCACTCCTCGAAATGAATTAAATACGCAAAAGAACAGAAAAGAATACGAGATGATCATTAAGAGCTCGTCGTTTCTATTGTCTAATAAGATGAAGGGGAAAAAGAAAAAGAAAAAAGAATTCATAATAGTCCTGAAATCCGGCTTTTGTCTTTCTTTGAATAGCGCTGATAGCCTTGCGCTGTCTCTTTAGAGTCGCTGCTACTTCATCTACTTCATCTACTTTCTTCTACTTACAACACGTTAATTTGTTATTAATTCGAGCTCCTTCTTTTGTTGTCTCTTTTTGTCGTCGGGTCGGGTCTTACGACTCAATTAGGTCGATGCGTCGGCGCCTTGGGCATGGAATCGGGAGCCATCCGCGACGAGGACATCGCCGCCAGCTCGTCCTTCGACGGCGCCAGCGTCGGACCGCACAACGCCAGGTAACGAATTGTGTCAAACGAAGAGATCTACCGAACGACCCGCTGACCAGAAAATTGAAAGGGACATAACAAGATGAGAGTGGGAAAGATATCGGAGCTGAACTCTAAGATAAAAGACGACGACAGAGTCACAAGACTTTCCAGCAGGGGATCTAAACCTTATTCGGTCTTGTGACAAGAGAATCCCGATACGTCGACGACGACGTGATTCGTTCCGCTAAGAAGCTCAACCCAGAAGAAAAAAGAGAAAAAAAAGAAGAACCTTTATTTCTTTTTTCTTATCTTACGGTCGTTGTCCGTTGTCGTTGTCGTCATCCAAGAGTCGAGAGGTTGTTGGAATCGATCAGAAACGGGGAATAGATACGGTCAATAAAAAGGAAATGTAGCGCGTAGCGCATCGCATTCCGCTAGAGAACACGCCGAGTTCGATAATTTGACAGCCATCCACTTCACTTTCCATCAGCGGACGACGAAGGCAATATGTATGCAGCCCCATTTTCCCAATCAGAGGCAACTTTGTTTTGCTTTTCTCTCGGCTGATATCTAACTGACTCGCTTTAGTAAATGACCCGACGCGCTCTCTTGATCGCTAATTGGGTCGGCTCACACTAACCAGATGTTGCGCGAGAAAACGGCGGGATGCTCGCGTTACAGCCGACACCAACAACAACAACAACCGCATCGACCGACACGTCGTGAAAAGAAAACCGAGAAAGAAAAAAAAAAGAGATTTAAAGTTGACCAAGAATTCCATGGGAAAAAAAGATGTCTATAAGCTCATCTAAAGTTGGGGATTGTGTGCCAGCAAACAAACTGAACTGAACCGTCATCTTGCGTAGGCTCGAACACGGGCATTTCGTGTCGTCTTTAGCAGTCAAAACCTAGCGAGATCTCACGATCTTCCATTCAATTACAATGAAAATGGGAAAAAATTCAGTGGCTCTTTTCACGATTGTACATTTCTCGCAATCTCTCTCTCTGACTCGGCGCTATTTTGTTGCCTTTATTGGCGCTCGGCACGGAATCTCGTTGGACAACCTACTTTTTCCCCCATTGAATGTTTACACTTTGGAAATGAGGAGAAAAAGGACGACGTAGCAGGTTGACGAGTCAAGTGTCGTGCAGACGTCCATCAGAGAATCTAAAAGAGTTCTTTTGCTCTCCATGAAACTGTTATGTGCTGTGATGATGACTCGATCACGCCATATGCTGATAAATATCGACAGCCATAAATAAATAAATCATCCATAACAAATTTTCTTTTTTTTCTTTTCTTTTCTTTTTCTGTTGTGTATTTGTGTCGGGTGCAGAGTGCGTGTGGAGCGGAACGGAGGAGCGTGGTGTCCGCGCCAACAAGCCACTCACCAGCCGCGCGACTGGCTCGAGATCGACTTGAAGACCGACCACGTCATCACGGCCGTCGAAACTCAAGGTAAAGAATAATAGAAGGCCCGTATTTTCACAGTATAACAGTCCGACCGCTGGGCCAACAAACTCTCGAGGTACAGCGCCAGAGAGTAGGAAAACAATCAAGTTTTCCTCGCAACCCAGTCACGTTTTTTATTTACTATTTCCCAAATATCCTTCCTTTTTATATCTATAATATAAATAACTACGACAACAACTAAAAAAACATTTCGCGCGGGCGCCTTTTATTCTTTCAGGACGTTTCGGCAATGGACAAGGCCAGGAATTCGCCGAACACTTTCTACTGGAATATTGGCGCGATTCTTTGGCCAAATGGGTTCGATACAAGGACGCTAAAAGCGAAGAGGTACGTGCTGCATTTTTTAAAAAAGTCTTTCCTGTTTTGTTGCCGACGATCAATTGAAGACGAAAAACGAGGAGCAAGTGAAAGGGAAATTCAATCGAGTTTCCATGAGATTGAATTGATTTTTTGTAGGGCGACACATAAGGGCGCCATCGTCAAGTTACGACCGGGAAAAAGATCCCAATCTTATTTTCGAAATAAATATTTTTTGTATATACGTACTATATCTGTGTGCTCCTCTATGATTGTCATAGCCCGTGTGTCTAAAGGGCCGTGGAACTTCCTCTCTCTTTACCGTTCGCACAGCCCCCTTCACTCCCATTTCCTCTTTGGCTGCTGATGTGGTGCTTGCTCTCTGCAGCGACGGCGATGCTCTCTCATGGAGTGCGAGATGATAAAGGGGGACACGGTAGTAGTAGAAGAAGTAAAAGTACGGAGAGAATCAGAACAGGGGCACGACACAGCCGCGCTACGTGATTATATAGAAGAGGAGTCACGTCAAGTCAACACTAGACGCGATGAGGGTGCGAGGAAATCTCGATTGGAAGAGCCAAAAGGGCGCCATCTTCCTACGCGCTCCTCCTTCCGCAATCTTGATTGTTATCCTCCTTTTTCTCTCTTTCTCTCCCCCATCTCTTTTCCTCGTCGACAAAATCACAGTACACTGTACAGAAGAAGGAGAAAAAAAGTCGGGTGTCCTCTTTATTTCTTTGATTTCCCCTTTTATTCGAACAGCTGCTGCTTCTGCTGCTCCTGGTTTTTTGTAGAGTGTATATAGTACAGTGTACGTTGCCTGCTACATAACCCGTAATTATCTCACACGGATTACTGGGCTGACTGGGCTCGGAGGGACGAGTTAGATGGTTCATCCGTTACCCCAAGTTTCGCCAGCACGGCACCATAGACTGGGGGGCTCATCGTTCGTGCTGGCAACTCTTGATGCTTGTCTCTCCCTTTACACAGAAGATTTTCTTTTCTAGATTTCTTTCCTCTCTTTTTTTCCCTCTCTGTATTTTGTCCCTTTTTGGCCTACATCTCCACCATAGTATAGTCTCGACGAGAGAGAGAGAAAAAAAAAGAGTCAGGGCGGGATCAGGAGCGGAAGCGATTCCATTAAAGGACGATCATCTTATTTCTGGCAGCACCACTCTCTTTTTAGAAAAAAAACCGCCCTTTTTCGGTTTGCTGGCACTCCTCGTACTCTTTTAGATTTATATACTGTATACTATACGGCTTACACAGAGAGAACATATCAAGTCCGTCCGGTTGTGGAAATCCTTTTTTAATGCGATAATGATCGCGATACTACGCGATGCTAGTTAAATCAGACTCGGAAGACCGGAATTCTTGTCGGTTGTTGGGAAACGAGGGGCGAAATTGGACAAAAGTTTAAACGCGGCAATCGATACTAGTGTGCTGTGGCACTATTCAACTCTCACACGGCAGTGAACCGCGCGCTGAGCGTCGCGTCCAGAGTCCCGTGAGAAACGGCCGTTTCCACCATTGTACTGTGACAGTGGTACAGAGGCGATGACACCCCAGCCATTCTTCTCCCTGGTTTCTCTTATTATTAGAGGCTCCGCGACTGAATCATCCAACAGTATTCCTTGCTACAACAAAACCGAGGAAAGAGAGAGAAGAATGTTAATAACAAGGATAGAGACGGTATATTCCTCGTATTCGGTCGCCGGCGTCGCAGTCGCTCGTTGTTGTTTATTCCCTCGTTCTCACCGAAAAACGAAACGGACAATAAGAGAAAAAGGCTGTTTTTTTCTGGCTTTCTCACCGGAGCCGTGATTGAGGCGTCTGTAGCGTGTGTGGCGTTATTGAGAGTTGTAGATTCTTGAGAGAAAAAAAAAACCAATCGTCCGAGAGTTCACGCGCCTTGTCTCATTTTGTGTGTGGTTTTTTACGGTAGTCGGCTTTAAAATTCCGCTTCCGGTTCTATGACCAAACCGAATGTCACCTCTGCTACGTACACTCGAGAGATGTATTAGCCTACCGAGAAAAACAGACGTAGAGCTCGTGAAAATTGAGACGTATTCTAACAGATTAGCGAAAACACCGGGCTCCCTGACACCCTATTTTTTTTGTTTTTCGAAAAGGAATTAGTCGCCGTTGGAATGTCCGAGATAGTTCCAGCCGAAATCCAACCAAACGTTTGGAACTATCTCGGACATTCCAACGGCGACCAAAGATGAGGACGATTTAGAGTTGACAAGATGTCCCTTCTATATCCAAAATTGTCAACGTAAACAGTGACGATTATTTTGCCAACAGTTGCATTGCGGTTTCAATGTAAATTTACTACTTGGCGTTGATTAACTGGTGGAAACAGACGCTCTCAACGGCAAACAGTAAAGTTCTTTTGTCGTAATGTAAAAAAATTTAAAACTAGTAACGTGACTGGGCGTTTAGCGTGATTTTTGACAATTTCGACCGCGTGGCTCACCCTTCATTGCCAGACGAGCAGGTGAACAGGCGAACTAGTGGGGTTAAGTTATGGATAAAGGGAGGGTAACCTCAAACTAATTGCAACAAGAAGTTTTAAATGAACTTCGTACTATTTAAGAAGCACAACGACATGGTAAAACCCTCCTGAAATCTATAAAAAATTACCATGAAAAAAAACGTATTCGAAAATTCCACATTTTTTCAATGTGAAAATAAGGTGATTTGAAAATAATCTATACAAATTTCAATGAATGAACTTTGTTTAGAAATATTAATAGCATGAGTTGTGAAAGTTTTGTTCATTTTGAACATTACATATTGTTTGTGTACCAGCGAATGCAAAGACGGTCAGCGATTGCGGTCGAAAAAAATTCGCCGTGTCTAACACGGCGGCTTATGGCGGACCACCAAAATTTCATGTTCATATAATAAGCAAGGGTTGTACTGGAATGGATTGCAAGCTTTTCCATTAAAAACTTTAGCTTTATTTCTATACGATGCGGTAAATTCAACCAAAATTATGGACAATTATCCAAGTTATTCGATGTGCAAAATCTCCCGTTTCACTTAATTTTGGGAAGCGGGGGAATAGTAGTCGACACACCCGCTACTTCAACTGGCGCTTTGAGAAATCACTTGAAAAGAGTATATAATTCCTTATTTTTTGTAAATTTTTTTACACAAAATTCTAGTTTAAGTCTCTATGCTTTGTTTACAAGCAAGTATCTTAAAAAAACAAACGATATTTTTTTCTGGCTTTCTCACCGAAGCCGTGATTGAGGCGTCTGTAGCGTGTGTGGCGTTATTGAGAGTTGTAGATTCTTGAGAGAAAAAATAACCAATCGTCCGAGAGTTCACGCGCCTTGTCTCATTTTGTGTGTGGTTTTTTACGGTAGTCGGCTTTAAAATTCCGCTTCCGGTTCTATGACCAAACCGAATGTCACCTCTGCTACGTACACTCGAGAGATGTATTAGCCGACCGAGAAAAACAGACGTAGAGCTCGTGAAAATTGAGACGTATGCCAACAGATTAGCGAAAACACCGGGCTCCCTGACAGCCTATTTTTTTTGCTTTTTTGGCTAATCGAGGGAAAGATTATGCATTGGCCGTCACGGACGTGCGTGATCGATCGAATAGGCTAGCAGCGTCATCTTTCATTTTCCACATGTTTTATCACGAAAGCGCTCGAGTCGGATGACTCGGCTGATCGAGTGTATCACGGTAGCCTAGTGGTCTTGCCTTTTAGAATCATCAGTTATTTTCTTTTTTTGATTCTCCCTGGGTTGTTGCACAAACCACTGCTCCTCTCGCCTTCCGTCCCACCTGGTATGATCGCCATCCGTTTCTCGGCCATGAAGACGAACGTGAAATCTTTTCAGGTAGCCAAGCACATCTCCCCGACGACCCTCTTCTCTTTACTCGAAATGTCTTCATTGCTCATCGCCCGTCCAGTCCAAGTAGATAGGCGGGGGAAGTCGTTGAGAGGGTGGCGCCGCCAGCTAAAAAGAAAAAGAGGCAAACTAGAAGGGAAATGACTCGACTACGTACGTGTATACACTGTAGACATTATAAACAGGTGAATCGTCAGCAGGCAGCTACCATGACCGCACACATTATCTCAATTATTTTCACTTGTTTCTTCTTCCTCACTCAAGCCAACACGAGAAAAAAAAACGCTGCCCAAGTCATCCGGGGGTGTTGTGTATGTTTTTGAAGAAAAAGAAGAAGAATGGAAAAGAAAAAAAATAAATAAGAGAGGAGGCCGGAAGTGTCGAATAAGGGGGGAAATTTGGGGGGGAAAGAAAAAAAAGTAACTGGCAACCACAATGTCACCTCGAAAATTTTCGACAAAGGACAAACAACAATAACAGGGACAGCGGACGAGGGCAGCAGGCACAAAAAAACTATATCGACGAACAATAACGACCTAAAATCGAGGAGGGGTCTCGAATTCGAATCCAAGTTCTCTTCCGGAACCGAGGACGCATCCATCCACCCTTCCTCAGAACCATTCGTTTCAATTAAGGGGCGACCCCGTCCGGATTTTTTGTTTGTCTCCCACAAAATTGAAATAAAGCGGCAGCGGCAACGCGGCCAAAAACCCAAAAAATTGGAATAAACACGACGTGTGGACCTAATACGAAACGACATGATAAGAGACGCTTGGCTCATTTGGGAGGCCGTTGAACAACAAACAAACCGGCGACCGGAAGGCTGTCTCTCCTTCTTTTTTGGCAGTTTGTTTTTATCATTTGTTAATCAACAATTCCCGCCATTCAAGCCAATTTGGTGGGTTCAAATCATCGTGAGTGAGCGCCGTTTGATGTTGTCTGCCTCCGTTCGTTCATTCGTTCGTTCTTTTTTGTGGATTATATTTGTTGGGTTTTGGATCCGGGGCCGACAGGAACCCGCACCGAGATCAATTAGTGATTGTCTGCTGGTAGTGCCGAGCTGCTTAGTTAGATGTGATGAGACGTCAGCGATGAAAGTCTCTCTCTGTCGGACCGCCGCCGCTCTGTAGGAATGAGAGAGCATCAAGAGAGACAGACAGACGGACTCTCTGCTGGGAGCTTTCAGATAGGATCTTTCACCCTGCATATGTGCGGGTTGGAAGCTTATTATGTGGGGCGAGACAAGCTGGCTAATGAATCAAAAGGACGGGCCTCTATGGCGGAAGGCCAATCAACTTTGCCGGAATTCCCAGCGCTCTGTGCAGCAGCAGGCAGTGTGAAGGAAGCGTAGAAAAGGCCAGCTAGCCTCCTTAGATGCCCGGAGAAATCTAAGGGGAAAAAAAAGGGAGACGACGGCCATTGCCGCGCGCGTTTTCTGTATGAGCTTCACGTCATCTCTTCGTCGTCGTCCCTTCTCCGTCCGTACTACCCCGACGCCGCTCTAGATTATTAAACGTATATACTCAACGGAAGCCTGGCACCGCCGGTTCCACCGAGAGAGAGAAAAGTTGCCCGTCATCCATCTCCAAGTAGACGGACAGCCCTCTCTCTCTCTCTGTTGAAAAGCCAAAAGCAAACAAACGGGCTGCTCTATAAAATAACGACGAAGGGAAAAAATGGAGAAGCGCCTGAAATTCCTACAGCCATTCGGGGGGGAGGGAACAATGAAGTTTTCGCCGTCGTCAAGTTCTCGGCGCTTGATGACGACCGGGGCAGCAAAGCGTCGTCGTCGACGTCGTATACAAAAGTTTTTGTCGGATATCATCAACAACAAAAGTTGACTTTGATGGCGCTACTGCGCCTTGTCCTCGTCGTCGTCGACGACGACGTCGATTGTTGTTCCCGTTCCGTGTATTAGACGCGCACACAACTTATATATATATATAGATATACCCGCACCGTCGTCGACGTCGTCGTACTGCGAGAAGGATGAGTTGGAAATGTGAGCTCTATTGCCGCTAATCAAGAGAAGCGAACGAGCCAACGAGCCGAGTTTCTTGTGTACAGCTACTTAGACACAAAACTCGTCTACTGTACACGAGTCGGCTAGCGCGATCGATAATCTTCTACTATACACAACCTTGTTTCTTTTCCCTCTCGCCGGAACGCACATGTAATAGTACGTACTGTGGTGCCCTAACAACAATTCCCTCGGGGTTGGGAGTTTCACGACTGAATAAGACAACGAACGCGGGAATTCTCCGACCAGAGTTTCGATTCTCTTTTTTTCTTTCTTTCTTTCATTTTTACGGCGCGAGACCTTTGCGACCCGTTTCTCTCACTCCCATCCGATCCGCCGGTTATTTGTCCTCGTCCGCATACATTGCGATTTTTCCTTTTTTCGAAGCCGTTAACGACACATATAACCCGGGCGACTCGCGAGTCGTGAATATTTAAACAAGTCAAGCATAGAGAAAGAGATATTCAACCGTTGCCTGTCGGCTCTTTTTCATCATTTTTCTGTTGGAAATTTTATTTGTGGTTCGCGGCGCGGTGGTAGTGGTGGCCCTCCGGGTCGATAAAATTCGGTCGGTTTTTGTGGTGTCGCATTTAGTCAAAGTTCACCAGGCGAAACTCGGCGAGTTACGACTGGCACTCAAGTTCCTCTTTTGCCTCCATTCGTCGTCCTCTTCTGCTAGGCCATAGAGCTATCTCGTTCGTCGGATAACTTTATGCCATTGCTCTGAACTTTAGAGTCAAGGAAATGTTGTCTATCGTCGTAAATTCATCTCGGCTCGTTACTTCAACATTCTCATTCCTACTAATAATGTACTACATCATTTTCTGTCTATCCGTATAGGTAATGGCGGGCAATACCAACACTTATGTGGCTGAGAAACGCGAACTGGATCCGGTGTTGATCGCCCGCAAGCTTCGCTTCTTCCCGTACAGCCATCACCGTCGAACTGTCTGCATGCGAGTGGAAATTTACGGCTGCCCGTGGTACGTTTTTTCCTTTGGCCATTTTCTCTCGTTTGAAGAGACTACTACACCGCACCGTACATCGCTACCGAGCAAACAATATTATGCTGTTGCTTATTCATGATGCCAGTCGCGGATGTAACGTTTTCTTGCTTTTTTTTCTCTCGTCTTCTTCTGCATAAAGGTCGGAGGGTATTGCCAGCTATTTGATGCCGCAGGGAGACCAGCGCGGGGCCGGCTGGCAGTTCTACGACGCTTCTTACGACGGCATCTGGGACGGCTCTTTACTACGCCAGGGACTGGGCCAGCTGACTGACGGTAAACTCGGTCCCGACAACTTCAAAGCCAGCTACTACGACCAGGATCGAGGTAAAGATAACGTTCAAGTACCAGTTTACTCGTCTTGGGGCTGTCGGGGGGCTCCTCTCTCTACGTTGGCTGACTCAAAAAAATTTTCCTTTTTTCCTCTTTTACGACTCGCCCGTCGTTCTAGGCTGGGTCGGGTGGCGTAACGACTCGCGCAACGGCCAGCCCGTCGAGATCGTCTTCGAGTTCGACACGGTCCGCGACTTCACATCGCTCAGTATCTTCGCCAATAATCAGTTTACCAAGGACGTCCAGGTATATATTCCTCTCTCCTTCCAGCATAAATAACCAACGAAAAAGTTTCAACACGCTCCCGCTGGCTGCAAGCTGCCGTGACTGCGGATTTCAAATAAACGTCAAATCAGTCGCCATTAAACCCAAAACACGAAACATACTCAAAGCTGCATAGTTCTGCTCCACAGTAGTAGTGAATTTTTTTACATCGGAATGTTGGGTCCTTGTCGTCGTGCAGCTTTTGCAGTCCGCACTCAAATTGAATCATTTCACGCGATCCTATCTTTTATTCAAATTTCAAAAGAAGGGAAAAAAGCGCCGAGAGCGGCCTTTTTTTGGTTATTTTCCCAAAATGTTAACGTGTTGTTATTTATTTATCGATTAGATCTTCTCCGAAATGCAAGTGCATTTCAGCGTTGGCGGACAAATCTACCCGGGAGAGCCGATTATCTTCCGTCCGCCAGAGGACCGAATTTTCGAGAATTCACGGAACATCAGCGTTAAGCTTCACCACCGAGTGGGCCGTTTCGTCAAACTGCGCTTGTCCTTCCCGGCGCCACCGGCCCGTTGGATCCTCATCAGCGAGGTCTCGTTCCGTTCAGAACCGGCCGCTAGGAATTACACGACCGAAGTAGATGGCAGTCCCGTCACTCCGCCAGCTTCCGTGCCCAACGCGCCCGTTTCTCTACTGCCGCTCCCACCAGCCGGCCACGATGTTTGGACCAATAGCGCCGCATCGCCAGACCAAACCAACGGTAAACTATATTGATGACGAACAGACAATTTAGAAAAAAAGGAAAAGGACGACAAACAGAGCGTGCTGGACCCGGAATCTCCACGGCGCAATGAATCGAGAGAATTGAGAGAACCAAGTCATTGAGTTTGGTTTTTCTTGTTGTTGTTGTTGTGGAAAATGGTGAAATCTGGCGAAGAAAGAGAGACAAAGTCAGCGACGGCACCGACTATTCTAAAAATAATGCCAACCGAAATTGTCTCTCTTGTTGAATGATAGTCCAGAACGGTTGCATTTTTCTCCATGCTTCGCCTAGCAGTTGAAGAGGCGGCCGTCGTCTATTTCCACGACAAGTAAAGAGGATGGCCTTTCTCTTTTTCGTTTCCCCTGCTCTCAGTCTCTTATACTGAGTAGACTACTGTACACAAACCGTGTGCTGCCTGCCATGTTACGAAACAACCCTCCCACTCTCCCTCCTAGTCATTTAAAAACCCATAATCGTTGAAGAGTTTTTTCGGATATGTATACGAGCTTTTGCGTCAGGGAGCGGAACACTCATTTTTGGAAAGGCGACATCCGGCCGCCCTGTAGTGCCCTACTCTGTCTCTCGTAAAGCAAAAAGGAGAGACAGAGACCAAGGAGAGAAAAGATTCTCACATCTGCGTCTAGAGCGCATCTCCCTTCATCTTTTTCCTCGTCTCTTTTTGCGCCGTTTTAAATCATCTTTCCTTATTCGTGGCATTTCACGGTTTCGTCTGCGGGATACAAGAGTCTAGTACGTAGTTATTCAGTACTAGAAGGGCACCCTAAAGGTTTCGTTGGCGAGGGGTTCTTCCCCGCATATAACGGCAGATGGAAACTTTGTTTGTTGTCGAATGACGAAGGCAACAACAGACATACGGCGGGGGTTGAAGAGGCCGTATTTTTTCTTGACGTCATTCGATACGACCCCCCCGCAAAGTTTTCTCTTTGTTTTCACAAAAAAGTTAATAACTTTCGTAGGTCTTTCTCTTTCTTTTTCTTTTTTCTTCGATTCTATTGGTAATAACAAGTGAGAGGGAAATGAAGGAGATTTTTTGTGTTGCTGTTGAATACGTCGTAAAAAGAAAATTTAAACAAAAAGGAAATATACGGGTCCAGACTCTAGAGAGACGTAGTAATTAGGTAGTGGAAAAGATCAAGATTGTTATTACTGGTGACGTTAACCCCTCGCTTATTTGTTGAACCTCGGTAAACAGCTTTCGTTCGCAAATTTATCGTTTTCGAAAAAGAACCAAGCCACTAAAAACTTGAGAAACACAAAAGAGCTTCGGTTGTATTCCGTTTTTTTCTTTTTTAACGATAACGAACTCAAGAACAATTTTGTTTTGTTTTAGAAACGAGTCCTCCGGCCAGAGAGAGCCAAACCTATATGGCTGTCATCGTCGGTGTTCTGGTGGCCGTCAGTTTCCTCCTAGCGGCTGCTATTTTCTTCATGATAATGCGAAGACGCCAACGCAAGAGCCTGTCCGGCAGTCCGCTACCAGACAAAGCCGGCTGGGCATCTCAGGTTGGCGGCCAGCCCAGTCCTCGTTTGCTGGACGGGCAAGTCGGCGACCATCACGAAGACCATTTGTTGCAGCATCATCGAGGGAAGATCTACAACAAGAACAGCACTCTGCCGTACGGCAACAACGGGACGGACCTGTCGCGCTCGGACGCCGCCTCGCAATACTTGCTGCCTCACTCGCCGGCCAGCGCCCATTTGACTAGGACCGAGTACCAGGAGCCTTATCACGCCCTGCGCTTCTCGCCTTATTACAGTTACAGCACTCTGTTGCTGGCCGGAACTGAGGGCCCACTGAAAAAGACCAACACATCCGCAGGTAATCAAAAAAGAGATTTTACATTAGGAGGAGGAGGACTAGGGCTGGCTAGCTCCTAGCTCGTCGTCGTATAAATCAAAGTCTAGGACTTTTTATGAGTGAGAGAGCTCCTCTTAATGGGCCGTCAATAGTGGGTTTTCAGCTTTGAAGAGGCAACGACTCTGACGACGTTCCAAACTACTAAACTATGTGGGACCGTCATTA
This sequence comes from Ceriodaphnia dubia, assembly GCA_022539655.2. Classification (NCBI taxonomy): domain Eukaryota; kingdom Metazoa; phylum Arthropoda; class Branchiopoda; order Diplostraca; family Daphniidae; genus Ceriodaphnia; species Ceriodaphnia dubia. Next base: position 402,753 of record JAKUCG020000183.1, read on the forward strand.
ATCTTCGTTTTCTTTCCAATACCCCGTTGATCGATTTATGACAGTCTCGGATACGTACGATTACGCCGTGCCGGATATTAGCGGGATTAGTAGCTGCAGCGCCGCCCATCAGCCCCTGCTGATCCAGCCAGCTTTACAACAGCAGCAGCAGCATCTACAACAACAACAGCAGCAGCCTAAATTGCCTGCCGCTTCACCGCCCTCACTCACGATCGAGATCGACACTCTGGCCTCATCATCCCATTCGACCATTACTAACGGCTCGGCGTCGTCAGCTTCGGCTCGTCTTGCAGCCGGCAAGAACAACAATCAGATCGGTCACTATAACTGTACCAGCGAGTCCAGCCCACTGAAGAAGGTGAGTGAGAGAAGGGCACTAGGGGCACATCAAATGGACTTTGGTCATTACTATAGTCTCAAGGATTTAGCCTAAATATAGCATTAGAATGTGAGTAGTATGTAGACGTATATATATATACGTAGGGTGGGGTTATATAGTACTCTGTGCGCGCCACATCCGGAGAGGCCAACGAGCCATCTAGCTCTAGCAAGCGGCGTCTTTCGTGCGCTTAGCGAGCAACTCCGTCTCTCTCTTTCTCTACTATACTATATACAATATTGATTGGCGGCCAGGCCTGGTGATGGTCCTATCCATCGAGTCACGCGATGCAGCACTCGACATCCCTTCCCTTTTCCACACACACACACATTATCAGCATAATAAATCGATTATCGTAATGGACCTAAAGAAAAGAGTGAGGGGGGGAGAGAATCGTTTCCTACCTTTTCAAGTAGTATTGGATGGGCTTGACTGGCTACGGCCAAAGTAAACACGTCCGATTCGTTTCATTCCCGAGACGACGTATTTCTTTTATGGCGAAGGGAATAAGACGAGGCCCGTCAACCAAAAAAAAGTATTCATGAATAAAAAAATGGAAAAGACAAAATCGAATCGACTCGAATGGGAAAATATTAAAATTCATATTGCGGTTGAAACTCTTTGATTGTCAGTTGAAACAAGAATGAAAAAGAAAAATATTATTTAAAAAAAAGCGCTTGACTCATCCAATCAAGAAAACCACGAGATCATGTCTGTCACGCTCTGGAGAGCTTTTCAACCAATCGAGATATAAAGTAAACATCCAAGTCTGGAACGAGCTGCTTCTCTTTTACTTCCATCGGACGCAAGACGCAAGTCTGCGGCTGTTCGGGAGTTGGGTTTCCGCGTTCGCAACGAACCCCTCATCATGCTAGTTGTTACTTTATGACTCCCTTTCTCTCTCTCGCTCTCTTCCGTCTCTTACCGTCGAGTCGTTTATCCGTTCTCTTTGATGGCCTTCAAGGGAGTTCAACGTGCCCAACACTTTTGCCCAGTTGAAAGACAAATAAAACGGGGAGAAAGAAAAAAGAGTCAAAGTTTGTAACAGCAATCTGTTAGAGAAGAGAAATAAAAGTAGTCGCCATAAAAGAATGGCAAACACTTTCTTATTTCTCCGATACTGATGAAGAGGCAAAGTCGTCGCGTCGCGGTAGTGTTCCGTGAACGATCTCACGCACGACCGAGAGTTACAACGGAGGCAACACCAACCCCTTCACTCTCCAAGAAAAAGAGAGCTTCGGACGTGTTAGTCGTTGCGGGCAGTTTCAAATTTCAGCGTAGTGAAAAAGATCGGCGCCATTGATCGACAACAAGAAACGACACTCTGCCCCACAAGCAACGTTTTACAGGGCCGTAAAAATAAAGGAGGGAAAGAAAATCTGAAAGTTTTGACCCGGCCACCATTTATAGCTTACGAGATTCTCGGGACTGTGGCAGAGATGATGTGGTGTGGTGGTGCTCGGTAACGGCGCCGTTTGTCACGATGGCGGATTTTTTAATGACCCATTGGAATGGGCTTCGTTACATGACGTCAGTCTCTTTTGCTCTTCAAAACCGCACAGTATAGCCTAGCGAAACGCGCATCGTAGCGGGTTCGGCAAAGCCCAATCGTGAGTGACGTCGAGACGGGCAGTTGACGGTGATCCTCGCCAGTCGCCCTGTTTTCTGACACCTCATTACCTCAACTTCTCCTTTTTGGGGTTCTGCTGCTTATCTTTATAACGTAATTAAAAATATCCGAACTTTAAAAAAACCGCCGTATCGCATTTTCCATCAATAAAATAGCCGTTTCGACGCGCCTAGTTTTTTCCCCCGTCTTTCCTTTTTCTTCTTCTTTTCCCCATTTCGAGTTTGAAGGCGTCGTTATACGCCCACGATCTATGCACCAGTGGTTTGTTGATTGGAAACCGCGACTCTGCGGCGCCATTACCATTTCAATAGGGGTCTCCCGCGGCTTCTGGTTACCCAGCAGCCGGGGCTCGGCGGCCTGCGATCCCCAACTTGAGCGTTTTATTGGCAAAAGCCAAGCGCAGCCTAGAAGCCACGAGCCAGGCCAGCAGCAGCCAGCGACCCGAGTGCGACCCTCCCTTTTAATTGGATTCCCGTCTAGACGTGATCCGTTTTCAATCCCCTCCCTCCAGAGCTCACCCCTGCTTCCCTGTCTCGTTAAGTAAATAGTTGGCCCGTTTTCCATGCAAATTGTTGCCAAGACCGGAATTGCCCTTCAAATCGTGGGCCACAATCGGCCCGAAACAGTAAACGGGACATTTTCACTCGAGTTCCTGCACCCAGCATATGTCTTTCTCCCTATTGATGAGTTGGCTGGCTGCTGTTGCTCCTGCTGCAGCCTACTGTGGGATTGCTTCTCGTTCCAAACTCTCATTTCCACTAATCGAAAAATGTGTATAATTGGTTAAGCGGGAAAACGACTAGCTGCTTAGGAACTTGTCGTTAAGAGAATGTGGTGCTATAAATTTCATTTTTACTCTTATTCTAATGCGTTTTCATTTTCATTTGCAGCCAGTGGACCGGGCCGAATTGTTGGCCGCTCTCAAATCGCGGGCCGAGTTGTTGGTCATTCCGGAATTGCCCCGCAGCAAACTGCACCTGGTCCAGCGCATCGCCAGCGGAGCGTTCGGGACCGTCTACAAGGCCGAAGCCGAACACATTCCCGAGTATGGTAGCGCCGTCTACACTTCACGGCGGCTGGTGGCCGCCAAATACCTTCCCAATACCTCCGACAAAGACAAGTAAATCATCTTTTTTGATGGAGTGCTTTTCTGATTTTGGTTTCGTTAGTTTTTCTCATCTAAACCGCAAATATCCGCCTTTTCTTCTCCTTAAAGGTCTGGATTCTACCAGGAAGTGAGGCTACTGGCCGCTTTGGACGATCCTCACCTGTCGCGCGTTCTGGGCGTTTGCACCGCTGAAGAGCCATTTTGCGTCGTCTTGGAGTATCTAGAGTACGGAGATCTGAACCAGTTTTTGAAACTTCACCGATTCCGCCCGGACCACCACACCGGTAGCCGCAACAACATATCGAAAACATTCTCAACTCCCGAGGAAACTCTGACGTACGGCACTAATTTAAAAAAAAAAGAGTTCAAATGCATACAAAAGAAGAACAAATTTTCTAAATTGAACTTTGAAAATTCAAATAGGATGGGAAGTCTGATATTTATTGCCTGTCAAATCGCCTCCGGAATGCGCTATCTGGAATCGCTAAATTTCGTCCACCGCGATTTGGCCGCCAGGTAAATTCGGTTACTCTTTTTTCTGTCTGGTACATTTTTTTTTTACCTTTGAAAAGTAATAGCATAAGTCACCGGAACACGTGTAGTCAAGCTAATCCAATATGACTTGCAAATACAGGAACTGCCTTGTGGGCAAAGGGCTTCAAATCAAAATCTGCGATTTCGGCACCGACAGCGACATCTATGGATTAGATTACTATCGCTCCGATGACCAGTTACTCGGCTTGCCAGTCCGTTGGATGGCCTGGGAATCCGTTATTCAGGTAATAACAAACACTTTCCGTTCCATTACGTAAGCGGAACAGACGTCTAAACAAAACAAAAAAAAACATTTTCCATTTGACAGGGAAAATATACGACAAAGAGTGACGTTTGGTCGTTTGCTGTGACCCTGTGGGAGATTCTCGTCCTAGCCCGACAACGTCCTTATCAGGAGCTCGCCGACGAGGCCGTCGTGGAGAATTTACAGCGTTTCGCACAAGGCACTGTGGCTAGCGCGCCACCTTGCGTCTCGCTGACCAGACCGCAGCACTGTCCTCGCGATATATATGATCTGATGTGCGAATGCTGGCGGCGGTTGCCCACTGAACGGCCTTCCTTCCGCGAAATCCATCTTTTCCTGCAGCGCAAGAACCTCGGCTATTCACCCACCGCATAAGAGAACCGATGGAACCAGATTTCTTGGATTCAGTTTTCATTTGTTTATATATCATTTGTACACATTTCTATATAATATTAATTCCTGCATATCAACAGCGTCACAAATCCTTCGTGAGAAATGTAAACGGTTGCTTCTGCTGTGATATGCACCAATTTGCATCGACCGCTGATTATAATTATTCAACCGATACCCTGTACAGAACTCTTTTTATTTTCTGTTAGCTAGCTATATTTCATTATTATTTCGTTCTGATGGGCTAGTCAATTCGGCGCTTCATTCTCTACCTGTTATCATTCAACGTGTCTTCTCTACAGTCGGGAATGAGGGGTAAAATTGAGCTCGCGTTCCTTTAACCGAGCACACAATTATGTATTCAATGAGATTTGTATATGTATAAAAATTGGATCGATCAAGTTTTTCACATTCAATTCATCTCGTATTACATTTCCTGTCGAAACTCTTACGTACACATCTTTATCGTGCGTGCATGTTGGCTGCTTTATATGACTGTAGTGTTAATAAATTGGTCACAAACGGTTCCGTATCAAGACTAAAAAGTTTACTTCAGCACCACTAGACGATTAAAATGTGAACTTTTCTCTTGGATAATAGGCTATATTGTTTGATTAGCTGGCGTTAGCTGGGAGGACCAAAACGCAAACTTGAGCTCTTATCGAAGACTTATCAGGAAACTATGTTTTGAAGCTCGTGGGAAAGTATCGTTTCTAATTCGGTTTTTAACGTTTCACTAGCCTACATTGAAACTTCAATGAAAATCATAGAAGTTTACTGACTCGCTAAAACCGTCAACCACCAAGTATCGCTACAGCGTACAGCAACTATTTACTGGTATGTGGATTGTGGATGTATTTCATTAAAGAATTATGAAATTAAACGTATCAAGAAATTGTCTGTTATCTAGAATCTAGTACGGTAGTCCATCAAAGCGTCTGCAGTACGGTATCTTACACTATAATGAACGACCAACAGTTAAAAAAATGGAAGGAAGTGGTAAAAAATAAGTTTCATCAAGAATTTGCCGAATTTCTGAAAAACAAAAACTGGAAAAAGTATTCTCTACCACAAGAAGACAATAATCTGACCAAAGAAATCCGCTCAAGATTTCATAAATTTGGAAACGACAGCATAATTTCTAAAATAAAGGAAAATTGTATCAGATGCTATAAGGAAGATGTGCAATCAGACCAGACGCGATCAGACCAGTCAAAATCAGACGAAGTGGTCCTGACATTCTTCAACGTTTACGTTTACACGCACAAAACGAGTAATGAGAACGACCCACAATCTTTTCCCGTTGTTATGACGCGTTTCCAAGAGGGCGAAGAGTTAAGGTTGTCGTCCTTTGTCGATCACAATGGGCGTGTCTACAAAACGTACAGCGGATTTCTGAAGCAAAACAATTTCGACGGAATTTCGATTGCAGTTCCAGAATTTCCAAAGGTAGATTTAGAGAAAAAAAGAGATGCTCCATTTTCTGGGATAGTGGAAGTCATTTTCATTGATAAGACTATATTGAATGAAGGATTCATCTTAGTTGCACGGAACATCATAGGCATAGTCTTCGCAATAGTTGCACTAGTACTGGGATTATACATGGGAGATTTTCTACCTAATTACGTAGTTTGAATTTACCCACGTGAACCGAATTCATAAAATATATTAAGAACTTCTGTACTCATTTATCCAAGGAACGGAAAAATAAGCATCAAAATATTTTATTTGTCAGATTATATTGCCAGCAATTATTTTTTATTTCATGTTGATTCAAAGGTACAATGGCATGGGTAGTGTGTTATTTTTTCTGTGCTTGATTAGATTACATATGAATATTAAAATTCATTTATTTGCGCTATGACAAAACTGCAAAAGGCAGGGTGAATAAACAGAACGTGACAATACATTTCTTACACAAAAATCTTTGAGACAAGTTAGGTTTTAATTTATCTTCGTTAAATACGATTGCCTCCACTCGCACTCAATTTTAAAATTCGAGAATGTGAGCGCGAGCGCGCTTGGTATTTTGAAAAAAAGTGGTTTCGCTTATAAAATTCGCAGGTTTTCTTTCCAAAGGCCTACAAAACTCTTTTGAAGCAAATCTTGTATAGGGTTTAATTGTGACTTGTGATTCGAATCTGTGACAGAAAAGTTCAATGGGATTGGAATAAAACACAAGGCACTGATACGACTTGCCATCCATGCCACAGCTTGCACTTGAAAATTGAATGTAGTATAAAGAATGGCCGAGAGAGGGTGTTTGTGCGTCGGCCAATAGTTGAATCGTTCGCACCGAACCCTGCCGAACCCGGGCCGAAGATAGTGCTACCCCGTTCTTACATACTACATAGTGTCGTCACGCGACCAGCCATCGACCACCAATTATAATTACCGCCTGACTAAACTTCATTTTTTTCTGGCCATAAGTCATTTTCCCTGTAAATAATTAACCCACGTTATAACAGTAGGAGTCCTTCTTTTATAGATTCTTACTATCACTCGAACCCGTCTTTAACACGAACTAGTTCTTAGTTCCTTTGATATCCTTGCAAATTTCAGCGTTCTGGCATGCGCGTTATACGTCGCACAATCTCAAATAACTGCGTTTATTTGCATGATTATAGCGTCTAGCCGGACCTAAAAAGCCACACAAACAAATATCGCGACTAAACCAGTAAACCTGCACTTTGTCCTCTTAGCGAAGGCTTGGCGTATTAGCAGAGTAAAAGAGATATATTGTAGTCTAACCCACTTGGTCAAAACAACAACATTTGGTTCATGTCTACTGATTAGATCGACTTTGCCCACTGGTCTTTCCCAAAAATTGGAAGTATTTCTATACAGGCCTAAAAGGCAACTTACTCTATGTCTCATTTGAAAACAACTGCGTAATTTTTAGTAAGCATATTCTGAAAGGAAAAATCCAAAGTCATATTGAGCGCTAACAATTTCCAGACAGATAAACGGAGAAAAAAATCTAGTTTTCGACAAATGTTTCAATCCCACATTCCAGCAAAAACAAATATTTGTTCATTTGTTGTGCAGTTGTCCGGTATACGTCTGCCGTAAATTGCGTATCAACATTTCGTCGTTTTTTACTCTATAACGTGCTAGAATTTAACTCGTGCTGATAGCTAGAACATTCCAGTTTATTATAAATAGGATCATAGAACATTTGTTGCGAATAGTATGTTGCAAGATGATGAATAGTTTAAATGATGACTGTCCATCCTTGTTTATCTGGGCCTATTTAAGTATTAATTTACATTCAAAATGTAAACCCGACTTATTTAAGTTTGTTGACATTGAGAAAGGCGTAAAAATGCAGACTTGAATTTTTGAAAAAAAATAGGATCGATCTGATCTATCATCTATAGTAGTTACGTTTGAGGATTTTGAAACAAACGGATTATTCGATTTCGTAAGTGTGCTTACTTCAACGTCGCGATAAAGTTTGCTTATCAGTTGGGTGGTCAGTAAGTGCGCCCACATATCCTATTCTAACCCCAGAAACCACCTTCATAACTTAGTAAGGGTATATAAAGACGACGAAACTGAATAGTTCTTACACAAAGTCTCCAGCTACACTACAAGGTATACCCTTCTTTTTAAATACAAGCCTACGCGTGATGAATAAAGTCACCAAACCATACAATGGCCGTCTCATCAAAACTGAAAGGGATTTTCTTTGGCCGTTATGTTTGGGCCACCAACGTTCTAAGCGGGGGTAAGGATTCAATCCTCAACTATAACCTATTCCACGACCTACTTGAAAAATAGCTAAAACACTGCAGACTTGAATAAAACCATAATATAATTTTATAATATTCAGGTATCCTATTAGCTGCAGGGGATCTCATTCAACAGAGTATTGAACATACCAAGAGCGGCCGCAACAAAAAAAATAAGGAGCGATATGACTGGAATCGATCAGGTGACTGAAAAACAGAGATGCTGAAAAATTTTCAGCACACAATAAAAAAATAAAAAATAAAGTCAACAACTAAACTTCAAGCTTATTGATATTAGGTCGGATGATGGCAATCGGCTTAGGTCTGGGACTTCCACATCATTTCTGGTATATCTTTCTGGAAAGGATAATTCCAGGTGCCGCACTCGTCAGTGTCGGGAAGAAGATTCTGCTCGACCAAACTATGTTTTCTCCGTTTGCCAATTTTTCATTTTTCATGGGAAGTGGGCTTCTGGAGGGAAATACTGTGCGGCAATCGTGGGACGAATTGAAATCCAAATTTGCGATGGTTTACAAGGTATTTTTTTTTCTGTACAGTAACTAAGCCATTCTCGAGTGGACATAAACTGTAAACCTTCTAGTGTTATAGTGGATATATTAGCTATAACTGTGGAAATTTCAGAAATTTTGACGCAATATGGTTTGCGTTTCATTAGGATGTTGACCCACAGTTGTTTTTTGTCGTACGATTTTTATTTATCTTAGCATTACAGTTTCATATCTCTCGATGACGTTTGCCTTATCTATAGCGTCTAAAGCAAACAATTTGTTGATTGGTGATCTAATCCTCATATTTTCCCCAAGACTGATCAACAGGTCATCAGAAGATTTCGTTAAATACTTATAAACTTCTGAAGCTGCATACGTATAACTCATTTTCCACCTTCACCGGAAAATGTCAAGATAATAATATCTTCAGAAGGATTTTCTAAGTTTAGAGTAAATTTTCTAGAATTTGATCTTAAATAAGCAAAAAAATGTTGAATTTACTTACCTTCACGGTCAATAGATTCCAACTTGAACCTGTTCTGACAAGAGCATGTCTCGACATTCAGAGGTACTTCACATGTAATGTTGAACAATTTATTCTGATATAACGAGTTACCATTCGACAGTTTCAATGCGTACCAAGGCGTTTTCAGAGATTAATTTATTTTGCAATTTCCCTTCAGTTCGCATGCAGTGTGCTCTTCATTTCGTGCTCGCAAAATTCAATATCTAACTATATAAATTGGCTATTTAAATTCAGACCGACTGTTCAGTATGGCCCCCTGCGCAGTTCATCAATTTCTATTTCATTGCGCCCATGTATAGAGTGATGTACGTCAATGTGGTTACTGTTGGGTGGAACGTTTTCCTTTCATACGCCAAATACTTTGTAAGTTAAAGAAGCCCGCATTTTGAAAAGCTGTTATAACAGTTGTGCAAATAATTCTACGAGTAATTCTATTATGCTTTTATGAAATAGGATAAAACAAACATCCGGATTGAAAAAGAACTTCCCGCTGTCCTACCTTTATAAGGCTCTTTATACTTATTCGTTATTTCTTTATGACGATTGTACCTGAAGATTTTTTATCTTTACATCATTAAAGCGCCAGATCGCCGATGAAATACACAACAAAAGGCAACATCTAAAAACAAATTGAAGAGTGTAAATATAAACTGTTTTGTTTGTCTCGGATATTGCGTGATTTTATAAAAAAAACGTCAAAACTGAAACTATATTCTATTGGTGAATATTTGTTGCTTTAATTTTTCTTTGTATGCGTATCGGTCTGAAATTTACAAAAATCAATTTTTTTCATGCGCAGCCTTGCCAGTTGCCATAGTTTAATTCTTTTAAACTTTGCTCTCCTTACCTGCACAATATGAAATCCTTTGACGAGCAGGCAGATGCCCAGGAGCTCAAATATCTTAATTTGTGCATCAGCAGTTTTTAGTTGTATGGTGTTTAAGACAGGTTTAATCTTCTTAATGGATCTTTTATCGAAAAAGAAAATTATTCCCAAATTAGACTTTGTTACTCCAAATCGCTTTCTCATTTTGCATCACTTGCGTCATTTGTAATTTGTACAATAAATAAAGGCGGCTAATTGATACAGTACAGGGATGACTATTTAGCTCTAAGATGCAGACCCTTATTTTAACTTCGTTTTCATGAATTCTTTGTTCTGCTTGAAGAAAAAAGGAGGAAGAAAGAGGAACATGAAAAGAAAGAAAGTTGTCATCAACGGGCCGGTGCGTGGGTGAAAGCGCCGTTGATTAAAAGATCAATGGGAACAAGTATTTCACTTGTAAAAATACTTTCTCCTACCAAATCTGTTAGAGCAACTACCTGGTCCTCTCCTAATAGATTACCTCGGAAGAGGAGAAATATTTTGTTTTGCTATGCTGCGTAATCGTGGCCTCAATAAAGAAACAATGTGAAGAAGAACACTCCGGCGTTCAGCGCTGTTGAAGGGAAAAGCAATTCCATAATGACAGCTTCCAAAAGGCTAGCAAGCTGCTAGCTGTTTTCTCTGGATTGGGGAAGGCCGGAAGGCCATGATCACTTTCACATAATTTGTCTCCTGTTAAGAGGAACTTCGTCATCTTGTGTTGTTCGATACTGTGGATATAAAAAGTACGCAGCTAATCGGCTCGACTCGCTAGTACCGGTTGTATAATTAATTGCTTGCATCACGGCAAGCAAGCTGTGATTTTCAACCAGATTAATACATCTACAGCCATGACATTCAAAATTGTAAGAGGATAACGTCGTGACGCTTGAATTTTGGCCAACACATATATTACTAGTGATTCTTATCTTGATTGACAGGTGATTTGTGTTCTTGCCGTGCTCATCGGATTTGTCTGTGCGGGATACAAAGGTAGGACAGGGTTTCTATCTGGGGCTGGGCAGAAAATATTTTATCGTGTTGGTGCATCTAAAATCTATTCAAGACTTAATAAAGGATAGCCAATTGGCAGAAAGTCATACCGGTATGGCACATCTACCGATTAACATGTGAAATTGTGAATGCGCGAACTTCTCTCTTATGGGTGGAGTCTAGAATTTTTCAAGTTCGAGTGCATGCGTAGTTTTAGTTTCTCAATTCTACACGCGCATAGAAGATTAGCCTCATAAAGAACTAGATAACTAATGATAACAGTACATGTTGGTGATATTAATTTGTAAACATTTGTAGCCTAAATAAAGGGCGCTGGCCGATTTATTGAAAAAACTTGACCATGACCGTGACGAAAGTGTTCTAAAGACGACGGCAATTTTCCCATCTGTATAACAAAATAAAACAATTTTTTTTTTAATAATTGAGAAAATTACTCTTATTTTCAAGTAAATATTTTGCTTACGAACAGTCTATGCATTTTAAATTTTCTAATCTTAAAACTTAAGATTTCAATCTTGTCTAATTGATCCTCAAATCCATTGAAACATAGTATTTTCTTTCAAATTGCAATAATGAATTTTTGGGTAGTTGATGACCCTGGGGAGAATTATCGTTACCCGAGATCGATAACTGGGATAAGACTCCATGAACTAACATTTTTATTTAAGCAAATTGCGATTCCAAGAAATTTAAATTTAAAAATAAGTTTCTTCTTCGCCATCTATCAATTGTTTTTGGAACTTTGGTTGAAAGAAATGCGCCGATTCAAATCTTTTCAATGAGTAAAACCAAACAAACACAGAAATAGAAATGATCTTAAGGTGGAAGTACGTGCTGACATGGTATTTCCTGGCACATTTTTTGGTCCTGTTCGTCCGGAAACATTATATCTTATTTGTGTAGACTGTAGACGACTGTAGAGCTAAAATAAAACGAAAATGAAAGCTGAATTTCATTTTTTAATAAATGATGCATTATAGAATGGGCAGAAAACAGGACAGGGACGTAGAAAGTAGCACAGTTTAGTATAATTACAATAAGTGTGTGTAAAATATAAAATAACTTCCAGGTGGCCGTACCGGAGGTTACGGAGGGGGTGGCTACGGGAGTGGAGGCTACGGAGGAGGAAGTTATGGTATGCAGTAGTGAGCACGTAATTTATTGCTACCCTCGTGAAACTATTGTAAAATTTTTAAATCCTAACATATAGTCTATTGTTTTATTTTCAATAGTACACCAAAAGTGACCATTTTCTGGTCCGTATACTTATCTATTTTTAGGTAAGAGAAAAAGAGATTGACAAACGTCAATGGTGCATTACAATATCGTTTTAATGTTTGCTATCCGTTTTGATTTGTTTATTATTTTTAGAAAAACTTTAGAATTCAAACATGTGTGTTCTCTATTTATTAACGCAGACACGATTTTATTGCAGTGCCAGCTATGATAGATGTCAGCTATAATCAGTTGTAAACCGTTGTAAATTGACGTACTGAATTTTCTTAAAATTGGCAATCTCTTTATCTCTGTTTTGTTTCTGGGACTCGTCGTTTTTCATAACTTCTTCATAGCCTCTTTCATCTATATTAGTATGAATTTTAATATTTAGGCGGAGGAGGCGGAGGATATGGAGGCAGCGGTTACGGGGGAGGTGGATACGGGGGAGGAGGACATGGTACGCTTAAACACCTAAAAATGTCAACTTGAGCCACTTATCGCTTGCTCCGATACAAATAACTAAGCAAATTATACGAACTAAAGGGTGTTATAAAACTATGAATACTGCAATATAAATACTGCAATTACCCAAATTCTTAGTAAACTCTCGGATAAACAACTCACTTATATAGTCATATCTTTGATTTAGGTGGCGGAGGCTATGGAGGAGGTGGCGGAGGCTATGGAGGAGGTGTGTATGATAGTTGACATAAAAAGCAACTATTGCCCATTATATGTACCGCAATGTATGAAATAGGTTTGCGATTTATTTTCATCTTTATAATTGTCGTCGTTTCTTATTACGATGGAAGAAAATCAATCTGAATTTAGGTCTATACGTGTACACAATCGAGGATATTAGTCTTCCGCTTGTCACGAAACTTTCCGTTAGATTGCCATTGATTTTTTAACATTCATTTTAAATATTTAGGTAGTTATGGTGGAGGAGGAGGCGGTTATGGAAAAGGAGGTGGGAACAGTACGGAATATTAGCAGAAAATTCTGCTTAGAAAATTTTCATTAACTTGAAATTAAAATCCGCATATTGAATGCTAGGTGGTGGTTATGGGGGAGGAGGCCACGGAGGAGGAGGTTACGGCGGCGGTGGACACGGAGGGGGAGGTTACGGTGGAGGAGGTTACGGCGGTGGTGGCCACGGTGGAGGAGGGTATGGCGGAGGTGGTTATGGTGGCGGAGGAGGAGGCTACAGCGGCGGCGGAGGAGGTTACGGCGGCGGTGGACACGGAGGAGGAGGCTACGGCGGAGGAGGCTATGGCGGCGGAGGAGGTTATGGCGGTGGAGGCCACGGTGGAGGAGGTTATGGCGGCGGTGGCCACGGTGGAGGAGGCTACGGTGGCGGAGGAGGAGGTTACGGCGGCGGTGGACACGGAGGAGGAGGATACGGAGGAGGAGGCTACGGTGGCGGAGGCCACGGTGGAGGTGGATATGGCGGCGGAGGATACGGTGGCGGAGGAGGAGGCTACGGTGGCGGAGGCCATGGAGGAGGAGGATACGGAGGAGGGGGCTATGGAGGAGGTGGTCATGGTGGCGGAGGATATGGTAATAACCCCTACGGTATATTACTTATAGATTATTCCTGGATAGTAGAAGTTACAAGTTATCAATATTTCCATATGCGCAATAATTTTTTAATTAAAAGATGATTCTCAATTCTGGTTTCTAAATAACCCTCCAAATAACGTAAAAATTTAGAAAACTCAGAAATTTAAAACGATATTTCAATAAAATATTTTTTTGAATAGTGTTAAGTAAACATCTACTATTTCACAATAACTGTTCTAGTGCCATACTCTAGTAGGACTCGTTCGAAGGGAGATACATTTTGGGGGGGGAAAGACGTAGTTCAATAGGGTTTCTACCACGTAGTTGCATTTTGAGGAATATGATAAATCATTCCTTCAATGATATGTAATTACCTTCATTTTATTTTTTAAATCATTGACGTTTTTCTTTCAGGTGCCAATGGCTACCTTGTCTATCTGTACAGTGTGGGTATGGCCACTATTCGTTTTCCAAAGTTATTACTTGATGAAGCGAAACGCCGATAATATTTTGTTTCACAACATATATCCTACCTGATAAAATTTTGAAAGCTTTACCTGTGCAATTAAAACCAGAACGGCACAATCTATAACGTGGACTAAATCCGCATTGAAAGAATATAAGCAACAGTTTTGGAGCGGCTAAACCTTTCAAAACGAAATTTGATCACTATTTTGTTTTTCATAACAGGCAAAGGAGGTGGAGGGGGCTACGGAGGAGGAGGCTATGGCGGAGGAGGTTATGGCGGAGGAGGAGGCTATGGCCGGTGACCTCATCAGTCTAATGCAAAATTATTCCAAATCAATAAGCTTATATCACGCGTGGTCTAAAGTGGCTCACAATTTGTTATTATTCTGTGATTACAATGTTAAATGGATATCTTCTAATAAAATGAGTTTTTCATGTAGTTTCATTTTAAAAACTCATATGCCTATTATTGCGGACAAGAATTATAGAGAAGTCTAACGAGAAGGTAGCGGTGGGCCTTTGTGGAGCGCGGGAGAAGCTGAATCTGGCGATAATGCCATGTCGTATATTTTCTGCTGCTGTATTGCTACAACCTTCTCTCTGAATATAGGTATATAATGGTAGTGGGGAACTGTATGAGGTAGGTCAGGAGGACGAGAACCTAAAGTCGCTTTGCAACTTAAATGAAAAGTTAATTTTGCCTTCGTAGACTGGGCTTCCTGGTAGTCCTCTAGTAGATTGGCCGATCTCCAATTTTGTTGCCATTGACTGTATTAGTTCATGTTGAAACTACAGCAAACATGGATGAAATTGAAATGCGATACTAGTATTAGTGTTAGAGCCGATCAGGATCCGATCACAAGATAAGTGGCATTATTTTCAGTGAGAATGTTACAAGTGTCGTTGAGCTTTGTGCATTTCTATTAACTCAGGTCGGCATTGAGATGGGGTGAGGACGTGCCGTTTGTAGATGAGGATTACGCTGCGTTTGTTCTTGAAAACGATGCCGAAACAAATCACCTCTCGGGCCAACACCTGCCACGACCATCATAAATGATTGAAACCTTCTTGCGACGTCGTTGCGAGCTTCCGGATACCTACCGGAAGTGTACATTTTGTCGTCCCTCAGATTATATAAAGTACATTGACTTTTACAAACAACGACAGGTGAAATTTTCCTGACGGGATTTAAAAAGAATAGATGTTTTTATTTTACACCCACTCATAGTTGCAATGAAAAGGTATAACCCCTTACCTCTTTCAAAAGAGTAATCAGTAATCTTTCGCCCGTCGGTTTGTGTGTAATTAGACGCCCCCGGAGGATTTAAGTAATTTTCTTCAAGTGGAATAATACTTTCAGCTATATACCGTACCGTAGTATGTATTTCTTAAGTAATGCAATCATGTATTTTTTTTACTACGTACATACTTTCAATGTACAGTCTAAAACGGGTCTCGGCTTTCTAGTTGGGAAAATTGCTGACGAGAAACTGAAGTTTCTCAGCAAAGTCTTTTACTCTTTCCTCTGCAGTTTAAAAAAATCCAGCTGAAAAGATGCTGCAAGATTTAGTGGCTGAGATGCTGTCTATATACTGCAACAATCCTTGGTCGTTTTACACACTCTTTTACTCGATGCAAACCTTCTAGCCCACATTGGAGACTACAATGTGTCTAGTCCATCAGTTAATAATACGAATGAACGGTCTGCCGATATTCACTATGTTCGAATCTGAATAATGATGACGCTGAATCTGGACGGACTTAAGAAAAATGAAAGATATATTTCCGCAAAGCGAAAATTGTCCGTATAAAGGGCGAGTCGACGACCCCAAGAAGAAGAATAACCCACGAGGCCACGACAATCAAAGGAATTCGTACGATAGCCTTTTTGAGCCCTGTGCACTGTCCACGCGGCAACGACGATGAATCCAACCACCCGGCCGACCTCAATTCGTCATCGCTGCAGCAGCCACCAGCTCTATCAGATTCAGCTTCCAATCATCAGTGAAGAGTTACGGGAAAACGACGCTCACTCGTTCTTCTGCCGGGCAAGGACATTTTCCACTCCTATCTGAACACACCTAGAAAATGTATTTAGTCGAAAAAAATAAGTCAAGTCAAGTTACTCAATTTAAGGTCCAGTTACTCAAGGTCCAAGGTAACATACACCAAGCCAACTACCATTCCGGCTTCCGCGCTTCGGACGTTTGAGTCAATTAAGCACGCCAACGACTCCAACTTTTTCAATCCCATCACCGGGGCTTGGTGTATATTAAGCAGTTCTAGTAACGAAAATGACGATAAAAAGATTTCGCGCGTTCATTTGGCTCTATAGCAATCAAAAAGATTTATTATTCAGTCGCCCACCCTATAAGAATCTCTTGCCCAAGTACCGACCTGAAAGTAGCTGGGGAGGTATTTCAGGTCACATGGAGGATTTCGTACAGTATCACCTTAAACCTAAGGCACGTCGGAGACGTCTTAAAGAAGATTAAGCCCTCTGTGATTTGCTGATTCAAGAATTAAGAACTAAAGATAACTTCTTTTCAATGATTAAATTTTTCCTCTCCAAAAATTCTTTGTCCCCTTATAACACAATACCGTACACTGCTTTGGCCGGTGGTTAATGAGACAACCCCCATTGATCTGATCTCGGCCGTCGATTAATGAGCGCTCATTATTAGACAGGGGTAGGCTTACGAACTACCTAGCAAGCAATGACATGTTGTTTATTTAACGAGCGGACGCCAGTTAACGAGAAACCATCAAAACTCGTTGTAAACCTACGTCGTGCTACTGCTGTACTTGTTCCTATCAATATGCCGAGATGTGAGCCCCACTACTTGGGTCGCGTAATGACGAATAAATCCTGTAAGTCCTCTATTAAGCAACAACCTCTCAATCTTAAGATGCTAATTTTCTAATTCTAATTGATTATTAAAGATGAAGAATCTAATTAAAGATGCTAATTCTCTGAACCATTAAGCAACAACCTCGCTCGATTTCCTCAAAAGATGTTAATTTTTACGAGTTCTCATGAAGACAGGACGAAGACAGGTTCTGAGTTCCTAATCGCGTTGTGCTAATTTGCCGATTAACAAGCCATTCCATTACAAAATTGGTAGAACTGTCCTTGCTAACGCAGTAGCACAAGACTGTTAACAACGTGGTAAAGGTTATAAACATTACCCTAATTCGAATAGAGAAAATGCATTTCACATTTGTTTATTTCCAAGTAAGAGTTTTAAAATATTCGAAACTGCGACAAATTTAACAATACGAAGTTACAATAATTCTTAATTGAGAAAAAGAAGTGTCATTCATTCACTTAATGAATAAGAAAAATTCTTTGTAAATTGAAAAAGTTAAAAAAAAAACAACAAGAATGAATCAAATCTAAAGAATAAAACACGCAACGGTCGAGACATAATACTAGCGGACGAACATGTCGTTTCAATGAATTCATTGGCTGGATCTGGAAATCAATTCCATAACAAAAGGCACACCGCTTGCGATGGGCTCAATTTTTATTCTTTTACTAGAAACTTGGGGGATTAAACCATCCTCGAGTGCGATCTTCAATGATTGCCGTTTTGAGTTTGAGTCACCGCCGGGCAATAAAGCTTCTTCCCCGCTGAACGATTGAGTTGGTTCTTCCGTTATTTCTTTTTTTATGTTGGTGGTCACTGAACTGGAAACGGTTTCATCATCATCGTTTAATTGCATTGCCAGAGATAATTCTGCTGGTTGTTCTGTTTGGACAAATTCTTCTTTTATTCTAGTTGTTGAAAGAGCCAGCTGCTGCGCTTCATTTAGAGACTGTAAAGTACAAGGAACAACAGCAAATGTAAGGTCAAGTACTTTTTGAACTCTTTTATGGAAGGTATTCTAACCTGTGCATCAGTTTTGTCATTTCCTTCAAGGGACAGTACTTCATTTGAATGTTCTATTGCAGCAGAGGTTGCAGCTTTTGTATAAGGTGGTAAGACTAGCTTCTGCATGGAAAATTGAGTCTGAAATAAATACAAGGGTTCAAGTTAGTTACATCAAAACCAGTTTTATAAAACAATCTAACCTGAGAAACGGCCTCAGCATTCTCATCGAGTGGCTGAGAAGGATCACCCGAAGGCAAAGTTCCCATTTGTATGGTAGGATTTGGCGGCGTTAGTACACACACTGGGATTTGTGACTGAAAATGAGAAAAATACAATAAACAATTGATGAATTCCTGTCAAAAGCTCATTCGGCACTAAAAAAGAAGTGGGGGCATGAAAATAAAACACGCTCACCAGAGACATGGTGGAATCTTCCTCAGGCGAAGAAGAATCTTCCATTGTAACTGCTTTCACTTTCATGTTGTCAGGAAGTGTCTGGACCAGCTCTTGAGTTACTATTGGCTGCGATGTAGTTTCGACGGATGCCGGATCTAAAGTAGCCAAAGAAACCGTTTCACTTTCTTCGTGGAGCGGTAATTCATTCATAAGCTCATCAGTTGGAACAAATTCCAATTTTATGGTAGGCAGCGACTGATCCACTTCCTGTAGTGGCAACTAAAAATAAAGGAGTATGATAAAAATAACAATAATCGGTTGTCCTATCCAACTGTTCGGAGTGTCTAACCTGATTTTCGGTTGCATTATTCTCATCGGCCGATAAAGAACATTCCGACGGATTTGGCGTTTCTTCTTTAATGAAAGAAAGAAGCGGCTGGTCTACTTCTTGCGTAGGAATCGGCAACTAATATAAGTAAACGGTGTGATAAGAAACTGACATGTCTACATTGTCTAGCACATAAATGGATTAATTTATAGCTACCTGTATTTGAGGGTCCTCGACTGGAGACTGCAAAGAAGTATGAGAAACGACTAGACCTTCTTGGTTGGATGGCAATTCAAAAGAAGATTCTTCTGTTGGAACTATTTCTTTTTCTATCATAGAAGTTGGCGGAACCATCTCCTGAGATGCCAACTGCGACTAACAAAAGTAACACGATTTTAAGTTTTTAAAAATCATCAAAGAGCTTGCTCCAAACTACGTTCTAGCGGTATTACGTTCGCGTGGGCAGTAACAGCTTGACTGGCAGTTTCCATCAGATACTCGAGGCCCAGCATAATTCGTTGTTGCGCTTCGGACGGTAAAGTTGGCAAGAGAGCTTTCAAATTTTCTATGCGTTGCTCAGTGGACACCGAAGGGCCGGAAAGCTGGGTCTGAGAAGAAGAGCCATTTCTTGAACAGTCGAGATTCCATCTATCCTCTTGCGAAAGACTTGGTTCTCCTGAAACGCACAGAAAAAGATACTTCATTTCAAAAATTTCTTTGCGAACAAAAAGACAAATTAGACTAACCATCCGTTTCCCCGTAGCTAGCTTGAGAATAAGACGCACCGTTTACTGATTGTTGAAATTGGGTCATTGGTGATGGAACAATTTCCTGCTTTACAATCGCAGGTGATAGCGGCTGTGGGAGCTACAATAACATGCATGGTTCAGTGTTTGGTAAGTTAACGTTTCTCTAATGAAATAACAGGTTTATAATCACCGCTGGGCGATCGACGTAGGCTGATGGATCCCTATACCATCTTTTCAGTTTCTCAACTACTTCAATGTCTCCATCTGTCAGATAGAAGCGGTCGTACGGACAACGGGGCTCCTCCCATTCACCGCTTGGAAATACGATAAGTTGGTTTCCCGGATTGCTGCTACTCACTACAAATTCCGTTTCCGAAGAATTTCTAATTCTTGGCCGTATGGTGATGTGCTCCAGTTTGAGAACATCTCCTATGTTCATGTCAGGATACGTTTCTTCTGAATCAAGGAAAAAATGGACACAAAATTCTGGCTCTTCGCTGGCAGGTAAAGATTCGTAACACGAAGGGTCCGTTATTAAAACCATTCCGTGGAAATTCCCAATTCTCGTAACAGTTGGCCCCTGTATTGTTAATCACGCAATTATAGTCAATTACATTTTTCCACAATACGTTACGAGTATATGCTTCGCATACTTTTAGAACACGTGTAACAACACCGTAGACATTGCACCCTTGTGCTGCCTTGTCACTAGAGAACCTCCTGGTAACAGCCTGGGTAAGTGTAAGATATTGTCGGTTCGGCAACAAACCAATAGCCGAGTCAACAAATTGTTTCACAAAAATAGTGCCTTGTCCTGGTGGTGATGGCAGTACATTGAAATGTACTTCATTCTTGTTTTTGAACATGAAGGGAATATCTGTTTTGAAAAAAAAAATTGTTTGTTTCAAAGGAGAACATTTAATTAGGTATATTATGGTTTGGAGTTATACTAACTTTCCAAAATGAAGAGAAGCTTTTCATTTTCTTTAGATGACATAAGTGTCTGATGATTTTCAAGCCAGTCCTTTGATATCTTATTTGTAACTTGCACATGAAACTTCTTCCCTGTTTTTAGCCCTGTTTTAGACACCTCGTCCAATTGAAATCCAATAATAACATGGTGCTGCAGATGCTTCTGTGTCATAATTCCCTGAACCAGAATTATGAACTGTAATAAGACTAACTGAATCTGAATAAATTTAGCAAAAAACTTACCATGAACAAACACTGAGGTCTGTTGATAAGGACCTCTGGGACTGCAGAAAAATCAGGTATGACCTCATCAACAATTTTGATTGAAGAAAGGGTGTTTGGATTGGTGGTGGTCATAACAAGGGAAAATGTGCTGTAAATAGCTTTGTCAACTAGGAGGCAACTGCTGCTGAAATTTGCCATCTTCTCCTTCCTGAGAAGGAGAACTGTTTGGGAACTTTATAACGAACCTGGATTTGACGAGTTATGGACAATAATTACCATGATACACAATTACGAATTCACGCAGACTAGAAAATAGCATACAAAATGCGTCACTTATATTATCTACCTTGGTTTTCCAGAACTTAATGAAGAATATACAGCAGCGCAAAAATTACGTGAAGACAACAAACGTAAACGTAAACAATACGAAATTAGGAATAAAAGCGTCGTCTGCTACTAAACAAGGTGGACATTACATATGGTTGAAGTGAACAACATTTTGTTTTAATTTATTACAAAAACTAACAAAATAAGTTGGTAAAATAAACCAAAAAAATAAGTTGGAACTGGAAAGGAAATGAAATCTAAATTGGATAGCCTGATTGGTCTCACACTACTGAGCGCACTACTCTCGACTCGAACTATAGTGATTAACCAAGCACATGTTGTCACTTCGACCGAGACTTCGACTGTTTGCCGACTCGCGACTACTGACTGCTGTATTCTCTAACTACCGCTTGGATCTGCGTGTCAGACCTAGCTTGATGTAACCTCCGCCCAAACGGTGACTGGCGCCGGTTGAGAACAAAGGTCAATAATTTAAACATTGTCGAGCTCCTTGGTAAGAGTAACCCGAGCCTAGATGACATTTATAGGCTAACTCATAAATTATGTCATTGGTAAAAGGAGGTAGCAAAAGCGCAGGGCCCATCGGACATTGACTAACGAGTCAAACGAGGCTGAGTGTGTACAAAGCTAATCTTACGCGTATCGTGTTACACATAGGCTATTCATGCAGCGCTTGGTTTCGTACAAAGGTTAGAGTTGTTAACCCATCGCTTCAATTTCCCCGTTTCATACATAAGGGGAGATTAGAAAGTTCATATTGTAAAAACGGTCATAAAAAAACGTATTGCGATGCGGTGGCCGCGAAAGCTTTTGGTTGCTTTCCTGCTGATTTAGCCTACATTGGGTGTGTCGAAGTCCAGCGACCAACGCTTAGCGGCGACACTTTTTTACTAACGATGTCACAGCTCTATGGGGCGACAACATTATCCTACTTGAACACGAGCGCGCTCAGTATTTTGAATAAATAACGAGCGTGATCGCACTCAAAACGCGCTCCGAGCGCGGGAACCCTGATATCATGACCTACTTTTTCTCAGCGTATTTAAAATCCTAAACCAGTTCGAAAGCCTCTCTATGTGCTTTTGGTGTTGCCGAATGTTTTAATCTCTTAAATATTTCGTTTGAAAAAATATTATAACAGTTTGAGAGGAAAGCTTTGAAGCACACTAGATTGTTAACCAAACAGTTTAAGGAACGCTGGCTGTGTCAAGTTGCCTCCTCCTCTTTTGCAATATTCTGTTGCTTGTTAATGTACTTGCTGATTAACAGATTTATCGGCTCGTTGGTCTAGGGGTATGATTCTCGCTTAGGGTGCGAGAGGTCCCGGGTTCAAATCCCGGACGAGCCCGTAGAAAGTGATTTTCCCGGAGTTTCCTCTGATGATAATTTTATTACAGTCTGCTTTGCACTCCATCTTTGCTGATATGCTCAATATCTCTTCTCTTTTCAATGTCTTGAATCATGTTAAGACACAATTCAGGTTGAAACAAAATGAATACTGTAGTAAATAAAAACCCCAAAAATTGATTTTGAATGCTTACTAACCAGTAATGGTAAAGTCGCTGTATTAATACCCAAACAATCGTGTTTAAATCTAATTACAGTCTTAGTAACAATTCACAATGAACCAACAGAAAATCAATTGACAAAAGACTAACAATAAAATGGAGACTCGAGTAATTTTTAGCCCCGGCTTCCATCGCTTACATTTTCAGCTCCAATTTCCAATTGTTACTAGCAGCATTTTCTTTCCATTCATTAACATCACGCTTCCTCATCGGCTTGTTGCGACTCGCATATTTGATCATCTTCAGAGGGTTGTTTTCACTCATCAAGAAATCGATGCCTCTCCTGGTCACATTAGGACAATCGCAAATGTCCAGGTATTCCAATTTCTGAAAGTCGTGAAGTTTAGCGGTGTTGCGAAAGACTTGGTCCGTCAGAGCTTCACAACCGCCAACAGTAAGGTGCATCAGTGACGGGGATGACAAAAGCGAAAACAGATGCTCGGACGCAATAGCGCCTTCACCGCTAGTGCCGGGAGAAAATATGTCTACTAGATTCAATGACACGAGGCTCTTCAAAATCGGCTTAACAGGATTTGGCAATGTTTGTTCTTCGACAATTGGTTTAAACATGTTCCACCACAAAGAGAGATGGCATAAATTGGGGCAGAGCTTAATGGTTGTACCAAGGTCGATGTCATGAAGATTTACGCGAGAAATAAGAGAGGGGGGTCTAGTTTGAGGATACTACCGCTAGAGCTTTACATTCCGGGCCGTAAACCCCGCGGGCTGAACAGTGCCCCCTCTCTTATTTCTCGCTCCCTGTAGACCAAAACAGTCTTTCCAACTTTTTTTCAAGGCAAATTTAATTTAGAAAAACTCAACAGATTTTGTTCAAAATTAAGACAGTAGTAGAAACCACCGAGATGTTTTAGGGAAAAAATTCCTAAGGTCGTACCTTTATTTTTTGCCGACTTATTGCAACTGCAATTTCAGGGATTCCTCTCGGCTAGCTAGGCCACAAACAAATTTGCAACTTAATATGTCAGGTCGTGTAGGGCTTCAGCGTCAATGTTCTGGCCATCGAAAAAAATCAGGGAAGTTCATCAACTTAATTTCTACTACCGAAAAAAAAATAAAAATTCTATCGCATTTAGTTTAGCTTTGGTGTGCGGGAGCGCGAGGGCCGTTTACCCGCAAAAAGGTGGGAGGGTGTAAACAATTCTGGTGGGTACTGTATTTGAAGAATGTTTTGGCCTTTTGTTGAAGACCTTATGGCAGAACCTCAAAGACTTCAGTTGCTTGATAAATAATCAGAAGGAGGAAAATTAAATGTATTATACAAATTCAAATTTAAAATTATTATTACTGGGCATCTGACTGAAGCAAGGTGAAGAATGTAAATTACATCATCCAGGTCTCTGTTTGGTTTGTATGGCACAATCAGGTTGCAGAATTGAGGTTTTATCAACACATAGCTGTATTCTTTAGTTAGTTGCTTCTCTTTTACAAGGACCTCGATAATTTTCTCCAACAGTGTTGAGGCTGAGAATAGATTAATAGGAAAAAGAGAATATATTAGGTCATCTAAGTATAAATGATGAGGAAAAAAACTACAGTAATGATTACTTACGCAATTGTTGCGGGAGTACCCTCAATTTCCCGCCAGCATACGACTTGTCCCTTTTCCCTTCATTAGATGGCACGACTTGTCGAGCTACCCCCCACCCCTTGGTCTCCGAAACGTCGGGCGAGGCAAGCTCTCTTGCTTGCAAAAAACCATCGCGATCGGGTCGCGTGAGTCGTCTTGTATTTTTTTGAGTGTTACTGTTATTCTGTGTCATTTTCCCCCCTTTGTCTTCGATTTCTCCCAAAACGCCCCCCCCCCTCTGCTAGTTTTCAGGCTGTATGCGTGTCTGTTCACTCATTATCGCTCGTGTCATCGCCAAATACAACTCCATTGAGCCGCAACAGTTGGTGTCAGAAGCGGATTACGGGCCCCAGAAAAGTTCATTTTTTTTCTCTCCATCTCTCTCTCATGAACTGCCCGTAGAACTTATTTGCCCCGGCCATACGAGTTGCTATTTGGTTTCACGTTGCTCAACTTCATTTTTGAATTCTCATTGGTGCATGTCATTTTTTTTTTCATTTTTTTTCGTCGTTGCTCATTTTCATCAAATCAGCCGCCATTTTGGGTCCGATATTAAAGCTCACGTGTACGTAAGGTGAGGTAAGGATTCCCCCCCCCCACCCTGAATAGGATAGCGTGGTAGTCCTGCCTTTGATTTGCTTTGTTTCGTATGCCGCCAAAAAGAACGGGTAACGTAGTTCCAACTGATTATCACATTCGAACTAGAAGCGCTGCGAGGCAGCAGGGAGCGAGCCCCGCAGTGAATCCCCCACGAGCTGTTGTTCTAATTCCCGATAGCGATTCTGTCAGGGAAAGGCCCAATCGCCGCCTACATTTTGATATTTTGCCGGTTAGAGACGAACGCATTCCCGTTCCCCCAGTGCCCGCCCGTCCGACGATAATGGATCCCGCGTTAGCTCAAGCGTTAACGGACTTCGCCAATGGGGCTGCTCAAGATCGAGCGCAGTATCAAGGACGTCACGACGCGCTTGTTAATATATTGGTTGCACAGCAGCAAGAAACCGCTGCCTTGAGAGCCCTGGTAACGGCGCAACAACAACAAGTGGGTGCTGCTAATGCCCGAGTGAACAACGCGGTGGTGGATTCCATTCCGTTTTTTGAAGGTAAAGTGGGTGATGTTGGAAGAGATTGGGTGAGGATAGTCAATCAGGTCGGCGATGTGGAAGGGTGGACGAACGTGCAGAAAAGACAGGTGGCAATAAGACGTTTGGGTGGTATTGCCCTTCAATGGCACTTGCAAACCGGTAATAATAACCCCAATTGGGCGAATTGGTCGGCGGCGTTGGGCGCTAATTTTACTAATAGACTCTCTCCAGCGGAATGGTACAAAATGATTGAAGAAAGAGTGCAAAAGGTGGGAGAACCAGGAATTGCGTACGCAGTAGAAAAGTCCCGTTTACTCGATCTCTCCCCACATGCTTTAACGAACGCGCAGAAAGTCTCGTATCTCATTAATGGGTTGGTAAATTGGCAGCACGTTGCTGCGATGGTAAACAATCCGCCAGTCGACATCGACGATTTTATGACCAGGCTACGAGACCTGGAAGCTTTGTTCGTCAACCTTAGAGGCGCCTCTCCTACCCCATTAACCGCATCATTCTCACAGCCTCCTCCTGCCTTCAATCAAAGTTTTTTGCCACCCGTGGTACTTCCGACACCTACACCACACCCTCCAGTACAGCAAACCGGCGGGCCTACTCATCAGCCCGTCGACGTCGGAACAGCTTTATTATCCATGGGTAACCAGATTGCTGGATTGGTGGAGAAGCTAAACGGATTGTCAATCGGAGGCGCACGACGGCCGTACCAACGACAGCCGGATAACCGCAACTGCTACCAATGCGGCGCTGCCGGCCATATTCGCCGAGATTGTCCGCAGTTGGCGGGAAACGGCCAGGCCCCGTCGGCTGGCCAAGGCCAGCGTTGACGGGGAGTTTTCTCATCCAGCCATCACGTCCTCATCTTCCAGTAATTAGAGTGACAATCGAGGGGATTGGAGAAACAGAGGCTCTGCTGGATACCGGATCCAGCATAACGACAGCTAGACTTAATCTCGTAAAAAGAATGTGTAAAAAGAAAGGTGAGAGTAGCCTGCCGGGCATAAGAGGTATTGATAATAAAGTTATTGATGTGATAGATGAAATTTCGCTAAAATTTAAGTGGGGAGCCACCAGTGTACTAATCGATAAAGTTGCAGTAGTAGAAATGGCCCCTTTTCCTGTTATTTTGGGTGTCGATTGGCTAGTGAAGGCCGAAATAAACTTAGAATGTAGGAATAATCAAATTTTGCCAGTTGTTTTTGGAAGAGCAAGAGATAAGGCTGAAACCTCGGCTGAAACCGCTATGACCGGTACAACGCCGCTGGATAATGAAGAAGAAACGTTGCCGTCGGAAGATTTTTTAGAAGAGGTCGCAAGCGCATTGCCATCAGCGCGAAGAAAGGGAGCACTCCGGTTCTCAATCGACAAGCCCATCGACATACCAGGAGAATCCCTGAAGATGATAAGAGGGAGTATTCCGGAGAATTTCACAGGCACGGGCATTGTGAGATTTGGATTCTCTGCAAGGCCCTCCATGACTTGGGTGGTGCCGTCGGCCTTAGTTTCGGTCAAGAACGGAAAAGCAAAAGTGCCGTTCCTCAACGTTAACTCGAATCCGGTAACAGTAAAGAAAAAGAATTGTCTTATTTTTATTGATATTGACTTAGAAGCCGAAGTGGCCGTCGTTCCAAGCGAACAAAAACAGACGTGTCCGACAGACGAGCGGATTTGCTGCGCGGCAGTCGGAACGTCTCGACGGGCCACAAATAGAGAGGACGTAAACGTCGGAGCAAACCTCTCACAACACGAAAAGTCCATGGTTTTGGACCTGCTAGATCAACACTCTCGCTGCCTTCCGTCCGAAACGAACAAGTTGGGCTACGCGGACAACGTCCAGCACGAAATTGAAACGGGTAACGCGCTTCCTATCACTAGTCGTCCTTTTAGAATTTCCCAATTCGAAAGGAGGATTATTGCCGATAAAGTAAGTGAAATGCTGAAAGATGGGGTTATTCAACATTCAAATAGCCCTTGGTCTTCGCCGGTCGTCCTTGTCAAAAAAAATCCGGCGAGCACAGATTTTGCGTGGACTACAGACGGCTTAATGCTGTAACAAAGAGAGACGTTTATCCGCTTCCGCGGATGGACGACGTTTTTGATAGACTCGCCGGTGCAAAATATTTTTCCACCTTAGATCTGGCGAATGGCTATTGGCAAGTTCCGGTGGCACAAAGGGACCGTCAAAAGACGGCATTTGTGACACCGGACGGGTTGTTTGAATTTAATAGGCTACCTTTTGGTTTAGCCAATGCCCCGGCCACGTTCCAGAGGCTAATGGATCAGGTGTTGAAGAGACTCAAGTGGACGGCATGTCTTGTATACTTAGATGATATATTAGTGTTTGGAAAAACTTTCGCCGAGCATCAGAGTAGATTAAATCTGGTGTTGACAGCCCTCGGGAGGGCAAACCTTATTCTTAATATGAAGAAATGTCTATTCGCAGCGAACGAGGTAAAGCATTTAGGTCACATCGTAAGGGAGGATGGAGTGAGACCGGATCCGGAAAAAGTGAGCGCCTTGCTTTCGATGGAGGTGAACTCATTGAAGACCCTGAGAGCCTTCCTGGGCCTTGCGTCGTTCTACAGAAAGTTTATTCCGGAATTCGCGCATTTGACGGCGCCACTTGTCACGCTACTGAAGAAAAACGCAAGGTGGAGGTGGGAGAAGGAGCAGCAGTCGGCAGCTGAAACTTTAATTAGTTTGCTCTCATCGGCTCCGGTCCTGGCCCACTTCGACGAAAATTTACCTACGGAGGTGCACACAGATGCTAGCCATCTCGGTCTTGGTGCTGTCCTGGCACAGAGCTCGGGAGGTGAGGTAAAACCAGTTGCTTACATTAGTAAATCCCTGTCGGATGCAGAAAAGAGGTATCATTCTAATGAATTAGAGTGTTTGGCTCTAGTGTGGTCTCTCAAGAAATTTCGGTGTTATCTGTACGGGCGACCCTTCTTGGTCCGTACGGATAACTCCGCGGTGAAGTGGTTGTGGGATAAAAAAGATGTCTCGGGGAAGTTCTCAAGATGGATCATGAGTTTACAAGAATACGACTTTAAAATTGAACATGTAAAAGGAAAGAATAACGTGGTGGCTGATGCTCTCTCCCGGAACGTCGGTGTAACACGCCCGAGTCCCGACGTCTCCGCGACAGAGCATCGCGTTAGTTGTGTACTGAAATCCGATGGGTACACGGCTCAAGAACTCGCCTACTTGCAACAAGTGGACAGAGAGTTGCGCCCCCTTACTAACAGAATCCTTGCTAACAAAAAAGATCCCGACTTTGCCATAAGAAAAGGGGTAGTTTATAAGAAAAGTAAAAGTAAAGTAGGAAGAAAGTTGCTTTTGATGGTTCCCTCCATTTTGCGTAGAGATCTAATAAGTAAATGTCATGACGAGCCTA
The DNA here is from genome assembly GCA_022539655.2 of Ceriodaphnia dubia. Classification (NCBI taxonomy): domain Eukaryota; kingdom Metazoa; phylum Arthropoda; class Branchiopoda; order Diplostraca; family Daphniidae; genus Ceriodaphnia; species Ceriodaphnia dubia. Next base: position 431,502 of record JAKUCG020000183.1, read on the forward strand.
GTGCCGGTCATCTTGGAATAGAAAAAACATTAGGTCGTGTAGTAGAGAATTATTGGTGGCCGCGGATGGAAAAAAGTGTTCGTTCATATGTGTTGTCTTGTACATTCTGTCAATTTCACAAAGTGCCCCCCGGAACCCCTATTGGGCATTTAATGCCTATCCCCCCACCAGAGAAACCATTTGACACCGTTGGAATCGATCACCAAGGACCGCTTCTAGAAACTCCGTCTGGCAACCTCCACATCTTATTCGCCATCGACTATTTGACGAAATGGGTCGAAGCTGTGGCAGTGCCGAGCACATCAACTTATTTTGTCGTCAAATTCCTCAAGGAGTCCATCATCAATCGACACGGGGTGCCAAGCCGCATCATTACAGATCCTGGCTCTGCATTTACTAGCCGCGAGTTGGAGGTGGAGACGGAACGGTGGAACATCAAACACGTCGTGGCAACAGCCGAGCATCCCCAGACCAATGGGCTGGTGGAGAGACTGAATCGAACAGCTGCTCGAACTCTCGCTGCCTACATCGCACCAACTCATCGCGACTGGGATGAAAAGCTGTCCGACGCCGTTTACGCAATCAATACGGCCAAGCAGTCAACAACAAGACACTCGCCATTCCAACTAGTCTACGGCCGCCTCCCCAACAGACCGGACGCCAATTTTTTCGAGTGGCCGAAAGAAAATGCCGTCTCAAGGAAGAAGTTTGTGAAACGGGTCGAGGCGCTGAGAAAGGCCGCCAAACTTAACATCATCGAGCGGCAAGAGAAAAGCAGGAAGTTAGTGGATGCTCGACGACGGGCGGCAAAGCCGATGCTGGAAGGTGACCTCGTTTTAGTACGTCGACTTATAAAGAAGAAAGGACTTACGAAAAAATTTATGCCAAAATATATTGGTCCATTCCAAGTCGTGAAGAAGGTAGCCGAAACAACATATCTTGTCGAAGACATCCCGTCGAACAGAAAAAGGAAGAAATACAGAAGATTCAACGCGCATGTCATGCAGTTAAAGCCGTTCAGAGCCAGAGAAGATGACGACTGGTACGAAAATTACAGCGATCCTGAACAAGTCGTGAGTGAAAGCGAGGAAGATGAAGAGGAAGTTCCAGATCAACCCGCAGAAAAAATTCCCACCATAAACCCCCCAGTACGAACAAGAAGCGGCCGCATCACCAAACTCCCCAGCATACTAGAAGAAGAATATGAGTTATATTGATTTATTTCCCACAGCCCATAGTTTCCCCCATCCGCGAGCCGTAAGCAAACGATTTAGTTTCTTGGCCTTTTTGTTTGTTTTTGTTTAGTATTTTTTTTTCTCTCCCGTAATTTGTCTAGCAGCATCACTCAACATTTTTGGTCTATTCATTACTATTGTTTGTTTAGTTTTTTTTTGTTTTGTTTTGTTTCGTTTTTTAGTACAAAAGGGGTAGGGTAAGATCAAATTTGAATTGAGTGGGTTGGGCGAATCATTAGTTGTTAAGTATACCCTGTTTTGATTTTGGTATTTATGTGCAAATTGGTTCATGTAAGTTGTCTGGTTGAAATTCTGTGCCTTTGTCAAGAGTTGGAATATTTGTTAGTGTTATATGCATGTGTTTTGTAGTTTTGTGTCATGAAAAGTCACAGGCCAGGAAAGGCCGAATGTTGCGGGAGTACCCTCAATTTCCCGCCAGCATACGACTTGTCCCTTTTCCCTTCATTAGATGGCACGACTTGTCGAGCTACCCCCCACCCCTTGGTCTCCGAAACGTCGGGCGAGGCAAGCTCTCTTGCTTGCAAAAAACCATCGCGATCGGGTCGCGTGAGTCGTCTTGTATTTTTTTGAGTGTTACTGTTATTCTGTGTCATTTTCCCCCCTTTGTCTTCGATTTCTCCCAAAACGCCCCCCCTCTGCTAGTTTTCAGGCTGTATGCGTGTCTGTTCACTCATTATCGCTCGTGTCATCGCCAAATACAACTCCATTGAGCCGCAACACAATGTATCAAAAGGCCCAACAATGTCCTTGGTGTCCTCAAGTTTTTTAAAGAGCACCCTCTTTTTGACAGCATCACTAATCAAAAGAAATATTTTATCTGTGAAGTAACCTATACACAAATCCAGCAAGGATTTCACATCCACTGGTCTTGGCATAATGGAAACTTCTCGTTTTCCTAGATTTTGGGAGAATTTCAACTTCTCTTTTCGAAATCTGGATTTATCTTGGACTCTTGGTACTTTTGCAGACAAATGGTAGCAACAGTGCCACACCAATAATTTCCCGTCACTTAGTGAATATAATAAACAAATATTACAAAAACCAGAGTCATAGAGATATGACTCTGCAAAAACATTGTTTCTTTATTCAGAGGCCTAATTTAAGGAATTATTCCTTCAGAATTCTACTTAAACTTTAAGTTTTTTAATAGAATCTAAAACATCATCACGTAAAATGGCAGAAATGTTGCCGTTGAAGCTGGATTTGATCTCGCGTACCATCTGCCACTGCCAGTCCACTGAGCTCTGAAAAATTCGAAATACTTAATAGTGCATGGGCCTACATTATCTCAACTTCGAAGATGTTTCCAAGGAAAAGGCGAATTGGCCTTTTTCAAATCAACTTGTTTCACAAACTGAGGCGACGCTAATAACAGCGCGCGCCGCGCGCCCATTGATGGGTGAACAAAGAAATCAAAGCATCAAAGCGGTACCACGGTAAATTATATTCTAATTTACCGTTCTAGTTTACCGTAAATTATATTCTAATTTACCGTGGTGATACGCAGTCATGAATGTGTGAAGTCCACCCATCACTCCACCGTATTTGAGGTATTTCGCAAATACGGTAGGCTGTCCAGAATGTGATAAAAGTAGTCGCTTCAACTATCATACTTTGGCCAATTTGCGCCAATTTGTTTGGTCCAAACGTTACAGGACCGAGTGCTGGTTTTTGCCTCATACCCGGTATAGTATTCTAATAGATTATACCTGATTATAATTAATTATACCTGATCATAATTATAACTAACCCTGCACAATTTAAACTATATAAGATAAAATTAAGTACAACTGACTTGACGGAGCAATGAATCCGAGGATGTCGCTAGCGATCTCTAAGTGGAAAATGTCAACCTTGGAGGTTTGCCACAATAACGAGCAAAGATACCATGTCCTAATGTGTTGTGCATTAAACAGGGCGACGGGCGACGGCCGTAGCCGCTCTTTTTCGCATGAGACGACGGACGTGGGTCACTTGCCTCCCTAGTTGGCATAATCCGGCCATCACGGCAACTGATACGTTTGACTTTTACTACCTGCCATGGATTGAGCATGTAACAAGATTTGGTGGCTGCTCCAGTCAGGCCGGTGAACGGCTCTAGAAAGAGAAAGATTAATAATTAATTAAAATGTGATTTCTTGAACATTTTGCGCGCTCGTTTTGTTTTGGCCCTGACTGACGTTTGCTGCGGAGAAATATATAAGGAAAATCACTGATGGGACATTTTCGAGGGGTTGGCCAATTTCAGAATCCTGAATCCTCGTACACTTGGCCAAGAATCCCCATAAGAGCCTGAGAGAAAAGATTCTGGAATCCCGAGAATCCCAGGATTTTGTACACTCTGCCAGAGTGTTGCCAGCCCCGGCCAACCCCTCGGGCAGTTCATCTTTACTGTACTTTGTAGCCTAGACTAGCCTACATATAGACCTGATTTGGTAAATGAAAAACCTCTTGGTGGGGCGAGACCGGATCTGTGCTGCTTTATCCCACGCAGCAACAACTATATAGATAGAATGAAGCGGGAGGGTTTTGGATCAAGCGAACCTCCGACCTCGCTGCTCTTTTCTTACAGCACAACTTTTAACAGAATTAGACTGAATTCTGACATAAGATGGGGTTATATTATATTGTGCATCGCTTGCTTTAGTAACAAAAGTAGTCTTTCAGAGAATCCATCAAAGTGGTTGCAACACTTTGCATGGTGCCTTTTAATCACTACGGTAATTGATCATTACGGCATGCATCATTAATTCGATATGCAATTGTACCAACTACTGAGACCAAAATAGAGAAAAAACCCAAACTTTTTTACTTTTTTCGAATTCTCGAACTTCGCACATTACAGTTAGTTGGCTTAACACCATTTTGCAGTTATATTTATGTCGGACAATCATATATTTCGTTTTCGGTGATTTGTATTATTCCCACATCTAAAGAACTCATGAATTCTATGGATGAAAAAGACTCATTTTGGTTTGGAAATTAAATCACCACTGCTCCTCTCAGGTCATTGTGGTTGCTTCTCAATAGTTTCAGTTTCATCACTCGTCTTTTAACCCGCTAGGATTATTTGAGCGAAAATGTTAAACTTTGACCATAATGTCAGCATGTGCATGATTAACTTTAAAATCTAGGCTGTCGGATTTCTAGTAATTTGTAAATGGTATCCCCTGCATTCATGGATCACGCAGCTGTGGGAAATCAGTTGTTAAATTTGGACAAGCGAAATTCAGGTAAAAACGATAAAGTAAGTCATGTGCAGTGGAAGCTTGAAACTGGAGACGAAGTAACAAGGCTGTTGAAAACAAATAACTGATCTTAATTGTTCGTTTCAGTCAAGTATCGACCGCGCAATCGATGAAAAGATTTCTTTTTTGCGCGATCGGCTTGACGCCTTTTACTGTTCGAATGTTACGTGCGTTTCAATGGGTGTTTCGATTTCATTTTTACAGTGTTGTAGAGAGAGAAAGTGAGAGAGATATAGAGAGATGGAATACATTTATGCTGAATGCGTATTTTTAAATTTCGACCAGTCCGAAATGTCGCTTCATTATTTCTTAGCTGTTTTCTGGACGTGAGTCAATGTCAGGACTTTCAAATTTTCCTCGAAGGGATTCCCACCCTCCATGATCATCTTGGCACGTGGGCAGCGAGACGACTCAGACGAGGGCGACCAGAAGTCTTTCCGTATTTCGGATACTGGTATACGCTCTCTCGTCGACTGACAGACGCTATACACGCTCATGCCATAGACTCTTTCAATTTGCCAACGCCAAAAATATTATTTAAAGAGTCATCTGTTTTGTTTCATGATGTCGATAATAGTAGTATATTGCATATACCGTAACTAAGGGAGGCGAGGGAGAAGCCGTTTTCTAAGGTTCATGTATTGAAAATATGAGGCAGGTATAGAGATCGCGTTATGAGGGGAACAACTCCTCAACCGCCTAGGCGGCTTCCAGCTCTTAATACTGCTGTCGCTGGAACAACCGTAGTTTTGTTGTTGGTTCCATTCGTCGCGTCGTTGGTGGCGGTTTCTGTTTGGATGATTTGCGGCGGAGACTGCTATTGGCCGATTGTCGCTGTTTCTCCATGGACGGCATTGCCAGACCCGTCAAACTCTTCCTGGGCAAGTCGAAGCATTCTACAGTGATCGGCCGCTCATCCTACTCTCTCGGGAAATATTTCAAATAAAAAAGGATTAAATGAGACTTGCATAAAATTTTCTTCGACCCACTTCCATCCGCTTTCAAGGCTCATTTGCGGAAATCCGTCAGTCCAGGACTCTCAGCCGCCTTTCTTGTTAGGCGTTCGGTTGAAAGCCATGGGCTCGAAGCATTTTTCCGTTAGGTGTTTCGGTTTTTTTTTTGTTGGCTGGCACTTGCCCTTACGACCGACCTGACCGTCTCTGTCGCATTATCTGTGAAAAGACATCAAATTTCCAGGACAACAGGAGCGTTGTAGGACACGTGTGAGTTCTGTTCCTGCCCGGTGTCTCACCACGCGGGAAATGGATCGAAGCCGACTACATAGTATACCTGTTGATAGTGGTGAACCCCGTGTCATGATTCAACAACAACCTGGCTACCTAGCTGACACGTCTGAAGCCGCTAGCAGATCAGCGGCAAAATTTGAGATTTCTAAGATGTGAAATGTTCCAGCTGTATTCCACTAAGAACAAATTAATGGATTGCTCACTCGGTTCATATGTCGGTCACCTACGTAAATTATGTGATAGGCCTAGTGTTAGCATAAGAGCAATCGCTATTATAATTTACTTGGTTCGTGCGCGTTCTTATACATTACTACAGTTTTCAAGAGGCTATGCTGCCGACGTTTTTACCTTTTTGCCCTGCTTCCTGATGGTTCATTTCCTTCCAGGTGCTTCCTTACGGTTTTTGGTGTACAAGTCCTCGTCGACAGGGAGGCGGATTTTTAAATTGGCTTTAGGTTTACTTAAAGAGGGTAAGCCAGAAAGAAGAGCCAAGGTGATGATAAGACAGGGATGGGCTGGCATCTGCAACCGTAGGAAGTTGACAAAAGATTATTAATTTATTATGTAGTAGTCTGTTGTAAGGATCTTGGGATCAGAATGCTTTGATGTTGGCGCGACCTGACGAACCAACAACAGAACCAGCACACGATTAAAGCGTACGGTAATTCACCCTCCACCTGATTCGTTTCCCACTGCATATTTAACTGATTTTCAGATTTACTAAACTCGACTAAAATTGTGGCACTAGCCTATAATGCGCGAACTAGGCTACACGAGGGACTTGTCACTTACAAAATAAATTGGAAAATTCAACTCAGTCTATAGAATAACCGATCTACTACTTTGATGGATTCTCTTAAAAGGCTATTAATGTCCTGGGTATGAAGACTAGTCACTAGTGTAGATTAAGTATGAAGTACGAAGACTCTGTAGATTAACAACAAAACTCGCGGAGAATGCGACAAATCCTATGTGTGTCCTCGTCGTTATTTTAAAAAAAATGTGTACCAGGGATTAAATATTTGAATTACGTGATCACTAATAACATACTCGAGCTAGAGGCCTACCCCAATTAATTCGACAGACAAGTTTTATGACAAAAATGATCAGGATCATCACGGGATCACGATCAACTGAAAAAATGTTTTATGTGAAGTAAGCGTGTCACTTGGCAGTTTTAGAAAATTTTCCGGCATTAATCTCAAGATATGGTAAGATTAGAAAATAAAGGAACCTACTGCTTAACTAGCTGCATGCCGACTACCTGTTCAATAAACATGCCGCGGGCGCGGCTGGACCCTCTTGGTTTTTTCCTGTCGAGGATTTTTACGATGAAAGCTTAAAAATATATGTTGAAAGGTTTATGATTGAAAGAGTTCAATTCGAGCGCTGGATAGGTCGGAAATTGCGTTGCGTGAAAAGGTAAGAAACCTTTAACGTTAAAAAATCGAAACTTTTTACCATAGTGTGTCCCTGTACTCCCTGATGGAAGATGCTATAAAGGGGAATGGTATTTTTTGCAATTAATATAGCTTTAAAATCAAATTGTAGGCTACTCTTTCACGAAGTTTGAATTACTTAGTTTGAATTTATTTTTTTGGACTGTAGGTGGTGACTTACAACTAAAGCCTCAAAAGAAGAGTTAGAGAGGAAAAGAAGAGTCACATTGTTTTATACAGAGATAGTGGCGCCGGTAGCGTGCTTTAGTAGCGGAAAAAGCAACACGCAATGAAAAGAAGTTTGATAGTGGAAACTTTCGTCGTTCAACGATTCCTCAAAAATGGACTTGTAACAGTTGAAAATTTATTCATTCAATCATTCAAGCCAAAACTATGCAATGTCGCCAATTTGTTAGCCCGAAAGTAACAGGACTGAGCACGGACTGAGTGATTTTAGATTTGGGCTCAATGCGCTGTATTCTAAAAAGCGATGCTCTTATCCAGCTTTCCTCGTAATAAGGTGACTCTCTACGGTCGACGAAGGCTAGTGATTATCGCGCGTAATTTTATTGAAAAGAGGATCAAGATAATTTATTCCTGACAAGTTCTTCCCGGATAATATACGTGCTATTTGAATTGGGCGGCCGCTTCCTTTTTAAAAAGTGGGACATGCGCGAACTGGATCTCTATTATCAGAATAACTTGGAAATCGTTAAACTGGAATGTTTCGTGCAGAAAATTTCCGCAGATAATTTTTTTATTTGGCAACCAGAGCAGTTCTTGAAACAAAAGGCATTGCAAACCGAGAAAGACGAATTTTAAATCTAGATGTAGATTCAGGTAATTTAAAGATGGTCGGTTTAACAAATTTCAACATCCCAATTATCTTCTTTCGCCTTTTTCCTCCACTCTTCAATTTTATTCAGGGTTATAACGGGACTAGTTTCCTCTCTTGGATTTTCTTCTTTTCCTTCGATCGACAAACAAATTCGAGTGAGCGGGTTGGTTTCATTCATAAATAAAGCGATCCCTCTCTCATTAGTCAAAGATGGGCAATAGCAAATATCCAAAAGACTCCAATCGGGTGAAACCATGAATATGGGAGGCCTGACTCAGAATTTCGTCAGTAAGAGATCTGCAACTACGGACAGACAACTCCTCTAGTAAAGGAGATGCCAAAAGCAACAGGAGAATTTCGCGTGGCACAACACCGCCGTAGTATGTAGAACGGCCTTCGTCGTAATAGGCAATATCTTTAATTTGCAGCACCTTAAGTTTCTCCAAAATGGTGTTTTGAGTTCTCTGCGTCGGATTGTCACGAGTCCATCGTTGGGCATTGGAATAGGAAATGTTCATATCAAGATCAAGTCAGGTTAAATTTGGGCAAAACTCGATGACAGCACCAATATTGACACCCTTCAGACCAGAGATAAGGAGATGGATCACGGAATGGAAAAACTAGCAGACGACTGTCGCTTATATTTCCACCCCGGACCCTCTCTGCCGTAGAAATAGCGGGAGGGACGTTTTGGGACGAGGGTGGAAGGGAGGGACGTTTTGGAGTGGCTATGGGTGGTGAGGGCTTAGGGAGGAAATATAGGCAGCAGTCGTCTGCTAGAATTTCCATTGCGTGCCCCATCTAAAGGGAAGGGTGGCGGCAGTTTTTAAAAAAGCGTTTGAGGGATTCACCCTTCCTGGAGTTGCCAACAGCGGACACCAGGTGTGCTGCCGTAGAAATAGGGGAGGGACGTTTTGGGACGAGGGTGAAAGGGAGGGACGTTTTGGAGTGGCTATGGGTGGTGAGGGCTTAGGGAGGAAATATAGGCAGCAGTCGTCTGCTAGAATTTCCATTGCGTGCCCCATCTCATTATCTCTGCTTTAGACCTTCCAGGGACAATAAGCCAAGAGAACTGCCAATAGCCTTCAGCAGAGGAATCACACCGCCATCAAAAGTAATGTCACATGCAGATCCGTTTTTAATCCTCAGGACTTCCAGCGAAGTAAGCCCTGACAACACAAGGAATTCTTCATCCGTCAATCCTTTTAGAGTCTGGATATCAAATTCCGTAACGGCCAATAAGGGGCACAAGGACGCAGCTAATCGCAAGCTTCCTATTCTGTACGGAAAATCGTTATTCGATCCATATCCGTCGATGTTATCCAGCAGCCTCAAAGAGAAATTGGGAGGTTTCTTTTTCTGCTCAGACTCTTCTTGATGCATTTCGGCCAAGATATCAGTGAGGGAATGGTCACACTCTAATTCACTTAGAACTAGTAAATTTTCAAGGGCCACTTTGACTCCCTGCTTAGTTACACTTGTTTGATGAATGGTTAAATTAGAAAAAAGTTTGCATTGGCCACCTCTTCTATCTGAAATTCCTGAATCGTCAACACTCAAACATAATCCTTTGATCCCAGCATCTGTAACTTGGGAGGAATGGGAAACATTCAGCTTCCTAAGAAAAAAAAATAAGGTTAACAATTAGAACATCAGTAAATATTAGATTTTGTGGTGCATTAGAACAATTTTTTTGCGAAAGATCCCAGGATACAAAGGAATTCATCTCCAACATTTTGTGAATCTTCCAATGTTAATACTTCGAGTAGTTGAAACTTGGGAAGAAAGGTGAGGTATACTGTTTTTAAGGTTTTGGGGCCCCTGCTTATGCTTGTATTTTGTATGTGGGCATCCGCAATCAGAAAATTTTTAAGACTCTAATAGTTGTGATTCCAAGGGACGACAATGAGAAAACGATAAACTTGTCTCTAACTAATTAAGCATTATAAATAAATTTTAGCTTTACTGGACATTTGATGGAAGCAATTTGTAAATAATGAGACATTTCACAACTTTTTTTCTGCATGCGAGACATCAAGGAAACCAATTTGTGAAGTTATCAGTTCTTCAAATAAAACCTGTTTATCTGGATATTTATTTCTTATGAGATTTTTCAGAATCTCATCTAAAATTGTAGAGGCTACCAAAGAAAATAAACAATCAAAATGGATTAGTACGGTGCATAATTTTCTTTCAAAATTCAAACCGAGACTTACGCAAGGAATTCAAGGACGTTATTACTTCCTGCTCACTCTGTTGGAATTGAATCGAATGGTTCCTTCTGGATGCCACACATTCCACACATATAGATCTAGCATGGACTTGACTTTTTTCGTTGCGGCATAGTGAAGGCGAAGCAATAATTGTTTTCCTGCTAGAAGATGATTGTGAATTACAAAAGATACAAACAATGGAAGTCAAGCAAAATCCTTCTGCTACTCGGGTTCCGGTATATCGTGGAAGTGGGACGTGGAATGATGTAAAATTTTTAACTTCTAACTGCTAAGGAAATCGAGTATAACATCGCAAAAAGTAAAGTAACTATCGTCAAAATGGAAAATGGATATTACCCTTTTAACACTTTCGGCGCGCAATTCTGCGTATTTTAAATCATGTTCAAAAGACGGACAAGACAGTTTTATTTTATTTTTTAATACACTTTACCTTCTGTCTTAAGGGAATTTCCATATGCTTCCAATTCCCACACCCGCGACAATCGTCCCGACATATAGGGATGCATAATTTCTTTTTTAACAACTAACCAATTTTAATTCATAAAAAAATTCACATGAGTTATAATATATAGTCAATAAAAAAGGCTTGGTCACCTACAGTAGGCCTAACTTTACAAATGAAAACTGAACAATTGGCCCAGTCTCCACTAAATGCATGTGAATGAACTTAAAGTGAATATTAATTTTGCCATTATATATTTACAGATCAAGCCTCCAGTGTCAGTTGGACCATTTATTACGAAAAGATTCTATCTCCCCTATAAGGATTAGCAAAGTTGTATTAGATATTGTTTTACATCAAAGAGTATAACAGAGAACGGAACCTGAAAAATTATTTAAAAGAGAGGGATCAATACAATAGTTTTATTTGGATGTACACACATCTCTTTGTGTTTTTTATTTAAAGTACATTTTACTCATTGTAGAGAACCTGTTTTTTCTTGTTTTCCATGCATGGCTAAAACACCATAGGTGTAGGTTTCACTCTTGTTCGACAAAATATTTTGTCGAATACAAGTCAAACCTGCATCAAGCATTGGCCAATGTTTTGTGAAACATGATATCTCTTAGGCATGTCAGATTAAGTAAGAGAAAGTAAGTGTATATGAAAAAAAGAACAAGATTAAATTAGATTCAGCAATAAATGTCACCAGCAGGATTTTCGACAGTTGAGGTAGATGATGCTGGAGTGACAGCTTGGACAACTGATTCAAAGTCTTGAAGAAACATTTCAGCAAATAAGTTTAACTCATTAGTAAATAAAACAAGCAATAGGTATTAAAAATAATTGTTGGAACAAATGAATAAATGTGAACCAAGAAATGCCCATCAAGTATTCTAGTTTGACATTTAACGTTCTCTATGAAAACTCTTTGCTGAATGGGAGTGTTGGCTTTAATGAAAACTTTCTCAAACTTAGATATTATAGACCAACAATATGTTAAATAACAGTAAAAATATCTAATGAGGATAAAATGATAGCTGAAAGCCATCTTCCATTCCATTACTACTGAGTCATGTCTAAACTCTTTGGGAACGGGGAGCATATTTTTAGCTAGCTATTTCATTTCTTAATCACATGCAGCAAAGTTTATAACAAAAAACAATAAAAAAATAATTATTTGCAAAGCTGAAAGAAGACATTTGAAGCTTTACTAATAACTTAACATGTTTTCAGATCTGACATGTAACGGTCTCTGAAAACTTGTTGCTGGAAAGGGATAACATTGTCTTTGATGAAAGTTATATTGTTTCTCAAAATTGAAATCATTACATAGCATTAAGATGATAGAAAAGGTAAGACGAAGAATAAAGATAAAATGATGGCTGAAAGCCATCTTTCAGACCACTTATAATGATACAAGGTATAAACTCAGTGGGAACGGGGAACATATTTAGAGGTGATTGTTGAAACTAGAATTTCTAATGAAAGATATCTGAATAATATAGCTTTAGGTGATGATACATAGTATTTAAAAGTAATATCTCTGCAAGAATAAATCATAAGTAGAAAAGAATTAAGGAGCCCTAATGTTGGTCTGCCAACGTTCCCTGAAATAGATGACATGGTTTGGGAACGTTGAATATATTTTCAGTGATGGATAAATGATTGACTATTGAAGACATAGAAGTTGTTAATTATTTATATAAAGGCAAGAAATTTAAATAGCATCAAGCATGAAATCCATCATGAATTGACAATTTACAACAAAATGATTTAGGTATTACCTTTTAGGGAACGGGGCAGATTTTGGGAACGAATGGACAACCAATAATAATCTTATGCATTTGAACCCATATTAATGGTACTGTTACTCAGAGTTTTATTTTAATTGTATGGTAATAATAACAGTTTTATTCTAGACTATAAAAGTATACTATATTTATCTATTAGAGCGCATAATTTATATTATATACTGAAATGCAAATAAATAAGGGCTTGAATAGCTTTCATGTAGTGTACTTGGGGCATAGGCATTCGCCTGTATATGCTTGTTATATGGAGGTCGGTCGACCAGCTCCTGCGGGTCGTCGATCCAGTTACGCTCGGCTGACAGGTACTGGTCGACCATGTGTATATAATTCACCCTCCACCTGATTCGTTTCCCACTGCATATTTAACTGATTTTCAGATTTACTAAACTCGACTAAAATTGTGGCACTAGCCTATAATGCGCGAACTAGGCTACACGAGCTACACGAGGGACTTGTCACTTACAAAATAAATTGGAAAATTCAACTCAGTCTATAGAATAACCGATCTACTACTTTGATGGATTCTCTTAAAAGGCTATTAATGTCCTGGGTATGAAGACTAGTCACTAGTGTAGATTAAGTATGAAGTACGAAGACTCTGTAGATTAACAACAAAACTCGCGGAGAATGCGACAAATCCTATGTGTGTCCTCGTCGTTATTTTAAAAAAATGTGTACCAGGGATTAAATATTTGAATTACGTGATCACTAATAACATACTCGAGCTAGAGGCCTACCCCAATTAATTCGACAGACAAGTTTTATGACAAAAATGATCAGGATCATCACGGGATCACGATCAACTGAAAAAATGTTTTATGTGAAGTAAGCGTGTCACTTGGCAGTTTTAGAAAATTTTCCGGCATTAATCTCAAGATATGGTAAGATTAGAAAATAAAGGAACCTACTGCTTAACTAGCTGCATGCCGACTACCTGTTCAATAAACATGCCGCGGGCGCGGCTGGACCCTCTTGGTTTTTTCCTGTCGAGGATTTTTACGATGAAAGCTTAAAAATATATGTTGAAAGTTTTATGATTGAAAGAGTTCAATTCGAGCGCTGGATAGGTCGGAAATTGCGTTGCGTGAAAAGGTAAGAAACCTTTAACGTTAAAAAATCGAAACTTTTTACCATAGTGTGTCCCTGTACTCCCTGATGGAAGATGCTATAAAGGGGAATGGTATTTTTTGCAATTAATATAGCTTTAAAATCAAATTGTAGGCTACTCTTTCACGAAGTTTGAATTACTTAGTTTGAATTTATTTTTTTGGACTGTAGGTGGTGACTTACAACTAAAGCCTCAAAAGAAGAGTTAGAGAGGAAAAGAAGAGTCACATTGTTTTATACAGAGATAGTGGCGCCGGTAGCGTGCTTTAGTAGCGGAAAAAGCAACACGCAATGAAAAGAAGTTTGATAGTGGAAACTTTCGTCGTTCAACGATTCCTCAAAAATGGACTTGTAACAGTTGAAAATTTATTCATTCAATCATTCAAGCCAAAACTATGCAATGTCGCCAATTTGTTAGCCCGAAAGTAACAGGACTGAGCACGGACTGAGTGATTTTAGATTTGGGCTCAATGCGCTGTATTCTAAAAAGCGATGCTCTTATCCAGCTTTCCTCGTAATAAGGTGACTCTCTACGGTCGACGAAGGCTAGTGATTATCGCGCGTAATTTTATTGAAAAGAGGATCAAGATAATTTATTCCTGACAAGTTCTTCCCGGATAATATACGTGCTATTTGAATTGGGCGGCCGCTTCCTTTTTAAAAAGTGGGACATGCGCGAACTGGATCTCTATTATCAGAATAACTTGGAAATCGTTAAACTGGAATGTTTCGTGCAGAAAATTTCCGCAGATAATTTTTTTATTTGGCAACCAGAGCAGTTCTTGAAACAAAAGGCATTGCAAACCGAGAAAGACGAATTTTAAATCTAGATGTAGATTCAGGTAATTTAAAGATGGTCGGTTTAACAAATTTCAACATCCCAATTATCTTCTTTCGCCTTTTTCCTCCACTCTTCAATTTTATTCAGGGTTATAACGGGACTAGTTTCCTCTCTTGGATTTTCTTCTTTTCCTTCGATCGACAAACAAATTCGAGTGAGCGGGTTGGTTTCATTCATAAATAAAGCGATCCCTCTCTCATTAGTCAAAGATGGGCAATAGCAAATATCCAAAAGACTCCAATCGGGTGAAACCATGAATATGGGAGGCCTGACTCAGAATTTCGTCAGTAAGAGATCTGCAACTACGGACAGACAACTCCTCTAGTAAAGGAGATGCCAAAAGCAACAGGAGAATTTCGCGTGGCACAACACCGCCGTAGTATGTAGAACGGCCTTCGTCGTAATAGGCAATATCTTTAATTTGCAGCACCTTAAGTTTCTCCAAAATGGTGTTTTGAGTTCTCTGCGTCGGATTGTCACGAGTCCATCGTTGGGCATTGGAATAGGAAATGTTCATATCAAGATCAAGTCAGGTTAAATTTGGGCAAAACTCGATGACAGCACCAATATTGACACCCTTCAGACCAGAGATGGAGATGGATCACGGAATGGAAAAACTAGCAGACGACAGCTTAATTTCCACCCCGGACCCTCTCTGCCGTAGAAAAAGTAGGGACGTTTTGGGACGAGGGTGGAAGGAGGGACGTTTTGGAGTGGCTATGGGTTTTTAATATAGGCAGCAGTCGTCTGCTAGAATTTCCATTAGTCAACCAGGTGTGCTGCCGTAGAGAGACGTTTTGGGACAAGAACGTTTTCATTATTGGTCAATCCTTCTTAGGAGCTGAATATCTCTGTTAACCTTCCGGACAATAAGCCAAGAGAACTGCCGATGAGAGGAATCACACCGCCATCAAAAGTAATGTCACATGCAGATCCGATACAGCGAAGTAATGACAACACAAGGAATTCTTCATCCGTCAATCCTTTTAGAGTCTGATATCAAATTGTAACGGCCGGCACAAGGAAATTCTTCCTATTTGTACGGAAAATCGTTATTCGATCCATATCCGTCGATGTTATCCAGCAGCTCAAAGAGAAACAGGGGGTCTTCTTTTTCTGCTCAGACGCTTCTTGATGCATTTCGGCCAAGATTTCAGTGATGGAATGATCACAATATAATTCACGTAGAACTGGTAAATTTTCAAGTGCCATTTTGACTCCTTTCTTAGTTACACTTGTGTAATTAATGGTTAATTTATTCAAAAGTTTGCATTGACCGCGTCTTTTATCTTCATTTCCGGACTCATCAACACTCAAACACAAGCCTTTAATCCCAGCATCTGTAACATCGGGGCACCGAGAAACATTCAGCTTCACTAAGAAAAAAAAAAATTAAGAATTAAACATCAGCAAATATTAGATTCTGACATTCTGTGGTGCATTTACATCAACTTTTTAGCAAAAGATCCCAGGATGCAAAGGCATTCATCTCCAACATTTTGTGAATCAGCCAGTATTAATACTTCCAGTTGTTTAAACTTTGGAAGAAAGGTGAGGTATACTGGTTGTATGATTTTGGGGTCCCTGATCTCATTTTCAATCATTCTTGATTTGTATGTATTGTATTTCCTACGGCATATCAGGTTCGCAAGCATCTGTGTTTGAAAGAAGAAAATTTGAATTATACAGTTTGTTTGTAAACAAGCTCAAAAATAGCTTCATTTTAACTGGGCATTTTAAAGAAGCAAGTCGTAAATAGTGAGCCATTTCTGCACTGCTAGTGCTATGTGAGACATCAAGGTAGCGAATATGTGATGTCAACAGCTGTTGGAAAGCTTGTTTTGTTAGTTGTTTCTCCTTTACAAGAGTTTTAATCATCTCCTCTAAAAGTGTTGAGGCTATCATGACCAATCAAAATGGGTTAGGTACGGTACATGAATTTCTATTACAATTGAAAACGTGACTCACGCAACGAATTAAAAAACTTTACTATCTGTCCACTTTGATAGTCTTCAATCCAGGCGTTCATCCTTAATATTGCCACCAGAGAGATTCCCACATATTTCACACACTGATCCACCAGAGATTTAACTGTTTTTCGTTGAGGCATAGCGAAGGCTGCGAAGGGCGTGAAGCTAACTGTTTACAAACATAAAAATGAAAAAGCCAAAGTTCTGCTCGGTTCTGCTAGTCACATGGAAGAGGAAGGGATTTCAAACATGGCCGCTAGGTAAGAGAGGTCTGGAGAGGGTAGGGAGAACGAAAAACAAAACTTTTTTCTACTCTTTTTTTTCTATTCCAAGCTTGCAAAAAAAAGAAAGAAAACAAAGAAATTACATTTTTTTTTACATGATTTTTACTCTTATTTGTCCACCCCGTGTGTTTTTCTTCCAAATCTTTTTTCAACAGTACGTAGCCTACAGTAATAGAAAGGTAACGATCTTATCGATGATGACGGCCAGGTTGAAGTGAATTAATGTTGCTCCAGATGCCCAGTTGGCGGCTGACCCAAAAGGGGCGACCAAGGAATCTTCTGGGCCTGGCCGTGCAGCTTAGCTTGTGTCACTCACAAATCTCGTTGGACATGTCTGCCAGCTCGAAGAAGCCGCCGCTGGTCGTAGTGCTGTTAGCCTTTCTGACAAAGGGCCATGTTAGCCTTTCTGAGGACATGCACCTTCGTGTCGTCTCTACTTGAAGGGCTCAAATAAGCCGCTCAAATTCTGGGCAAGTTGAAAGTGGCCTCGTCTTCTCAAGACGAACGGCTGCCAGTGCGTGATGGGCAAAGTGCTCGCATACTTGGGTTCTTGAATGTTTCTTATTCTAATTCTATGAAGCGCATTTAAGCCCAAATAAATAATTACTCTTAATATTACCGTCACTTATATTACGGGAGTTATTAACAGAAGGACTTTCAAGTAACTTTTGAAACGGTCCATTATAACGTCCTTAAGCATGTTTCTATCAGGGTGGAAGATAAGACTTATCCTCATCCACCCTGTTTCTATTAATAAGCTTCAAATTCAACATGTTTTAGCGTGTCACAACTTTATTGAGCTATTTTCTTTTAAAACAAGTTAAGTTAACAGACATTTTAGAAATGAAAGAAAATATAAATTCTTTAACGATATATGTAGTAAATCGTAGTAAATGAAATTTAAGTTGTCACGCGAGTCTGATGATATTCACTTGGATAATATTCAAATAATTTCTACATCCCAATTTTCTTTTTCGGCTTTTAATTTCCTCTCTCTCTCTGTGAGTTGCGACAAAAGAATCCGAGTGAGCGGGTTGGTTTCATCCATAAATAAATCGATTCCTCTGTTAGTCACATTTGGGCAACCCCGAATTATCAAAGACTCTAACCTAGTGAAACCATATGAAGATGAACGGCCTGCCGCAGAATGTCGTCGTCAGTCGTCAGTAAGAGTCACAATTACTGATGCTAACCTTCTTTAATGAAGGAGAAGACAAAAGCAACAAGAAGCTTTCATGTGGAAAAATTCACCACTTTAAAGTGGTGAATCAGATACCAATTGGTATCTGGAGAAAAGATTGGAAAAGATATCAGCGATACTCAGTGGCTCTAAATTCTGCAAAATGGCGTGTTCAGTTCTTTTCCGTTTGGGATTGAGGCGAGTCCCAAATTTGGCATCAATGGAATAGGAAAGGTTCAAGAAAAAGACAAATTTGGACAAAACTCGATGGCGCGAATGTCAGTTTCATTCTACAGACCTTCTAGATTCAACACAGCAAGGGAATCGCGGATTGCCTTCAACAGGGGAAACACACCACCGCCAAAAGTGAAGTGAATAATGTCTCCGGGTCCTATATATATAATTGTCAGGTCTTCCAACATAGTCAACTTCGACATCACAAGGAGCTCATTATCCGTATCTTTCGGGGGTCAGAAGGATTAATCATTTAAGGATTGAAGGGCACATGGACACTGCTAGTCCTGAGCTCCCTGCTTTATGATTCGGCCCATCCTTCATGTCGGTATAGTCCAGCAGCATCAATGAGAAACTCGGGATCATCTTTCTCTGCATGCTCAGACGCTTCTTGATGCATTTCGGCCAAGATTTCAATCAAGGAATGATCATTCTAATTCATTTAAATCAGGTAAATTTTCAAGAGCCACTTTGACTCCTTCTACAGTCACAGAGGTTTCCTCAATATTCAAATGTTCAATGCGTTTGCACTGACCCACTCTTTCAACTTCATTTCCTGACTCATCAGAACTCAAACACAATCCTTTGATCCCATCATCTGTAACTTGAAGGCATTTCGAAACATTCAAGTTTTTAGAGTTTTTTTTTAAGTATGGTTAAAAGTTAAAATGTAGTGTAGGTTTATATGGTGTGAGTTGTTACATCAATTTTTTAGCAAAAGATCCAAGACTACAAAGGCATGCATCTCCGACTTGTGAATCTACAAGTATTAATACTTAGGAATCCTTAGGAAGACTGGAGGAAACCAGGAAAGGTCTGGCTGTCTGGCTTGGGGAAAGGTATGGACGTACGTTTCAAAAATGGCCGACGAAACACGAAATTCAAGATACGAAGAAAGAAATTCACTTCCTTTCTTTAATTTTAGCAACAATCTTCTTAGTTTTTACTCTCAATTATCCATCACTACCCAAAATACATTTTCACATCTATTTTTTTCCTTGAGTTACATTACAAATAAAGTTTTAATACATGTAGCAGGTAACGAGGAGTCGCGGGGACGAGGGATAAAAATGCCGAATTCGTACTTTGTTCAAACAAACAACCATTGTTATTGTTCTCGTTGCTTAAACATGCCCCTGATCTGTTCGCCATTTTTAAGCTATGATATAAAATCTCGTTTTCCTATAAATATAATTACATCCTCAACGAAATCTCCTATTGCCGCCTGCAGGCTCTTGTCTCTTGCAGAGCATTGGGTTCGTCGACTGCATGCGTCCGGCCGTCCGCAACTCCGCATCCGTTTAACCTTACTAGATCCTTTCTGAATTCAACGGCAACTACTGGGCACCCAACTCACTAAGCTCATCACCATTCGCGTCAAATTGCTTTTTATGCTCGTAGTTCAAATGGTTCAAAGATGGCCACTAGTAGAAGAAGGATGGAAAATTTGTCCACCCTTCCTTCTTTTAATTTCAGCAGAAATTTTTGCAAAGTTGGAAGCAATGATGGGCCACTCACTTTTTATATCCGTTTTGTTTTCTACAAGCTGCACAACAGTATATTACGTCAGAGAAGATGGAGAGATGGGAAAGGGCCGAAACGGGCAGTAACTATTACGAAATCGATTGTATGACTATTTTTTATTAATTCCAAAACGGAAATCCGTCGGGTCGAAACGGAGTGCCGATACGGAATCATACTTCTCATATGAGAGCTCAAATGGTCAAAATCCTGGACGGTTTGATGCCGCCCGATCGAGGACAAGCTGCTCCCCCGCCAGTTCAAGGGACAGTTCTCTTTGACAACACCCAAGAGGCAAGAGCTAAAGATTCACATTTCTTTAGATTAGGCACGATTCGCAGCTCGTAATAATCTCTGTGACAAATGATACGTTCTTTGAGGTGCACTGAAGGACAGCGACCCAATTTCCCAGCTGAAACAATTTACTACACAGTACTAGGGGCTCGTTACGAAGAGAAGGCATTATTAAGAGATTCATGATGAGTCCGTAATGAACGGCAAGGCCATTGAGGAAATTATAATGACAGCCGCAAAAAAAAAAAATAGTTTACCAAAAGGCTTTGCCTGCGGTTTTATTTCTCTTTCTACTTTTTTAAATAATAATAAATTTTCCCCCAAAAAAACTTTTAAAGGACACATGTCGCCTCCTCGCAGCCGACAGCCGCCGACGTCATTTGCTGTTATTTTCTTATTAAACACAACTTGACGATGGGCTGCACAGAGCGCCGCGTCCCGTGTCCTTTTTCCCCTCCACCGAGTTCCCTCTTTTCTTCAGAGATGACGAAGACGACTACCTGGGATTCTTGTACGTACAAATAGGAATCCCTCCCAGTCACCTCTCACGGTCTCTCTACATGTCACGGTTCTTTTACTTGTTTCTTTTTTTAGGATTTTTCCTCTCGGCTTTTCACTCGGACTCGCACCTCCGTCGTAAAAAGAAACAAAAGAACAACCGCCATTAGACGATCGCCTGGATTCAAATATTTGACCGAGACTTTTCTCTCAATCGGACGGCACTCAATCATAAAAATAAGGCCTGGAGAAAACCGGAGCGCGGTCGTAACAATTCATCACATTGTGAAACTAATAATTTCCCTTTCCTTTATATAGAGCCATATAGACTAGACGATGAGCTAGAAGGACTCACCTCGTAATCGATATGGCCGGGTTGTTTTTGTCGCCGTCCGTCTATAGGTGAGAGGAGACGGGCGATGGTGACACTGATGTCGGGCAAAAAAAACGCGTCCCGACACTGATGTTAATCCGAGCTGTCAATGCCGACGAACCGAAGGAAAGAAAGCGAAAGAAGGAAACAACGACGACCGGTAAGTGTCGTCTCCATGTACTATAATAAACCAAGTACGGTACTGGACTTAGAACAACATCAAATTGTAAGCCAACCTTCTAAAGTTCGTTTGAAGGAAATGAGCCTTGTCCGATGATGAGTGATAAGTCGGCGGAGAAATCATAAGACACCGGTAAAAACAATTGGACACTTGTAAGGGTATAGGTAATAAGGCCCAAAGATCCAAACAAAACGATTTCAATTATCACCAAAAACACTCGACGTTCGCAAAGATGACGAGACAAAGAAAAAGAAATTTACTGTAATGTAGGAAACTACCTGTTCGTTTTTGTAATGCAATCAAATCCCAAATAAACAGTAAGAGGGAAGTAATACGAGTGTTCAAAGTCTGTATGTATTTATGAGATGGATATTAATTTCAAGTAGTGCTTGTCAACCACAAGAATGGCACAAAAATAAACTCAACATTGACTTGATGGGGAACCTAGAGGTAACACATTAGTTGTGTAGTTCAGGCTGGTTTAGGATACTGTGAAAAATTGTTACAAAATGAAATTCAATTCTGAATTTATGCAGCGAACAATAAATTGAGTCTACGAAGCAATAAACTCAAAGATTTCGATTCCAAGTTGAGGTCGAGTTTGCCGCAACATCTGCCATCCAGCCGTCTTGATTACTTCTCCTGAATGATGACGAATAAAATCCAGAACATCTTTTTTCAACGATGAGGCTTCATTCACGTCGGCTAACAACAGCAACTCTGCGCAGTTGGTAGTCGAAATGTGTTTCGTTAAGATTTCTTCACACTTGAACTGGAGCAATTCCACTTGGTAATTTCTGCTGATGGGCAACAGTTTTTTCGCCATCTCTTCTGTTTCTTCCATTTCGTCGGTGTAGATAAAACGTAACAGAGCTTGAAACACTTCTGATTCGCAATCTTCGATCTTCAAGGATTCAATAGGGCTGACTTTACCATTTGCTTCAAACTTTTCAGCAAATACAGGACTTCTAGCACTCAAAATGGTCTTGTGAGCTTTGAACTTCTTTCTTCCAATGACGAACACAATATCACTCATTCGTCCGCTGTCAAGAAGATTTCCAAAATGATGAGTAATTCGGTTTTGAGAAGTTTCTAGTCTTGGAGTTTTGTTTTTAGCAGGGTACAAAGGAACATCTTCCTCCATTTCATAAGTTAGCTGACAGCGTAAAGTTAGTGCATCGTCTTTTAAATACTTGCTTTTCTGTCCCATGAAATCTTTTTGAGTGAGAAAATTCCCAAAACCGTAACCCTCACCAAGCTCATCAAATGTGTAAAAAAGCTTTGGTTTTTTAAAAAGAGTCCCATTGGTAACATCAAGGACACTCAACACAAGCTCTACCATTAATTTAGAGTCGGATTTTAGAATCAAAAAAAAAGAAACGCCATCTTTGTTCTCCATTTCTTCACCTTTAGGGTAACACACTAGTTGCCACTTAAATTTCTCATCGCCATCCGCTGAAAATAGTTTTGATTCAAGTTTTTCTCCGTTCTTCATGGCATTCATTTTGAAAGTAAAATTGTCTATCGTCCAAGTAAAGTCGACTTCGACCATAGTACCCTTCGTATGTTGAGAGTACTCCGTTTTCCGTTTCACAGCATTCTTGGACAACTCTAAAACCTCAGTTGGATTTGCGTTCGCCATTGCACTCAAAGAACAATTGCTTGTCACTCGAAAACTGTCTATTATTAAGAAAAACACGTACTCCTTCGGCTTGAAATTTACTGAGAAACAGACTATTCTACAGATTATAGCAGATACTGCGAAACTGAAACGTTAAACAAAGTTGAAACGTTAACGTTCCCTTATCAACTTTTTGCCTTTCCCAATACTTTTCCTTCAACTTTTCAAGGGCCGTTGCCAGATGGCTAAAAGTTATAAGAAAATGTTCAAATCAGCTCTGGCGGCTCTGACAGGCCCTGGGTCATAGTGTATGAATATTGATTTCTTTAATTTATATATATATTTTTCGATAATTTCAAAAAGTTATTTCGTATTCGATTGCCTAACTGGAAAAGAAATTAAATATTAAGCCACTATAAGCCAGTCTGCGGCGTCGCCATTTCGTCACCTACAACTGCTTCTGACTATGGCGGGCCGTAAATACGCTGATATTCTTAAAATGCTCTGACTTCTGACGATTTCGCTTGAGTTTTAAAAATCGTCCTAAAAAAGTGTAAAGAAGTGAATGATTTACAAGGTTGAGCTGCTGGCTGTATAACTATAGGAACCACGAGTCGGTTTTACCCATTTTTTTACATTACATTATTCTACTCAAACGTTGTGAGCCATATCAGAGACTACGTCGTGTGCTCATATCGAATCCAATTAATGGTAAGCTGATAGCCAGTTAGCCACTATCTTCGAATAAAAATGATGGTAGTACGGAGTCTAGAATCCCGAAAATCAGGAAGGACCGAGGAACAATAAAAGCTCAACCATCTGCAAAGAAAAAATCGTCCGTCTCGAGGACAAAATCATAGAAAAGCCCGCGGCCATCAAAGGAATTGGCGACCGTCATTTGAGTGTTGTGCCATGTCCGCGATCGACGAAGCCATCAACCACCCGCGCCGTATGTTATTCGTAACCCCCGCAACAACTGGCAACTCAAACACCTTCAGTTCTACATTAGCGGTAAAGAGAAGCTGAAAGACGACATTCTCTTGAGCATCTCAATCTTACGTGGTCGGAGCGTAGTCCGGCTCAGACCGGGGTGACAGCTCTCTGTCACTAATAAGACGTTCAGGAGGTCAGGAGTTCAAGAAAATTCTCTAGAATGTGCTTTTAAAATGTCCAACAGCTCACCCTAGTCAAGACACGCTATCACAAGTGTCTCCGCTATCGATATATGCACCAAACAAACATCACTTGGGAGTACTCTACCGCCTACCGGCAAACAGGGTCGTCTAACCATTAGTTAACCCATGTTTTTATTCAGGTTACAGGTTACTCAAATCCTTCATCAAGTTCCTGGAGGAAGGCCTGCATCATGGCTCAGACCGGACTAGAGACATCAAGAAAGGTAAATATAATAGACGCATCAAAAGGATCAGCAGGCGGGGATTCCAACAGTTGACCTATTGCTCAGAAACATCTAATCAGCTAGAGAGGGCAAGCGATAAAGGAGGCCATACTTGACACACTACTTAACTTTAAAGATGGTTCAAAACTAATTCAAAGCTTATTCAAACTACGCAAAAACATTTTTTCTTTAAAATAATATTTTATTAGAAAGAAGAACGTTGAATTTTATTAGCTAATTAACTTTTTTTCGAAAAAAGTTTCTATATGGCGTAGGGAACAAAAAAAAAGTGCCTTCAGGAAGTTTGAACCCACCTCATATGTCTCTAGCTTCACATTTGTCTAGTTGTGCAAGTTTCGTCCGGCAAGTGTCGATTATCAGCCCCGAGCAGCGAACCCAGTAACAAGAGAAACAACAGAGCAGCAATCGCCTCAAAAGCAGTGACAAGACGAGCCGCCAGAAAACAACAAGACGACGTCGTCGGCCATGTCGTCACGGCCAGTGCCAGAGCTCAACTGCTCAACCGCCGACGTCTCAGTCGGAGGCATTCTTCCGTCACCATCGTACCGCTTTCAGGACCGGAGTTGTCTACCCAGATGGCACTCATCTGGAATCGGTGGTCGATCCAGGTTTTCATCGAGGAGAGCTCTCCAGTGGGTCGTCGCTGTATCCCATGCACTCCACGAACAGCAGCAATCAATATTTCAGCAACAGCAAAAAAAGCGTACCAACTGGCTCAGCGTACCATGCAGGTAGCGAAGGAACTCATGAAATAGCCTAGCAAAAACAGTCGCAGTGCCGACGAACAGCAGTTGGGACGTTAAGAATTGCTGTTGTCTTGTTGATGGCTCAACCTGGAATTGCTCTTCTACCACAAGATCCGACCATCAGCATTGGCATCGTCATCCTCCGTCCAGTACTATTAGCGGCAGTGAATCGCCATTGGGCGGCAGATGGGGCGACACGTCTGCCAGCACCAACAGTGGCCCATCCGTCAGTAGTGGAAGGGACCGGTTAGCGGGTTAGCCGTGTCACCGTCTCCTTCTCTCTTCGGCACCTTCGCCGTCCCAGTTGCGCCAACATCGGCAGCAACACACGCGATCCCATCCAGTCGGTGCCCCGCTTCGATGGCCGACGATGGCGGAAGGGCTAGAATAAAAACAGCAGCAACAACAACTGTCACGGTGGCAGTCAGAAAAGGACATTAGCGAACATGGTGGCGTTCGTCAGCTGAAGGAGACCTAGATGCCACAACCGAGTCGTTCTCGCGGGATCAATTTGCCGAGCAATCGGGCAGCCGCCGCAACGACCGGTGGGGACAACAACAGCAGCAGCAACAACGGCCAAGTGAAATTCGGAGACGAAGATGACGTGCGCCGATTACTACTTGTTATAAGATTCCACGGCAAAGGTATAACAAGGTGGTGAATCGTAGCAAATTCTTTTCGGCGTTATTTGCTTCACCAGCACCATTTCACCAACAACCAAAACAATTAAGGCATCAGTCAACATTCCAGCACGTCGAGCATCCTTTCGGAAATTCCTTTCGGCGTTTGTTTCACCACCATCACCAAAAACCACAACAATTAAAGGAACGTCAGTCAACATTCCGGCACGTCGTTCTATCATAAATATAAACATAAACTTATCACCCACGTACCTACGCATTCAGTGTCAAAAAGTTGGAGAAAAATCGCAATAGTAGATGGCCCAATGACATTTTGGGGCTATTTGGTGAGCCCGCTACCGTCAAATTTGTGTTGTTGCTCAGCAACGAGATGGCGAGCACCATTTACCCGAGAACTTATGAAATCCTGCATGCAATAGCGGCTGCTGACTAGTCCGCGCGCCTTATTCTAATCAAATAACCCAATAGCCATAGAGTTGTTGCTAATACACTTGAATACGCGGCGAATTCGTTCATTAACTGATGATTGACTGTTCGCACGCAGTACCAAGAATGTGCAGCATGGCAGGATCGCCGCCTCCTTCGTATCCGCACCACCACCATCATCACTAGCAGCAGCATCAATATCAGGCGCAATACTACTCGCGCATTCCGATCACCAGTCGACCGCGTCATTACGAAAGACGGTTGGAATAAGTAGTACTTTGCTCAACACATATTTAATAGAAGAGAGCTATATAGCTGGCGGACTTGCTCATTTTACGAAATCTCGCTTAAGGGTGTATCGTCGCGGAAGTAGGCTACGATGACGCAAATTCCTCGCGGCACCGGGAAGTACCTAATTATAGTGGGAAAGCCTCTTCCACGAATGTAACAAGCCAATTACAAGCCGAGCCTACCTTTTCTTGATATCATTGTTGTTGTGTGTATAATTTGTCATTCAAGACGTCAGTTCAACGAAAACTATTCAAAACACCTCGAGGACAAATAAAGAGAACAAGAGGATATCCAATTAAGCTAATTTATTGTTAACACCTTTACATCACCATCAATCTGGTCTTTTATTGTTTTGTTTTAATTTAAGATATTTAGAAAGTTCCCATAAAACCAAGTTGTCCCTATTTTTGATGGGCATGGTATCGATAAGAGTTCTTCCAAATTTCCGAGTAGACAATAGCCGAATGAAAGCGATAAAAGATGCAGAGCGGTAGCGTGATGCGTTGAATGATAGCCCAAGGCAGAAATCCATAAAAATTCAGCTGAACGGAATTAGCTTCGACTTTTTGCATTTCGAAAGTGTAGACAGCCAAAGAGTCATGTTGGTTATCCACAAAAAAGTGACGCACTGTCGGCCTGGTTTCTCTTGATTGTGTTCTGGAGTGTTGACGCTCCGCCGGGACATGTCCGAGATGTAGAGCATATGTACCGTCACTTCAGCAAGAGCGGACAGAAAGCTGAAAGCCATTGATGAATACTAAAAAAGGCGGCTCGTATTTAGACGATTCAGTCAACGCCCTGGCGATTATCGGAAAGACGGAATAGGAGAACATGGCCAGAGCAGAGATGCGAAGCAAAATAGTGCAAAGTTCCTCCACATAGGGGAGGCCGAGGCAAGTTGCCGCGTTTTTCGAACCGACTCCAATAATTGCATTTTAAACAACATATTTATTAATAGGATGATGGGGAGATTCTAGGTAGGTGATCACTTTTTCTCAGAAGACGACTAAACAGAAGAGGTAGCATAGAGCCCTGGATTGTAGAAATTAATTTCCGCAAATGATCCACGGGAGCGGGCAGAAGCGGCCGAAAAGTAGGACATAAGTCCCATTTGTACCTATTTTTTAAAATTGAAAATAATTCTCAACTCGACTTTAGAGAATAAGAAGAAGACAGAATGGGAGCTGAGGCCGATCGTCATCGAATAATGCGACTCGTCCAAGAAGAGAGTTTGACGGGGTCGGCGATGACGTCTGGAGAAACAGCAGCAAACGGTCACACAAGAATATCCGCCACAAACACACAGAAGAAACCGCCACTATAGCTGCGCGACAAACAGAACAACCAAAAAACGGAAACTGGCCCGACCACGAATGCTGCCTGGGCAAGACCGAGGCATTCCAGCGGAAGTAGCGCGAGCTGGAAGCCAGGCCGCCAGGCGGTCGAGGAGTGAATCATACGAGAGGCTTAAAAACACACGAAGAAGAGATCCATGGTTTTGGAAAGAAGATCCAGAAAATTCAGCAGTAACAATAGTGGAGACCGGTACCTGGAAACATCTCCACTTCGCAAACTTTTTCGGACCTTTTTTCCAAAATTCAACAGCATGCCCCTTTTTCGGGGAAATGTTGTCGAATTGGAAGACGGAGGATATTGTCAAATCTCGACTGAATAATACAGATGTGTCTTTATAATTGTGTAGGTAGGTGACGAAAAGGGAAGACATCCCTCTCCTAAGGGCCCAAACTCTACGTGAAAAAACATCCTTCCGTTAAAACATAATTTTAATTTTAAATTTAAATTCAATAAAAAATAACACGATATCTGACGCAGAGCCATATCTGTATGACTCTGTCTGACGAGTGACCAGAGAGGAAAAATCTACAATGCCCACACTCATGAATACATTCACTCATAGACCCAACTATATGAAAATTCGGATAACTTGGAAGAATACTTTGGGAATTTACTTTGTTCACTTTCTCTCTTTAGCTGGCAAATTTTTTTTTTCACGTTTGGGTGGGAAATTTATGGCGGGCGGATAGTGCCACTTTTAATGGGTTAATTTAACAGGAATACGGGTTGTTTAAACCGGAATTCTAATATTTAAAAGTTTATGAAAGGTATCTTATACGGGAATTTTATCAAAGTTGGGTTCCGCAAACGGGAATGTTCATTAAAAGTTGGTTTGTTATCTAATTGAAGCTTATCAAATCGGGTTTATTTTCCGGGTAGTTTTAAAAGGTAATTTAAATTGGAATCGGGTTTATTTTCCGGGTAGTTTTAAAAGGTAATTTAAATTGGAATCGGGTTTATTTAACGGGTATTTGAAACGGTGATTAAACACTGAAATCGGGTGTATTTTACGTGGTTTATTTTACATCGTGTTTATTTTACATAGTCCAATATCAATAATAAGTATTTCAAGCCGGGTATTTATACGTATTAGCCGGTTAAACACGTTACCTGACGCGCCGAGGCTACGATTTCGCCGGTAATTTGCTGCTGCAGCAGCCATGTTGCGGATGAACTCTGGATCACCCTTCATAGTGAATTTCTCACATACGGGATGAGAGAGCGTGAGTTTTCGAAGTCCGTGTCCCGCTGGAACTTGAGAAATGACCTATTTCGTTATTTCGTGGGGGCTGCTCACAATGAATTCTCTCTTGCATTGCCAGATTTCCATAAAGGCCAGGACGCAGAGAGCAGCTTCAGTATATTACCGGCTTGAAATACTTATTTTGAAATTGGACTGATGTAAAATAAACACGACGTAAAATAAACCACTTAAAATAAACCCGATTTCAGTGTTTAATCACCGTTTAAAATACCCGTTAAATAAACCCGATTTCAGTGTTTAATCACCGTTTAAAATACCCGTTAAATAAACCCGATTCCAATTTAAATTACCTTTTAAAACTACCCGGAAAATAAACCCGATTTCAATTAAAAATACCTATTACAACTAAGCTTCAATTAAATAACAAATCAACTTTGAATGGAAATTCCCGTTTGCGGAACCCAACTTTGATAAAATTCCCGTATAAGATACCTTTCATAAACTTTTAAATATTGGAATTCCGGTTTAAACAACCCGTATTCCTGTTAAATTAACCCGTTAAAAGTGGCACTATCCGCCCGCCATAGAAATTAAGTCTAAAAACATTACTTTCCACAAAAGAAACCTATAGTCTGTATATGGTCTTCGTTTTGTCATACTATACGTTTTGAACGTTATCCCTTAAAGCTTTTCATGCTGCCCTTTCAAAGCCAAAAAAATAAAATAAAATAAAAAACGAGACTATTTTTATATGAAAACGGAAAGTATTTATAAAGAGCTCGACAGTTGTCTAATAGTCGTCGTAGTCTAGTTTTTTTTCAATTTGGCCAGAACGGTGCATCATTTGTTTAAAAACTAGCCCCACTCTGGCCAGCAAAGTCAAGGTCTGGCCAGAATGGATAGAGGATTATCAATACGGGTGTCGCTCGTCAATTGTTTGGCCCCTGGCAGCCATTTTCTGTAGTAAGTTAACATTGGGGAGATAGGGATTTTTAAGATTTTTCCGATTTTAAGTCGGACCAAGGCATTATTTTTAACTTTTGACCCAAAAACTGAACAACTGACAAAAAATGCTTCATTTTGAACTATTTTTCGTCCTCGAGCTCCATCCTATTTTCCGGTAATCTCAGTTTTCTCAAAAGTAAACAACAGTTTTCAGTGGCAATACGGCATTAATTTATAATTGATTTTGCATAAATAACATTATAACATTAAATAAGCATGAGAAATTTAGTAAAATAATTATTCAGCACTCTTTTGAAATTTTTTGGTGCATTTGATCAAAAATTAATGTGATGTTGTTACTGAAAACTGTTGTTTACATTTAGAAAAATGGAGATTATAATTAGTCAGGACAGAGTAAGTAGATCAAAAATAGTTCAAAATAAAGCTTTTTTAGTTGGCTATTCAGTTTTGGGGTCAAAAGTGGAAATTGATTACTTGCTCCCACTTTAAGTCGAAAAAATCGTTAAAATCCCTATCTCCCCCGTGTTAATTTACTACAGAAAATGGCTACCGGCCCAAACAATTGACATGCGCCATCCGTATTGAAAATCCTCTATTGGCCAGAACGTCGCGATACCTATATATAAAAAAACATTTGGCAACAATCTAGAACGGCCATTTTGGTTGGCATTGATTTTTCTAACTATTAAGTATTAACTATTGCTAACTAATTTTTAGATCTTCTTGGGTTTGTTTCTTATTATTACTTCTTATTAGACAGGTTTTTCTGAGTGACGAGTACCGTTCCTTAAGTGTAAAAAGCAATGGCTAACGCAAATACAACTAATAAGGTTTCAGGGCCGTTAATGAAGAATGCTGTGAAACGGAAAACGGATTGCTCTCAAGATACGAAGAGTACTATGGTCGACGTCAACTTTACTTGGAAGATTCCCAATTTTACTTTCAAATCTAAAGCCATGAAAAACACAGAGGCACTACAATCAAAACTATTTTCAGCGGATGGCGATGAGAAAATGCAGTGGCAGCTCAAATGTTATCCTAAAGGTGCTGACAGCGACTGTAAAGATGACATTTCTTTATATCTGTATTCAAAATCTGCTTCTAAGATAATGGTTGCATTTGTTTTGAGCTTCCTTGATTATACCAATGGGAAGTTTTCTGAGAAAGATCCAAAAATTTTTCACACTTTTACCAAGTTTGATGATGGTCTTGGTTTCCCCAATTTTCTGCCTCAAAAAGATGTGTTGGAAATGAATAGCAAGTATTTAAAAGAAGATGCTCTTACTTTACGGTGTCAACTGACTTATGAAATTGAGAAAATTGATACTTGGGATCTTTCTAAAAACAAAACACCAAGAAGAGAAACTCCTCAAAGTCGCATTAGTCATCATCTTGCACATCTCCTGGACAGTGGAAGAATGAGTGATATTGTATTCACCATCGGAAGAAGAAAGTTCAAAGCTCACAAAAACATTTTGAGTGCTAGGAGTCCAGTGTTTGCTGGAGAGTTTGAAGTAAATGGAAAACTCAGCCAAATTGAATCCCTTAAAATTGAAGATTGTGAACCAGAAGTATTTCAAGCCATGTTACGCTTTATTTACACCGACGAAATGGAGGAGACAGAAGAGATGGCAAAGAAGCTGTTACCCATCGCCAAAAATTACCAAGTTGAGTTGCTTAACTTCAAGTGCGAAGAAATGCTAACGAAGCATATCTCAGCTGCTAACTGTGCGGAAATACTGCTGCTTGCCGACATGAATGAAGCCTCTGCATTGAAAAAAGATGCCCTGGATTTCATTCGTCACCGTTCGGGAGAAGTGATTAAGACTGAAGGATGGCAAATTTTGCGGCAATCTCGACCTCAGCTTGCTATTGACATTTTTGAGATTGTTGCATCATAGGTTTAAAATATGGCAAGTGCTGTTGTGATCCAGAACTGAACTCAATTTTCACGTTTAGTTTTCTCAAATGTTATTTGCCCTAAGAGTACGAAATGCTTGTTTGTTTTTACTCGTAGTTTCCTGGTTTAGTTAATTTCGCCAAGGTTTAAAATATTTGTGATTCCTCATATCTTTTTGGTCGACTCTCGTCATGTTACGTGGGAATTAATTTGTTTAGCCATTTCATAATACAGACTTTGAACATGGTTTGGCCATAGCATGAAACTTGTTCTGTTCTTCTCTCAGTATTGATACGCATACGAAAGTGATGATGAACGAGGATTAGATTTTTTCTTTTACCCTACATATTTTATTCTCGTCATACATACGAACACCGTGCTTCGCCAGAATTAATCAGTCAAGGGTTTCTTGGTGTAAAGATTAATTCTTATATTTAATCTGGTTATTTTGGTCAGTCTCGAGCGTACTCGTCGCACTTGCACAAAGAGAGGACTAGAAATAGCTTGTCGAGGAAATGAATTTGACTTCTTTATCAGAAAACTGCTAAACTAGGAAACCGAGACCTGCTTTTAGACTACACTAAAGGTATTATAAGGATACGTAATATCCTTGTGTTTTTATATTGCTGTGACATGCGCGAAAATACGGCCATGGTGTATTGAAAGCTCGTGTTCTGCTCTTGTTGTGGCAGACTAGCAGGTGTCGATCGAAGAGTCGACCTGGTTCCGCATCTTTCCCAAGAACAAGTGGGGTGGAGCGGAGTCCTCCTCTCCGAGCGGTACGCCCTCACCGCGGCTCACTTGAGAGTCCAACACGCACATCGAGAAGAACGTCAATGGCTTCGACATTCTAAGACGACTTTGTCGACAAGAAAGTTGAAGTCGCCGGCTGTAAAAAATCGAGTCACAATGAACCATTCTAAATCGTCACAAACATCTCAATGGTGACCCATTTTCAGACGGGCGACTCCTGGCGTACTCTGCAAAGTTGACGTACCTACATCATGAGTAAACCGAACAGAAACCTAACTGTTACGACGTGTTTTAAAATCCGGTCATGAAAAAGTTTCGCTGGCGCCGCTTTCGTGGGAGGCAAGAAGGATTTTTGTGATGCATTTGCCGCATATTACGCTAACGTAATCGAACTAATCGTGTTATACTTATACTGTTATTGTCCGTGGTTAGGAAGAAGTTTTGGCAACACATTAAAGGTAACTTAGATATATCCGTATTTACATTAGTCTTCAACTCTTCAGTCGAAATATGTTTGTGGTCTTTTCCGAGAACCCATTAAAGTGGTTGCGACACTTTACATGGTGCATTTTAATCACTAATTGATCATTACGGCATCTTATCAATTGTTCAATAGATCGGTGAGTATTTATACCGATTACTGAGACCGAATTAATAAGGTGCGAAAACACGAAAAACTTATTCGTTCCGAATCCTCGCACTTCGCGTGTAATAGTTAGTTAGTTTAAAAACAATAGTTTAGTTACATTGATGTCGAACTAGCAAATTTTGTATTCAGTGATTTGAATTATCTTCACATCTTAAGAACTCACTAGTGATGATTTGATTGACGAGAAACACGTAGTTTGAATTTGGAAATTCAATCGGGACTTATTGTTGGTCTGAGGTAGCTGCTGATTATCAATTTTAATTTTCGTCCCACGTTTCCTAACCCGCTAGACCTATTCGCGCAAAAATGTTAAACTGCGACCAGGGTTCTGCGCTCGATTATATCATAATTTAATCTAGATTAAATTGTTTATTTGTATAGAGATTTATAAATGACATTCATCAGAATTTATGGACAAAACAATTACCATATTAAAAGAAATCAGTCGTAAACTATAGGCAAGCAAGTTTCAGGTAAAAAAGGTGGCAGAATTGGGCAGTGAAAGGCCATACAACAGTTATAGACAAAATATAATAGTCTAACAACTACATCGCTTGAAAATTGACCAGATTTCCTTGTTGCGGATTTGACAGAGGATTTGACATAACATGGCATTTGTCATTCATTTATGTTTTTTCTGAAATACACCACGACTATTTGAGACCTGGATGGATGATTTGATTAGAGAAAAGTGGATGGCCAACAATTGGGGTAGACGGGCTCCTTTGGGTTTTGGCCTCTTGGCTGACTTTTTCTGAAATGAGAGAAAGGTCGCTTTACCTCCTTTCCTCTTTTCAACGGCTATTTTGATTTTAGAGGAACGGAATCATTTCCAACCGGGCCAGGAGCGTATATAACATGAAACAACCTCTCTGGGCTAAAAAGTATGAACATCACCTTGGCTCGGTCGGTTTACGGGTTTTGTTTCAAGCGGAGGAAGAGAGAGCAATATGTGACTAGACGAATGCACCTCCGTTTTACCGTTTCTTTTTTCACAGCAAGCTAAAAGCAAGATTACGAAAAACATTCTTCTTTCCCTGTTCTTTTCTCTTCCTCCTTGAATCCTTACAAGTTTATTGCCCTCATTCCCATCACTGGGAGAGGGAGGGAAAACAGCGAATATATCGCGATGGAACGGAATATATGAAAGCGACCCGTTAATGGATGGAGTCAGTGAGGAGCAAGTTGACAAGCTCGATTCGATGGCGAATCGGACGCCTAAACAGGAGAGGCAGCTGCGAGCCCCGGTTTGTAGAAATGAATTTCCGCAAATGATCCATGAAAGCGGCTGAAGAAAATGACACAAATCCCATTTTTCCTTTCTTTTTTTTTTAAAAGAAAGTACTTGACAAAGGGTAGAAGGAACAAAGAAAGGAGCAACCGATCTTGGTAGATTGCTGTGACATCCAGGAAGAGTTTGACGGGGCCGGCAATTACGTCTGGAGAAGCAGCAGCTAACGGTAACTAAAGAACATCCGCCATAAACCGACACAGCAGAAACCGCCACCAGATCCGCGATCGTCCGCGATGAACGAAACCAACAACAACACGGAAGCTGTGCCCGACTATTAATGCCTTGGCAAGATCGAGGCGTTCCAGCGGAAGTGACGCGAACTGAGAAAACCCGCCAGGCAGTCGAGGAGCACTTCATACGAGAGACTAAAAGACACAAAGAAGAAGAGACCTACCCGGCAACATAAATTCCAGCAGTAAATTGAGTAGGAGAATTGCGAGTTAGAGTTTTTGTAAGACGGAAAAGAAGATTGTCAACTCTCGACTGAATAAGACAGTGGGTGCTAATAGTTGGGTAATGGAAGGAATACCAAATGGAATTTCTTTCATTTCTTAAATGATTTAAATATTGGCTGACTGGCTGATTTCGCTCGGATTTAATATGAAATAAAACTGAAAGTAGTTAAGTAGCCTACTCAATAGCAGTAGTTTTGTCAATTTTATTCTTAACGACATTTTAAGGAACCTTCATTTCATTATCGGCTGAGTTAGACACGAGGTACGCGAGAGCTGAATATTCAGCTCGCGTAGGCCTACCTCACGCGGGAGATATCTCCCTCGTCAGATAATCAAGTTGGAAGCTCTCTATCAGTTTTAGGAAAATATGACACTATTTATATGTAGAGGACACAGTAGTCTCGACAGTAGCACTCAAACTGATCGAGTACTCATCGTACATAATTAACTACCCTAGGCTATTGAATTCTACTGAGATTAGGAGACCGGGGCTGGTCCGGACAGGGGTTACTCCGGACATTTGAGATAACTTAATTAATTTTTAATACAAAAATCTAACATTTTAACGGAAGATTAATACGGTTATTCCGCGTCTTGGGACCAAATTTCATTAAGATTCCTTAAGAATTGAACGATCTGGAAGGGGTGATTGCTTTTTGGATGTGAGATTTTTGTTTTTTGTCTATAGGGTTTTTCGTCTCACCTATTCGTTTGTTAACATAAAATTTTGAAATAATTCAGTCTTATTCTAATTTAAGTTCTCTATCTTACTACGTTTTTAGAAATCACATAACTTTTGCCGTTTTTAAGTTACCGACTTTTTAACGTGACCCCCCCCTTGGGGGTAAGACTGGACAAAAAAAAGGGGGCGAAACCGGACAGACGCAGTGGTATATTTTTTATTCTCATTCCGTGGCTCACGCTTGAACCGCGCTCTTGCTCACCTCTAATTTCTGTTACTCAAAGGTTAATTTACACTTTTTTGTTTGTTATGGCCTATATCTTGTGCCTAATGAAACAAAGGACCAAAATTGCGCGAGCTCCGGTCATTCACTATACATATTCTATCTTTAGGGAGCGTTCGACGTCCGAGAGTCCATCCTCGATCATTTATACGGCAACTATGATCCTTAATACCCCTATATTATTCCGCAGTGTTCCAGAACTACAGTAGCTAGTCCTTTAAGAGTTGTACATTTCATGGGTTTCATTCATTCGTTTCTTTTAACGTCTTGAACCTTCACACCCCTTTCAGTGCATTTGTTTAATAAAGAAAAGGATATTGTGTATTCATGTCTTTCTATTTTCTCTGGTGTCTAAGGCATTTAGGTCAGAAAAAAAACTACGGAAAAAATACTTTTTACTTCTTGGATTTAAAGAATAGTTTATTTTTTGTAGACACAAAGCATCTCTTTAAACGTCGGTGACGAAGGTTTCGATTTAAGCCGTCTGGAATGTGGAAACACGCACTTATACATGCTTTACGTGGCTCTACCCGGGGATGTACTTATCCCGTTAATAGTTTCAGCATCGTTCGACATCGTTGGTTTTTCCTGGTTCTGGGAGTACCTAAGGCGAATAACCTTCATATCTTCAGGGTAACGACGAAGGACGTACGATACGAAATCCTCGTCTGGGTATGGCTCTTTGTATAGCTCTTCAGGGTTACGACGAGTGACGTACGATACGAAATCCTCTGAAATTTTCGATTGTGTTACATTATCTGTAATGTCAACGACGACTCCGTCATCTTCTTGATTATTATTGGAAAATCGACTTTTTGCAAAACCTTTTACGATTGATAAATTAGTCTTGGAGGTTGGATAATTTGGTTCGATGCTAGAAATACCGAACGAATCTCCTTTCTCGTGAAGGATGAAATCTTCTCCAAGTTCAGTCTGGTTAATCACGATCGGGATCACGATCGTAGGAGAGGTTGTTATTGTCGGTTTTGTCATATGTAATAAGACAAGCTCCTCAGGAGGCATTCCTGAACAATTGGATTGAATCCCCCAATTGTGTGTTGTTGGTGTGGGTGTTGGTGTGGTGTGTTGTTGTTGGTGTGGGTCGGGATTGGTGTAGTCGTCGGGATTCGTTCGGGTCGTTCGGATCGTCGGATCGTCGTTCGGGTCGTCGGGATTCGTCGGGATTCGTTCTGATAGTGATAGCCACACTATCAATCCAATGATCAAGGCTATCACGGCAATGATGCCCGTAAAAAGTATTAGCCACTTTCCCGGGTTATCCATTTTCACTCCCAAGATTCGGAAAATTTTTGCGTTTGGATTCCACTGCATTTTTTAAAGATTTGTTTTATCGATCAAACAAATTACTTAACCATTGCTTTAGCAGGACCCCCTAATTTATTTGAATGGTATGCACCCACGAATAGCAACCAAATATTTCCCTAAAATTTGGCTATTATATCAGAAATTTTTTTAAGAAAATGATTTATTTCAATGGATTCATCTTTTTTAATGTTATTTAAACCTATTTCAATAGTATTTGATTGTAATTAAGTGGTAAAATGATATAAAATTATGTATATTGATGTCTTATCGGTATTAGGCGCTAACTCTTAATAGCCTAGCTGCCTAGGCGAGCCTAAGCAAACTCGCTTTACTATAGGCCTACATATACCTACATATATTCCTCGATATGGGTTTCTTTATCGATAGTCCTAAATTCTTCTTCGACGAGGTTGCCAAAAACTAGATAACTTTAAGAACAAAGTTCGGAAAATCTCACTTTTAGTGTGCTTGTGTAATCATAATGAAATGGGATGTTCTCATTTTACGGAATACAGCAGCGTAACAAGAATCTGCGAACGTTTAAGATGGCCTAAATGCTATACATCGTCACAAATTGATGAGATTCAACATAGAATCCCAATACATACATGTACAGTTCTGTTCTAGCATCCGCTATCCTTGAACGGAAAAATGTCATTTTACCACCAAATTTCATACGCATTTTAAATATTGATCTATCTTACTCATTCGAAAGTATTGTAAAATTGTAATGTAACGTCGTAATTTTCGAGGTGATTCACGGATTTGTCAAGTTTTCCATGGTTTTCGTTTGTTTTCCAGAGGTCAGGAGAAAGAGAAAGTCTAAATAGATTACCGGATTCATCGGTTGATAGCCTAGTCTATCGACGAAACTCGATTGTTCATTGGCATCGTGTTGAAATACAAGTCGGCGGAAACCACACTGCGCGCGGGTCGAGATTATGAATGGGGCGACGATGGTCGAGGAAGGATCGATATCCCATCCGCAGTTCCATCGGCGAATTTCTTACTGGTGTCCTATCATAGGTGTATAGAAAATATCAACTAATAATGATAGGTTCGAGAGCCGCAAACTTTCGTCAGACGAAACTCCAAATCGAGGAGAAAGAAACTGCGATCGTTTTTTGACAATTTCGGTATAATTTAAGATTCTGAGGGAGCGAAGTTTTTTAATAGGGATTCTCATCGGTCTGTTAGGCAGAGTAACGATGTCTCGAAATCGTTCTTCTTTCGATTAAGTCAGGTGACATTTTGACTCCCTGTTGCTGTTATATGCTGCCAGTTTCCTAAGGGAATCGTTGAAAGAGCCCCTTCTGCTTGAACCTGGTTATTTATTGGAGCCGATATTTCCGCCATGCTGCATGCCCTCGTCACTGACGAAATTTATTTCGCTTATTACTTGTTAACAGTTACGCCACCATGCCTTAAAACCGCAACAGTCATTACCACCGTCGCAAATCTTCGATGAATGGATACGGGCGGATTTGCGACAGTTTGAAACTTTGAGCAGGGCGTTCTGTGCTACGAAAGTAGATAATAAAGTAAGTATAATTGGACCACTTTTTTAGTTAAATTGCGCGTCAATGATCAACGAAATACCTGTGCATAGTCATCGTGTCTATTTAACTTCATCTATCAACTTAAGTGCGTATTTTTTCTCTCTCTATGTCGATAAACGCTATGTTAGGTTGAAACATTTTGATGGTTCAATATATGTACTACTCAATATATATACGCCTCACGGCTACGCCATGCCGTATTCTCAACATCATTACCCGTCGGCGGCCGATCAGAAAGCGTCATTGTGGCTTCATCTGAATGAAATGGCGACCGAACCTGTCATCATTATAGCACGCCGGCTCAAGCCAAGCAGCAAGAAGTGCCAGAACTGCACCGAGAATCCCTCCACTCGCCAAAACATTGCAGGAAGGATCCGACGGTCGTTGACGTCGATGGCCCGAAAAAACCGCGACGACTATTCGCCCTTCACGCCCGACTCGCGTGATTTTCGGTTCAAAGAAAATAAGTAAGAAGAGCTGAAGCTGTTCAATATGGCCACGGCCTTGCCCGGGACGTTGCCTGGACATGAACGCAATCTACAAGACTACTACTATGATGGTGACGATCAAGGTCTCACCATGAGCATTCTGCATGATTGTTTGATGGCAATTTATACAATTATAAATTAGTTGTGTAGACGGCACTGGATGAGTGGAACGAAAGAGAAGGTTCTGATTGAGGCGCAAGCAGCAGCAAGAAGAAGTCTGGCAGCGCAAAGAGCAGGAATATATAAGGACTCAAGCGCAAGGAATAATGTTTGTTTCACCCCTAGAAAAGTAGCTAAAGTTAACTGATTCTTTTTCAACAATGACTCAAACTCGTGGCCATCAAACTTATTTGCTGCAAAGGATCAATCGCACCGACAAACTGGGCGACCGTTTGAGCAAGGAAATGAAGTAATCAAAGGGATGCACAAAACCACTGGTCGGGTAGGGAGGACGGCTGACCAACATTTCAAATGACTCGTCCTTCACCCAGCATCGTCGTTGCCTTTCCAACCGACAAAAACCTCGACTCGCTGGCCATTGGCTCCCCTGGCTCGTCAGTCATTGTCCTTATTTTCGCAGAACGGAAAGTGTGTGACGCCGCGGCAGTCGCCGTCCAACAGATAAAGGACGATCCCGATGCCTTGATCCACTATCTCAACGTCGTCAACAGGTTGTTGGGATCGCTGCAGCTGTTTCTGCTCCGCCTGTCGCATTACCAAGGCCTCATCGTCAATGTCGTACTCAAACATTTGGGCAGCAGCCAGTCCAACATTCATCTCCGAATCGCTGTCATGAAATTGACGTCGTCCCTAGAGTTGAATTCAATTGATTTGCGCGCTTACAAGCGCACTCAAAAAAGATCGCGCTCGTCCCAACCCTGGTGCAAATAATGAGCATGCCCGTCGACGTCGTTCCTCCCCTCGCCTGATGATTGGACCATCGACCAACGTTGAATCTCGCTCGCTGCATCGGCTTGGCTCTCTACCCCGATTCGACGTATTTTTAGAGCATCGCAAGCAACGCGGAGACGATGATCTACGTGATATGTGGAAGCTGTCGAGTGAAGTACACAATTCAAGTTCCTTGAATAAAAAGAACGCGTTCACATCGCTACTATAACCGCTAGCCTACTATTATTAAGTCGTTAGCCTACAGTTGAAGGTGCATTGTTATTCTATCCACGCCAACTGTCATTCAAAAGGTATAAATGCATCATTGGATTAGTGAGAATAAAAAGTGTAATTAATAAAAGAAAATACGTTTTTTTCTTGTCCGAGTGGGCTTCAACACCCCGCAATTCAAATTCCGTATTTATTATAAACCAGGTTTGAACAGAAAAGTGACATCAGAATTTAGAAAACAAAAATAATTTTAAAAAGAGCAATTTCAAAACACTCGAGGCCATAAAACAATGAAATGCAAGAAAGAAACAGCAATGATCACAGAGGTTTTATCAATCAAATTAATCGTCCTCACTCTCCACGAAATGTTCAGTTCTATATCGAAACTCCAAATCCCAATTGGTCTCGGCTTCAGTGCTCATTAAAATGAGATCCTCGAACGACACCGAATCGCGACCACAAACGGAAATACTGAACACCCTTAAGTAGTTCTCCTCGTTGAACAGGACTTGTTCGATTCCGCCCCTGGTCAGACGGCAAAAGTGTGACCCAAGTTGTTCCAAAGTTTTAAATGAATCAACGACCTTGAGAAGTAGCTGGTCATCGAAATCAGAACAATTACGGATGACGAGTGTTTTCAGGGACGGTGGGGCTGCCGATAGGAATTCTCCGAGTGGCGGTGGTTCCCTGCAGATTTCTCCTGAAAATGTCAGTTTTTCCAAGTGTTTGAAAACGAAATCCATTTTCGTTTGTTTGCAGGCGGCCTGTTGTTGGTCTTCTCCTGGCCAGAACGACGTCGAATAGTCGCAGTCGACGCTTAAGACTTTGAGATTTGGACAGTATTTCACGACCACGCCAAGACAAAAGGAGATGGCAAGATGCTTAAGTTTCAAACATTTCAGCGACCTCCCCCGAGCTTTCAAAATCGGAGCCAGGGAGCCATCAAAAGTAAAGCGGCAAACCGTACCATCAGGGTTAGTGATTCGGAGGTTTGTAAGCTTCTCGAGCGCCAACAAGCCCAAGAGATCAGAGTCGGCCAGTCCGTCAATGTCGCTAATATTCAAATGGGTGACAAAGGGACAGAGCAAAGCTGCCGCATTTAAGACACCAGTTTCGTACGGTTTGTAGTCATGTACGAGCCAAGGATCATTTTCGATGACGAAATCTAATTGAAGTAGTCCGAATTTTTGACCTTGGATCGAGTGGTCGTTTTGGGCCATCATATCGGCCAAAGTTACCACGACGAGGGGGTGAACTAAAATCTTGAGACGAGGCAAGCGTCGAAGGGCTGTTTCGACACCTTTCTCTGTCACTTTGGTTCCAGCCATCGATAATTTTTCAATGGAATTACAGAGACCACTTTGACCCCGACAGAGCCCTTCAATTCCGTCATCCGAGACGGGGCATTTGGAGACATCCAGTTCTCTGATAAAAAATGAAGAGAGGGAAAACTGTCAATCAAAGTTTACCATAGTACTAAATGCAGAAAACATACCTTAAATTGCTGCAGTGAGCACCCAATATGTGCAAACCATCGTTATTGAATTTAGTCCTTGCCACATCCAACACTCGCAGTTGGGTGAACAGAGGTAGATAATGGTTGAACTGTTGTGGGCACACAGTCTCACCACTTAGAAGCAGATCAGAAATATCCTGTTCAAATAATACTAGATTAATAATTCAGTTTTAAAAAAGTTTTAAAAAAGAAAAAGCAAATCATTTCGTACTGGGCATCGCATTGAAGCTAACTCCATAAAATTGGCAACTGCATGGTTAACTGAAATGCCAATGACTTGTGAAAGATTCAATTTCCTGGTCTGTTTCTCCATCAGGAGGTAATGGTGTTGAACATCCAGCCTTTGATGCATCCAGAGAAATTCAATTACTTGCTCCAACAGTTGCAAGGCTGTTAAGTATAAATAATGATCAAATAACATAATACATAAAACAACAAGCAATGCAACTTACGCCATTCATCAAAAGGGGGAAAAACACCTGAACTTGAATTCCTCATCGTGGCTGCCACAATGTTAACAGGAGTAATGTTGGCTAACTCTTTAATTGCGATAGAGCACAAACACTTTTGGATTAACGACTCAACATGCCTAGGTCTAGGCATCTCGATAAATTGACTGAACACCGACAATAACACGAACAACAATCGTCCAAAATCCCAAAAAAGATTTGAAAATTCGTGCAGACGAAACAGTTGCCGAACCCGGCCACCAAAGTCAAGTTTGTTTACAATGACTTTTCGATTGCGTTTTTCTTTCTGCCCGGCATGCCGGACACTCTTGACTAATTTTCTCTTCTCTAATTTTAAAATCGTGGACTTAGATGGACTTTGCAGATTTTAGTGACGTCAATGCCATCCAACTGGTTTCCACCTCTCTCGAGAAGACCCTGCGAGAGTCAACGCCGGTTTCACATGAACCTGTGTGCTGAGTAATTAAGTATTTAGTTCAATTTTAACTTAGCATTTTAACGTATTATCGGATGTCGATCATTACTTTTATCTTACCGACAAACAGATATAGGCTCCCGCTCCGCGTATCGCCATCTTCAATGGTGTACGAGGAACGCGAAATAATTCAGAATAAGCTGTCCATTTGCGGAAGATATTGAGCATAATAAAAGTCTTATGACAAGCTGTGATAAGTAGAGGGTAGCCTACATTGTTCTCTCCACGCCAACTTGCTAATGAACGAACAGAACGGAAGAATGACAAATTATGGTAATGGGCCTATCAGGCGTGTAGCATTTTTATTATCAAGTAAACTTGCACCTTAAAGCCAGTAATCCAGTTAATAAAGCCAGTTTTGACATTATTTCTACAGCATGCCACCCAATAGGCAATTAATCATTGGATAATTGAGAATCAAAAGTATAATCAATAATAGAAAATTCCTTTTTTTCTTATTCGAGTGGGCTTCAATACACCGCAATTCAAATTTCGTATATTATCCAGGTTTCAACAGTAAGTGACATTATTGATCAGAAAACAATAATAATTTTGAAAGAGCAATTCTGAAACACTTGAGGCCATAAAACAATGAAATTCAAGAAAGAAACAGCAACGATAACTGAGGTTATCAATAAAGTTAATCGTCTTCATCCCTGAAATATACAGTTCTATATCGAAACTCCAAATCCCAATTGTTGTTGGCTTCAGTGCTCATTAAAGCGAGATCCTTTGACGACACCGAATTGCGAAAATAAACTGAGATACTGAACATCTTTAAGCAGTTTTCCTCGTCAAAAAGGACTCGTTCAATTCCGCCTTTGGTCAGACGGCAATGGTGTAACTCTAGTTGCTCCAAACTTGTAAATAATTCAAACACTTTTAGAAGTAGTTGGTCATCGAAACTGGAACATTTACGGATGACTAGTGTTTTCAGGGATGGAGAGGCTGCCAATAGCAATTCCTCGAGT
The DNA here is from genome assembly GCA_022539655.2 of Ceriodaphnia dubia. Lineage (NCBI taxonomy): Eukaryota > Metazoa > Arthropoda > Branchiopoda > Diplostraca > Daphniidae > Ceriodaphnia > Ceriodaphnia dubia. The sequence continues at coordinate 475,117 of JAKUCG020000183.1, forward strand.
GGCGGTGGTTCCCTGGACATTCTTCCTGAAAATTTCAATTCCTCCAGCTGTTTGAAAACGAAATCCAATTTCGTCGGTTTGCAGGCGGCCTGTTGTTGGTCTTCTTCTGGCCAGAAAGAAGTTGAATAGTCGCAATCGAGGCTTAAAACTTTGAGATTTGGACAGTATTTCACGACCACGCCAAGGCGAACAGAGATGGCAAGGCGCTCAAGTTTCAAAGAATTCAGCGACCTCCCCCGAGCTCTGAAAAGTGGAGCTAGGGCGCCGTTAAAAGTGATGAGACAATCCGTATCATAATAAGGGTAAGAAGAAATTTGGAGATTTGTAAGCTTCTCGAGCGCCAACAAGCCCAAGAAATCAGAGTCGGCCAGTCCTTTGATGTCGCTGATATTCACATGGGTAACGCAGGGACAGAGCAAAGCTGCCGCATTTAAGACACCATGGTGTCTTAAATGCCGTACGAACAAACCGTACGAAACTGCAGTTTCGTACGGATGGAGAAATTCTTCGATGGAGAAATCTAACTGAAGTAATCCGAATTTTCGACCCTGGATCGAGTGGTCGTTTTGGGCCATATAGGCCAAAGTTTCCATGACGAGGGGGTGAACTAAAATCTTGAGGCGTGGCAAGCGTCGAAGGGCCGTTTCGACACCAATGTGCGTCACTTTGGTGCTAGCCATTGATAATTTTTCAATTGAATTACAGAGACCACTTTGATCCCCACAGAGCCCTTTGATTCCGTCATTCGAGACGGGGCATCCCGAGACATTTAGTTCTCTGAAAACAAATAAAGAGAGGGAAAACTGTCAATTCAAGTACAAACTATTAAATGCAAATAGATTACCTTAAATTTCTGCAGTGAGTTGCTATTATGAGCAAGCCAGCATCATTGAAGTTGGTCTTTGCCACATCCAACACTCGCAGGTGTTTGAACAGGGGCAGAAATTTGTAAAACTGATTCAGCGTGAACATCACTTCACTCAAGAGCAAATCAGAGAGATCCTGTGAAAAAAAAATGTTAATTCAGAATTTGATTTCTTAAAGTGAAAAGAAAAAGGGTCACTCTGTACTGGGCAATTCATCGCAGCCATTTCCAAACAAGAGACAGCTTCATTTCCAGCTTAAATTCCATAGACAGAAGAGAGATCCAATTTTCTGGCCTTCTGGTTCACCAGCAAATCACGGTGACCAACTTCCAGCAGGCCATTCTTCCAGAGAAATTCGATAACTTGCTCTAAACACAGCAAAGCTAATAGAATAAATTAACCATAAGGAAATCTAATACATAAAACAACAATTACTGTAACAGAAACTTACGCCAGTCATCAAAAGGGCGGAAAACACGCTTATGTGAACTTGATTTCTTTTTCGTCGCCACTTGGACGTTTCCACAATTGTTTTTAGCTAACTCCCTGGCGATGGAGCGCAAACACTTTTCTACTAACGTTTCAACATGCCACGTCTTACGCCTAGGCATCTTTATAAATTTACTACAACACCAAAACCGAAATTGCCGACAATAACACTAATTGAGCGAGGGACAAGTCAGGACAACACTCGTCCAAAATTCAAAACAAGGATTTGAAAATTCGTGCAGACGAAACAGTTGCTGAACCCGGCCACCAGCGGTCATGTTTGTTTACGATGACTTTTTGTTTTCGTTTTTCTTCCTGCCCACTTTTGACTTATATTTTCTGCTCCCATTTTTTGATTGTCTATAAGAATCATGGACATAAAATTCACGTTTGTCGCAGCTTTGCATATTCCAGTGACGTCGATGCCATTCAACTGACAGGTTTCTATCTCTCTGTATATTTGTCATAGGCCATAAGCTGTATTCACACTGGAGGGTTTTGGTCGAAAGCTGTCGAAAGCAAACTTGAAAGCCCATAGGAAACAACGATTTTAGTAGGGGGTTAAAGTTTCTTTTCGACCGCTTTCGACAAAAATCCTTCAGTGTGAATATAGCTATAGCCTACGTTTCGTCGATTGGCGATTTTTTTCTTGTTTTAAATCTCTCTAAAATAATAGCCTACTTGGGTGTTCCGTGTTGCCCCAAAACGGAACGCTGTAGCATGGTCGGCCGGCATGTGAACTTGATATCGGGTGTCGATTTCTTTTATCTAACCAAGAGATATAGGCTCCGCTCATCGCCATCCTCGATGGTAGGCTATACGTGGAGCGCGAAACAATTCTGAATAAGCTGTACATTTGCGGAAGATGTTGAGCATAATAGAAGTCTTATGGCAAGCTGTGATGAAGTTAATGCGACGACAGACGACATCCCCCTCAACGACATTCTGTACATCACCCTTCAAGACACTTTTATTAGCAATCAATAACACGGGGAAGATTAGATGGTGGACCGAGAGCATCAAGCAACACGGAGACGATGATCTACTGATATGTGGAAGGTGTCGAGCGAAAGCAGTCCAGTGGCCAGCTGTGGAGAGCGAAGTAACGCGTTCTTATTGCAACAATTACCGCTAGCCTACTATTATTAAGGCGGTAGCCTACAGTTGAAGGCACATTGTTATTCTACCCACGCCAACTGTCATACAAAAAGTATAAATGCATCATTGGATTAGTAAGAATAAAAAGTGTAATTAATAAAAGAAAATACGTTTTTTTTCTTGTCCGAGTGGGCTTCAACACCCCGCAATTCAAATTCCGTATTTATTATAAACCAGGTTTGAACAGAAAAGTGACATCAGAATTTAGAAAACAAAAATAATTTTAAAAGAGCAATTTCAAAACACTCGAGGCCATAAAACAATGAAATGCAAGAAAGAAACAGCAATGATCACAGAGGTTTTATCAATCAAATTAATCGTCCTCACTCTCCACGAAATGTTCAGTTCTATATCGAAACTCCAAATCCCAATTGGTCTTGGCTTCAGTGCTCATTAAAGCGAGATCTTCTGACGACACCGAATCGCGACAATAAACTGAGATATTAAACATCTTCAAGCAGTTCTCCTCATTGAACAGGACTCGTTCGATTCCGTCCTTGGTCAGACGGCAATGGTGTAACTCTAGCTGCTCCAAACTTGTAAATGATTCGAAAACCCTTAGAAGTAGTTGGTCATCGAAACTGGAACATTTACGGATGACTAGTGTTTTCAGGGTCGGTTGGACTGCCGATAGCAATTCTCCGAGTGGCGGTGGTTCCCTGGACATTCTTCCTGAAAATTTCAATTCCTCCAGCTGTTTGAAAACGAAATCCATTTTCGTTCGTTTGCAGGCGGTCTGCTGTTGGTCATCTTCTAGCCAGTACGAAGTTGAATAGTCGCAATCAAGTTTTAAAACTTTGAGATTTGGACAGTATTTGACGACCATGCCAAGGCGAACGGAGATGGTGAGGCGCTCAAGTATCAAAGATGTAAATGACCTCCCCCGAGCTTTTAAAATCGGAGCCAGGGAGCCATCAAACGTAAAGCGGCAAACCGTACCATCAGGGTTAGTGATTCGGAGGTTTCATTTAGGTTTCACATTGCCTCCTTTACCAGCTATATCCTTGACACACTAATACTTAACTCCAAAGGTGAGTTCAAACTTCAAAGCTAGTTCAAGCTTTAAACTACGCAAAAACATTTTTTCTTCAAAAAATATTTGAAAGAAAAAGATTGAATTATATCAGCTTTTTTCGGAGAAAGTGTTTCTAATATGGCGTATGGAACAATGAAAAAGTGCCTGAAGCGAACTTCGCAGTTGTGCCTTGTGCGACGAGTATAGAAGCAGACGATCGTCAGTTTGCCGTAGTCATTAAAGTTCACGGACGGATGTTTCAGGACTGTTTTTATCTCGAATCATCTGATCCCATACGGTTTCTATTTGTACGTTAACACGTTGTTTTTGTAGCAGTTAAAAACGCAAACAGAAATGTCCTTTTCAGGCAGTAGAAGGTAACAATTCATTCTTAATAATTCTTTTGTATTATGCCAAATAGTCGTGTGTAGTACTCTATCCACATCCCAACCTTTAAGAACATTGAAATGTTCCGAACTGAATGGTCCATACTTGATGTTAAAGTAATGTTACTAACGATAATTAGCACTGTTTTAAGCTTGATGTATAGATATGAGGATCAGTCATCTGTTCGACAATGACGGCAAATAACACGTGTAAATTATATTAGCTACAGTACGTCCGACTATCGTGGAGGAGCTCGTGGAGAAGGCTCAGGTTTTGGGGGAGGAAACCGTGACTTTAAAAAAATGCAGCCTGGCGAGAAACTGCGCGAACCACGTTGGGAAATGGACCGTCTTCAACCATTTGAGAAGAACTTCTACAAACCTCACCCTAATTTGGCCAACAAGTCCATGCATGAAGTTGAACAGTACAGAGCTTCAAAGGAGATCACTGTTAAGGGCAGGGATGTTCCTCTACCCATCATTTCATTCGATGCAGCCAACTTCCCTGACTATGTTATGTCTGAACTCAAGTATTTTCACTTATTCTTCTTCTGGTCTCTCCTAATGACTTGACTAAGTTTCAATTTAATTACCAGGTGTCAAGGATTTAAGGAACCAACATCCATTCAGGCTCAAGGCTGGCCCATTGCTCTGAGTGGACACAATATGGTTGGAATTGCCCAAACTGGATCTGGAAAAACACTAGCTGTAAGCTATAAGACTTTGGCTTTTCGTGGAATATAGATTAAACTTTGTTTTTATGCTTGTCTAGTACACTCTTCCAGCTATTGTGCACATTAATCATCAGCCACATTTGGAACCTGGAGATGGACCAATTGCACTTATCTTGGCCCCAACTCGTGAGTTGGCTCAGCAAATCTCATCTACTGCTGCTGGGTTTGGCTCATCTTCACGCATCCGTAACACGTGTGTTTTCGGTGGTGCCCCCAAAGGCCCACAGGTAATAAACCTATTCCTTCTTAATATATGTTTCCTCCAATCTTCGCCTTGATGTTTGTTAAGTTTGATCGTCTTGGAATGAAAAACGAAGGTAGAATAGAGGTGGAAGTCTTCGATGCTGTAGCCAGCACTGCTACAGAATCCACTTGCTTCTATACACTTGTTATTTTACTATATTCGTAACTTATGCTTATGCATACAGCTTCGTGATATTGAACGGGGAGTGGAGATCATGATCGCAACCCCTGGTCGCCTTATCGACTTTCTGGAGGCTGGCAAGACCAACTTGCGTCGCTGTACGTATTTGGTTTTGGACGAAGCCGATCGGATGCTTGACATGGGATTTGAACCCCAAATCCGTAAAATTATTGGACAGATTCGCGCAAGTTTTACATTTCCAACTACTCTATAATGCTTGATTAATCTTCATTTTTTATATAGCCCGACCGCCAAACTTTGATGTGGTCCGCTACTTGGCCGAAAGAAGTGCGCCAGTTGGCTGAAGAGTTCCTCACCGATTACATGCAAATCAACGTTGGCTCCTTGACACTTTCTGCTAATCACAACATTTTGCAAATCATTGACGTCTGTCAGGAGCATGAAAAGGAGACCAAGCTAATGACACTTATGCAAGAACTTGGTGCTGAAGAGAACAAGACGATTATTTTTGCCGAAACCAAAAGGAAAGTGGACAGCATTACTCGTACCATGCGCTATGACGGGTAAGTCTTTTTAAACCTTCGATGTAAATGGAACGTTAAAGTTGCATTCCCTATCTGACTTTGTATAGGTGGCCGGCGATGTGCATTCATGGGGACAAGGCGCAACCTGAGCGAGATTGGGTTCTAAATGAATTTCGCTCAGGCAAATCGCCCATTTTAGTAGCTACAGACGTGGCTGCTCGTGGTTTAGGTATGTTATTAGCTGGAAAGAGTTAATTTTAAAGTTATTAGTTGGAAGGCTGGAAACTCACTAGCTGGAGAAAAGTATCGGTAAACCTACTGGTTTTTTTCCGATGGAAGCTTTTTTTTTTTACCTTTCCCATGTCTACATTTTCGATGTAGAGGCAACGGCGGGCTGATGTCTCTTTGGTTACTTCAAACTCTAGTTATAGCTTAAATAGAAAGACAAATGTGTCGAGTGCGTGACCGACGAGATCCGTTCTAGCTTGAGACCTCTTGCTCTCCAAAAGTCTTAGATTACGCAGGGCATTAGTAGGACAAGCACGGAGAAACGCAAGGCAGAGAGTGGACTCATCGCGTGGGTCCGTCTTCATGCCTCAGTTTGTACTTTTCGGTTGTTTTGTGGGCTTGAAATGTAAGGTAACGAGAAATGCAAAGGTGGTAAGACTGTGAGGAGATTCTCCTAAGACCTCCGCGCCTTCTTTATTACACCATGTTTTTCCATCCCGACAGTTCTCTGAGATAGGACGGGAGTTGTAGGGAACATGAGAATCAAGCGAAAAAAGTTGAATATACTCTACTCTCCTCCCCCCTCCATGTTAAGGAAACATTTAGCAAGTATGTTGTCTCATCTATTTTTCTCAACGTGCAGATGTGGATGATGTCAAATTTGTCATCAACTTTGATTACCCCCACTCTTCCGAAGATTACATCCACCGAATTGGCCGAACGGGCCGTTCTCAACGTACAGGCACTGCTTACACTTTTTTTACACCCGACAACTCCAAACAAGCTCAAGACTTGGTAGGCGTGTTGAGAGAAGCCAAACAGGCCATTAATCCTAAGCTCCATGAACTTGCTTCTTCTAATCGTGGCGGCGGAGGTAATATCATTATATCTTTGGTTGCAGAGACTATTAACTTAACAAAACTATTTTTTATTCAGGTCGTTCAAGATGGGGAGGTGGAAGCAATTGGGATGGTGGCCGCGTAGGTTATTGAGGCGGACAGTATAAAAATTCAGGTACTTCGTCAGCTCACTCCAGATAATTATTGAACTAATACTTATTACTCTTTGGTTTCTTAATTTCAGACCGATCATTGATCGAACGCTAAAATATGCTGGAAATAGCATAGTTTTTCTTCAATCATCTCCAACTTATGGCGAAATACATATGCCGTTTCAATGACACGTTACTCTGCACTTAATGTTTGTATAAGTGACCCGAAATACAAAGAAATCTTTAACTATTTGCTCGTTTGTTTTTATTTCCTGTGTTATCAACAGTTCCTCGTCGAAGTAAGGAGGTTGTAGGAATAGAATGGTAGGTATTGATTTGTTAAGCTGACGATGTCTTGTCGACAGGTAGCGACAATTTTCCATCAGTAGCGTGTAACAAGATCCCTTCGGTGCCGATCCTTCGGGTAACGGTTCACATGATAGCAAAACAGCAATTAGACTTTAATAGAGCATATGAATATTAAGAATAAAGAGAAATGATTAATAAATAATTGTTCGAGTCCGTAAATAAATACGGAATCGGATCCTTCTTTCATAAAATGCTATGCATTTGAGTGCGGGACCTTCGTGGGTCGTCCGGTGGGGGGCTCCGCCCCCCCGCCCGGCCACCCCACTCGTTCCCATTTCTTTCATGTAAAATATTTCTGGTTCGAGCAAGAAAATAGTTTATTAAATTAATAAGGTTTCCATTCAATTTTTAAAATAAAACAAAACCTAATTTGCTATTCCTACTAAAAATCTCCAGTCAAAACGATTCAAAAAAATAATAGCTCTCTCGTCACAGCAGCCGACGCAAATTTAAAAACGGCGATTCTTGAATCCTACCAAATCACACATTGACAGTTCAAAATGAAAATTTAAAAGACCAATGAGTTTTACATTTAACTAGCCTATGCATTAGAAAAATGTTAAAGTAATAAAGTTTACTTATTCCAGGATTTATATGTATAACCGTTTAAGAGTCTATCGAGCCTCCATTTGCAGCAACTGTCAAATTCTATTTATCATTTTATATAAATAAGAACTTAGTAATAAGCCGAAATTATGTAACTGAAAATAAGCAATGACTTGTAACTAATTATTTCAATGATTGAAAGTTACTTTTAAAAGATTTAAAAAACTCATAATAAAAATAAGCGGCAATGAAATTTCAATAAGAAGCTCACGAGCCCCCCGTCGAAACCATAGAGGAAGGGAATAGAAATTTAGCAACCTTCGGTAAATTACTAAAGTAATTAACCTTCAGGGATAAATTTTTAAACATACTGACAAGGCCTTAAAGTATATTTCAGGGCCTGCTGGCTTGAAATGTCTGATGATGCCACTTGTGCAATTTTGATCTCTTTTCCTGTGTTCCCTTATCTTGACTATGGTAACTCTTTCTTCTATGGCTTACCTGAGTATTTACTCGATCGGTTGCAGAGAGTTCAGAACTCTGCTGCTAGATTGGTCGTGCGTGTGGGCCGGTATGAATCAATTGATCCATATCTTAAGTCCCTACATTGGCTGCCAGTGCGTTATCGTATTGTGTTAAAGATAGCGGCACTAACTTATCGCTGTGTCAATGGCCTTGCTCCCTCCTATCTCGTTGAGTTTGTTACTCCCTATAGTCCTAGCCGTGAACTGCGAAGCTCGGAGTCATGTACTCTTGCTTTTCCAAAAACAAGGCAAGATAGATATGGCAGAAGAAGTTTTGCATATGCTGCCCCGAAGGTGTGGAATTCCTTGCCATTCTACCTGCGTACGTCCCCAACTTTCAAAAGTTTTTGCTCTGATCTGAAGACTCATTTGTTACGCCTTGCATTTCATGGTAATTGAATTTCCCTCCCCTTTTGATGTACTTCAGCGCCTTTGATCACGCTCGTGGACAAGGCGCTATAAAAATGTAATACATTATTATTATTATTATTATAAGATGGGCTGAAAGTAACGGCAGCTTCAAAATCACAGCCTGGGAGAACAAGGCCATAACTTTCGAAAACAAATCGTCTCACGGAACCACTGTTGGTTAGTTGGTTTGGCCTTCCAGTCCATAATGGGATTTATACTTTACAACATGAAAGAAGACAAGTTTTTGAATGCTTCAGATTATAGCAAACTAGTAGTCAAGCATGTGCGGTTGTGCCCAATGGCGAACACTTAACGCCCCTTTTTTCCGACTCTAATTTGTCAACGTGCGATTCAGAATCGTCTTTTGTCCAAATACAGCACATGTGCTACATTCATTTCGAGATCAATGGGACCGTCCAGCCGAAGGTGGTGTTCGCTCTCGATATGGACAAAGCGCCAGTTATGTCTACGCACTTCATGGAATACTGTCAGGGCACCAAAGGTCTTACTGTTGAGAGTATGAAATTCAACCACTAGTTGGTCGATGTATTCACTAACGTACTCTGGTAGCCAAGTGGTTAAGACCCCCGACTCACAGAGCGGAGGGCCCGGGTTTGATCCCCGGGACCGAACCCGGGGATCGAATCGTTGCCACCTGCCATGAGCAGGTAGCAAGCAAGAAGCTACCTGCCATGAGCAGAAGCCCACTACGGTGGAAGAACAATTGTTTAATAACTTTGACTATAAATCAAATTCTTAACACTTACTTATAGAAACGCACACGTATTGATGGTATCAGTTTTCCTCCGATTAACAATTTGATGAAATTGCCATATAACTTTTAGCTTTTCTCTTCTTTCCAGACCAAAGCCGGAGAATTCATTACTGGCGATAAATATGAAGATATGAAACTCTTTGATTCTGAGAACGTGCCCAGCTATCCTCAATCTGCTGATGAGACTCTATTTTACTTGGCCGATCCTTCAACATTGGGCGAAAAGAAAAGCGCTCTGCGTAAGAGTCACCACATTTTAACTCTGCTTCGCCATTGTAGTAGACGGCTGTATTATAACTGAGCCGTGGCGAAAGCCAAAGTAGTAGCGAAGAAGAAATTGGTGTTGGCCGAACCGGTAATGGTATGCCCCTGTCCCACTCAACCCCACCCTCCCCTACAACGTAAATAAAAGGGTTGAGTTGGAAGACGTAGGTAAAGAAGAGATCGAAATGGTCAAAATTTCGGTAAAAAAGTACCAAAAGAGATCCATGGTTGGGCGTCAAATCAGGCACTTTCAATGTGGATTACATAAGAATGGTTATAACAACAGGTCAGCATCTAATTAATTATCAAGTGAATTTGTTACATGCAACCATAAGTTGATTTGATGAACCTCCAACTTCGAGTTGGCTGAAGGGAAAACCACAGGAGCAATGCAGTAAAGGTTGCATAGCTTGTGCTTGTGAGCGTCAGATCGGTCAGAACAATGGACTTGAGTTGAACAAGAACAATGAACAGCTTTCCTCTGGTGAGAGTACAAACAAAAATGGAAGTCGAGCAAAAACCGGCAGAAACCTTCTGCTACTCTGTCTCGGGCAGGGAGAATGAAAGGAGTCGGCGCGGCTATACCGTCTATGGTAACTATGGCCGCCCCCTTCTCGCCAGACTTCTGACGCGCCTCTGGTGGCTACGGAGACAACTTCAGTTTTTAAAGGCTAGGAACATTTTCATAATGAAAACAAATGATGAAAATAGACGAGCAAGAACAAAAATTATGCAACATTGAACGTTTTTATCTGTGATTATGTGATTCACAAGTACCGCAATACTTCCAGCAAAGATTGCTTGGCTACAATTAATCTTGACTTAGATCTACTGCCAGAAGTTATTACTAAGGAAAAGTTAACGTTAATGAATACAAAGGGTAAACTTAAGTTGGCATCGAATAATTTTTTCAGGTTCATAAGTATAGTAGAGACAACACTTTTGACATTTTGCATAATTGATAACATCTATGTAAGAAACTCTTTCGAACAAGTATTGCTTCAAATTTCAGACCACAATCTAAGCAAAGTAGGTTGTACTAAACATTCCACAAAGTTTCTGTGCAATCTTATCTATGATTATTTCTTGCTTCGTTTTAAAGCTATTGCTAGGAAAAAAAATGTACGGTGCTCCTTTGCCGCAATCCGTAACTTACGCATGGCATCTTTGAATACGTAGTTGGGAGACTTGTTTCTCAGTGTTCTATGTTTGTGTAGGTTCCACGACTTGTAATAAATAAAAACTGACCGTTTCATCACCGGCAAAAAAAACGCAATAAGTATTGAAAATCTCACAAAAAGTTGCAAAAAAGTGCAAAAAGGAAACATCACATTACCTTTAGGAGCTTCATCCATCTGCCTTTGCATCCTTTGTTCTTGTCTCTCATTTTCATTCTTTTCAATTTCTGCTAATAAATATAAATAAATCCACTGCGTGGTTGACCTCCAGGATTGGTATGTTATTTCGTATGTTATGAACATATCGATAATTGTAAGAAGAGCTTATATCCAACAATCTCGTTATTTAACCTGTACCTAATCGTACTTCAATTGCATATTTTGAAAACTCTAGTTATATTTTTTAAAAAGTGTTTATATCAATGAAACAAATCAATAATATTGTATCCTAGATTGATTCATTTCAAGAACGAAATAAAATTTAAATTTTGACGCATTAATTTAACATAGTAATAACTTAATCAGGTAATTACTGTTCTTTGTCACCCCCGGATGCCGATCCAAAATAACATTTAAAACTTATTCGTTACAATAGTGAACATGATTTTTAGTTTATGAATATATAGACTGATAGAGAATTGCTACAATATTCTGTCCGTCGGACATTGAAGGTAGGCTTAACGCAAGTCTGTTCATTTTGGCCGCGGTCTGCAAGAAAAACCGACGAACATGCTTGTCGATACGTCTTTTTGAGACAAATGAATTGATTCATATCAAGCCTTTTTTGTAAAAGCAAGTTACCTAATGGGACGGTTCGGTTTGCAACGAGAGGAGTCGCTCGGTTTCTTGCAAACCGCAGTCAAAGTGAACCGAAGTGAACAGACTTGCGTTGCGCCTACCTAATATGTCCGATGGACAGAATGTTCTACGAATTCTCTATATATTCATGCAGCTTCTCTTGAGCAATGCATGTGTTCTTTTCAATAAATTAATCTTCATCTTTTTATTATTATCTATATGATTTGCTAGTCTAATATAATGATATAACGTCTGAGTCGAAAGACTGCCCAAGGCCAATTAATATTATAACACAGTCCAATAAAAAAAATAATAAAACGCCGATGAATGCGACGAAGTAAGAAAGGCGCTTTCTTGAAATGTTTGGTTTTGTGGATGGGCGAGAGAAAAAGACTTGTAAAAAGTCAATGTAATGTAAGGGAAGGATTGTTGCAGTTTAACGTTGCAACACTTGGTCCGATTTTGATAAACAAAACGGGTTCGATGCGTCTCGTTCAAGTAAATCTTTTCGTGTAAGACAATGTCGTTTTAATTAAAACGAAGACACAGAAAAGTGCTTTTGAATACAAAATAAATTTGAAAATATTCATATGGTTGACAATAATTGAGTTAGATATAACATAAACTAACTCAAAATCAAGTTTTTGTTTGAGCGTCCTAAATGTACCGTCCTAAACCGTTGGGTCATTTAGAACGCGGCCTAATTGTACCGTCCTAATCAGGGCAGTTGCCTAGCACGACTGCCTTTCAATAATCTTAACAAACTATATACCATTCAACGCGCCTTGACGCGCCTGTTCGCATAACCTGAATTTCGTTGAACAGTTTGGAATCCTGTTGGTAAGCGGCGAAGAAGCCGTGCACTCGATGAAGGACTTAGTCTCTTAGTCTCTAGACCTTAAATTTTCCCGCGCACTCTACCCCTTAGCTTTCAAATGGTCCCTTGGGACGGAGGGGGAGCAGTTTGACGGCGGGCAGTAGTGGGGTAAACACCGTAAGGAACCCGGCTTTTTTTTTTAATTTAAAAGGGTCATAACGGGCCTTAAACTTAAACATTTGCACAAACTTTGTCTTATACCATTCGATTTGTCTCGTCAAGGCGCGTCAAATGGTGTATAGTTTGTTAAGGTTATTGAAAGGCAGTCGTGCTAGGCAAGAAGGCAACTGCCAGGCGCCAGCCACTACATCAACGATCGATCAAATCCCAACTCGCAAGTCACTCGAACTCTCATTTGCCGAACAGCGATCAAGTAAGACCGTCTGGATTTGCACAATCTTCTTAACCACATCGTGCCGAACATTTCAACTGATGGGCAACTTACAGATGCCACACACGTCGTCGTTGGAATTGCCTATACGGAGCCGCAGCCTATTGCATCTTGGCTCAAGATGTCAATTAAGATGAGGATGAAGATGCTCGAGAAGAGGCCTTGAGATTCTTGGTCAAGGTATCTTCCAAGATGGAGAACGCGTTAGAAGAAAAACAAGATGGGACCGAGTTTAAAGAACAATTCGATAAGGAAGAGAAGAAACTCGCCAGTCAATTGAAATGTCGCGTGTATGCCGGTCTCCAAACGCAACCTGTTCGAGAATGCAAATTATTTGACGCTTATAAGCACTGCCTGAAGCTTATTGATCGAATCAAGACACCCAGTACCGTCAAAGCTGTCCCAGGATTTGTGGTCCAGTTGCCTACTCCGCCAGCTGGATTGCGGATTCAACTCGACACCAAACGACACAATGTGTCAGAGCTGATGTGGAAACCGAGTTGCGTCGTAAATGGTGCTTTTTGTTACAGCATCCGGTACTGGTCAAGCGGAAAAGGATCGTCATTTCATGAAATAGATGTCGATTCTAGTCAGATCAATTGCCGTCTGGAAGATCTACAGCCCGGAACCACATATTCGTCCCATATCGTTGTCAAAACACAAGACGGCCAGGAGAGTCCTCCCAGTGAAAAAATTGAATTTACTACTGAGCGACAAGAAGTCTGTTTTGCAGAAATGATACAAAAGAAGTGCAAAAAGATCGGCACCGCAACGGAATGGATTTATATGAAGTGCCACTCGTCAAATCTTCTGGAGCTACAGCGGAGCGTTTCGCTTTTGGAAAGGCCGACAATAAGCAAAACGGGCGGATGCAGCACCGGACGATCCTGGTGATGGGAGCGACCGGCTCGGGCAAGACGATGCTTATCAACGGAATCATCAATTACATCTTCGATGTCAAGTGGGAAGATACGTTCCGGTTCCAATTGATCCAGGAGCAACAAGTCGGTCGGTCTCAAGTCGATTTCCAAACGAGTAAGATCACAGCCTACGACATCCATCTCACGGAAGGATTCCGCATCCCTTATTCCTTGACGATCGTCGACACGTCCGGATATGGCGATACCAAAGGGCTGGATCGAGACCAGGAGATTTTGGAGATGGAACACAAGTTTTTTGCAGACAAGGAAGGAATCCAGGAGCTTGATGTCGTCGGTTTCGTCGCCCAGGCTTCTTTATCTCGTCTCAGTCCAACGTAAATTAACATCTTTAAGCCGATGTCTAGTCGACAGGTAGCGACAGTTTTCCATCAGTAGCGTTAATAAATTTAAACATACTGATAAGTCCTAAAAGTATATTTCAGGGCCTGCTGGCTTGAAACGTCAAAGATAGGCTGAAAGTAACGACCTAATAGCAAATAACACATCTAAGCTCTCCAAACTGTAAGTAATGATTGTTTTAATTTGGGTAAAACAGTAAAAAAAAACTAGGCAAGAATCCAATATAGCAATTGAATAAGTCATTCATTTCGTGATCACACGACATCATTTGAAAATGTTCATTCGATTTACAGCACGATCGTGAGAGGATGTCAAACAACGTCACCATGAAAACGGATTAAAGATATTCAGAGCTTTTTTGATTCCCCTAAAAATTCCAGTTACCACGTTTCGGACTTCAGTCCACCGAGCTTTGATGGCTTCGAGAACTTTATTCCATGCACGCCCGATCCAGCCTATCAAGTCTATGAAAAAGGACTTGAAGCCGCCCCAAAAATCGACCAACTTCTCCTGTTGGGGTACCGACATGTTTTCCATCGCGTTTAGTGCTTTTTCTTCCATGGCATCCAATTTGTCGTTGTTTTGTTTCTTCATTTCAGCGAAACGTTGACGTAGCCTTTCCTTGTTCTTTGCTGTGATGTCTTCATTGATTTTAGTTTGGAAGTTCTATATTTTTTGACAGATATATGAGGATATCGAAGAATGAATGTACGAACAATATACTGTATCTAAACAGCCATTTACCTCAATTACAATAAATCAAAATACTTAAATTTACCTCGTACGATTGCGTAAACTCTTGGGCCGCTTTTTCTGCTTCCTGTGGCACTGCACGCCCGTTGACATAGTTCCACAGCCCGCGCGGTTCGTCTTCGTTTCCTCTTGACGCCATCGCACCAACAAGAAGACTGCGTGGAACACGCGATCTGAATGAAGAGCAACAATGTGTGTCTCAGTGTCTCTCTTTGTATTTTCCTCCGTTTCTTTCTGTCACTTCCCTTTCTTTCTTTGCCTCTCCTCTCTACACGGAACGGAGAAAAGAGTGATGTGATACGGATGGCAGAAGAGTATAAACAGAATCTATAAATACACCACCAACTTATGCTACATATAGGGAAATAAGGGAATGAGTAGCAGTTGCAAAATCCTGGAGAAATTTATTTTGGCAGGACTCTTAAGGAACTTCGCCCAGAACGTGGAATTCCAGGTACTCGAATCCCTCCCCCCGCACAACTCCCACATACATACACCAACAATAAGACTGCGTGGAACACGGATCCGAACGAAGAGCAACAGTGTATTGTTTCTGTTTTTATTTGTGTCCGTTTCTTTCTGTCACTTGTGTTTTCCCTCTGTCCTCTCTGCAAAGAATGCATGTGACACGGATGAGAAAAAAAAGTATTTTTAAAATGTATAAATACACTGAAAGCTACTATACAATTTGGACGTTATGAGTAGCAGCTGCAAAAACATGACAAAATATATTTTGGAAGGAACCTAAAAAAAGGACTTGTGGAATTGTGTGGAATCCAATCTCCCCCCCCCCCCGGAACTCTCACGTATGTCGCAACCAATTTGACCCTTATATTGTAGGTGCAACTCGGCCGGATGAAGAAACTGAAAACATTTTAAGAAATGTTTTATATTCGATTTTCAACAGCAATTGTAAACATAATCAGAAAGAGTGAAAGGAGGAGCAAAAAGGAGGGTGATCCCTCTGAGCGGCCAAGACAAACATAACTTAGTGTCTGCAACTGCAAATGAACGGACTCACTCAGGGTGCATGGCTCATGGCTGCGTTGTGGCTGTGACCTAATCGTGTGTTGTGCGTATCAGTATCACTCCCAACACAGCGTCACACAACCGTGTATAACACGCACTCTATGTATACCACTACTCTCGGGTGGGAGGGGGCAAAGGAGCTGCGCTGCTTTTGCGTAGGTTTGCACAGAGAGAGACGGATCTACCCGTCACAGCATTGCTCTTCAACTCCCTCCTTGAAAAACAGTGCAGCCTTTTTCTCTTTCTCTTCTCTTTCATTCTTTTCTTTCTTCGTCCACACACAACATATTGCACAAGGAATCTGTTACTTTGCGTTCGCCGTTGCCGTCGTGTGTTTTCTGGTTCTGATCCGGCTCGCTCGGTCTCTTATTTCTACAGCTACTACGTACTGCGGTACAACTACGACCATACTCTTAAATATTGAGAAGAAGAAGAAAAAATAAAACTGGTAAAATTTTCCTGTCCCGACTTTTAGTGCACGCCAATGTCGTTTGAATTTTTTGTCTCGCGGATCAGATTTGTCCGTCAATTCAGTGGGTTGTTGTGGCAGTTCCTCTTTCTTCTTCTCCATTTCTTCCATCAAATAGTCTCTATCCGACGGTCTTGCCCGTGATTAACTCTGCTGTTTTTTCCTTTAACTAACGTGTTCCTTGTAAAAGGTAGCAGTAGTGGTGGTACATGGTCCCGTAGTCGATTGGTTGGTGGAAGAACCCAGCATGAGCTGGACAACTAGTCATATGTCCAGTTTACTGATTGGTGGTGGTCAAAGCGCGAGCAACTTTATTTTTGTATCGCATAAAGCGTTCAAATAGTTATATAAAGGAATACAACCAGGGCAGGGCGGAAGGAGGATTTTTGAACGTCTCTCTGTCCGGAGAAGTGACAGTTTAAAACGTGTAAAGTTTTACTGCGCGCTCGCATTTGTGTTTTGGCCTTTCACTTCAGCATTTCTTTTCTTGTGCCACTGAATACTCAGTGGACACGTTATATATGTATATTGGTCCTGCGACAGCTGCATACACTAGTATGCTATGGTATGCAGTAGCTATATAGCTATGCTTTTAACTCACTGAAAACTGGTAAATTTCCAAGTGTTTGCCAATTATTATTATAATGCCCTTGCTGTTGTATACTGTATAACTAAAATGATGTTCGATTCTCCCGTGCAGATCCTTGTATTAACTCAAAGGAAAATGTTTCGAAAAAATACACCATCGGTCAGTGCAGTCACGTACGAAGAATTAATAGCTCAGGACCCACTACCGGTCCTTGTTTTGCGACGACAACCGAGTGCCGTAACTGCAGCTCCTGCAACAAGTAGGAGTTTCCCTTCTACGAACCGTGTTGTGGAGGTAAAGCCGATGACCATCATCACCATGTTCAACCCGACTTTTTTAAGGTAGCTTGCCAATTTCGTTTCATTTGACAGTGTATCGTGCAACTGAGTCGAAAAGCCAAAGAAAAAGTTGAACAACTTTTACCGGATACAGAGGGAAAGCAAGCGGACTCTAAGGATAGAAACCTCAAAGTCGTTGTTCAAACGATATTTTGTGAAATGAAAGTGGAACTAAACAAAACTCTCGATAAAGCGATGGAAGACTCGATGAACCAGATGGACCAGATGACGGCCGAGCAGCAGGAACAAGTCCTCTTGTTTTGGGATCAAATGGGCGAATTCCTACCAAAACTCTTGGACTGGGTCGATCGAATTTTCGACAAGGTCGTCGTCAACATCCAAGAAGGTCACCACATCGACCGAAACGTTACGGCTAAAGTCTTCAAATCCATCAGCGACGCCCTTAATCAGTCCCTACAGTAATAGCCTACTAAAATGTCAAAACTTGTTCTTGTCAAGACTTGTTCTCTTCCTTTACAGAGTATATACAATCATGAAAACTGTATGTGTTTTTTATTACAAGACGAGATAAGGTCCCATTCCGAGCGGGACTTGAAACCTGAGGGAGCAAAACAAGAGCAAAACGGAAAAGAATTAACAAGGCGCGAGAAAATAGCCAGATCTATAGCACGCGGCGTTACACGGCGCTATGAGAAGAAGAAAATGTAGAAATGACGAAATGCGATTAAGAAGGGTATTTTTAGACAGACAATCCAATCGGCTTAAGGGAAGGTACCATGCAGAGATGTAGGGGAGATTGCCTAGCGGGATATTTGAAGAAACAATAGGCTACTTTGAACGGTATTTTACCGTATAACTACTATAACTCATCGTCGCTTTCATTTTTACAAAAAGCTACCTTTTGTGCTAATGGGACTAGAGCAACAGAATAAATTATATGAAAAATTGGATGAAAGGGAGGTACTAACAATTTTAATCAGGAATAAATATGCTGTGATGGCTCGTACCGATATTGTTGGCCGCAAACTTTCGTCGCAAAAGGCAACTTTAATTCTATTGTTTGCAACTTTAATTCTTTGTTTTGGTATTGTCACTCCTCCAACAGATGACGGGCACACAGAGTGGATCTCCTCTATTGTTGTTTGCTCAGATTCTGGACAGAGCGCGAACGCGAGCGAATCGTCTGCTGTTTTTTGCTGGGCCGTTGTCCTGAAGTGGTGCTGACCGGCTCTTGTTGAGGTGCGCTGTGGTAGCCTTTCTGAGACAGCATCAGCTGGGTCGACACGGTATACTATTCACTGTGGCTTTCTGCCGTTACTGTTGTTGCTAAGCGTAGTACTGCTGTTACTTCTTACTATGATAGCCCAAGTCTGCCGTCCAGATCGGCCGTCTCCTCGACCCGTTTTTTACCACCGATTTGATGAAGATGCCCTGCTTTTGCTTACGATGAAGACGACGATACCGCGGGCCATCAAGATGCTCAGCCTTATGGAATCGCTCGTCTTGCGTAATTGGCATTCCAGTTTCTAACGTTTTGGCGATGGAGCGTAGGCTTTCTTCCGCGACTGGAACGATGACTGGAGCGACTATCATTGACAGGCATACTAGAGGGCCACTTCCGGTGGCTAAGACCGCTGATTTTCGGTTGAAACGTTTAGGTATTTTTTTGTGCTACGACAATCCGTAATATATTATTAACCGTCATTAAGTAATGATTGTTTTGTTTGAAACGAGAACCACTGGTGAGAACCAATGTGACTTGAAATATGTATTCAACTCTGTATTACTATAATAAAATAACATATCCTAAATGTAGTGAAACTATCTATATGTGTAATAGGCTACGCAGCATTTTAAAAATGGGTTATCTGAAACAGTTATGCGCATGTAATCATTTAAGCAATACCAAGAGGGTTTCCCGTCCATGGGTAGATATCAGGACACGGAACGCAACTCTTCATGACGCGCGGCCCCACAGGAGAAGCCTCGCCATCGTAGTAACAAGCTGTAGATGAGCAAGGGGATTGCGCCAAATTTGGACAATCGAAAAAGTCTGGCACTTGAGACATCGGTTTCGGATTCTTCATCCAATCCAATCCCTAATATCCGAATCGAAAACGACCATAGTTTTCGTTAAAATGATATTTCATTCAAAAAGTTGAACAGTTTTTACGTCTTTACCCTGCCTATGGGAACAGTATAAACATCCTCCAACGTCGACAAATAATCCAAGAATTTTGCGTAACCTTCTAAACGATCGGGAACAGACGTAAACCATCCGTTAGCGGTCAGATAAACACCGAACGGAGCTTTGCTGGTACTGTAGTGCCGTTCAAAATTGGTCTTCAAGTACTGAAAAGTTTCCTCTACAGTGATTGGCTGACTATCCGGAGAAAAAAATTATAAATCTTGTCAAAATGAGAGCTACAAGTAACCTTGATTTTATTCATTTTCATTATTTTAATGAAAATGTATATCCATATATATGATATATATGAGTATATCCATTCGGATATACTTGGTAAGTGCAACATTTCTTTTGACTGAAATAGGAACTTACCTGGAACAAGCATCGGCCATACTACACATAGTGCCATTTCGATTAAGAGCTATCTGTTCGGTGGTTAAGGCATACGTATAGAAAGTAAATAAAGAAAAAAATTCAGGTCTGAAACAGAATAGGAAATCTAGTTAATGTTAATTTACCATAGGAACCGTCCAGATACCAGGGTACTTGTTTTGAGGACACGGTGGTATAGCGCATTCCTTTACAATACGTCAAAAATTACTTAAGTCTTAAAAAGAATCTCATAGGCTGTTACTTTATAGGCGAATATTATTTAAAGAGTAAGTTACGTGCTGGAATCCTTGATCTAAAGTGTAAGGCCAAACCGGAGGATTGGTGTGGTTAGTTGTTGGGAAAGAACAATCATAGAACATGTTTAGATTCTTCATTGCCACAAACGTGTTATCACCACTCGACTGCAGAAACGGAGCTCGCGCACCCTGCTCCAAAACAAGTCAACGGAGAAAAAAAAATTTTTGTGATATTTTAGGCTAGTTCAATTCCATTGGGCGTTAGGCGATCAATCGTGTAGTAACATACTCGGAGCGAAGAACTAGGGATGTTGGCAAATTTGGCAATTGCTTGTTTTATTCCACCTATTTCGTCCGTCCATTCATTGACCGATTTGTTAGCCCAGGAGTCAGAAGGCGTTGTATGACTATTTTTAATTTTTTAAATGAGCACCGTTTAGAAGGTATGTTAGCACCATAAAACTGTTTAGCCACCGACGGCCCGTTTTAGATAAAGATAATTTATGCGCACTAAAACCCGGTTCACACTACTAGAGGTTTTTATGTGTAGGCACCTTATCGATTTGTTCTTATGAAATAGGGATTTCGGCAATTGTTCATAGATTTTTGAGGTTTTTCATAGATGTTCACTGAATTCCTCCATGATAGAAGTGCGGGTCTTTCCATAAAAACCCCGAGTGTAAACCAGGTTTTAGGATAGCTAGAAAAATATTTTTTTTGTCAAATAAACCAAAACTTACGACATAGAGTGCGTGGAAATTTCCTGTCTTTGATAATAAAGATTGTGTGTCAAGGTGTAATCATTGTACTCGTGGAAAGTGAAGAAAGTCATTCCAATAGGGCAGCCGTTGGGGTTTATGCGATCTTTTAGCAGGAAAGTGTAGTTAGGGAATGCAGTCTCCGTAATCGCACCGTCGAACGCCAAAAACACTAACTGAGCTGCATAGTGCGTATTAGTAAAAAAAATTTCATTTTATGTTCTCCTTTCTTTTGATTAAAAAAGACGCCACTTTAGAACTTACGGGTATTGCCTAATCCGAAATTTCCCGGCGCAACCGTGTCCATACACTTGCAAGCAGGTGCTACACAGTTTGTACTGTAATTAGAGAGGTTCAAATTAGTTAACAGCTAATTCATTTGTAAGTTACAACAGAATTGTAGGACTCACGCATCACATAGCGCTTGCGATTGGTGGACAAAGATGGTGAGTAGGATGATTGCGGACAATATTCTTCTCATTTCAGAGCTCGTTGCACAACTTTGGAGCGAGAGTATTTCTCGTCAACTACCGTTGTGCCATTTTACGGTCTGTATTTATACAATTGCAGATAACGTTTTTCTCCAAGGATTATGCGTCTCTCGGTTCATTGCTGGATATCTTGGATTGGTTTACGTCAGCTAGACAAATAATAAGTCATTAAACATAAATCATGGAGATAAAGCATGGAATATTTGTACATATAGTGCGCGTGATTACAAGCGTGTGCGTTTATGTTTCCTTTTTATTAATGATCTAAGGACTTACTGCAACAAAGTGAAGAACAGGACGATGAATAAGCAGTAGTAGTCGAGTCATTGCTATGTCAAATTCGAACTAGACTAAGAGCCATTCAAAAATTCAGTTAAGGAAGAATGTCAGTGAATTCATTATGCTCGTTCTGATTCATTTTATAACTTTTTTTTCTTATTTAAAAATAATATTATTATCCAAATATGGGGAATTCACTTTTTTCAACCATCTAAGACTATTATACGTTGTGAAGTGTTTTCTGGTGTTTTCATGCCTGTTCCGGCGTTCCGCGGAAAAGGAGATTGCTCAACTGCTGGCGAATTCTAGCGGCAAGGGGAAAAACTCGCTCGAATCTTGAGATTGGAAGAATGCTGGTGGTCGAACTGGAAACTTTATCAGAAGAAGGTACCAACCCTGCATCGCAACCCGCTACTTGGGCACACGGAATAATCAATCTTAATATTACCTTTACCCTAAAACATTCAGGTGTCGAGAAACAAAAATATCCAAAACTCAACTCCTTTATGTTAATTAATTTTGTAACCGTTCTAGAAAGTGGTGAATAAACACAAAGCTTATAATTCATTAAAAACAACGTGAAATTAACTAACTTTATATTTACAGGGTATACAATAAAGACTATTACAGTCACGGAAATAGTAAACGGGCTCGGTTACGGGGCGTATCGGCATTGTTTTGTAAATTTTATAATGTATATGTGTGCTCGTGTAGTGTACTATTTTGTTACCAATAAAAAGTATCTTGTATTTAAATTTAGAGTTACAAATTTTTCACGCGATTAACTAGACGGTTCCAAGAGGATTTCCAGTCCATGGATATACATCAGGACATGGAACGCAGCTCTTCATTAGGCGTGGCCCGACAGGAGATGCCTCCCCATCATAGAAGCATGAAGTAGATGAGCAAGGGCTTTGCGCCAAAGTCGGACAGGTGAAGAAGTTGGGAACTTCAGCCAACGACTTTGGAGTTTTCATCCAATCTAATCCCTATTGTCCGAATCCCAGGTAAAAATCATTTTATTAAACACTATTGCATATTCAAATAAGTTTATTCTGCGTGATCGTTTAGTGTGAATTTAGTATTTACCCTGCTTATGGGGACAATATAAACATCCTCCATTGACGCCAAGAAGTCTAGGAATCTCTTGTAACCGTCTAAGCGAGCGACGACTGAGAACCAGGCGTTGGCGTTCAGATAAACACCAAAAGGAGCCTTGCTGGTCTTGTAGTGTCGTTCAAAGTTGGTCTTCAAGAATTGAAAAGTTTCTTCCGCAGTATTCGGTTGGCTATGGAGAAATCCGTTTGATAAATTTATTAGAAAACTATTGCAGATTTAATCCGGAACTCCCTTATTTTGCTCAGCTTTTTCAAATCATTATCAGCCCGAGCACAAACCTTTGAAGAAACAAAGCAAAATATTTACCTTGCACAGGCATCAGCCATGCTGCACATGGTCGTATTGTATGTCAGAGCCACCTGTTAAAATTAAAAATACATCCATAATCAAATATTTTTAAATCTCAAATGCGTTAAAAAAAAAATGAAAAAA
Organism: Ceriodaphnia dubia; assembly: GCA_022539655.2. Classification (NCBI taxonomy): domain Eukaryota; kingdom Metazoa; phylum Arthropoda; class Branchiopoda; order Diplostraca; family Daphniidae; genus Ceriodaphnia; species Ceriodaphnia dubia. The sequence goes on from JAKUCG020000183.1 coordinate 498,341, forward strand.
TCAGATGTTTACCATCGGAACTGTCCAGATACCGACGTGCTTGCTTTGTGGACACGGTAGGACTGTACATTCCTATTTTAAAAATCAATAAAAAATCCCAATAAATTATTAGTTCGTAAAGTGGTGACTCATCATCTCGAAGTATTTAAAGAAAAAACAGTCGAATAAATTTACTTGCTGAAATCCCTGGTCTAAAGTATAAGGCCAAACCGGAGGATTGGTGAAATTTGTAGTCGTGAAAGAAGAATCATAAAACATGCTCAGATTCCTCATGGCAAGAAACGTGTTGTCACCACTCGACTGCAGAAACGGAGATCTCGCAGCCTATACGCGATACCATTGAATTAATTGAGTTACCGTACCGTTGACCACCTCCATGATGTCCGTGACTTACCCTGATTGCAGATTTAGGAATGTTGGCGAATTTGGCAGCAGCATCTCTCATTCCACCAATTTCGTCGATCCATTCTTTAGTCGTTTTGTTAGCCCAAGAGTAGGAAGGAGTCGAGTGTCTATTTTAGAAAAAGCGCAGCACATTATAGGCTATTTTTTGCAAGAATTAACTAAATATGGACGAGAACTTACGAAACTGTAGTGGTAGCGATTTCTTGTCTTTTGTAGTACAAAGTATGAGTCAAAGTATAGTCATTGTACTCGTGGTTGATGAAGAAAGTCATACCAATCGGACAACCGTTGGGGTTGATGCGATCCTTCAGCAGACTGTTATAGTCAGGGTAGGTAGTCTCCGTAATTGCACCATCGAACGACAAAAAGACTAGCTGAGCTGCGTTGGTAAATACAATGAGCGTGAGTGAATAATTCCTCTTTAACTAGTTATACGAAATATGTCCCATTTTGGAACTTACGAGTGTTGGCTAAGGAGAAACCGCCAGGCACAGAAGTGCTCATACATCTGCAGTTCGGGGCTATACAGTTGGTCCTAATTCGAATTATCCGCACAACAAGTTAGAAAAATAATATTTACAGTCAACAAATAATTTGTGAGACTCACGAATTGCACGAATTGGACTGAGTCAGTGACTGGTGGACAAAGACGGCGAGGAAAATGATGACTGCCAAACTTGGCTTCATGTCGATGATGAAGGAGAACTCTAGAAGGAACAACGGTTTAGAGTCAACTACTACTGTTGTTTCTTCGCCAAGGTTGGTTCGTATTTATATGTCCCAGTTGATACATTTTGTCCTCCATAATGAGGAAATGAACGCAACGGTTGCTTTATTGCGGTACTTGTGTCATCGCTTCGAGTCAGATGTTAAGCCAGTAGTCATTAAAAGTTTTCGAGTGATAAGACATGAAGCTGTACGTGCATAACTGCCCATGCGATCGCTCATGGAATAGCACCTCCCTCTTAGATATCAGACGGGGACGCCAATTGCTTACTATACTGTACCGCCGATGCCATCAGAATTGTTCCAGAACGACGTGCCTTGTTAGCGCAGGAAATATTTAAACACCTAAACAATTTATGATAATGACGATTCTTTGATAACGAGCACATCTCCCGTACTTTCAACAGAGCGAAAAATACAGTTGTTGACGGTATTGGGGGACAAAACTGTATAGTGTCGAGGCTTGTACGCTGTAATTCCCATCTCCGACTGCTTAGATTAGCCGAAACCTACGTCACCGGAAGGCGGCAGAGAGGCTAGATGGTCTAACGTGGAGCACCCCCTCCCCGCCAAGTCGAACCCAATCACATGGTTGGTGAGATGTTGCGCTATAAAGCAACTGAACCCCGGAACCCGGAATGCCTTTTATCAGATTTAGTTGCAATTCAGAACGTAGTAGGAAGCCTGCTGCTACTACTGCTGTGCGACATTCCTCGCATGACGTCAGCACTCAGCAGTGTTTTAGCCTAGGCTGGCGGACTAGTTTGAACAGCAAACGAGGGCCGTCGGAGTCGGGCGCTGTCGAGGCAGAGGGATCGAGCAGAGGGATTAGAGGGACATCAAGCTGTCTACTTCGCACGCATATGGCGATATGCCGTTGCGCAAACAAAAAAACGTCTCGAATTTTCCAGGCAAAGACCCCTACGTTACTAGCGTCAATGTTATTGTCCCAATTTAGGACTAGTGTCGGTCGTACTCACTGGCTGTAAATCAACCAGTAATTTGATTAGAGGAAACTTGAGATTTTCCACATTCCATCATGCAGTTCTCATTCTGTTACTCCTTTTATTTTTCATGTCCAAACAATTTTCATGATCTATAAGGTGGGGTCATTTTAATAGCTTGTTGCTACACGTAAGTATTTATATCATATCCCGTGAAGTTGGGCGAGTTTGTTTTCATAAATTCTTTAAGCATACCAATGATAATGACTAGTTGAGATCATAGATAACCTTGTAACAGTTAACTGAAATCCCTTAATAAATACTTAAAACAGTTCCGTATTCAATAACCCCAATCATAGTTTTTCTTGTTTGTCCATCGTTGGTTATCTAAGCGGAGAAATGATCCCAATCCTCTGACGTCAAGTTAAAAATTTCCCCTTTTTTTAGCAAATGTATTGTAAAATATCAAGATATGACGCGGAAACATTCCAAACTGCAGCTCAAGTCAATATTGAGCAAAGGGCACAAAACACTGGCTTCTTCATAAAATGTAGGAAACGAAAGGTCATCTGTTTTTATAGGCTATTTAGCGTCCATCGGGTTGTGTACTAATAAGTATAATAGCGTCAGTGCATATATACACCAAAAACGGCAATTTCTCCGCCTTTGGCAGCCTAAATATAGGCGTAAAGACCTTCATTTTCTGCGTCAGTGTAGTCTATACATGTCTTTTGATGACGTTATTAAAGAAAATGTTCAGGTTTAAGTAAGACGAGCGCAACGCGGCGACTGTACATGCACTGAGCCATATAACTAACTTTGTCGGCCAAATCTGTCTCAGAGCTAACGTTGTGTAAACTAATTATTGCTCAATCTAAGAGCACCTTTATACGTATCCAATAATAATTGGATTGCCGAAAGCATCTTTCAAAAGGCTGGCTTTTGCTACTCGAAGGGTTGAAATAAAAAGAGATCTAGTATAGGAAAGAAAAAGGAGAAAGGCGGGCTTTCAGAACCAGTTCTATTGGAAATTTCATTCAAAGTTCTTATTCCCAATGCCCAAAAGTCAAAAATGAAATATTTCAACTCTTTCTACAGACTTTCCCGTCTTTTGATAAATAAGTTTGCGTAGGCTATTCAGCGTCATCAAACGTCAACTTCCGATCCGCAGCCAACCGAACCGATTGGCACTCGTCGATTTAATGTTTTACTAAGGGCCATTATTAGCTTCCACCAGAAGGGGCTAACACACACTGCGTCATCACAAGGCTGCTCCTGCTGCTACCACTTTGCCGGCGAGCTCTCCAACAAAACACCGTGAGCAAAGAGAAAAAGAAACTTCTGTTGTGATATCGGAGAGAGATGCGAAAGAGCTCGTTAAACCTCTGCTGATTTGACGAGCTCGTCATCGCGGCTGCGGGCGCGTCTGTATTTATCTTTAATGATTCCATTGAGGAAGAGGAGACTGTAACGACCAGTCAGAGAAGAAGAAAAGGAGCAGAAATGGTGTAGGCGAATCGACTCTTTGCTGAGCTCCTCTCGGCTATTTTCAAGAACTCTTATTGTTTCCCCAATTTTTTTCTTTTTGTTTGTCTGCGCCTGCTTCGATCTTTATGTGTCGCTGGCACCGAAAAACCACACAAACATAATAACAGAATAATACAGAAGAGAACAGTCTGCTCCTCGGTCCGTATATAAAGAGAGTCTGACAGTGCTTCTTCCACAATCATTCTCGCTTCGACTTCCCCCGTCAGGAGTCAAACAAAGAAAATATTCAGCGCGCCCACCGCCTCCGCCGCCGCAAGCCTACACCTTCTTTTTTTTCTCTTCTCTCTCCATTTTTCGACTCTTTCAAAATCTCCAAAAAGGTTTGTATTGCTCTTTGATTTCGACTCTTCCTCGATATTAGAAACCGCGCGCTCCAATCCGTGTTCCATCGCGAAGGGGGTAGATCAAAGAGACCGAGTTTTATTTGACATGTATCGCTTAAGGCGGGAAAAATTGCGCTCGAAGCCAATCCTGGAGAACTCTCGACTATTTTTAACCTCCCCGCGCGGTCGTGTTATGAAAACGTGATGCTCTCTGGGATCGTCATCGCCGCTTGTTTCAATATTTGTTTTCGCTTCGTCCGTCCGTGCGGGACAACCGTGGCGTTTGCATGTAGCCTAGTTGAAAAAAGAAAAGGAAAAGAGTGGTCGGTGACAAGATTGAAGAGAGACGATGCCTCCTTGTTGTGTGACATTTATGAAGTGACTTTTTTCAAGGGTTTCGCAGTCGCTCCTATATTTATCTATACACAAAAAGAGGAGGAGATGATGAAGTGCGGAAGCAAACTCGGCCTGGTAAAGCGCTGGCGACCATTTGTTGACTCTTTTGCTTGGAGATTGCCGCTGCACGCCTCCACAATTCGATTTAGCCGTGGAAGGAACTTTGCCAGCAGTCGCGAGTCACGGAACAAAGTGATTATTCCGCCGTCTACCTACCGTGCTCCACGTGTTTTACCATGTGGAAACGGTGGGAATAAAATGCCCAGAATAAAGACACGAAGCAAAACATAAAACATTGGGGCCTCCAATGTTTTCTTAATAACGGCCTTCGTTTCTAGATTCCATATTATTATAACGCAGATCGTCCTTTTTTTCCTCTCCAAAAATTCAGAAATATATTAGAATGGACACGCCAACTCGCATTCTGGTCTTGACGCTGTTGATCAGCCTGGCTAGCGCCCAGATTAACTTCTCCACCAGCTGGGGCAAACGTTCGTCATCAGCTGCTCTACCGTCGTCGTTGGGTTCGGCATCTTCCCTCCCATCATTGAGACAACAGTTCCACTCCAGGAAGGAACCGACCCTACAGCAACAACAACAGCAGTTACTACAGCAGACGCTTCCGGAATCGGCGCCGGTTTACGGCGACGTCGATCAAGAGCAGATCAAGACCGTCGTCCTACCATCGCCATGCCTGTCGCTGCTCAAATCTCTACTTCTGGTCAACCAAATCGTCGAGGTATATTATTGTTATTATTTATTTTCATTTATTTTTCTTCTTTCTGGAGAAATCTAAATATGTGCCGCTAGATGGCTTCCAAATCGGGACTGGGTGGGCTGCGTGACACGGGCACGAAATCCATATCTCCCACATCCTTTTACGAATCAGTTAGGAGCCAATTAGCGGGCCAATTAATCATTGACGAAACTGAAGGATGGAGAGGGCGGTCGTCCCGGACAAGGGAAGGAAAATGAAGGGGGTTGGATGGGGGGGGGACTACAGGAGCAGCAGCAGCAGCTAGGAGCGGACTGGTGGAGGGAATGGCCTCTTCATTATCAGGACTGATGCAGATGAATTGATCCGCACGGTCCAAGAATCACGACAAATCGCTTGCTCCCTCTCTCCACCACCCGCGAGGTCCCCATCATCCACCCCTTTCTCATTTGTGCCCGCAGACGGAGAGAGAGAGAGAGAGAGAGCTGGGCGGGCCAGAGTCTAGTCGTCGAGATTACTAACGAGTCCGGCAGCGCATACACGGGATAACTACTTTGATGTTTGATTCCAACCACTTCCACTTCTCGTCTTCAGTCTTCTTCCATTTCCCGCGTCGACCTCGACCGTTTTTTTTCTTTTTCTTTCTTGTGAGACGACCCGAGTCCAATGTCCTCACGAGACGTTTGTCGACCCCTGGCCCTCCTCTCTTACTATACTACCACTAGCATCATCAATTAATGACTACCCAGTGATTTATGATTTTTCTTTTCCTTTCTCCTTCTCCCTCTTCGTCTACCCTTTCCAATTTCACAGAGCGAAATGCAGAGGATGGACAAGTACGGCCGGCAGGTTCAATCAACAGCGCCCGTTTCTCCGGCGGATCCGTAACTCGGCCAGTGGCGGCGGAAAAGAAAAATCGATTGAAAAAGTTAGATCAATCACCGATGATGGTGGAATTTCGTGGTGTCATTTCTCAATGTTTTTTTTTCGCACTTTATGCTATTTTAACCGTGTCCTATACCGATGAATATGCTGATATATATATATATTATACAGTGGGCACTCAAATTATTAGAACACGGGGCGCATTCCCATTGCACCCCGTGTTATTTTCGCGTTTATTTTTCCGCCCCCCTGGGCTCAAAAATAGTGCTAAAATTTTTTTCTGATGCCGTTTAATTTGTCTTGGCGAGATCTCTTAGTGGGTTTTTTTGTTTTATCCTAACAATAAAACCCTAGGCAAGAAATTTATTTATTAGAACAGGCCTTTTTTCCCCATCCTTCGTACACAAATCGGTCAATTTTAACAGCCGACAGCTTGTTTTTGAAAGATTGCCCAAACTTGAAATTTTTATATAAAATCAAGTGAGACTTCTTCTTTGAGTCTGGAAATTTTCATTAAGTTTTGATAAAAGGCTCCGAGTTTTAGGTCTAAAAAACTGAGTCGCGTTTCGAAAAAAACGGCCGGGATAGGCTTTCGACATGGGGAGCCGTGACCTTGGTCGAAAAAACGACCTTTTTCGAAACGCGACTTAGTTTTTTAGCCGTTTTTTTTTCATTTATCACCCAAATTTAATGAAAATTTCCAGACTCAAAGAAGAAGTCTCACTTGATTTTATAAAAATTTCAAGTTTGGTAAATTTTACAAAAACAAGCTGTCGGCTGTTAAAGTTGACCGATTTGTGTACGAAGGATGGGGAAAAAAGGCCTGTTCTAATAAATAAATGCTTCTAGGGTTTTATTGTTAGGATAAAACAAAAAACCCACTAAGAGATCGCCAAGACAAATTATATATATGAGCCCAGGGGGGCGGAAAAATAAACGCGAAAATAACACGGGGTGCAATGGGAATGCGCCCCGTGTTCTAATAATTTGAGTGCCCACTGTACTCTGCTGAACACGACGAAGGAAATTGCCAAACCGCAACAACCCAGCGAAGACGACGACATCCGTTGCCAAACTTTTCATCCCTAAACAAACTCCCCGTTCTCCCCGCTCGCAAAAAATTCCAACTTTCGAAATACAAGAAAACAATTCGTTTGGTGTGAGATAACATTTCTCTTATTCCACTTACATAACAGCTATTCCAGGAGAGAAAAAAGGGTCAACTGTATCGCTGTAGGCTATTACTTGTAATCTAAAAGAATCGAGTCTAAAGAATAGAAAGAGACGAGAGAGAGAAAACAGAAAATAAATAAATATATTGCGCAGCAGTTGGGGACGACAAAAGAGAGCCGGGAGATGTTATGTCATCCATCGAGCACCTCTAGCCTATTGTTTGGGCCTTTTTTCCCCCTTCTTTCTTCTTTTTTAGCCGAGACCCTGACTAGCTAAAGCCCTGGCTGCTGCGCCCGCTTTTCCAGCAGCAGCAACTGCTGCGCCAGGGACATCTGTATGACAGCCACGATCCACGACAAAGATGGGGCCAGTCTTCTTCTTCTTCAGTTCTCTTTTTGCATTGCACCGGAACAACCCCTTACTAGCTACTACGACGACAAAACTCTCTCCAACAACAACTGCAGACCAAGTTGCCAACAAAACAATACAATTCCATCATCCTGCGCTCGTTTCTTCCTTTTGATTTATTTCCTTGATAAATAGCCTACATCTTCACAACAACTACACAAAAACTGGGTTAGACTACTCTATACTTTCTGCGCAGAGCCAGGGCGGCGGCCACCGCTTCTGTTGTTGTTAGCTGTTAGCTTCATTTCGATTGGCCGGCAGTAGCCGTAACAACAATGTCGAAGAAACTACAAAAGAGGGGGGACTCTGTAATTCTGTAGAGTATATAGGATATATATACTTTGGTTGGTTTTTTTTTTCCTTTTTCTCCTCCAGGGTAAAAAAGAGGCCAACTTTAAATGGATCGAGGACTGCTGCTGACTGGTTCGACTACTAGACTACTATGTAGAAAAAGAGTAGAGAAGAGAGGAGAGGAGGGAAAAAAAGAAGTTATCTTTGACAATAAATAAAAAGGTCCCGGAGCTTCTGGCGAGAGAAAGAAGGAAATCTGCGAAAGGACAGATAGGAAAAGAGAGAGAGAGTCGCTGTCGCGACAAAAGCGATCACGTCTTGAATAAGTGATGACGACGTCTTGATTTCTTTTCTATCTTTTTCTTCTTCTTCTTCTTCTTCAGCTGGCTTTTACTTTCGTCGTCTGTTGTATACGGTCGTCACCAAGTGCTCCTCGGTCCGTCTCTCTCTCTTTTGCAAGTCTCCGCATACAGTATAAATGTACTGCGCCGTGCCTGGAAGAGAGAGAAGACACATTTCTCTTTTTTTTCTCCGTCTCGTCGCTGTCGCGCACCTACGTACCACCACCACCAGTCGATCATGATGCTCTCCATCTATATAGTATATATAGAGATCGAGGAATCGTGAGTGGACTGGACTATTAGATCGAGGCATTCCCGACGACTGGTCATTGTCAGATATTGTCCAACACGATAAGCCGATAAATTCAATAGAGGAAATCCACCGAGCCGGTGATAATGTTATTCAAATGCGTCGTCGGTCGGCCGCCACCGCTGCTGCTTCTGTCCGCCCATCAGGTTGCGTCGACAGCTCATGCAGCAGAGGAAAGGAAAGGGGGACGCTATACTACCACCACCAGAGTGCGTGTCATCTTCTCTGCTCCTCATCCCGACTGCTGGCTCCCGGCTGCTGCTGCTCCTGATACGTTGCACGCACATTTCGGCGGCCGGCCCGCGATCGATCGCCTTGTCCCTTCCTCTCAAAAGGCACCTCCCATTCCCCCCTCCTCCTTCTCACCATTCTGACGGCAGCAACAGCAGAAGCAACAACAGGGACCCTCCTGCAGGAGCAGCCAGCCCAGGCAAAGCACGTAAAAACAAGTGAATAAATAAAAGAGAAACGCCGGGATGACTCTCTCTCTCTCTTTCTCTCTGTACGACACACACGCTCCACACACACACCATTAATACGCTATACTACGATACGATAGGCTATGTATACGAAGAGCAGCAGCAGCAGTAGAAGAAGAAATAAAAGATTTCGGGGAAGGAGCTATAGCCTACAGAGAGAAACTAGACGACTGCTTCTAATAGATTATGTACAAAGTCTTGTTGATTTCCGTCTAGGATCATCTGCCCGTCTGCTCCCCTTGAATCAAATTGATTTATAGGCCGCTCGTATATACTCTACTACTAGTAGTAGTAGCAGTCTAGATGACTCCACCCTTATTTTACCTATTAAATGAACGAGTCCCGCGGCTACTCCTTCTCCTCCTTCTTTCCTTTGATTTATCGTCGTCGTCGCTCGCCACACGGCCCGGGTTTTTTTTTCCTGCAGCCCAGCACCGTCGTCGTCCCAACAGAGAAAGTCCTGTCCGTCTTTTTCTTCTTCCTGGCTCTTTCTTTTTTTTTCCTTCTGCCGTGTTTTTCTCTTCTGGGAATCCCGCTGGATGTACAACAGCAGTTTGGTCGGGTGATTTGCATCTTGATGCGCGCAATCCACCGCCGACGACGACGCCGCCACCGCCTTGTGTTCTTTCCTGTTTCTCTCTGTGCAACCGCCGGCTCCTTCCAGACCGACGTCTGTCTCTCGTTTCAACCCTCCTCTTCCTCCTCTTCCTCCTCCTCCTGTCTTTTGCCATCTATCTTTCTATATAACCACCATACGTGTGCTGTGTGTATGTACGGAGAGAGAGAGAGAGAGAAGGAGAGAGAGAGAAGTGAAAGAGAAGAGAAGAGAAGAGAGGAGAAGGGATGGATGCGTGCGGGAGCGCGTTCAATACTTGCAGGCTCTTTTTCTCTCCGCCCTCTACCGGAGGGGGTCCGTCCAGGGAGGGAGGGACCTGGTGTTGCGCTGACTCGAGTCAACGCTAGTTCACAGTGGGGCTTCAACGGCAGCAGAAGCGGACGTCGCCCTCTGCCCAAAATATTAGACACGGACCCGACGACAAAAAAATAGTGACAATCCGACATCTTTTTTTTTCGTATTCTGTTGGGAAAAAAAAGAGAAAAATTCTCTCCGAATTTATTGTCGACAGTGTCGGGTGGAAAATCGTCGTTTTGATTGCAGCGGTCAAGAAAAGAAAAGGAGAAAAAGGGAAAAGTTTTGGCTCTGTGATTTCCACACGCAACGGGCGTTATTTCATTACCAATTTGTGTTGTAATTCGCCCCGGGGCGAGCTGCTGCTGCTGCTGAGCTGCTCTAGGCCAATCTGCAAGTGTAATTCGACTCGTGTCGAGGGACGGATCTGGCAATTTACACCTTTTTTCCGGGCGAGGAGGGAAACGACTACTCATTATCGGTTTGGTGCTACAAGAAACGGGTGGAAGAGAAGCGTCGCCGATGTGAGCGCGCACCTTGGTGCCATCTTGCCCTGACTGGCCGTCTGTCAAATCGCCTACGAGCGAAAGAGCGAGAGCAGAGAGAAGGAAAAAGGAAAAAAGTCGAATCAACAGCAGGAGAAGGGAAGGAGGGATTGCGCTGGGCTGGATGCAACATATGGCCGAGTCGCGTGCATCACAGGACGTCGAGCGTCGGCGTGCCCTCGGCAGCGGTGCAACAGAGAGGAAGAGCGGGACTTGTCTCCCGCCATCATGAACCAGGTACTGTAGTCTTTTCCTCTTTTACCATACATAGGAGTATAGAACCAGTTAAGGAGCGTGTCGGCCTGTTGGGGTAGTACAGTAGACGAGAAGAGAGTAGTAATAGGCACGCCACGACTGGATCCTGTCGCTTCGCTTAAGGGAATCGAATTCGGTCTGCTGGGGAAATCGTCGTCGTCGTCGTCGTCTATCGTCTCTATAGCAAATGATAGTCCTCCTCCTCCAGTCCTTCTCCTTTTGGCTTGAAGCGCCATCGGGATGTGACTTTGGCCTTTCGGAGAAGAAGGAAGGTGGAAGTGGAGAAGGAGGAGGAGGAGCTGGAGTGTAGGGAAAACCCATTGGTTCTGGCGTGCGTGCGTGTGTCTGTCGTAGCTACCCCGCGGGTGCTGCATGTGCCTTGCTGCACACTCTTTTCACGGCTCATCGATTGTGTCAACTCGACGGAACGCTGAGAGACAGGAGAAGAGCGGATGAAAAGGAGGAGACACAGAGAGAGCTAGAAGGAGAGAAGAGGAGAGACGAGAGAGACGAGAGGGAAATCAATCGACTAAATCGTCGCCGTCGACGATTCGCCCGGCTCACAAGAAAACTTGGCCGGGTTCTTTTGTTTGCCTCTCATTCGCCTTCCCCCCTTTCCATTTCGTTCCGTCTGTTTGTCTCTCTCTCTCTCGTCTTCTTCGTCTCTTTTTGGCTGTTGAATTAAGGACACACGAAGAAAAGGAGAAGAAGGGCTTCAATACGGGCAAGGGGGTTTTCCCCTTTTCACATATGCACGCGACCGTCTTGGAACGAAAAGAAGAAGGAGAAGCTGAGGACACATCTCGGAAACGGATCACATTTCCATTAGGAAAGCGCACGCGAGCATTAACCCATCGCCGACCGGGGTCCGTCTTCTTCTTCTTTTTCTTTCTGCATTTGATATTTTCTTGCTCCTTCGCTTTAGGGCGCCGGCCGTCTCTTCTTCCCTCATCGGGACACTGTTGAGCTAGCAGATCCGTGCCAAGAAAGCCTAAAAAGGATGGAAAAAACGAGGGGGATCCAATCTGACGACGCTTGCGCAATAAAGATTCTTACTACTCCTAGTAGTAGCTGGAGTAGTGGCAACGGGGTAGCACACGTTATTTAGCGTGCTGCTGCGCCAGGCCAGTCATTCCGTCCAATCAACAGGATCCGGCGATCCCGCTTTCTCTCTCAGCTCACTCAATTCAGGATTTGCTGCTATTATAAATAGAAGACGGACGGACGGACGGAGCCGAGGCCGGCAAATTAGATAAGAACGGATTGGCATTTATCAGAAACCTTTGCAACGTTTTCGACGACGACGACGACGATGGGTCTTCTGGTGTTCACATCAGCGGCGACGATGATATCATGTGTGCCGCTGTACACTAGGGCAGCTGGCATGACAGGTGCGACGTCGACGTCGACTCTTATCGATTGAGTCCATTGTGCACCCGGCTGGCCATAGCCTATCTAGTCTGCTAGTAGTGGTAGTGGAGAGTACATACGACGTGTTTATCGATTACAATTGTTTTTGGGTTATTGGGGGCGACGGCAGGAGCAGAAGCAGGAGCAGAAGAAGCAGCAGCAGCAGACAATTGCTCATTGGCGTCTGCAACTGAATAGTTCGTCACGGTGGAGCGCCATCTGTGGCAGGAGTGGCAGCGACGGCGGCGACGACGGCGGCGACGTGTTGCGGACGGCGCACTGGTGCCGTTAGAAAATGCTCATCCTCGGCGTCGAAGGATGGCAGTCATCAGCGGCGGAATCAGCGACGTCATCGGCGGCGGCAACGGTCACAGCGGCCGCCGCAGCCGCCGCAGCCGCGGCTCATCAATCGGCCTCCAGCAGCTTTGGCGCTGCTGGCGGCGTTGGCGGCGGTGCCGGCGCCCAGGCCGGCGACGTCATCCTCAGTGCCGAGAACTTGACTCAGGCGGCCATCATCCTCATCCTGGACGTGGTCATCATCTGCTCCAATCTCCTCATCATCGCCACACTCGCCACAGGATCAGGTACTGTACGTCCCAAACCCCAAAATATCCTACTACCCCGAACTACCCCGAATCTTAGTCTGAGGTAAATCCGTCCAAACGAGTCAACCGGCGCCCAAAGTCTCTCTGTCTCTCTTGGGCTTGGCGTTGACTTGCTCGGCCGCCCGCTCCCATCGGACAGCCCCCCGGAGAGTCGTCTGTACACGTAGCCTACATCTCAGGCACAGACTCAGTTCTCTCTATAACGTATCGATTGCCTCGTCGGTCGCGTCGTCCGCCTCCCTAAAAACGACGACCAACGCGGATGATATAATACAAGGACGTTTGATCCACTATACTCTGTCAATCCGCCGCTGATGATTCGCCTCCTCCTCATCCTCCTTCGTTACATGATGTCGCCCAAGAGAGAGAGACGCGCTGGTTAGAAGCAATGAATGGCCCTCTGCAGAGTCGTCGTCGTCGTCGTCCTTTTTACTCGCTCCATATAATCAAAGCTCTCTTCTTCTTCTTCTTCTTCTTCTTTTTCGTCTTCGTCGTCCTCTTCTTTTTGCCTCATTTTCCTAGATTTTTTAGGCAGCATTTCACTCAAGCGCGGACGAGGGAAAGTAGTCGTCGACGACGGGCCATAAATTGGCGCCAACATTTCAAAAAGAGTGCCATGACGCAACTGCTTTTCTCCGGCGCAGCAGCAATCCACTTTATAGGAGAGGCAACTAGGTCGATCGTTTCTCTTTTGAGGTTCTTCATATATCTCTCTCCCCCCCAGCCACCCCAACAAAAAAGCGGCTGCTGCTGCTGGGACGTCAGCGTTTTTCGGCCGACGTCGCTTTCTGTATATATAGGCAGCGCAGCTATTACGGTGCGTTGACTGCCTCGGCTTTCGCCATCTGAAAGACGGCACATCTCAAAAGTAATGAAACAAAAATAACAACAATACAGCACCAGCCGCAGATGGATGTCTAGACTGGCAGGAACTTTTTACCGCCGCTAAGACGCTCGGCTCTCCACTACAGTACAGTACCAACAATAACAATAAGCTGGCGATTGATTCGTCGACGACGACCATAGGAACTTTGGGTACGGTGTGACGCATGCAGCAGCTCTCGGGGAAGAAGCCATTGTGGAAAGAAAGGCGATTGCGCTCCGCCGGGTGATGGGGAAATGTTGTTAGAGAGCAAAAGATGAAAACCAAAGGATATATATATATGCTACGCTAGTGCTATAAGACGGCCATTATAGATTGGCCGTTGGTATGGAGAAAAAAAGGGGCAGAATTTCCATCGATAGGCAGGGCGTAGTGGAACTGTCGACGGTCGGTTCACTCGAAAGAAAAAGACACAACTCTTCTTCGATCCCTCTCCTTCCTTATATAAACAGGAGCGGAGAGTGGCCGGTGGTGGTGATGGAGATCATCCATCGCGAGGTGTGTTGTCCGCCATCCGCTCGGAAGCCATTACGGCCCGATTGATGAATCGTCTGTATATCTAATACAACGCCAAGGCAGCCCGTCTTCCTCTTTCCTATTGGATTTCTCTTCTTCTTCTTCTTTTTCTCTCCAAAACGAAATGCATTTGATTTCAGCTGGAAGCCTATGATTTCTATTTGCGGGAGAACTTGTGCTCCTGCTTCCCCTCTGCTGTCGTTTATAGAAGCAGGTCACGCAGAAATGGCAGGCTGCTCCGCCGGAAAGAAATGTTGACGTGAAAAGGAAATAGGCTTCTGCTGCTGCTGCCGAGTTCTATCTATCGTCGTCGTCGATCTGCGATGAGAATCAATGTCTGCTGGCTTTGCTGCGTCACAATAGCTCCGACTACTACTGCGGTTCAATTATAGACGGCTAATTGCACTCGAATGACCCGGTCATCATCGTTCACAACAGCAGCAGTAAGCGGCAGCAGCGTCGCTTTTTTTCGTCAACAGAGACGGCCCTTTTGGAGCTGTAGAGTCGCGAAAGAAACCAACAGCCACCAACCTCGTCCTCCGTCTTCTTCTTCTTCTTCTTCAATTATGGACTGATTTCTGGCCCATTCTTCTCCTTTCTCTTTCAATCTCATTCTCTCTTTCGCCCAATAGAACATTTTGAATAGGCTAGCTATTGCTCTAGCATCCGGATAAGAAGAAAAGTCGCTCCTCCTTCTCCTTCTTCGACTATGAAAAGATGGATCATATCAAGAGTTGCGTCTTTCGTTTAACTCATTGGCTGCTGCTCGGAGCTCCTCTCCTCCTGTCGGATGGCATATCAAGATGGTCCCCGATCGATAGTCGTTCTCTCTCCTTCTCTCTCTCTCTGGCTCGCTCGCTGTAGACTATCTCTATTGGCCAATGCTGACCGAAACCTATCCGAGGGAATCCTGCGGGAGTGAGAAGAGGCAAGAAAAGAAACGATCTCATCCTAGCTCTCTCTCTCTCTCTCTCTCTCTCTCTCTCTTGTGTATATATAAGCGGGTCGTTTCTCCTTTCAATCTTATTAGATATATAAATATATAGGAGGGAGATGGATCTAGACTGCGCGGATTTTCTCTCTCTCTCTGTTTGCTGCCGTTTATCAATTCTCCCTATTGATCGACGGAGGTCATCATCTATTGCGCTAATAGTTTTCCCTATTCCTTCCCGCGGATGATGTTGGACGGAATGGAAAAAAAGAGAGAAAGACCCGACGGCTTAACCGGTCGCGTCCGCAACAGCGGAAAAGCGTAAAAGCCGAAAGGGACGACGACAACGACGGAATCTCTGGGCGGTTTGACGGTTCGAGAAGAAGAAGCTGAGAGTCGAGGGGATGCGGCGGCCGTCACCACCGGGAAACATCCTATCGATCGCGGCGCTAGTCGTCGGTTTTCATATCACCTTCTCAAAAACCCCCGAGCGCTCCATGGATCCGGCCCCCTTTTTCTCTCTCTCTAAAATAAATAGATGAGGCGAACTGGCCGACGATGGCCGCGAGAGAAAAAAAAGTGAAACGGATGAGCATCACCCTTTTTTGGAAGCGAAGAAGAAGAAGAGAGCGGGAAAATAAATATAGAGAGGGGTATAACGTCGGCATCGGCGGCAGACACGAACGACAGAGAAGAATCGCACCTCATTTCTTCCGCTGTCGGGAGCAGATTCGGCCGTCATCACTCTCCACTCCTTCTCTTCCTTCTCTTCCTCTCTCTCTCTATGTAGTATATACTCTATATTCCACGGACAGGACACGGGGAAATAGCCAAAGCAGCAAGTCTTGTACAAAAATGTTCATAAAGAAGCGGCTAGTGTAGTCTAGTCTAGTAGTACCCCAGCACTAGCTAGACGTCGTAATACACAAGAAGAAGAAGAAGAGGTCATCCAGCCGTATTCATGCGCATCTCCAATTCGTCGAATAAAGCGGCGGCGGCGTCGGCGGCGTGCAATCCATTTCGCAGCTTCCTCGGTCGTCGGCAATGAGGAAGACGCAACATCCGCAGACGTTGGTCCGACAGAGGAAGACGGATAGAAGAGTTGTGTGCCCAGCATCATTCACGCGGCCTCCTTGTTGACAAGCTATTAGCTTCCTCCCGGGCCACGACCACGGCCAGCAGCAGCAGCAGCCCATTTGTATCCACCGACGCTAGCTATAGCTAGCTATGTTATTGGGGTCGTTTGCCCAGCTGACCCTGTCGTCCAGGCAGGCAGACCCTCCCACCGGACGCCCAGACAAGATGAATGTCTCGAGAGCTGATGTCGGACATCACAAGACACGGCCAGAGATATGCCTTTGGGGGGAGGCAAAAAGAAAGAAAACCGTCGTAATATAACAACAAGATGGACGTTCTTTCTTTTTTCCTTTCTTTCTTTCCTGGTTGCAAAAAGAGAGAGGCGCTAGACTGAAAAAATAGAAAGACTCTTATTAGATGACCCAGAGGCTGTCCGGCTAATTGATTATCCGGCCGGACTGTCTACTAGACCTAATTATGTATAGACGACATAATACCTGATAAGAGGAGCTAATTAACGCTTGGATTGTTTTCTTTTTCCGTCTCTGGTGGTTGTGGGTGTTGGTGGGTGATTTTCAAATAGGTGGCGAAGTGATGAACTACTATCTGATCAGCTTGGCGGCGGCGGATCTTCTGGCCGGCGTCCTGGTCGTCCCGTTGTCCATCTACCCGGCCCTGACGGACAGCTGGGCTCTCGGTGACGTGTTGTGCTCCATAGCCGGCTACGTTGAGGCGACGTTGTGGGCCGTGTCCGTCTATTCGTTCATGTGGATATCGGTGGACCGTTATTTGGCCATCCGTAAGCCGTTGCGCTACGAAACGGTGCAGACGCCGTCGCGGTGTCAGTGCTGGGTCATTTTCACGTGGCTGACGTCGATGCTGGCCTGCTGCCCGCCTCTCCTACAGGGATCCACCGGCTACGCCAAACCGTACTTTGACCCGGAGGCCTTCGTCTGCCACCTCGACTGGACGGGCATGGCCGCTTATTCGGTGACGCTCGTCATCCTCGTCCTGGGCCCGACCCTGGCCACTGTCGCCTACACCTATTTTTACATCTTCAGCTCCATGCGGAAGATGCGTAGCTCCTTGCTCCAGCAGGACAAGGAGTACGCCACGGCGCTGAGTGAGAACTTGTCCAATCCGACGCATCTCATGTCCTTCATCCTCGTCATGACTTTCTGGCTCTCCTGGCTCCCGTTCATCTGCCTGACGCTCTACGAGTTCCTGGCCCAGCACCGCATCGACTCCATCCCTTTCCTACACTTTACCGTCTTCTGGCTCGGCATTTGCAACTCGTTTTTCAAGTTGTTCATCTACGTCGCCATGAGCCCGCTCTTCCGGCACAAGCTCAGGATCTTCTGTCTCTCCTATTTGTGTTGCGGCGCCGGAAAGAGGAGCAGCAGCAACAGCGCCAGCAGGAGACCGCTCACTTCCGCAACGGCAGCCGCCAACAGGAATCACCACCACAATAACGAAATCATCTACAGACGGTGATTCTTCTCACCGTCTGACAGCAAAAAAAAAACTAGTTGGCTCGATCCTTATTAGTTGACTTATGAGTAGGCCTATAGAGCAGCAGCAGCAGCTTCAGCCCCGGCCGAACCAGTTTTGCCACCCGTCTTTTGATATAATACTTGTAGAAACCGGAAGCTTCCACTGTGTCCAGCATATTATTATAGTACGGTACTAGATGATATGGAACGCGTCGTGTCTCATCACTCGCTTTGTTGCCACGTCAACATATACAGTATATATATATATTTACATATGAATAAGTCGGTAAATATATGACATACGTACGCGGAATTGACACGACGAATGGCGCCATTCTGCTCAGGTTTTCTTTCGCCCCCCTTCAAAAAAAAAGAAAAAAAGAAGAACTGCTGCTGGTTGTATCGCATAGATTAACACGTATTTATACATATATATACAGTATATGATATACTATATAATAATAGGCGATATATATATATACAAGAAAATTTGAACGTTTCGTACTACTCTGTATGTACTGATGTTAGCCTGGAGGAAAATATGAGTAGTAGGTCCACATCAGTCGATTGTATACGTCTTGTTGTGTGATGTGCGTGTTTTTTTTGGGTTTCCCTTTTGCGTTTTTCGCTACCCATTTGCGTCTGAGACAAATCAATAACGCTTATTGCTGGTCCACCATTTCTCGCGTCAACATTTATGTATATTTATATAGGGGCCCATAACACTCCTATATAGTATATACATAGATTTATGCATTGAAAGAATGAAACGAGCCCCGCTTTTTCTCTCAAAAAAAAGGGAAACAATAAGATTGCGATGTATAAAACATATAATATAACTCCCCCCCAACCGAAGAAAAGAAAAAAAAAGAACTTTGCTATGCGATTGAAAATGATGCTGCTTCTTCTTGTGTTATTCGGCGAGGAAGAACAACAGAGACTATAGTGAGGAGGAAGGGGGGGGGAGTTCTATCTATATATACACATATACAAAAAATCAATAGTTATGCTGTCGGTGTGATGTGCGTGTCGTGCATGTAATATCAATGGGTGTCGCTGTGTGTATTCCTTATCGCATATTCCGCTGCTGATTCATTTTCGCCACCAACTCCCCCCCGCCATCACCGAGTTTTATACATTTTATATATATAGTGCTCCCAACCGCTCCTTTTGTTATGTTTTGGTGATGTGTCCGTTTGTTACATCGGCCAATAATGAATGTGATGTCCCCTCGCTCGCTCGCTCTTTCGTGCATATCGCTTTCAGTTGGGTTTTCTTCTTCTTTTGAAAAATTTTATTAGCCGCGTCGTCGACGGCGACGACGCGGCAATCAAGACCAAAGGGAGAAAAAAAAAGTCAGTGAGAGCTTCATCGCAAAAAAAAATGATATTTTTCTTTTTTTCCTTTTGTCAAATTGCCCCCCGCGCCCCATTTCGGAATTGTACACGGTAGTTATATATATATACATACATATATATATATATAATATGATATTCTTCTTTTGAGTTTCGATCTCTCTCTCAACAGGCTCATCGTAGATCCTCCCCAAAAGTCTCTCTTTTTTTTATATATATTTCTGTACATGTTTGATATCGTAGAAAGCTATTGATTACGATCAGGAGCAATCGACCGTGTGCCATATTAGAGTCCATAATATGAAAAATGTGTGTGTGTGTGTGTGTGTGTGTGTTGGTTCCAACAAAACAGGAAGAAGAAGAAGAAGAAGAAAAAAGAAAGAAAACAATCAATTCGTCATTCCTCCTAGCCGAGCAGATATACTACACCACCAAGCAACCAACCAACCAACCCGGGCGCGTATTGATTTTTCTCCATTTAGAGTGTAGGTGTGTGTGTGCGTGTGTGGAGACTAGTGCCTCGCAAGGATTATTCCGTTTTCTCCCATCCCTCCTTTTGTGTCCGTGTCCCCATTTTGTGTTTGAAATTAGCATTGATCCCTCGCTCTCCTCCTTCTCCTCTTCTTCTTCTTTATGATGATTTATTATGATTAAGACGATGTACTGGTTATATATAGTCGTCATCTATGTATGAGGGAAAGCAATTTTCGTTCCTGATCGTCTCCCCACATCAAAATTGTGTTGGTACCCCCTTCACCACCCTGCATATTAAATTAGTAGCTCGGTCGACAACGAAATCAAGCGAATCAATAAGACAAACAAACACCTAACCCCCCTGCCCCCCATAAAAATAAAAAAAAATAAAAAGGAAAGAAAAGAAAGGAGAGAGACCCAATCATTCCATCACCAGACATCAGCATCCATTTCCACATTTGTTTTGTGTTTTTGTTTTCTTTCGACGCGCGATCCTCCGTGTTTACAGACTTCTTCTTCTTCGTTTTTTCTGTTGACGACAAAAGAAAGGCGCATATTGGAACAAACCACAACATTGTGTCGTCATCTATTCATCTATTATTCTCATTATGATTATCGTTCCGGTTTGTTTTTGTTTCGATGAAGAAGACGTCGTCGTCGTCGGGCGGGGGGAATAAGAAAAAAAAACGGCGAAAGAAGAGCTCACTCTATGACATATGATGACAGTATACATATGATATTGAATATTGCGTGTGTCATGTACTGTACATGTCCTACCTGTTGCGAAAATAAAAGTTGGTTCATAAAACTCTATACTCCACGGCTATAGCCTTTTCCGCGCCCGCCCCAATTTTCCCCGTCGGCGTGACGCAACAACAACAACAACGGCACCGCGACGTCGACGACGACGGTGTAAACATGTGATTATTATGGGGCAACGTCGTGTGCGTGACGGGCCAGAAAAGACATTTGTAGCCGAGAGGGAGAGGGTCGGAGGGGAAAAAAAGAAATGCGACTTGCCATCCAATTCCGGCCCATCATCAACGAGCACGTCATTTCGGTGTCGACGACAAACATGCAAGGTCGAAATTTGAATATCTGCTACAGCATCTGGGGCTGCGCGAGCTGCCGCTGTCAGCACAACTCTCGCCGCCCGCCAGCACCCGAAATATATAAGAAAATAAAGAGAGGAGAAGAAGAAGAACTAGAAGAGGGAAATAGAAATAATAATCAGAGGAATAAACGAGAGAGAGAGAAGGAGAGAAAAAAAAAGAGGAAAAATAGGAATAGATATATATATAAGGCTTCAAATGGCAATAAAGGGATTCCTTGTGTGTGCGCCAGAGCGCCGTTGAGGGGGAAGACGCCGTCATCGCCGCCGCCGACGCCGGATCGGTTGTGATGCGCCCGTATATGTACGCTGGGCCGTTCTATCTTCTTCCCTTGGCTTGTGTAAAGGAGGAGAATGTGTAGACACAGGGAGCAGCAGGGCCCGATTTCCTCGTCTCGTTGTACACACGTCAGCAGAAAACGTCATTCTATAGATACCGAGCGAAAGAGAATAAGAGCTAGGGAAGAAGACCAAGTCAAACCGGAACTAATCTGCCGGGTAAATACAGCGAAACTCTTTGAGGGCTAGAGACGACGAAGAAGAAGACGACGACGACAAGAGAACGAAGAGAAGGTCTTTTTCTTCTTCTTCTTCTTCTTCTTCTTCTGTGTGTAATCTCGCGCAGCGTCGTTTGGGAGCTGCTGCCCTATACTGCTATACTACACCAGCCAGCCAGCCAACAGAAGCAGGACGGAGGAGGAGGATATAGAGAAGCGGAGAGACGAAATGCTGAATGCGCTCGCCGGATCTTTCACTTATATTCTTTTCTTCTCCTATAGACTCGTCCGCTTATATTCGTGCTGCTGCTGGCCCTTGTGTGTCGTCCGTCTGTCTATCTACACTATTTATACGCCAATCCAATCTGCTAGAATCTATCAAGAGCAGCGGCAGCAGCAGACCCCAGCAGAGATGTGATCTAATACCTCGTCGAGTCGTAGCAGCAGAGGCTTTTCCACCATTTTTCTTTGATTCCCTCTACATATAGAGACGTCAACGTCGCCCGTCGCCGTCTATGGGCCCCCGCGCAGAAGAAAATCCTCAATGAGAAATGTCAGTGGGAAAAAAAGAGAGAACGTGATGGAAACAATAGGTCGTCGTCGCCCACTGGCGCGACTATCGTTTCCAAAAGATCTACCCTCCTCCCCTACCCTACTCACTCTCTCTCCTTGTCGACGTCGACTCTCTATGTCTTACGGGCTCGACGCACACTTCAATCGGTCAGCCGAAGAGTGACCGTCGTCGACGTCGTCGTCGTCGTCGTCTCTTCCGTTCGACGATTCAATCAAGCCCGCAGCATCGCTAGTTGTCGTCGTAGTCTAGTGGCCACCACCACCGCTATATACTACTACCCCAGCAGGAGTCTCGAGCGAGATCGATATCGCAATCGAGCGGCGGCGGCGGTGGCGGCGTCGACTATATAAGGAAAGTCTCGGAAAGAGAGAAAAAGCCGAGGAGGCAGCAGCAGCAGGGTCTCTTTTTTCTTTTTCTTTTTTTTATTCTGACGCCGCGCCGTCCCCGGCAATCAATTGCCGCTTGCGCTGCTGTTGCTTTCGGGAACTCGCTCCTCTACGACTACTACTATAGACGCCATCCTCGGGCCTTGTAAATAAGCTATAGGCGCGCAGCACGAGCATTAATCTCTTCCCAAGGCATTCTTTTCATCTCGACGCCGTTACACACGTCGTACTACTAGCAGCTAAGGCGTGGGAGGGTTGGCGACGACCGGTTGCCACCCGCGACGTCGTCAAAATGCGAGTACTATTACTACTCTTCCAAGTCGTCGTCGTCGTCCTGGCGGTGCAAATGATATAACCAATGTTCAAGGGAAGCCGAACAGGAAACTGTGTAACCGTATGAACTCGAAAGCAACGTCCAGGAAATCGAGAAAAAGCGACTACTCGCCGAGACAATGGGAGACAACAAAAAAAAAAGAGAACAGTACTGCATGCAATTCTCTTAACAAGATAATGCCGCTGCTCGCGTCTTGCACATTTTTTTTTCTCTCTGTTTCTATCCGAGCGGCATTCAGTCGACCGAAGGGTCAAACTTTTACCTAATGTCCGGGAATAAGAACTCGTTGGCTCAACGAATTTTCTTTTCCAACTCTGGAAAACTCCAGCCGTCTCTCTCTATTCAATTCGATTAGTAGAGACCGACGACGACGTCAGTTGGACCATAATCTTGCATCTCATTTCACAGATTTTCCATTTTCTTTTTTCTTCTTTTTTTTTCCTTCAAGTTTCTCCACTTTTTTTTTCTTTTGTGTCTGTCGAATGGCAGCAACATCTCGTTTTTTTGATCAAGCGCCAATATAGTTCATTGGGTGCGATAGGATGCCATTCGTCTTGAATTACGGGCGTCGATTGTTGGGAACGAGTTATCGATCGGTTGACGAGGCCAAACGTGACTATTACCAGTCAGCTGACATAATAATAAATCCTTTTACCCTCATTATTCAAGTGGCAGGCATTTTTTTTTTAAATAATAGGCCCATCGGAAAACTGGCGATCGTCGTTTAATGAATCGTGTGGCAACACAGCCAACTGCGTAATATATAATAGTCAAGCCCGTGTTTGTCGTCCCGTCTACGTTGTTTGCCCCTAGGCCGACAACTACGCCTCCCCAATTTAATTACTTTATCTGTCGTTCTTTCACTTTATCGCAGCACCTTTCATCATGACTTCGTTCATCCAGGTATCATAATGATAATACAGCACAAGGCTTAAAGTCAAATGTTTGTCTATGTGACCCATATGGTATTTTTACACAGCACACTTTCTCTATCTGCGCCATTTGTAAAATAATGTTTATCCTTCGTCCTGCGTCATCATCGCCGATTTTCTTTCTCGCAGGTTCTGAAGAATCCCCTTGCTCTTCGTTCTGCCAATATTCTCAAGAGGAGCTTGGCCTCAACCACAACCCCAACTACTTCATCCACCCCAGCTCACAAACATGAAAACCAAGCTGCATCAACTGGCTACTGTTTTGGTAGTATTTTTATTCTTATGAAACAAAAGAACTTGTGTTCTTAATGATTTCTCTCATTTAGAGCTGACACCTGAACAGAAGGAAGTACAAGAGTTGGCGAGGAAGTTTGCACGAGAGGAGATTATCCCAGTTGCTGCTCACCATGATAGAACTGGAGAGTACCCATGGGAGCTCATCAAAAGAGCCCATGCTTTGGGCCTGATGAACGGTCACATTGAACCTGAATTTGGTAATATAGCAATATTTAGATGTTCACCATGAGAATGTTTCAAACATTCATGTGTATATTAGGTGGTATGGGACTGTCCAACTTTGAAGGCTGCCTGATTGCTGAAGAACTCTCCTATGGATGTAGTGGAATTGGTACTGCCATTGAAGCCAACGGTCTTGGGGTAATACATTTTTTGTAATCATCAGACAATATCTTCCATAGCAAAACTCTTTATTCTTTGTAGCAAGCACCAGTCATCTTGGCTGGTAACAAGGAACAGAAGAAGAAGTACTTGGGTCGCATGGTGGAGGAACCCCTCATGTGTGTAAGTATTGAGAATAGAAAATTATTGAGTTCCCGCTCAGTACCGAGTTTTTAATTAATTTGCAGGCTTACGGTGTAACTGAACCCGGAGCAGGTTCTGATGTGGCTAATATCAAGACTAAAGCCGTAAAGAAGGGGGATCACTACGTTATTAACGGACAAAAAATGTGGATTACCAATGGCGGTCACGCAAATTGGTACTTCGTTTTGGCTCGTACGAATCCCGATCCGAAAGCCCCGGCAAGCAATGCTCTAACCGGCTTCATCGTCGACCGAGACACTCCCGGACTCACCCCTGGCCGAAAGGTGTGAACGACCATTTTATTAAATTTTGCCAAACAGTTATTGACTTCAATATTTCTTTTTATAAGGAAATTAACATGGGCCAAAGAGCATCGGACACCCGAGGCATCACTTTCGAAGATGTCTTGGTGCCTAAAGAGAATGTCCTCCTCGGCGAGGGAGCCGGTTTCAAAATCGCCATGGGCGCTTTCGACCAAACTCGCCCTCCAGTACGTAAACATTGGCCATACGCAATCAGGAATAACGAGTGCATTTAAAAAAAAATCTTTTTACTCTAAAATCTTTAAGGTGGCTTCCGGTGCTGTTGGTTTGGCCCAGCGAGCTTACGACGAGGCCATGAAGTATGCGATGGAGCGCAAGACTTTCGGTGTCCCCATTCTTAGGCACCAAGCGGTGGCTTTCATGCTTGCAGAAATGGCTATCGGAATTGAGACATCTCGTCTGGCCTGGATGAGGGCTTCTTGGGAAATTGATCAGGGTAGACGCAATACCTATTACGCTTCCATCGCTAAGGCGTTGGCTGGTGATGTTGCCAACAAGTGTGCTACAGACGCCGTTCAGGTAAGATGACGAAATGTCGTCAAGGTTATTTATAATAGCTAACGAGTTCTATTTTTATCAAAAGATATTTGGTGGCAACGGATTCAACTCGGAGTACCCCGTCGAGAAACTGATGAGAGATGCCAAGATTTATCAAATTTACGAAGGAACTGCCCAAATCCAACGCGTTATTATCTCGAAAGAAATGGTGTCTCGTTTCACCGCTTAGAGAGACTCGGGAAAAACTCTTTATCGTGAATCTCTTTTTAAAAAAACAATCTCATCTCTATCGATCTAAAAAATTTCCGAAAAGAGGGTTGAATGGTAATATAAATCGATACAATGCAATTAGATTTTAAGTGAACATACTATATTTCCGCAATACAAAATGTTCAGCACATCACATTATTACCCTTAAACGAGCGTTCTTTCTCTATTAGCCAGCTTAAAAGGGTTGTTTGCGGTCGCCCGCTTTTTTTGCGTTATTATTGGTGGCAACGGCATTAGTAAACAAAGGTCGAACGGCAGAGAAATTGTAAGTAACATGTAACTCCGATCTCCGCTACTATTGGCGCTGCTGTCCTGATAAAAGGCCTACTCTAAGAAGACCCCTGTATCCTTTCTGTCTCTTGTGTTTACATTTTCTAGAATACTTGATGTGGAGAACTATGGTCAGGTCGTAATTGAATGGATATGAAAGTATAGTACATGAATATAGTAATGGTCTCCATAAGAAACTAAGATCTTTTTTAGTTTGGTTCCCTTAAGTTTTTACCAAGTAATGAAATGTGACTTATCTAACAAAAAATTATTTAACAAACTTGTCAAATTTTTCTGGAACTGGGAATCTTGGACACGGCGCGTTTAATTTGATTATATATACCTAACTGTTCTACAGCGATGCCTTTCAAATCTATCCTTGTTGATAACACCCCATATAGTTTACAAGATCTTTGTCTCCAGTCATTGGGGAAGTACTTGAATTCAGCCAACCAGGTTCTTTTTCTGGGTGCACGAGATGGACTCTCTTTGCCCACAGAGCTCTGTGAGAGATTGTTACATTATCAGATTCAAGAAGACAGAGACCTAGACTCTCAGTTTGTCAGCATTTTTGAGGATACCAGTTGCACTCGTCTCAAACGAGTTTCTCTGAAATTATGCACCCTTAAAGAACATGAAGCTGAAATCTTGTTAAGACATGAGCTCAGAGAGTTGGAGTTGATTCGTATGAAGGTAACCTTTTCTTTTTTGTGTTATTTTCAAATTCTAATCCTTATCTTTTGTGGTTCAGGTGGCACCAAAAGTTAGAAGAACTTTGAATGAATATTCACAGCAGTTAATATCCCTGACTGTGTCAGAGTGTATTGACTTTTTCTCTCAGCCTGCCACAGAACTTCTCATAACAGCTCCAAAACTGAGAAAATTTGTTCTCCAGTCAGTTCATGTTGACTGTGGCCATGAATTATTCTTCTCATCTTTATTGAGAGGATTCCCCAATTTAGCCTATCTTGATCTATCAGATTGCAATAATGTTGGTGATCTGTCCTGCTTGTTACATTGTCCAAATTTGTCTACCCTTATTCTGTATAATGTCTCTGGTCTTCAAGATGCAATTGAACATATTTGCAAATTGACTGGTTTAAGGTAATTGCCTTCTATATATATATATTTTTCAATTGCTTTCAGTAACCAATTTTATTTTAGGCATCTGGATATCTCTCAGAGCAGTGATATTCGTGGTCGATCGAATGAAAAGAACGGAACTTATGAGCGACCCAACCAAACTTTAGCGACGTTAGTTGAAAGCTTGCCGTTTCTGAAATGCCTAGATATTTCTGGAACAAACTTGGCTGGAACAGGTAAATTTTTTAAATTATAAGTTTCTCATGTGAGAAATAATAACACTTTAAAACACACAGGTGTTGCTGAAAAGACGCCAAGCGGTAATTTGGCTACAGACATTCCAGGACTACGGAGCCGGATCTCCAATCCACTGGATATGTTGGGTCTTTATGGCACATCACATGAAGCTTGTCATCGTCATCACATACCTGCTCTTTGTGTAACCGGTGATGCCAGTGAAGAGCAAATTCTTGCAGCCGGGAAGGTAATCACATCAAATTGGATTGATTTGAATTATCTATAGAATCGTTTTTTACTTTTGTTGATATGTCAATAGGCTTACATCGATAGGGCAGAAATGATGCAAGGAGTTTTAAATGACCTTTATGGTATTATACGTCCTGAAACTTGTCAGAATCCACTAGCTGCGTTGGATATTATCCTGCAAGCGATGGAAAACCATCTGACGGAAAGTCATATTCAGATATCTGGAAGGTGAATTTCTAAGCATTTAAGATATTAGTTGATGTTGTCCCTAATTCAAGAGTTGTGCGCAGTGCATCGTTGTTCTACATCGTCAAAAGCCCAGAACGCGAGCGATCGTTGCTCAATGTCAGGATCAAGCAGAAGACGATATCTGTTCTCCTTAAAGCAATGGATATGCACAGTGATGATCCTACCATGATGCGGAATGGATGTTTGACACTTTGTCAGTTTAAAATTCCTCAGGACGTTGTAAGTTAGTTAACTGCTTTCTATATATTTATCGTGTTCATCAGCTCTGATTGGTCTTGCAGCTGTTTAGTTACGAGCGATTGATTCTCATCTTGCTCCATGTCGTGGGAGACCACAATCAAGACGACTTTGTCCGACGAATCGCTATTTATTTGCTGAACTCATTAGCTTGTCAAGTTGATGGAAAGTTTAAGCAACTTGTCGGTAGTCTCGGGGCGATCGAAGTAAGTGTAAAGTTGAAAATGTTTTCATCTACGAAACAGTGATGTAACTTTTCTTGTTTTAGACTATGCTGCAGTTGATAGAGGAGAAACTGAGACGTAACGTTTGTGACGACGTCATGGAAGTAGCATGGTCCACGATGTGGAACGTAACGGATGAAACGGCTCTAAACTGCAAGCGCTTCTTGAGGCACAGCGGAATGCAGTTCTTTCTCAATTGCCTCAAGGTAAAATTAGGGAATTTGCTTCTCCCAACCCTTATTTATTATTTTGCATTCTCAGGCCTTCCCTAATCATCCCGAGTTGCTTCGTAATATGATGGGCCTTTTGGGTAACGTGGCTGAAGTGGAAGAATTGAGGCCGCAACTGATGACCACCGAATTCATCACCGTTTTTTCGGAATTACTTTATTCTACCAGCGATGGAATTGAAGTACTATTCTTGCTTTAAAATCGTTTCAGCTGCGTCGCTCACACCAAATCCTCTTTAGGTGAGTTACAATGCCGCCGGTGTTTTGGCACATATCGCATCTGACGGTGCGGAATGCTGGAAAATCAAAGAGCCTAACCGAGAAGACGTACTTAACCGAATCGTCACCGCTATTGATCGCTGGGATCTGGATTCTAAGCGCAATATCAACTACAGGTACAGACCGTGGACAAGTTCTCCGAAGATAAGGAGGTCAAGGAATACATTTTATGAAAATCTTCCAATGCAGGTCATTCGAACCCATACTTCGCCTCTTGAACATGGATCACACGCCACAGTGTCAATATTGGGCGGTTTGGGCGTTGGCAAATCTTACTCGCGTCTACGGTGAGTCGTAATTCTATCGATCCTATTGTTATACAACAGATGATAATAGTTTTCCTTCTTAGCCGAAAAATACTGCCGACTCTTGAGAGAAGAGAACGGATTTGAAATTTTGGAAAAGTTAGTAGCGAGGACAACGGACGAAAAAGTACGACGCTTCGCCAAAAACGCGCTGGAAGGTTCAATCGAGTACCTCGATCGCAACGCTGTGCTTGGCGATGAGCATTCAGACGATCTGGAAGGGTGATGGAAACTCGCTTTTTCTACGACATAGGTTTCTTTCTTTTCAAGCTGTACACTGGCTGTCTGTATGATTATTATCGATAAGAGATTCTAAGTTAAAAGCGCCGTTTTCGTCCTCTTTTACACGCTTCCTTTTTCTTCTACCCAAATGATTTATATCTATATTTATAAAGTTATACTGCGTTTGGTGTCTTGGGTTTTCTGTCACCAATTTATAGTTACGAGATTTATTCTTCTTGCAATTGAGTAGCCTCGTCTTTGTGTACCATATCGGTTGTCGACTACATACAATTCTTTAATAACTGGGTCGACGTTGAATACAATTATTCTTGAGCTAACCAACATTGTACCACAAATAGTGGCTTTTGTCAATTGTATTTATTAAATATCTGTTTTCTTTTTTGGTAAAAAAACAAACTTTCATAACGAGCATGTTATCCATCCTACCAGTTCCCGTCACGTGATAGTACACTGATCGGAATTCGTCCCCGGGTTACAAATCGTGAACCCCAGTGACCATTTTCTGTTTTGGTTCGGTCGATATCAAACTACTAAAGTCCTTTTTTTTACAAGTCCGTATTGAGATTATCTATTAGTAGACATGGTGTCTTGTGTGCGACTTTGAAAATTGTCAGAAAAAACAACGAATACGATGTTGATAAACCCACTATCGAGTGTCACCATCAGTGAGAATTTGCATCCTGTTGTATGTATGAGGCACGCGCACAGGAAAACGGACTAGATCCCAAAATTTTATGTCAGATGGTATGATGACTCGAAATAAGAACATTCCTCTTTCACATGAATTTAAAAATTTGAGAGGGATTTCAAATCGAGAGGTATATAATAACGGCAGCACCCATTTTTGGTGAAATACGAGATTTACAATGAAAGATTTCAGCTTTAAAACGGAAGTACGCAAAACATGACAGTTGGAAAATATATATAGTTGTTGCGCTGCTATCTCATGAATTTTTAAAAAAGCATAAAACGACAAATACAAATAATTTCATCACGGATTAATACCCATTTGAGCACTCTCTCTAAAACTAGCCTTATTTATTTGCGCCCAATATTAATTTATTTGTCAAAAAGTACGCATTTGGGAGTTGCGGGAGTTGCTAGTCAATTCGGCCCCGGCCTTTCCGTCCCCCCAAAACGTGGCCGGAACGGCTTGCCATAAAAGCCATGGGGCCGGAATACTCATCTGGGCATACTCAATTGGACACCTAATGTTATTTTCTATAAGAAACGAACTGGTTTTCATGCATCTATAATACTGATTCTGATTATACACAGTAAAATATTTGATACGGATCTCAAACCTATCTTCTCCTCGCTGGGTTTTGGAGCCGAGTTTAGTAAAAAAAAAAGGAGGGCAAGTGAGCGAAGGAATGGTTTGCATTTCAACACATACAAATTTGAGTTGATTGAATCATTAACGCACATTATTGCCGAGGAGTTGCCATCGAATCATTTCATGTTAAACCTGTTGAATGCTGTGCAAAAAACTAAGACCCGTCTACGAAAAAAATGTACCAAGTTCATACTAGAAATTACGTAAAAAAATGATATAATTCAACTACTCTATATCAATAACAAACATTCAAACAACGTCCAAGAGATCCAAGCAAACCTTTTATTGATTCATTATTGATTATTAAGAGAAAAGATAAAACTTACGTTAATATCAAGGAAAAACATAATCACTCAGAAGTGGATCGATGCGGGTTCCAGTTTTTTTCTCAAAATGATTAATTTTTTCTTGCAATAACGCTCTTTGAACTAATAAGTCTGATTTTTCTCTTGCTAGTTGCAAATTTTCATTGAAGTTTTGTCTATTTCTTATTGAAGGGAAAGTGATTACTATGGGTTCGGAAATAAAGGACGATTTAACGCCGGAGTTCAATAGGACAAAAATCAATGAGTATAATTTGTTTCTCTCATGAATATATAAACCCCGATAAACTCATACAACTTCTCTTGAAAATTTTGAGTCGATTTTCTATAAGGACAGACCAAAACACCAGCAATGTTTTAAAACTCCACATCCTTTTAAATTAGCTGATGCGTTTCGTTTTTTAGTTTTCTGTTTTTAAATATAGAACTCCCAAAAATTGCCACAGGCCAAGATTTTGAATAATTTGGTTGAAGGGGAACGCCGTCGATGTTATTTGAACCTTTTCAACACAAACTAATTTATTATTCAAATTATTAACAGCTCATTACGTAAATTAAAATTAGATAAATTGGCAAACGCTCTATAAATGAGACAAAAATACGGTAATCGATTTTTTACAGACCAAAACACCAGCAATGTTTTTATCCTTTTAAATCTGTTTTTAAATATAGAACTCCCAAAAATTGCCACAGGCCAAGATGAAGGGGAACGCCGTCGATGTTTTTGAAATTCAAATTATTAACAGCTCATTACGTAAATTAAAATTAGATAAATTGGCGAACGCTCTATAAATGAGACAAAAATCCGGTAATTTTATTTTTAGTTAAAATAATCTAAATTCGTCTCATCGCATCAGTTTATCTACGTTATTACATGCAACAAGTCGCAGCAATAACTAAAAAACAAAATAAGACAAAATTGGTTAACACAGAGTAGCTAGGTACCAGAAATTTGTGGACTTCTTATCTTACCTATACCTATAGTCCTATTTGAAACCTAGAGTTTGTATGATTATTGATACAAGACCCCTACATGATACTTCATCGTGAAAAAGAGCATAAACGAGTAAAACACCAAAACTTTCAACATGTACTACATAAACTTTCGTCCCGTCTTTAGATTTCGTCGCGATTATCATTTATTTCATCAGCAGGATGTTGAAAATATTACAAAATTGCGTTGTGGTCTAAAATGCTAAGCTTAACCACAAATATGGTTAAGATATGTTGAAAACAGAAAATAAGATCAACAAAATCATCTCGAAACGTTCTTTCACCGTCTGTCACTTGTTAATAAGTTCGGTACCGGTACACAGTTCACAATGGATGACATGCGTGACAAAGTGAATATTATTACTCTGTTG
Source organism: Ceriodaphnia dubia (assembly GCA_022539655.2). NCBI lineage: Eukaryota > Metazoa > Arthropoda > Branchiopoda > Diplostraca > Daphniidae > Ceriodaphnia > Ceriodaphnia dubia. The sequence continues at coordinate 530,114 of JAKUCG020000183.1, forward strand.
ATGTTAATCTTTTGGCCAATGTTGACCTGGTCACAAATAGACCCGTGCGCATCGGCCACCAACTGTGGAGTCTGTACCCTCATTTCCGATTGTGTTTGGTGTCGTCAACCGGTAAGAATTTCTCTGTAATATACCAAAACAAAGTATGATTGACAAACAATTATTTTCTGAAGGATTTTACAGGAAATCGATGCATAATTAGAGATAAGGCCGAATCACTGTGCCTTCACCCATTCGTGATCGATTCAAAAGTGTCAGTTAAATACGTTAAGAATGATCCGTTGACGCAAGATAGAACATCGGATGATCCGATTCAGTTACGACCGCAACACATATCTATGGCTAATGTGAGAATAGGTAATAGCAATGTTGAGATGGAGCTGGAAAATTTTCTAAGCAGTAAATTTTTTAGGACAAACTTATACTATTCTGGTTGAATTCAAGCAAGCCAAAGATTACCCGATTGATCTATATTTCTTGCTAGATCTTTCAAATTCGATGGATGACGATAAACAAAATCTACAAAGACTGAGTAGCAAGCTGGCTCAGACCATGAAAAATATTACTAAATATTTTTCACTTGGTTTTGGTTCGTTTGTCGACAAAGCAGTTTTCCCATTTAGTTGGTAGAGTCTCTGCTTAATCTTCCTGATTTCGTGTTTGTTTCAAATTAAAATTTGAATTGATCACAATTTTATCAGGACGGGCCAAACAACTTATACCTTCAAAAATCATATGCCTTTAGCGGATGATGTAACACGCTTTACGGTAACAGACATGGGAAATCAAAAAAAAATTTTTTTTTATTCGACCAAAAATTTACTGCCTGTAGAGCGCGGTTAAAGACGCCGTGATTACTAAGACATATGACTTACCTGAAGGTGGATTAGAAGCCCTTGTTCAAGTGATGACGTGTGTCACCCAAACAGGCTGGCGAAAGAAAGCCAGACATATAGTTATTTTGGCAACAGATGACCATTCACATTTGGTAATACCCAAATTGTTTACTTTATTGAATAACATCTCTTAATATTGGTTTCTTCTCTATTAGGCAGGAAACGGAAAGGTTTGAAATTTGCTTATTCTTTATTTTTTACATTTGAATGCATCTATGATTGATCACAATAATAGTTGGGAGGTATCTTGAGGCCTAATGATGGCCAGTGCCATTTGAATGCTGCTGGAACCGATTATACACACGCATTAAAGCAAGACTATCCTTCCTTGGGATTGATAAGCCAAATTGCTCAGGAGCAATCCATGAACATTATTTTTGCGGTAACAAAAAACGTGGCTAAACCTTACGAAACGTTTTCGCCGCTAGTGAAAGGTTCTACGGTCGGTGTCTTGAACAGCGATTCGTCCAATATCGTTGGGCTTGTCGAGGATCAGTACAAGGTAAACACTTTTATTTTAATCCGTTTGTAAGTTCTGTCTTCTATATTAATCCATTCTTGATAATATCAGCTTATCACTTCGTCTGTGGAATTGACACATACCAATACAAATGGAACGAAAATTCGATATTTCACAAGCTGTCTCGATAGTCTCGAAAAACCAGGCTCTCCGCTCCGAGAGAATGCTACCTGTGGTGGACTTAAAGTAGGAAGTCTGGTTAATTACACTATCAGCATCGAGGTGAGATTGTTTAAGACAAGTCCTTGTCTTGCCTTGAATGCTATAATAGTTGCGTGTCCTCCTCACGTTTAGGTTACTGAATGCCCGGCCGGGAAAACCAATCATAGTCGAAGCATAGTTGTTACCCCAGTTGGACTAACGGACGAATTGATTATCGATCTTCAGATTGAGTGTGAATGCCCTTGCGAGCGAGCTGATACTACGGTATATGTTCATCGTTTTATATAAGAATGTTTTATACACACATAAACTGTAATTCGGTGCAGAGCTGTCGCAGTCAATGCGACGAGATATCCAATTGCATTGAATGCGATCCGACCATTTCTGACTCGATCAAATCGGACAAATGTTCGCTTATTGCAGAACATTGTAAAGCTTTGAATATGACTAAAAGACAGGCATCGTCTCCAAGTATTAATTTATACTACTTGGTATAACATGGGGCACCAACGAATTAACGGAATTTTAAATAAATTACAGAGCTGAATCCAATTCGAGAATGCCAAATTAACGACGAGATCAATGAATGGTTCGTTAAAATATATACATTATATTATCTAAAATGTTAACTGCATTTTCCTGCAGTCGAAGAAATTTCTTCTATGGTTTCGACGAGAATGGACAGAAGCACGTTTTTTACGACAGTTTAAGTTGCGAAGCATTGCCGATAACCAATATTGCTTTCTCCATCATGGGAGCTCTCATTGGCATCGGATTTGCTATGCTACTCTTATGGAGGCTTTTGATATTCTTGTACGATCGCAAGGAATACGCTAAATTTCTTGAAGACAGCCGAAACGCTCGGTGGAACACCGTAATAAGTTATTCTTGAATAATTAATGAGATATTTTAATAACTTAATTATTTGCTGACAGGAAACTAATCCGCTTTACGTTCAAGCATCGACCAGCTTCCCTAATCCGGCATTCCAACAACAATAAAGATCTTGGGACGCTGCTTTTGTCGTCAAAACATTTTAATCATCTTTTCTCAAATTCAGATCCAATAAATATATATGAGACCACACACACACGCACACGAATAAAAACAGGAAATGTGGATTGGATTTGTTGCAATAAACCGGGTTTACACGCCACGCGCGAGTGCTCGAAATATAAACTACAAAAACAAATTTGGAAAAAAAAAACGTGGAAAAAAAATTCGACGATGACATTCAGACGTAAAAACAAGCATGATAAATAGGATAATATATATATATATATATATGAGAGGTCGAAAGAAGCAGATGTCCAACATTGGCGCAATGAGATCGACTGAATTGTATACAATCAACTCAACTGGTGTGTGTGTTTTTTTTGTTTAAGGCCCGTTCAGACTAGCACCCTTTTCTTATGTTTTGGGGTCCTTATGTCATGAAAATTTACAAAAACGCCAGTTTACAGAAGAATGAAACATAGCATAAGAATTAGGTTCAGTCCTAATCTTATGTCTTTCAAAACCTTATGTCAGCGAATTTTTTCAGATTTTTTTGGCTTACTTTTTTCTTATGTTTCTTGAAAATCATGACATAAGGACCCCAAAAAGGGTCTAGTCTGAACGATCCTTTAGAGTTTTTAGAAAACCCGAGCGACAAAAGCGTATACAAAATTTGAACAAAAAAATATTTCTTAATAAATGACTTGCAATTTTTTTACCGGACGTTCATAATGGGTATATCGTTTTTCTTTTTCATTTTCAAAATAAATTGTCTTTTTTTAAGAGGATTCTTTGTGATGGGCTCCTTGAAGTTTCCTCTGGACTTTACCGTGACGAATGCTGAGAATGAGAGATTCTTGTTTGCTGGCAGCTTCGATATCGGCCGTTGATTTGTCATTCGAATCGCGTTCGACGATTACGTCCTCATCCATGTAACTGTCTACTTCGACGACAAGTTCTTCGGCCGTCATCCCGCCGTTCTCTCCACGTCTGTGCGCTTCTTGCGGATCCGCTTCCCACCATTCACCTCCGTTGCCGCCAACTCCCGAACCGGAAGAGCGACGGTAATCCCGTGTCCAGGCGTGACGCAAATAACCATGACATTCACGGTATCGTCCATAGAGAGTGCTGTACGAAACTCCCAATAATTCCGCTCCTTTCTTCAAGTCCAACTCGCGATCCTGTTGGATAGTTGAACATTATTAATACAAACTTTTGGAAAAGTTAGATATGGGGACAAAAGTTATTGACCTGAATTCCTTCCATGACAGCTTTAGTGAAAGGTTCTTCCCAGTACTGTTGCCGGGTTCCATGGGCGATGTAGTCATTGAATTTATAGACGGCAAACCCTCGAAAGTAGCAGTGGGGTTCACCTGAATTCGAATATGGGTTCATTTACATTAAAACTGCTGTCAATAAGTTGAGAATTGAAAATTCGTCTTATTACTTTTCTCTTGCTGGACTTTGCGTAGAGTTTCGCTATCGCCACCGTGTGGCTGTAGGGCGAAATTGCTGCGTAGTTCGAGTCGTGCTGTAAGCTCTTGAAGGTGAGCGGGATCCGTTAGACGCAAGTCTAGTGCCGAGGTCGGTGTGCTCTCAGACGGTTCGGATCTGGTCTCTGCCGTCTCGTTACGTGGTGGCGGGCCCTAGATAATTCGTTTGATGTCATTCGATCGTCTTCTGATGGGGAAAATAATCGAGTTACCATGGTAACGACATTTTCAATGCGAGGCGTGAAAGTGGCCGAAGAAGGGCGACTGTTGTCTGAATGATTGGAGTAGTCTTGATGGATGGCAGACGCGCCCGTACCGGGTTCTATCTTTGGCCGAATCCTTCTCCGTTTGCTCGATGGCGATTCCCGACCGGTGGACGACGACGACGACTCTACACCCTGAAATGGACAACAACAAGACCCGTCATTGAATTGATTCTCCCATTCTTCCCTTTTCGTCAACAACAAGGGACAACCGACCGATATCGATTTGTACCTGCTGGACCTTTTGTGAAATTGGCTAAAGAAAAAACTATCTATCTATCTCGCAAGTTTAACTCGTAGTCGTATCGATTGACCATTATTGATGGTCTATTCATACCGTTGTGGTGGTGGCGGTGGTGGTGTTAGTGGCGGCGGCAGCGGCCGCGGCTGACAAGAGGGCAGCGTTCTGGAAAAGTGGGAGAAGGGCCGGCGGTGGAGGCGCTTGACCCACCGGATATGGAGGAGGAGGTGAAAATGTCGAGTGATGGTGCTGCTGGTTGTGCGGCGGCGTCGAAGACCGGGTGGGCGTCGTTTTCTGAGGCGTCGCTATCGTCGTCGTAGACGAAGCCGTCAGCGACATGGGCTGTTGTTGTGGTGGCGACGCCAAGGAAGAGGAATGCTCAACGCCCGAATCGCCAACGTGGCCACCAGACGATGCCTGCGCTAGGCCTTTGACCCTCAGGCTCTCTGCCGTTCTCAATAATGATCCCAATTGATCCTGTTATTCGATTCCGGGTAAAAAAAATAGAATTGTTATCTTTTAGAAATCGAGACGGGCGTCTGAGTTCTAGGAAAAAAAGGAAAAAAACCTGAGAGACGTTGATTTCTCCCTTGTACATGAACTCGACGATGATGGCTAGGTCGTCGAAACTGGTTTCGCGCATGATGACGATCATCGGTCCCGTGACGGGTGGCTCGGCGTGCTCCAAGAAGAGTTGTTCAAAGTAGGTACTGCATGCCGACAGCACCATCTGCAGGAGAAAACGGGGACAACGTCAAAAAGAGGAAAGAAAAAGAAGAAGAAGAAAAAAACTACGGGGAAAAAGCAAAATTATCGATTTTCCGCCAACAACGGGAGTGTGTGTAGCGAGCGGCGGAGCAGCTCCAGGGGAGAAAGAGCGAGGGAGAGAAGAAGAAAAACTCGGGAGGATAATGGATATTTTTCTTTCTCTCCTTTTTTTTATATCTAAAAGAGAAGGGGGGAAAAATATATAATATTGAAGCGACTCGATGTGTACCTTGTGAGCGCGGATGCTTCTCCCCTCTGCCGCCAGAGTGACGTCGGTGAAACTCTCATTGGAGAAGAGTCTTCCAAAGACTTTGAGCAGGTTGGTAGAGTGGTTGTTCCATTTCAGACAAAATTGATGGTGAGACATTTCCATGGTGAACCTGGTAGGAGAAAAGAAACGATTTCCAATCAACAATCAAATATCATTACGGCATCAATAATGCGCTAGGAAGGGCGCAAGAGTTCGCCTTGTTATTTTTGACGTTGTTACACACACACAGGGCCCCCGCGCTTACGTCTCTTTTCTTTTGTTATCATTCTCTTTATATTCCTATTTTTTAAATTCTCCTCTCTACTCTACTCTACTCTACTCGGTGTGTGTATGTGTGTGTCTAGTTTCGGTTGTTTATTTCCCCCCCACCGCCACCCGCTGGCGCCCCTCCTACAACCCCGGGAAAGGAAAAAAAAACGACGCAGGACGCCTCGAAATCGATCGAGCCGAAACTTGTTATTTTTCGGATTTGACGTCACTCTTACGGCAAGACTGCTAGGAGAAAGATGAGAACGCTTTTCTCGGAATTTTTGGCAAGGACTCGAAAAACCAGTTTCGGGTGGATGAGCTCTCATAAAAAACGGAAATTGACGGAACAAAACAACGGGCAGAAAAAAAATTCCGTCTTTTTTTTTACATTTAAAAAAAAATGTGTATACAAAAGAAACGGGGAAATATAACCCGTCCGTTCCTCTCTTTTTTCCTTTTTTTTTGTACAAGTCATGGCCCAGATAGTGGAAAGAGCGGACGGGCGGAGAGAGGGGAGTTTAACAATGCGGCTCTCGAAAAAAATAAAAAAAGGAGAAGGAAAAATAGAAAGGAAAATAAATAGAAAAAAAAGTCACGCCGAAATAGCCAAGATGGCGCGGCAGCGCATGCGCCGGCGGGAAAATAATAATAAAACCGAAAAAAGAAGACAAAAAAGTAAGAATTTTTTTCCGTATGTGCGTGTCGCCAGTAAAAGTTTTGTAATTTTCGGGAATCGATCGATTGTGCGGACGCGACCAAAGTCTTTTCCCAACTATTGATTTGTAATTGAATCAAAATTGAAAGTGAATCACCAATGCGAGTCATTATTAATGCCTTACGATCAAGAAAACTAAAAGCTCAGCGTGTTTCCCGAATCCAATCTCACGGATCAATCAATCGTGAATTCTTTCGTCTCCTCTTTTTTTCCCGCCTATTTCGAATTTCAGACTACGCCAGATGATAAAATCGCCCGTCATCCTCCCACCCTCTCCTTCTGCATTTCGCTAGACGGGCAAAGTTCATTCGCACCACCAAAGTGTTACATTTCGAGAAAGAGTGAACTTTGAATAGGACAACGGCAGCACCCTACATTAAAAACCTGAAATGAAAATAGATATAAAAAAATATGGCGCGAGAGAGCGAATTTCCAGGAAGAGACTCGAATTCTCAGCGTCCTTTCTCTCTTTCTCGTGAAAATGTTTCAACCATATAGATGTGTCTACGTGTGAGTGCGTGTGTGTGTGCGGGTCTTTTTTAAGAAAGAAAAAGAAAAGAAAGGAATGAATAGAAATGTGAAGCCATGACGGTCATTCGAAATTTGAGCAGAGTGCCGGAGGAAATACGACAAGAAAAAAAAACAACACACACACACACACACGACGGAAATATGGCGTCTTTGGCTCGGTTCTCTCCCCCCCGGATGATAATATTCACGCAGTTGTTGTTGTTTCTGAGAATTCCCCTTCACTCGACATGGTACTGGGAACCGACTCCCACAACAACCTAAATCGCCGGCCCCACAGATAATTTGAAAATGGCAAATTCATCAAGTATTAACTTACCGGTGTTAGCTGGGCAGCAGTAGAAGTAGCAGCAGCGGCGCGCGCGCGCCAAAAACAAACAGAAATCTTCGTCGTTGGACGTCTGCTTTTGCAGCAACACGCGCAGCCGTTGGATGGAGAGAGCCCCAGCAACGAGCTGCAATCGGTTTCAAGTGTCGACTCTCGACTGCAAACCTCCCGGCCGGGACCTGTGTGCTGCTGCTGCTGCTGAAGCTTGAAGCTCCCCCCAGCGCGCCAGGCAGAGACAACATGCCCCGGTACTACAAAAAAAGAAGGGGGGAGAAAAAATTTTGGGGAAAGGGGAGCGCGTCGCGGATACTCGGAAAAGAGGGGCGGAGCTTCATTTGTCCCGTTTGAAATTCTAAAAAACTTGAATTTTTACTTCTTTTTTTCCCCTTTCTCATGCAAAAGGAAGAATATTGTTGATAATTTTTGTTTAAAATAAAAGAAAACCCAAAAATGAAAAATGGGAAAATTTTTCCTCTGTTGCCTCTATGGCAGCGGCAGCAGTTCATTTGTTGTGTTTTGTTTTCTTACTTTTTTTTTTTGCGCGCAAAAGCCGAAATGGTACGACGTCTCGCATTGGCTAGACTCTTGGATCCGGTACCGGGTAGGCGGGGCGTTTGGATTCCATTTGTTGTGTGTGTGTGTTTTCCGTATTTTCCTCTTTTTTTCTTATTCTCGCCGTCGTCTCCGTGCTGGAGTCGATTTTTTCACAAACGGCCGAAAATGGTTGGCCGCAAAACGCTGCCATCTCTCGTTAGTTCCCAACATCCAATTTCGGGAATAATTTCAACCCTTTTAACGATCTGTGAAGCGGCGGAGGAGAAACTCATCAGAAACCAATCAATCTTGGTCCACAAAATTCAGTAGAAGATTCATTAGCAAAATAAATCACATTTCATCCCTCATCTATGCGGAGAGGAAAGAAAAGAAAAACGTGTATTTTTGATCAATTTTAAATCTCCTTGGGGTCTTTTTTCTCTCCAAATAAAACCATAAAACCAATAAGGCAACATTTTCGACTGCATCATTGAGCGGTAGCTTGACGTTCATTAGGAATGCGGAGCGCGTAGGATCAGTTAATTAAAATGTGCTCTTTCCGCATCCAGCGCACTTCCTACTGTGTCTCGACGCTCCATCCGACGTCCGGCCGCACGTTTCTACCTAAAGCGGAGAGAAATTGACTATAGATAACTTTAATCAAACTTTTACTCAACACGGAATTCGTCACATACGTAATTAAGCTGAAATTCCCTATTGCGAATCTGTTCGAAACAAAGGCGCATTTTCTCCTTCAACGCTTCTCCATCTACACATTTTGCGTCGTTTAGAAAATCAATGTTTTCGTTATTCCTTTTTTTCAGAAAAATTTCGGACAAGTACCTGGAGGGTTAACAGCATCTAGCGGCGGTTCATGCAACTGCTTCATCAACAGTTTTTCAACTAAAAAATGAAAACAACAACAAAACAACAGGTTAGTGGGCCCACACATGCTGATAAAAGCAGGCTGACCCAACAACATTTTTCGTGGAAAAGGTAAAAGTAAAGTATTACCTTGTTTGTGCAATTTAGAGTATTTTTCTTCCGTTTTAGCTATTTGTTCGCGACTGGCTTCTAACGTGTTCTCCAACACTTCTACTCTTTCCTCCAACAAGTGAATTTCACGCCATAAAGCGGTCACGCCATCCTAAACAAATGTCAATATGTCAACACAAGCGGTTACCTTGTACCAAATTTTTGATAAAGATTTAATAAAAGTCGACTTACTTCGGTAGGAATGAGTTGAACTTGACTGGGGAATCTTCGTGAATAATTAATAAAGCGACGTTCCTCACCAGCTAATTTAAGAAGTGATCCATATTTACTTCTGCGGTTTGTCGCACGACCAGTCACCTCGTGCAACCGTTTACGAAGTCGAGACCAAGGTGATTTCATAGTTTCACTATTGCCTTCACTGGCCACCTATTTCCGAGAATTACGAAACAGGTTTTACGATAACGAGATCGGTAGACGACAAAAGACAATTGAAATTTCAAAATGACTCACCGATTCTAGGGATGTTTGTGGAGTTAAAATCGTAGGGGCCCGATCACGTGCCATTTTTGTACATCAATAAACGCGTGTAGTACCCGAATGGTTCACTTGACGGACTAGTAACCCAATTTCCCGAAGGGATTCTATGCACTTTTGTAAACGACGCATTTTTTCGTTTTCCTACCGATAGATGGCGAGCGGCAAATATTCTTGCAGCGATAGCATAACTGAGTTTTTCTCGTATTTAATTGTAAGTTATTTTAAAAATCACGAAATGTTTCGTAGATTTTGACAAGACCATAATCCATAGGTTTCATTTCGAAAAAAAAAACGAATCAAAATGTCTATATCGATTCATGTTGAATTCAGCTGCTTGGTCTCCGAGACTCCGACGTTGATGATACGCCTCTATATTTACCTTTTTTCTTCATTTTTTACTAATAAATCGTAGTCCCATAGTCCCATAAAGACACGGGGGAGCGAGGGGGGTGGCCGGTGGGCGGCGGAGCCGCCCACCGGACGACCAACGAGCTCCGTGCATTTAAAAATCCAACCAACATTTAATTGTCAATAGAACTAGTCACCCGGCCCATTACGCATACTTTATAATTGCATATTCATATTCCACTATTGACATTTATTTAAGTGAAAGGCCCTTCGGGAAACTCGCGCCGTACTCGGCGCTGGCCAGAATTAGATTTAGATTTTGCCAAGCTTTTCAAACGCTGCCTCAAAATTGCTCTGCCATGTCCCCACGTGAGACGTGATGGCCCGACGCCATCTCTTGTGGAAATCGGCAGACGGATTAAAATATTGTAGGTAGCGTTTGCACGCCACAAGGTACCCGAAGGGCGAAGGGGGGAGAACGTATCTTTATATTCTTTACACATGTTTAAGAATTATTGTTTGGTAAAATACTTGGGAAAAAAATAATTGGGAAAAGGCAAATATAAATTTAGATATTATGAACTGCATATCTGGGGATGGTGAGTGGGATGGTGTAATAACTAGGTAATAACGTAGTAACCGAAAGGCCTAAATAATTAGAGATATGAAATTCTTATATAAATTGAACTGCGTTCACACGCGGGATCTCGTGGGTCGTCCGTTGGGGGAGCTTCGCCCCCCAACGGCCTCCCCACTCGCTCCCCCGTGTGCAGGTTTTCTGTGTTAATCTTGATAGTGGTGTTCATACTTGATCTATTTGAACTTAAAAGCGTGATATAATGATTTATAGAATAAAATGCCGATTGTAAAATGGTGTGAGGGAACGGAGCAGCGTTTTTTCCTCCCACACCTAATTTGATATTATTGTGATCGCCCGTACTCACGCAGTCGTGCTTCCCATTCAATGCATTCAATGCACATTCCCAATCGTTCCCATCATCCTGTAGGCTATATCCTACTAGTCGTTGACCCGCAACGCGGGAGCTATATTCGTTGTCATGGCATAATATAATAGTGGGGTCAAGTTATGATTTTACCTCAAACTAATTGCAACAAAGCAAGTTTTAAGTGAACACTGTACTATTCAAGAAGTATAACATCATGTCAAACCCCCCAGAAAATATTAAAGATTAGTGTGGAAAAAAAAACAAAATTGAAAATTTCGCTATTTTTCAAAGGCAAAAAATAATAATGAAAAGATAATTTATGCAAGTTTCAAATAGTGAACTTTGTTAAGCATTTATAGTAATATATGCTGAAAAAGCTTAGTTAATTTTGAACTTGTCAAGTTCTTAATGAAGCAGTTAACATAAAGATGGTCACCGAATGCGGATCGGAATGCAGTCTCCGTGTTTAACACGGCCGTTTAAGGCGAGCCACTAAAATTTCATTTCCACAGAATAAGGAAGAAGTATGCTGGAATCGATTGAAACCTTTTCTTTTATAAACTTTAGCATTACTTCTGTAAGATACGTTCCATTCAAAACGAAATAAGTGAAACTGTCTAAGTTATTCGATGTACAAAATGCTACTCTTTACATTTGAAAAAACGGGAGATTAGTTTGCAACACGCCCGCTACTTCAATTGGCGCGTCATGTAGCGCTTGAAAAAGGGACACACAATTCCAGATATCGTTTGTTCTTTGTGATACTTGCTTGTAAACGAAGCATGGAGACTTGAAGTTGAATTTTGTGTAGAAAATTTAAAAAAAAAACAGAAAGAATTCTTTACTTTTCTTAAGCGACTTCTCAAAGCGCCAGTCGAAGTAGCGGATGTCTTGACTACTATTCCCACGCTTTCCAAAATTAAGTGAATCGATGTGCAAAATCTCCCGCGGGAGATTTCGCACATCGAATAACATGCATAATTTTCCTTGTTTTGGGTTGAATTTACCGCATCGTATAGAAATAATGCTAAAGTTTTTAATGGAAAAGATTACAATCGATCCAGTACAACCCTTGCTTATTATATGAACGTGAAATTCTGGTGGTCCGCCATAAGCCGCTGTGTTAAACACGGCGAATTCTTTTCGACCGCATTCTCTGGCCGTCTTCGCATTAGCTGCTACACTAACAATATGTAATTTTCAAAATGAACAAAACTTTCACAACTTATGCTATTAATATTTCTAAACAAAGTTCATCTATTGAAATTTGTATGAATTATTTTGAGACATCACCTTTTTCACATTAAAAATAGGTGGAATTTTCGAATTCGTATTTTTTTCATGGTAATGGTGGATTTATTTCAGGAGGGCTTTAGCATGTTGTTGTGCTTCTTAAATAGTACGGTGTTCATTCAAAACTTATTTTGTTGCAATAAGTTTGAGGTTATTACCCTCCTTTTATTCATAACTTAACCCCACTAATATCCCAATTACTTTTAAAATTTCAGTATTGATCAACTATCTTATAAAACAGTAATTTTAAACATCGTCTTTTCTAAAAACCGTAATTCACATTTGTCTAAAGTTGACTTGATTTTGAAATTTTTTATATAGATCAATTTTTACTCTAACATGACACGTATCCTGGTGTATGCGTACTTGCGTAGGCTAATACAGCATAAGCTACCATATTCCCAAATCTTATATTAATTGTTTTATCCACCCGAGTAATTTAATTTAGAATTATTTTCGCGAAGTTAAAGTCGAGGTTAAAGGAATATTTTCTTTGAAACCTTTTGGGCAACCTTCTCTACTTGTCTTGAAGCAGACTCACGCCCCCCCCCCCATTTTTTAACTTATCGCAAGGGAGAGCATGCTCAATTCTCGTTAATCTGAAAATTTTAGATGTTTTTCCAACAGAACTGTACAAAAACATTTGAACGGAATTTATTTTATTTTATTATATATGCCGGTGCAAGCCCGGTTCTTATTTTCTTTGTCGTAGTGCATCCCAAACGATTCACGCGCTTTTTGTATTTTGTATCGTTACATGCTGTCGACTTTAAATAAATTAGAACTAAAAGCGCGCGGGTGCCTTCGCTGTGCATTATATTTTAAAAGAGACGTGACACCTAGTTTTTAGCTATATATCACTTTCCCAAGTCACAACTATTCTTCAAGCCTAAGCCAATTTATTTCATAAACAACTTTCTCACTTGAGGTTTAGTAAATTATTTTTGTCATTTTCTTTAGTATCATATCCGCCATTATCTTTATTTTATTTGTAGCATATTTTTTTCAGTGAACTCTCATTCTTCGGGTTGTTTGCTGCAAAATAAATAGAGTGCATTCAGAATCTCGCTTCGCTCGAGAGGTTCCCGATAGGGATACGTGGGGATTTCTATTGCAAAATTCGGTTAATAAGCCATGGACGGTATATTTTCAAAATCGCATTCGGGAATCAGGTGGATAGAGTTGAGGGTGGGGGTATAAGTTGAAGTTGAAGCATTAATTTTCTTTGATAATAAGGTAGCCTATCGATAGTTATTATTTGTAACAAATTATAGACCTAAATATGTTTTCCCCATGAAACTGATGACGAATCTTTCTATTGTGTGCTACAACCTAAAAAACACGTCAACTTTTTATCGAAAATGTTGCCGAAAAAATACGCCAGAGCGGCACTTTTCGGAACTGCACATTTTTTTCACACTCGTCTAAACAAATTAATTCATTACACAATTTTTAGCCGTACGATTTTCCCCAAATAACGATTTTCGTATCCACTGATTAATGCTCTACATGAAAATATAAAATAATGTAACGTGCGCGTTGCCTTATTCGGCCGTCGCACGTTGACCTCGCTATCCGTGAGAGCGCCAATCCATAAATGGTCATTTAGCGAAACCGCCAGTCACGGAGATTCTCTTAGCAACAAGAGAGATCTCGCGACCGGGAAATCAGCGAGTGACCTGACCCGGATCCGCTAATTACCTATTGTTCGCCAGTGTCCTGCGTGACACTTTCCCCTGTCGCCCTCCTTCGCGAACTTTCGCTAAGCGGAAGTTCGCGAGTATATAAGCCCGCCTCACTGTACGAGACGGGGTCTTCACTGCTTGCCTTTACTCGCTAGTATTGCCTGTTGTCGTGTCGTAATACAACATTTAAAACTAGAAGAAGTGTCTTGATTCTAATTCAATTATACCACCAGCAACTATTACAATAAGCTTCATGTTTGGTAATATAAGTGAGTAAAGTGGCAATTTTTGAAACTGGAAATTTGTTTTCAAACCCTTGAAAAACGAAAATTATTGATTAAAAAAGTTCCAGCCGTACGATTTACCCTATTTAATAATTTTTGAAATTGCTGATAAACGCTGTTAATGAAAAGAGTAAGTTAGCTGCAAATTGGACAGTTTCAATGAGTAAAGCAGCAATTTTTGGACTGAAAATCTTGTTTTGAAACCCGTGAAAACGAAAATAATTAAAAAAAAAAGTTGAAACCGTACGATTTTCCCCATTTAGCGACGATTCAATCCGCTGATGAAGGCTGTTAACGAAAATATCAAATAGGGAAATAAAAAAGTTTTGATGAAATCGGCCGAAAAAATTGAAAATAATTAATGAAAAATAGTTCCACCCTCACGATTTTGTTGTAACATTCACGTTGGCATCCGCCGTCAAACGCTATAAATGAAAATGCCATGCAGAATCACGGGAGAGAAAAGGAAAAAAAACGTATTAAACTATAATGTCTTTACTTTTGGCCCGTAAAACTAGAAATCTCGCTTCGCTCGATAGGTTCCCGATAGGGATACGTTGTGATTTCTATGATAAATACGGTTTAGCGGTGTACGCTATTGTCAAAATCGCCTTCATAAAAATATTCTTGAATCAGGTGGACAGAATTGGGGGTGGGGAGATAACGAGTAGGTGAAGCAGTAACTCGTTTTCTATGCTAATAATTTTTTGGTGCTTAAAAAAACGCCAAAGCGGCACCTTTTGAAACTACACATAAAAAAAAACCGTGTAAACGAAATAATTATTTAAAAAAGTTCGAGTAGTACGATTTCTCCCATTTAACGATTTTCGGATCCGCTGATAAACGTTCTTGCTGAAAAAGTCAAATAATCTTTGTATTGGATAAAAATAAGTGAGGAAAGCGGCTATTTTTGGAACTGCATTTTTTTTCAAACCCTTAAAAAACGAAAATTATTGATTAAAAAAGTTCCAGTCGTACGATTTTCCCCATTTAATTATTTTTGAAACCGCTGATGAACGCTGTTAATGAAAATAGCAAATGAGGTGGAAATTGGACACTTTCAATGAGTAAAGCAGCAATTTTTGGACTGAAAAATTTTTTTTGAAACCCGTGAAAACGAAAATAATTCATAAAAAAAGTTGAAACCGTACGATTTTCCCAATTTAGCGACGATTCAATCCTTTGATGAACGCTGTAAACGAAAATATCAAATGGGGAAATAAAAAAGTTTTGGTGAAATCGAGTAAAAAAATCGAAAATAATTAATAAAAAATAGTTCCACCCACACGATTTTCTGCAAACATTGACGTTGCAATCCGCCGTCAAACGCTACAAATGAAAATGCCATGCAGAATCACGGGAGAGAAAAGGGAATATTAAACTAACTATAATGTCTTTAGTTTTGGCCCGTAACATTTTTTTTTCTGTGGGTTGGTGGGTTGTGGGTGGGTTGTGTATGGTTTTGTAGTCATAAGCGAACAACGACAAAATCCCTATCGGGAAATTTTTTTTGTGTGGGTTACGTATTAAACTATAATGTCTTTAGTTTTGGCCCGTAACATTTTTTTTTCTGTGGGTTGGTGGGTTGTGGGTGGGTTGTGTATGGTTTTGTAGTCATAAGCGAACAACGACAAAATCCCTATCGGGAAATTTTTTTTTGTGTGGGTTGGTGGGTTGTGGGTGGGTTGTGTATGGTTTTGTAGTCATAAGCGAACAACGACAAAATCCCTATCGGGAAACTGGTGCCTTTGAGCCGCGCGGATTCGAATCAAACATCATACAATAGATCCAAATACATTTCCGGACCCTCTGAGTACTACTGATGCGTTCTTACATAAAATTTTGAAGAGATTTAACAAAAATATTTGGCTATTTTTATCAACCGTTGCGCCTGCCTAGCTCGTGCTTTAAATTATGTGGAAATTGTTATAAAAAATATGATATAGTAGTTCACAACCTTGAGTCTTCTAAATAGTATGTCAGGTCCTCTGATGTTTCTGAGTATGGCGGGCCGTTAGTGCCAAATTTTAAATAGGAAAACGGATGTTTTAAACCGGAATTTTAAACTAAAGAAGCTGTTTGAAACCGGAAACTAAAAATTATATGTTTTTTTAAGCAAATTTTAACGGCTAGTTTGATTTTCAATTTAAGATTTTAACGGGTGTTTTAAATAAACAATGATTTTTAACGGGTGTTTTAAATAAACAAATACGTAACTAAATTGATTTTCAAAATCATGGATGACGACGAATACTTCCGACGTCACATGACGGCCGCAAGCGTCGACTATTACATTACAACCTTCATCCCATCCACAATTCAAGCGTGTGGTGTTGGGACACCGCCGGAGTAGGTGTAGTTGCCGGCGGTGAGGACGGACACGACGGCCGTACTTGTCTTGAAAAGAAAGTCGACGTCGGGCTTGGCTTCTAAGCCATGTAGCAAAGGGCGCCGTGAGCGAGTAGATCCGAAATGCCCATTACAATATTATTAAACGAACTGTAAAAAAAAAATTCCTGAAACATTTTAAAAATCGAAAATAAAAAAATCCCTCGTTCAACTGGGATTTAATTAATTGTTTATTAATTAACACCCGTTAAAATCATTGTTTATTTAAAACACCCGTAAAAAACCACCGTCGATAAAATTGCATTTAAATTGAAAATCAAAATACCCGCTTAAATATGCTTCAATAAACATTTGATTCATACAATTTCGCTTTAAAACAGCTTCTATAGTTTAAAATTCCGGTTTAAAACATCCGTTTTCTCGTTTAAAATTTGGCACTAACGGCCCGCCATACCTGAGGAGATCCCCTACTGAAAAAGTACTTTATGCTGCATGGAAACTAAAGTATGTTAAAGGAAACTATGATGGACTCAAACTATTGATGGGCAGTTAACTAAAAAAAACTCCTTATTCTTACTTACATTTTAAACAGTAAAATGCGATATTATCCCTGTTAAATTCCAAGAGTAAACACATAGGCCTACTTTGGTGAAGTTGCTTTTTTTTCTAATAAACTTAATCCTTCTAAACTTAAGCCTAGTCTACACTAGAGCTTTTTCTTACGCACTATGTCACTACGTTATTACGTCGTTATTGCCTTACGTAAAAATAAACATAAAGTCAATGCACACTAGACTAGTAATTTTCGATATGAAGTACGAAATGGGGCGGGGCGAGGGCTTGTTTTTTTCATATTTAACGTGAAGTTTGCACTGCAGATGCAATTGTACTTCAAATTGAAATAATATTGTTTCCTCGTGTTGTTTAGCCTGAACGGTCTTTTTAATTAAATTGTTCGTAATAGTTTGATCAAAAAACATTATAATGGGCACAGCCAGGGCACAGCACAACAAATTTATAATTTTCAGTGTTGTTGTTTTTTTGTAAATAGTTGTTATTGGCTCTGATGCCTCTATGCAGAAAACTAAAGTTAAATTGCAATGAAAGTTAGAATATAGAAATTGTTTAAAAGTATTGTTTCAGCAAAACTAAAATCAGATAACCAATGCATTATTGGTGATGTTGTGCTAAAAACAGAAAAAAGGAACCTCCCTCAAGTATACTTGATTCTCATTGGCTGTTGCTTGCGTAAACGTTCTTATGTTCACCTCATTTCAGTCGGCTTACGAAAAAGTTTAAAACTTTTTAAACTTTTTCAGCTATGTCGTTATGGTGTTATGTTGCAAAAATGCCTAACATAAGGTGGTAAGAACCTAGTGTGGATTGAAATTTACGTAAGAACATAGCGAAAAACACCACCATAACAACATAAAGACGTAGAAAAAGCTCTAGTGTAGACTAGGCTTTAGAAATATCCCCTTTTCCTTTGATATTCAAGAAGCGCTGAGAGGTTATAGTAACTCCATTTAACATTCAAAGTCTTAAAAGCATTAAACCGAAATTTATAACAATTCCACAAAACTTATCACCAGTCAAATGTTTACAAAATTATATGTCCTTTAGGTATAAATTTTTGTATTTTGATTGGACAACCATTTTAAACCGGCGAGCAAATCGAGTAGATGTACAGACGTGCGTAAATGAAAAAAAAATTGCCTCGTATGCTCGTATAAAGCTGTCATAGAACGGGGTTTCTTAAGAAATACCTTGTACGTGAAATCAAAAACAAAACACAATTTGCTGTTAGCTAGCTGTTTTGTGGCCTTTTCAAACTACCGAGGAAAAATATTGGGCTTTCGAGGTTTACGAAAAACTCATTCTCTCACGATAAGGGCTTCATGTCGTGACGCATTGAACCCGACGATATTGTCGCCGCCGCTTCTGGCTGGGGTGTAGAGTAAAGTGGGCGACGTGTAAACTAAACTTAGTGTATTCTCTCAATGCGCCAGAAGAATGAAACGTCCTCGTAGTCACCTTTTTATAGGCTACTACGAGTAAACGGGAAAGGGGTGGCTGCGGAAGTAGCCTACCCCAACAATTAAGGAACGTGCAACCTCTAGATGTAATCTCGAGGTTGCCGATAGAAGGGGTTGTGTTGACCCTTGTTAGTGGGTCAACACAGCCATTAAGACACGGAAGAGAGAGTTTGGGGGGTGAACGCTGGTTCTAGAACATTCTAGAATCCATACGCGACAATATTCGCTAAAGCTACTGATGAAGAATGATACATGATTTTAGAAATTTTGGAAATTGCAGTGCTTGGTGTTGGTGTTTTGGTTCCTACATTTTCGGCCTACGATTTCGGTCTTATATTATAATCTTGGTCATGGTCCGAGCCGAAGTCGAGTCGCGGAAGTATAAAAACGAACAATAGTAAAATTGAAAATAAGAAAAGTTTAGAGCTGATGAAAATTACTTTTGATTCGCCGTATTTTCTTTTAACCGGATTTAACTAAGTGGAACTTTTTTACACGTTGTTTTTACTCTCGTCGTCGCCTTCTTTAAATTTTAATAACATTTCATCGCATGGATTTTGAAGCTGCTTTTACGCGCCTATTTTAAAATTGATCAATTTTAAAATAGGCTGACTCTTGCAAAAGTTTTACAAAATATGTTGCATGTGTTTCGTATCTTTACTGTAGTAGGCTATAGTTTTGTTTAAGTGGTTAGAGCGTTGGATTTGAAAAGTAAGTAAGTAATTCTAGGTCAGACGTTTGACTCATCTCCTTGCAGGTGATAATTGCAAAAAAATAATAATAACACATTCCTGTTCATGTTGCTACGAAAAATTGGGATACATTTAGGTGGAAAGTAACATGTATATCTGTAATCGGTGGGTGATATATATTTAATGAGTTAGACGGATGAGTTAGATGTGTTAGAGGTATATTTATTTCTTAGTGAGACTGAAACAACGTATCTACCCGGTTTAAATCAATATTACCATCGCGTTGCGCGCTCAAAGCGACCACTCAGTTTTGCAAGCATAGTCTATTTAATATTCTCAATTATCAAAAATGTTAATGTTAGTGATGTACAATTTCTTTTTCCATCCTTTTTATACAACCCTTTTCGAAGCAAAGTATTTTATCAATTTAAGATGGTCAAATCTATAAGCTGGTGGCAGGGCCGTCATAACCTAAAATTTGACGTGGGTAAAAAAAATTTTTGGCGCCTCAATAGTCCTGGCGCCCCCCCATCAATTAAAACTTATTTCTTGCATTATAACAAACACAGCTCAGAAAAAACATCCAACTTAACATGGGATGCCAGTTACTCCTAAGTAACTGGCATCTAAGGGATTTTCCTGACTGCTTGATTAGCAAAGATCAATAAGCGATTTCGTTAAAGTTTTTTTCCCAGCTATGTCTGCTCGATTACAAGAGGGAGCAAAATTGTTAAAACGGTCTGAAGTTACATAAGTCTTCAAAGATTTTTTAAAATGAAAGACTTCTAAAAGATCAGCTCTCTTCTAGTCTTCTTTTGCCTTCGTGAAAGGGAGGCACAAGATCATAATTTGTTTACTAAAGACTTTATTTTCAACGATTTTGAAGTAAGCTTCACAACGTTTAGCCTAGAAGTAAGAAGTTACTTTCTTACTCCTAGGTTAAGCTGCCTTTTCCAAATTTTTCTGTAGTTTTATTTGAATATATTTCCAACCGTTTTTTTTTCACTTTTCTCACCAAAAAAACGTATGAAAGTCAAATTCCGAAAGTTATGAACTTTAGGCAAGAGACTTAGAGAAGGTCAGTGATGAGAAACAATGCACAAGGTTCAGGCGGGAAATAGCTGTGATCAGATGCATGATGATAGAACGCAACGCCTCTTGAGGGCGACAAGTAAATTGAACAATTAAATAAACAACTAAAGCAAAAATAAACGAGGCAACTCATATTTTCAATCAAATTGTAAAACTAATTAGAATTGTTTTTCAATAATTAAAAAGTAGGCTATGGGGGTTGAAGAAAAATTTGGGGCGCCAGGCCAATAGTTTTTCGAAAAATTTAAGATTTTCTCATTTTTTTTTTGGGTTACGGCGCCCTCAGCGTTCGGCACCTGGGTTTTGCTACCCATCAAACCCCCCTTGTGACGCCCCTGGCTGGTGGAAATGGATGTAGATGTATGTCCAATTATGGTCATTAATTAATATGTAGCATTAGAATAAATAGAATCATAAGTCGAATACAGCAGTAATAACTAACCCATGATCAAAGTCTCACTTCTGTGTAGAACGAAACTTAATGGAGAACGAACTTGATTTTTTGATCCAGGCTTCCCTTGCATCCTCTAAGAAATGATTATTCTATTCTATAATTTTCTATATTTAATATCGATATAACATTATATATAGTTTGACTTTATGGCATTTGTATCACTCAATAACATAATTAAGACTAAGATGGTAGAAGCAAACCAAGAATATGGTATTTCAGTTTATATCGGTGAATGCATTTCACCTGAAACCTAAGAACGACATGACATGTAACCCAGAATGAAAAAAACTTGGAGGTTGCTTGGAGCCTGCAATGAGCCCACAAAAAAGGAATGATAAAAAGATACAAATATGGCTTTAGAAGATATAATATCCATACCTTGTGGTTTCAATAAAGTGTCTCTGGAATTTATTTTAACACATAGCCAGCAATGAGTATTTTCAATTATTAAGTGATGGAACCTATTGAGAACCTTACTTATAGTATGCCAATGCCTTATACCAGTTTAATTTAAGATACGTAGATAAAATTAAAAAAATGAATTTCATCCCGATGCGTTGTTGAAGTGTCAAGGCATAACAACTTGAAAACAAACAATGACAGCTGTTCGTCTGTTCCCTGTTTGAGTGTAGTAGGGGCGGAGCTATGTTCTCCCTATCTTCCCCGTTGTGACGTCACGTGCACAACAACCAAGCGACGGACGTTTCAGAACAACGGTTGATCGAATTAACTTTTGAAATGTAAAAACTAATGTGACGAAACCGTAATTAGTCTTAAATTGTAGAGAATTGAAAGATCTATTTACTAATAGCTTTTCATGACATGACATGAACTATAGTGCTTTAAAATCAAATATATAGCTAAATGCCCCCGGGTGCTATTCGTTGAACTATAGTGTTTGGATTGAAATGACCATGGGTCTATTATACCAGTGTCCGTTTTTTCCGTCTTCATGGGCCCTATGCGGCCATGACTACTAGGTTCCTCCTTTATGTCAGCCATCCAATATCTTCTGATGTTCTAGATCTGGGAAGGAATAGTTCACTTCAAGCTTTATGATCCACTGAATCTATCGTTTAACGTGTTTCAAGTTAGCTCTTAATTAGCTAAATAGGTGACGATGACACACCCCTTTATGCTTTAAATTTAAGACAGAACCACGTTGTCAACGTGCTCGTCACAAACTGCAATGCAATACAGGTCGGTTGGAATTTGCCTCAATTTGGCCGACAACATTTTCATCATATGTCTGTGTACAGCAAAGTTCATCAGTCGGTATTTTTCTTGACGATATCTAAGGCGCGTTTTTGCGTCCTCGGTTGAGATGAACTCGTCGGACCGTTGAGCTCAACCGACATTTTGGCGTCGACTCGGTTCAGTTCAACCGTCAATGATTGTCATTTTCGCGTCAACTCACTTGGTTGAGTTAAACGAAACGGAGACTAGTTCTTAAAAAAGTTCAACTATGCTCAATGAGCATAGTTTAACTCAACGGTTGACGGTTGAGCTAGGTCGCATCCGTTTGAAATTAATTTCATCTGACAACACCGTCACGGAATTTCTACAGATGACATATTAGCAGACGATGCGTTATCGTTTTGACTGACAGTAATGGATTTCATTCCGGATTCAGAATTGTTGGAAGGTGAATACATTATTAATTCGAAGGATCAGCTAGAGTTTTACGCCTCTGAGATGTCGGAGGTAGCGACCACAGTCCCCGGAAAGGAATCAACAAATGTGCCCAAAGTGGTCCTAAAGGTTATCTGGACGGGGAAGAAGTCAGGTGGTCAAAAAGAAATAGATGAAGCTGCAACGGAAGAATTCCTCAGTAAGTTACTGAATAACAGTTCCGTTAGTGCGATGTTAAATTAATTTTAGTATTATCTTTCTAGAACTTGTCAAAGATAACTGGAAGAAACTGTGTGATAAGACAACAAGAAAATGTGACATCTGGTCATCTATCGCAGGCAAACTTGTTGATCTTGGATTTCATTTTCAGCCAGGGAGTAATAAACCAGGTGCCGTCTGTGCTCAAAAGTGGCAAAATCTTCTCAAGCCTTACAACAAATTCAACCGTGAGATAAACAAAACTGGCTCAGGTGTTGATGTTCTAGATAACAAGCCACCATATTATGATATTATTAGGGAAATAACTGGTATGGTACTCTCAATCACCTAATAGTTTCTGTAATGCTCGCTGACTGCTTTTATTTTCTGACAGGAAATATTGAAAACCTCCATCCGTCATATGTTGGTGATTCAGCAAATGTAGATCAGAATCCAAAAAAAACTGAGTTCCGAAACCAACAAAAGAAAATTAAAAGACCTTGGTTGGTACATAATTTACAGTTTATAGCTTAATTTACCATTTATAGCTATTGACTGTTCAATGCAGAAAAAGAAAAGGTTGCCAAGGAGAAGGCTGCTAAAGAGAAGGCTGCCAAAGAGAAAGCGGCCAACAAGAATACTCTCAATGGGAATGTTTCAAAAGAGCACACCTCCGAAGAGGATGCTACGGACCAGAATGCTTCTAGTGCTGAAGCTGAACATATGTCTGATGAGGAAAATCATTTCCAAAATCTCAATTCCGATACTGACATAAACAACAAGAAAAGACATGAGGATTCATCAGACGACGAGCCAACAGAATCCGCTCCGTCGGTGAAGCGAACGAAAAGAAGATCAAGCAAGGCATCGAACTTTCAAAAAATGGCCAATATATTGGTAGAAAACAACAAGAAAAGAGAACAAGAAAAGGAAGCCAATGCCCTCCTCAAGCAAAAGAGGCACGAGGAGAAGATGATACACTCCGAGAGGCTTCTCGATATCCTGAGTAGAGTCCTCATCAAACCACCCGAAGTCCCTCGTCAAGAGCCTCTGAATTCTAAGTCAAACGGTGAGAACATGAAAAGAAAGAACAGAGACAAAAGAAAAAAAAAACATTTATCGACACGACGTTCATCAGAGTCAGGCGACTCGTCATCATGCTCATCGAGTTAAAACCTTTTCGCTATGTTTCAGCTGCAGTCGTATCGTTTTATATTGAAAAAAGTGAACTTGTTTGTGATCATTTTTAAACATGTAATATTACTTGGTTGTTGATTATGGGAGAATGAACACGAGACTCAGAAATACAGAACGTTTTCTTAAAAGACACAGAAGTTAGTTATCTGCCCGCGAATGCGCGCAGGTGTCTTGGCTCAAAACCAGCACGAATACGATCGCGTTTTACGTTACCAGGGTCGCGAACATTCGGCAAACCATCAAGGATATTGGGGTTCACATTGCAATGAATCAAAGCTGGGGTACGGTTGGCAATAACAATGTCACCATGTTGGATACAAATATTGTGGATAACGCATGAGGTCACAACAATGTTGACACCGTTTTCAATCGTAGTGTGTACAGACTGGCACCTCCTGAATCTATTTTTTAGATCACCAAAGGCATGCTCTACCACAATCCGTGTCTGGGAGTGTTTGTAATTAAATCTAGTTTGGGATGGTGTTAGTGCTCCATGGGCTGGTTTCTTATACGCCGGAATCAACCACGATTTAACAGGAAATGCGGCGTCCCCAATAATATGATATCGATCGGGATTGAACTTTGCACGGCAATTATTTTCTAGTTGCTCAAATAGGGAGGAACGTTGAAAAATAGTTGAATCATGCGCACTGCCTGGATAACCAGTAAAAATATACGAAAAAGTACGGTCAGGCAAAACAGCTGCCATTAAAACAAAGCTGGTGGATTTTTTGTAGTTTCTGTACGGTTTCTGTTCACCGGATGTAGGGCGAAAAGGAATGTAGCATCCATCGATTGCCGAAATGACGCCTGGAAATCCCGATCTCACCTTAAACCTTTGCGCAACGGACCTGAGCTGAGGCCGAGAGGGAAACTGAATGAAGTGCGATTGTTTCTCAAAAAAAAATTGGCAGGTTTGCCGAATGGCATTCCAGATAGAAGATTCGGTCCTATCGAATTTGTCTGCTAGAAGGCGGATTGCTCCTTGATTTCCAATATATTGCAAGGAAATAAGTAACACTTCAAGATTGTCCATAGGGTCAAACCCTCCATGAAAAACTTTGTCTGCTCTAAATTTCTCTGTCTTCATGAAGTCAAGAAGAAAGGCGAGTGTGGCTCTTGTAACTCTGAAGTGCCTCCAAAAGTCAGCATCGGAATAGTTAAAAGCAACTTGCATGTATCCTGAGTGTCTTGGATGGCTTTCAGGCACTGAGCCAACTAAGGAGAAAGTTTCTAAATCTTCAGCACCACTGTCATCGCTTGATGAACTGCTATCCTCTAAGAGATCCAGGAATGTTTTAGACGCGGTAACCAACAAAACCTTCAGTATATCGTCTATTCCTATATGACGTATTCAATTATTATTTTACCATAAAATTTATCCGTCGTTAGTCTTTCTTACCTTCCATGATTGGCAGGAAATACCGTTGAGTGGGCCAAAAATAGCAAGCAATGCCTTTCAATAGGATGGCTTAGAAACAATTCTTTAAAAAATAAGTAACTAGTTGGACTGGATGGGTATAATAAAAATGTACAAATCAATCAGTAGTACCATTCACCAAAAACAGCAGATCTGTTGTGTTTAATACCAAGGATGACACTTCATAATTAGTGCACGACAAAAAAAAAGTAAAAAACAACAACAAGCTCCTTTGTCGTCTGCTAATCAGTGGGAGTGGCTACATCAGTTGTCGAACTTGCATTTTGGCGTCGCACTGGGTTGAACAGAGCCACCTCAACCGAAAACTCAGATCGGTTCAACTTTCCACCCCAAAATTTACATTTTGTCGTCAACCGAAGACTCGGTTCACAGTTTAACTTAACCAACCCAGTTGACGCAAAAACGCGCCTTTAAAACGCGTGACAGAGTTATCGATGTAGAATCGATCGTTGTAGATGCTTGAGTCGACTCTTCCTTTCCCCCCTTTTTGACCAATCAACCGGGGTTAACAGAAAGAACCCTGTGGAATTTGGAATTGGAACCGATACCCCACCTTACAAATGCTCCCGCCATCTCCCTAGCAATCCAATACCTTGCACTCCCTCTAGGAACCAAAAATCAAACATACGTTTTCCCTATCTAACACATAGAAACATGCCTTCAGGCAAAAAAGACCCCCCGTACACATTCCAAACCTTATCCCAAACCTTACAGAAACCCTTCGGGTAATTTTATCTAATTAACCAATTAATTCTGTACCCAGCGTTCCTTTCTTCAGAGGGTTCTAGTTGTTAATTAACTTCTTAGAATGCCATTCTAAAAAGAGTGTAATGATTTTGGACAATACCTATTTGGCTAACGCAAAATTCCTGGAATACCCATGTTTAATTTTTTTACAAGTTTGTAATTCGCATCGGATGTGACACTAATGTGCCGAATAGATAATATTATCGGCTAGAATAGATTAAGCGACCAAATTATCCTTGAGATGAAATTAATGAAAAATAACATAGAATATTATCGCGGGTCACTAATAGCCCCCCTCCCAAAAGGTTTGTGCCAGATGGAGGTGCATTCTAAAACCAATCGCACAAAAGCTTGATGCTTTATCGTTTGGAAACTTTTACTGGCTTAATATGTGAGGACTCCTTAGTGAGCAGAACTAATAATGACAAAAATACCGCAGCCAAGCAAGGGACTGTTCATACTTGCGTTCATATCCATTACGGAAGACACAGTTTATCTGCTTTACCGATGAACCTTTATGAATGCAATAAGCTCGTAGGTAATTTTAATTAGCCTCCAAAGAACGAAGCTTGTTTGAAAGGCCAAGATTCGACAGATCATCTGTCGACCCACGAAGGGGGCATGGCGCACGAATACGAAGATACTACCTATATCTCAGAAAAAATAATATTCGACATTTCAGTGCAATAGCCTAGTTAAAAAGGGGTTAGTGCATCGGAAGATTCCAATTTCGAATGTCCCATCGGACAAAAGCAAAATTGATACTTATTAGTACGCTGAAATCTTTTGGTGCAATAGATTTACGGTAATGAAACGGTAAGGAACAATTATGTAATAGACAATAATAGACTGAACGAGGTAGGATAATGACGATGCGCACGACCGATGTACTGCTCAGGAGCGAAACCGGGCTCAAGTGATGGTGGACCGGCGACGCAGCTTCAGACTGATTATTTTTTTTTTTTTTTTGGGGGGGGGGGGGGGGGGGGGGGGGGGGGGGGGGGGGGGGGGGTCATAAAATAAGGAAGAAGGGTTAAATAAACAACAGCAAGCAACAGCAACAGCAAGGGACTGTTCATACTTGCGTTCATATCCATTACGGAAGACACAGTTTATCTGCTTTACCGATGAACCTTTATGAATGCAATAAGCTCGTAGGTAATTTTAATTAGCCTCCAAAGAACGAAGCTTGTTTGAAAGGCCAAGATTCGACAGATCATCTGTCGACCCACGAAGGGGGCATGGCGCACGAATACGAAGATACTACCTATATCTCAGAAAAAATAATATTCGACATTTCAGTGCAATAGCCTAGTTAAAAAGGGGTTAGTGCATCGGAAGATTCCAATTTCGAATGTCCCATCGGACAAAAGCAAAATTGATACTTATTAGTACGCTGAAATCTTTTGGTGCAATAGATTTACGGTAATGAAACGGTAAGGAACAATTATGTAATAGACAATAATAGACTGAACGAGGTAGGATAATGACGATGCGCACGACCGATGTACTGCTCAGGAGCGAAACCGGGCTCAAGTGATGGTGGACCGGCGACGCAGCTTCAGACTGATTATTTTTTTTTTTTTTTTGGGGGGGGGGGGTCATAAAATAAGGAAGAAGGGTTAAATAAAAGAGGAACGACCTGGCTGAGAACTGGTCGGAAGGAACCCTAATTAGGTGCAATGAGGCAAAGAAAAGACAGACGCGTTCACAGCGTAAACCAGCCGTAAACGCACCTCAGCCTCAACCCTTACAGGCCGGACACGAGGGACTGGCCGGTATCAGAACTGAGGGCACGGCCGGCCCCGATGTGAACGAGAGTGCAACAGATGAAACAGCGGAATAAGGGAAGGAGTAGTGAGCTAAGAATGTAGTCGGAGAAGTCCTCATCCATCTCAAATTTTGAAGATGTTTTGCCAAAAAAAAGGGGACCGGAAGGGCATTTAAATAATCTAGGTGTATGTTTCACAGATTGAGGCGATGCTAGCACGCCCATTGGGTGAACAAAGAGATTAAATTTATGCGCAATCATGAATGTTGTAGAGTCCACTCATCACTCCGCCGTATTTGAAGTCGTTTGAGGTATTTGACAAACACGGTAGGCTGTCAAGAATGGTAAAAAAAAAAGCCGCCTCGACTATCACGCTGTGCCACTTTGTTTGGTACAAAACGTTACAGAGGACTCACAACGCCTGGCACGGCCGCTGGCATAATATTCTAATAGATGAATCCCTTCTTCTTATTTTCTCATTAGTCGGTCGGCACTTTACGGATCGACGTAAAAAGTAACTATTCCTGCATAATATAAAATTAAAACTACAGTACCCACCAAAAATGTTTACACCCTCCCATCCTTTTGCGTGTTAATGACCCTCGCGCGCCGTGAGCCCCCAGCAAAACTATACATGCTGGAATTTTTATTTTTTTTTGTGAGTAGATATTAAGTTTGTTAAACCCCCTGATTTTTTTCTGTTCAAAAATCGAATTCGCCAAGGCTGTACGCGATCTGACATATTAAATTGCAAATTCATTTCTGGCCTACCTAACTGAGAGGTTTTCCTGAAATTACAAATGCAATATGTCAGTAAAAAATGAAGATACAGCTTTGTTGATTTGTTCCCTAAAACATCTTGCCAGTTTCTATATCTACCGTGATTTTGAACAATATCTGTTTTGTTTTAGTAAATTAAATTTGTCGTTAAAAAAAGTCGGGGTGAACGATGCCCCCTCTCCCTATCTCTTTCTCTCTGTGCGGCCAAACAGTGTTTGCAACTTTTTTTAACGGCATATTTAAATAAGAATAACACAACGGATATTGTTCAAAATCACTACAGTAGTAGAAACCAGCATGATGTCTCATGAAAAAAATCTGCAAGGCTGTACCTTCAATATTTCTTGACATATCGCAAATGTAATTTCAGGAAAACCTCTCAGCTAGGTAGGCCAGAAATAAATTTGCAATTTAATGTGTCAGGTCGCGTACAGCCTTCGCGCATGAGATTTTCGGACAGAAAAAAATTAGGGGGTTTAACTAACTTAATATCTATTCACAAAAAAAAAATTCCAGCATGTTTAGTTTTGCTGGGAGCTCACGGCGCGCGAGGGCCATTAACACGCAAAAGGGTGGGAGGGTGTACACATTTTTGGTGGGTACTGTATATTAAGATAAAATTAAGCAAAACTGACTTAACTGCGCTGACACAACTGACTTGATGGAGCAATGAATATAATCCAAGGACGTATTTTTTTGCCCACTCTGATACACCTGAATCAAGTCGCCCCCTTATATATTTCATAAGATAGTCAAGCGAAGCTTTTTAGCTCGCCATAAGGATAGGTGTAATTCAGTCAAAATGACTGAATCATCTTCGAGCTTGTGGCAATGTTTTGTCATTCACAGAAGATGTGATTTTATTTGTAGATTTATTTTACATCATATTTAGGAAAACAAGTTTGCATAAACGTTTCGATTGGGCAAAAGACATTATTGATATTAATGCCTAACAGGGCTAACCAAAGATCAGTGTTATGATGGTTAAGCTAGAGCTAAGCGATTGAGAGCTAGGGCTTAGCGGGAGAGATTTTGGGCTAAGGAGAAGAGACCTAGGGCTAATCGGAAGAGAGGTAGGGCTAACCAGAAGGAACCTAGGGCTAAGTTGAAGAGAGGAAGGGCTAATGGCGGACTAGGGCTACGCGAAATACAGGAGAGTACTTCCCGCCAGTACTTCAGCCATTATTCGTAAAAAAAAATGGAAGTTGATTACATGTTTTTCGAGAACACGCTTTATAATAGAGGTTACTATTGTATTAAGGAATAAACAAAACGGCAGATGAGGGGGGGGCTTCGCCCCCCCCCCCCCCAACACCCGCCCTTCTCGCACTAGAATAAGTAAATAACAAATTATGTTCTATGATTCAATTTGAAAGAATGATTTGACAACTTTAATTACCAGGAAGGCTTATTAGTATTAAAGGAGTGAGGAGCGGGGGGCTTCGCCCCCTCCCGCAGATATTAGTCCGTCGAGCGTGCTAGATAAATTTAATTGTTTCATTCCATGTTTTTTTAAGAAGCTCGAGAGTAGTTGCTTTTAAATGTATTTGTTAGCGGTGTCCTGGGCTATAGTAAGCTAAGTTTATTTAAAAGTACTTATTATCGAGTCAAATTGGTTTTTGGCGTCAGATTGTTATTTTATAAAACTCGTCACTTCAATTTATCTTTAACGTTTTTTAACTTATCATCAAAATTTATGCTATTTATGCTATTGCAGCTAATTTACTGTCGATATCAGATACGATTGGCATGTTTCCTAGTATCCACATAGCGGTAAAAATAACAACTACGTAGTGATTTTTTCAAATTTTGGCAATTTTTGATTTTTCGGCTTCACCATAACATTTGCAATTCACACCATTGCAAGAGAGAGAGAAATTACATTTTTAAAGACAATTTTCATCGTTTTTGGCCACGTAGGAATAGAGATATGGCCGTAGACAGACAGACAGACAGACAAGCAGACGCCGAAAACCAATTTGACTCGATTATAAGCATCGCCCCTACGGGGTTCGCAATTACATTCAATTTCAATTAGCCTACATATTTCAGACCCTGATCCACATGAGGCCTGCCCTTTTTAAAGCGAGGCATGGCGGAGACAAAATTAATAGCAACGACGAAGGATTATTTTATAGACTGTCATTCTCAAGCTGAGAAGGGGGGTCAACGCAAGAAAGCACCCCTATAAAGTAGCGCTCCAATTCCTAGATTTTGATTAGATTTTTTTAATTTCACGAAAAAATTCAAAATTCAATTTTCAAAAAGGGGAAAAACGTGATTTCCTCATATAGCTATATATGGAGATCTGAGGAAGCAGTCACGTGATCCGCAACTCGAAACGTTGAGCGAATGGCGCATAGTGAAAACTTGCTATGCATATAATTCTATTTATCATGCTTATTGTTTTTACTTTTGAATGTCAACACCAATTTTTTTTCATGTTTTTTTTACAAATTTGTTTTTGTAGTTTATATTTCGAGCACTCGCGTGTGGCGCGCTGTTATCTCAATTTTATTGCAACAAATTCACTCCAAATTTCCTGTTTTTTTTTCGTGTGTATGTGTGGTCTCATATATTTATTGGATCAAAATTAAAAGATTATTAAAATGTTTTCCCGACGACAAAACCAGCAGCGTCTCATGATCTTCATTGTCGTTGGAATGGCGGATTATAGGGAAACTTATGGTCGTCGTTGCTTGAACGTAAAGAGGATTATTTTCCGGTCTGCAAATTAATTAAGTTATTCAAATATCAAAGTTAATTGGGACGGAACTGTGAGTCATATTCTTGGAGTTGGCATGAAAGCGTTTCACGTTACTTCTATGCACTTCTAAAAGCATATAGTTTTGGTTAGAGCGTGTTCATAAACGTTCTATTTTTGTCGTCCCAGTCCACGTAAGTGCACTCATATTTCACTTTTTTATCGATAACAATGTACCCTATTTTATATTGACTTTATTGTAAAATAGTTTTGCTTATTGAAAACTTAGCACATAATTCCCTCACAATTTTCCATTATTAAAATCTACATTTTTAGGACTACCCTTTGTGATTTATTGTTCATCAATTGGCATAATTTAATGTATTTTCTTTACGAATGTTAATAATGGAGCAGTTTACTAAGCTTAAGACTAAAGACAAAAAGGCTAGGAAAGTTCTTTCCTTCTCTCTCTCTCTCTCTCTGGCCCCGGTGCAGCGCATGGGGTGGCATCGGGTGACACCACTCCTTCACCATGCTACATGTGGTCATATACCTCCCCCTTCTGCCTTGAAAAAGGGTGCGATCTACGTGGCAGTACACAAACACTCCTTGGGGTGGCGATGGTGACGTCCCTGCAATGAGTCACAACTTTCTCCCTTGCTCCCACCCGTACTAGGGGTGAATCTAATCTATAGCTCATATAGTGTTTCATTTTGGCTTGGTCGCCTCTCGGGTGCCCGATTCCTATTCCTTTTACTTTGGCCATTTTCAGTTGAACTCTCGTGTCAAGCAGTCGCATTCGTCGTCATTTCCTTTTGTACAAAACAAAGGGAAATGACGACGAAAGTGACTGTTTTACACGAAAGTCCAATTTAATAATCGCTAAACAATAGTGGAGTAAAGTTAATTTTTAACCTAGAACTAATTGCAATAACCAATGTTTTACATGAACTTTGACCTATTCAACATGAATGATCATATTTAAAAACCCTTCCAAAAAATAAGCGTATTTACTGTTTAAAAAACGTAATTCAAATTTGATTTATAGGGGAAACTTGTTTAACCCTTTCAGTGCCAAGGTGCCCGGCGGCGTCCAACACAGTAGTAGCGTTGAGTGCCACGGTGGACGCCGGCGTCCAACACTAAAAAATCCTTAAAATTTCAATAAAAACGAGTCAAATGCCTCGTTTGCGAACTAACATTGGAGTAATTAAGGTTTTCAAACATATTTTATAAAAATCCAATTTAAAAAAATGCGTCTAACTTGAAAAAAATGACTTTGCCAACGTAAGGCTCGAACGCCGCGAAGGGGATACGACTGACATTGAACTACAATTCTTAGCTAGCGTTGAGCCATTGACGATGGTGACTGATAAGGTTTCAAATATTAACTAGATTATTGTAATTATCTTAAAAATTTTAATTTCATAGTTGTTAATTGTAGATTTTTCGGCTATACAGTAGATAAAAGCAAATGGAATGGGTTCGGTTGAAAGCAACATAGGTCTTTCTTGCCCTGAACAAAGTAAATAACCAGCCATTACATCTCAAGAGAATGCCCTATCCTTGAGTCCGTAAAAAAATTCGCCCTAGTTCTAGGATATACATTTGTTTTGTTAATTGAACTTTGTTACCGTATTTTGGAGTACTTTAGACACCTAAAAATTCTTATATTAAAATGGTCTAATCTTCTTGTTTCGATAACCCACTTCAACAACTTTACTATTTGATACTAATTTATGCATATCCATTCATATGTACGGCAAAAAGCATTCCGATAGCATTATTGGAACGTTGTCCGCCGACGTACATCGTGGCACCTCACTAGTCATTGATGTCCGCTGTGCCATATGTCCGCCGGCGGACATCAAATTTTTCGATTTTTTTTTCTACAATGCTACTTTTCATGGCAAAAGCTTCATGAAAATATATAATTTAAGGGGGGGGGAAGCTTGTAGATACGAGTGGCACAGAAGTGTTTTTTGCACTTTTTTGCTATGGCACTGAAAGGGTTAAGTACGAAGACTCTGTAGATTAACAGCAAAACTCGCGGAGAATGCGACAAATACTTCATAGCCTACAAATCCTTTATCCGTCCGCAAAGCCAGCGCAGACGAAACCAAACGATCAAAATCCGATGGCAGAATTTCAACAATATGTCGCGAGTCGAGATATGCAGTTCTGGATTGCATTCTGATTGGCACCTCAACTCTGAGAACATCGGGCGTCTGTCAGTCTGAAAATGGGTCAACATTTAAAGATTTATGGAGATTTAAAGTGGAATTACTTCTCCATTTCAATTGAACTCGAACCGCTAATTCCATTATTCCAGGATTGCTGGATCGTTCCTGAATGTACTCTCCACGTATAACGGTGGTCGACGACGCGCTTGACGTACTCCACGCGGTCATCTTGGACTACGAGTCGCCCGTCAGGTAGCATTCACCGAGAAACTTATGAAGGAAAAAAACGACCTCATTGTTTCTAAAATCGGTTTTTCGCGCATCGTCCCATGAGCACTGTCAGTGCCAGTTCTCTTTTTTGGAGGAGCAAAGTAGTGGCCAAGTGTCTCATTTCGACAGAGGAACCATTATTCACTCACTCCAATCAGCAGTGATGAGCCGCACGGAGCCGCACCACTCGGAAATGGGAACTCTGCCCTATTTGTTCTTGGAAATCATGCCAAATTAGGTCAACTTATGGATCAACACCTGCTACGGCCGGTACAGGGTTCGTAATCGAGACTCCCTTGATACCGAAGATAGCCTACGAACTTTCGGTGCACATCGGCCGCGCACAACGGTAATATATTAGACACACTCGGAAGCTGAGTAGCTAACTCGCTAACTAGCTAATGCAATCTTATTATATATATACCTTTAATGTAAAGTCACAAACCTGGCCTCGGTTTCCTTTCCTAGCTAGGTAGATTGCGACAAGAAATTACAAGTTCTTTTCTCAGAACGCCTTCTAATATTATTGATCTCTACGGTTTGTGCGGGCACGTAAAGGTACACGCTAGAGAAAGCCGTGTAAATTATGGAAACGTATTCATAGCCCTCATTAGTTTCTTTTTACGATACTTACGATCAACTCCCCAGATAAACACTATGAGGTCGGTTACTGGTTAGATTACATGACTTGAAGAAACACATGTTCGAAGTCAGTATTATGAGATGGGCAGATAGCTAATCAAATCAATTTCAATGGGAAACATGACGAAAGTCAACAACACGGAGATAAAGGTGGTACAAATGAAAAAAGAATTAACTTGATGAGGAACATACAATTTAGAAAAACAACAGTGTTGATCTCATCTAGGGAGCCTGAACAAAAAATGTGATTTCAGTGAAACTGAATGTAGATTCAGGTAATTTAAAGATGGTCGGTTTAACAAATTTCCACATCCCAATTATCTTCTTTCGCCTTTTTCCTCCACTCTTCAATTTTCCTCCACTCTTCAATTTTCTTCAGGGTTATAACGGGACTAGTTTCCTCTCCTGAATTTTCTTCTTTTCCTTCGATCGACAAACAAATTCGAATGAGCGGGTTGGTTTCATTCATAAATAAAGCGATCCCTCCCTCATTAGTCACACATGGGCAAAAGCAAATATCCAAAGACTCCAATCGGGTGAAACCATGAAGATAGACTGCTTGACTCAGAATTTCGTCAGTAAGAGATCTGCACCAACGGACAGACAACTCCTCCAGTAAAGGAGATGCCAAAAGCAACAGGAGAATTTCGCGTGGCACAACACCGCCGTAGTATGTAGAACGGCCTTCGTCGTAATAGGCAATACCTTCGATTTGCAGCGTCTCAAGTTTTTCCAAAATGGCGTTTTCAGTTCTTCTTCGCGTCGAATTGTCACGAGTCCATCGTCGAGCATTGGAATAGGATTTGTTCTCATAATAAGCTCAAGTAGGGTTAAATTTGGGCAAAACTCGATAATCGCGCCAATATTGACACCCTCCAGATGTTCCAGGCACAATAAGTCAAGGGAACAGCCAATCGCCTCCAACAGGGGAATCACACCGCCATCAAAAGTAATGTCACAAGTAGATTCGTTTTAAATTATCAGGGTTTTCAGCTTAGTCAACGCCGCGACCACAAGAAATTCATTATTTGTCAATCCTTCTTGGAGCTGAATAGTTAAGTCGGTAACGGCCGATGAGGGACACAAGGATACACGTACTACTGGGGAACACTGAGGATACACGTACACAAGGATACGTAGAACTGGTAAATTTTCAAGTGCCATTTTGACTCCTTTCTTAGTTACACTTGTGTAATTAATGGTTAATTTATTCAAAAGTTTGCATTGACCGCGTCTTTTATATTCATTTCCGGACTCATCAACACTCAAACACAAGCCTTTAATTCAAATTTTCTTCTTTCAAACACAGAAGCTTGCGAACCTGATATGCCGTAGGGAATACAATACATAGCCTACAAAGCCAGAATGATTGAAAATGAGATCAGGGACCCCAAAATCATACAACCAGTATACCTCACCTTTTTTCCAAAGTTTAAACAACTGGAAGTATTAATACTGGCTGATTCACAAAATGTTGGAGATGAATGCCTTTGCATCCTGGGATCTTTTGCTAAAAAATTGATGTAAATGCACCACAGAATTTCAGAATCTAATAATATTTGTTGATGTTTAATTCTTAATTTTTCCCCCCTAGTGAGCTGAATGTTTCTCGGTGCCCCGATGTTACAGATGCTGGGATTATACAGTTTGTTTGTAAACAAGCTCAAAAATAGCTTCATTTTAACTGGGCATTTTAAAGAAGCAAGTCGTAAATAGTGAGCCATTTCTGCACTGCTAGTGCTATGTGAGACATCAAGGTAGCGAATATGTGATGTCAACAGCTGTTGGAAAGCTTGTTTTGTTAGTTGTTTCTCCTTTACAAGAGTTTTAATCATCTCCTCTAAAAGTGTTGAGGCTATCATGACCAATCAAAATGGGTTAGGTACGGTACATGAATTTCTATTACAATTGAAAACGTGACTCACGCAACGAATTAAAAAACTTTACTATCTGTCCACTTTGATCGTCTTCAATCCAGGCGTTCATCCTTAATATTGCCACCAGAGAGATTGCCACATATTTCACACACTGATCCACCAGAGATTTAACTGTTTTTCGTTGAGGCATAGCGAAGGCTGCGAAGGGCGTGAATCTAACTGTTTACAAACATAAAAATGAAAAAGCCAATAAAGTTCTGCTAGTCACAGGGGAGAGGAAGGGATTTCAAACATGGCCGCTAGGTAAGAGAGGGCAGAGAGAACGAAGACAAAACTTTTTTCTACTCTGTCTTTCTAAATTTCACTTGCAAAAAATCAAACAAAACAAAGAAATTATAGTTGTTTTTACAAGATTTTTGCTCTTGTTTGTCCACCGTGTGTTCAACTTGTCACATCGTTTTTCTTCCAAATCTTTTTTCAACAGTTCAGTAATAGAAAGGTGACGGATCTTATCGATGATGACGGCCAGGTTAAGGTGAATGTTGATCCAGATGCCCAGTTGGCGGCTGACCCAAAGGGGCGGCCAAGGATTCTTCTGGGCCTGGCCGTGCAGCTTAGCTTGTGTCACTCACAAATCTCGTTGGACATATCTGCCAGCTCGAAGAAGCCGCCGCTGGTCGTAGTGCTCATGTGAGCCTTACAGTGAGGACATGCTCATTCGTGTCGTCTCTACTTAAAGGGCTCAGATAAGCAGCTCAAATTCTGGGCAAGTTGAAAGTGACCTCGTCTTCTCAAGACAAACTGCCGCCAGCGCGTGATGGGCAAAGTGCACGCATACTTGGGTTCTTGAATGTTTCTTATTATAATTCACTGAAGCGCATTTAAGCCCAATAAATAAATACTCAATAATATTACCGTCTCTTATATTACGGGAGTTATTAACAGAAGGACTTTCAAGTAACTTTTGAAACGGTCCATTAGGAGGCATTGGAGCCAATGTCAACTACATAAGTGTTTTCTGACGGCTTCCTTTTTGCCAACTCTTCCTTTAATTTTCGGTCATATTCTTCTTTTACTTTTTAAATAGAAATTTGGTTTTCCAAACCATAGTAAGTTTTCGGTAATTCTAAGGCTTTTGTTTCGGCCGATTTCAATGACAGGTGTCCAGTTTCAGACATCGTTGATGTTGGCCGCTTCCCATAACCGATAACCTTTTCTTCTTGTCGGTAAATGTCAATGGTAAATGTTTTCGATGGATTCAAATGATGTCCTTCAAAAGAGCCGATTCCAGTTAATTTGAAACTGATGTTTTAAGTACGTGATTTGGTTTCTGGAATTACTTCATGAACGTCAGAAGATCCAATTCCTGTCGATTGGAAACCGATGCCCATTGGTGACGTTTTCGACAAATCTACTCTCTAAGAAAATTGTCTACTTTCCAAAGTGGAAAAGTTTGTTCAAAGAAATACAAGACTTATTATCCGCAAATTATTGGACATTTTGTCTATGTATGCTAAACATATCAAATTTCAAAATGTCTACTTTATAGAGTAGACAAATATTGTCCATTTTTAGCTGTTTCGGTAGAAGTGGACATTCCTAGCAGAATATGTCCTATAAATTTTCTTCTGACCTTCATTATGGGTTCGTCGCCATATTGTATAAATGACAATGGCACCCTTTCCTTACTTACTTTTTTGGACAATGAAGAATCAAAAAGCGCGCGGGGGCCTGTAAATTTCTTCGTTCTCCTTTCGAAGAGTGGAAGAAAATTTATAGCAAGACTAAGCTCTTGCGGGCTCGTATACTGATTCACGCTATTATGAATGAGCAAACGGCCTAGCCCAGCTCTGTTGTAAGCAGAGCTGTTTTTTGCAGGCTGAACGCACGATAGACAAGCCAAGATTGTAATCTTGGCGGTCCCTCGGCAATGGCGAGCGAGTAAACGGCTCAAGGGCCAGTTCACTCGGCCTACAAGTGACTCGAAGGTTCGCGGTAGGCTACACCAAATCACTCGCGGTATTCTACCGACGCAGGCTAACCCGAGGGGTCGCGGCGAAGGAGTTTACAAGCGGTGAAGTAGTCGGAAGAGCCGATGGTACGCAAGCGACTGATAACAGTTCGCGGCGTTCCCAATTCTTAACCAAGCTACAAAATATCCCAGGATTGGGCAGGAATCAAAATTGAAAGTGCTGGATAGCACGCTGACAGCAGGAACACCCGATTGCAATTCAGCCACAAATACAGGAAACAGAAGTTGCATACAAATTGACTAAGTCCCAAATCAATCGCTCAATCAGCAATAAACTGATAGCACAATTGATTAATAGTCAATGAAGTCAGCGGCACAACACAATCAAAAAGTACAGTTGGAAATATATACTTATAACGACCAGAGTTGGAACTGGTTTAAATGAAGATTCCAAATAAAGCGAGAGAGATGGTGTCTCGATTAATACTCAGATGAGAAATGTATTTGTGAACGAGTTCAGAAACATGAGGTAACCTCGTTTACAATAAGGGGCACAATTAGCAATAAAAGGGAGATGCTGATTGGTCAATAAAACATAGGCGATAATTGGAGAGCCCGATGGCTTTGCTCAAAAAAACAGAAAATATGATTAATTAACAACATATCTTATAATAAAACATATTCTTATTGCGTATTACCAATATTTGACAACAGGAGGCATGAAGCTGTACTGGACATCTAGTCCGTAGTAAGGATGTGGTTTCCTACAAATATGCGTCCAGTAGAAATTTTCATCATTGAGATGATCCTCCTTACCCTACTGTCTCTCTCTGTAACCAATCGTGTTGGTAACAAAGCTTTTGAACTCCCTCACTGTGATGGTTTTCTGCTGCAGTGGAGTGTTCCAAAGTATGTAGGCCCCATCTTTTCCGTCAACAAATTGTTCTAAGGGGTCGTCGATCACAAGATTGTCAATTTCTGTGCAATTGTACAGCCTCTCCATCTCATCTTTCCACACTATGGGGGGGGGGTCACTTTTACCAGGCCGCATTTTTCGTGTATTTTAGTTTCTTGAAGGAATTCAATGTATCCGTTAAAATTACGAAACTCTTCCCAAGAAGGGCACATCGCCGGCACTGTGTGCGAAGATTTCAGAGAACTTGCGATTTTTGGGTGAACGAAAACCAAAACTTGGCGCTTAAAAGCAATGTTTACACTGATAAATGTCTTCTGCTAAAAGCTGTTGCTAAGTCGTTTTCTTATAACCCATGATTACTAAAGTAAATTAATTAATTATTTTGTCCATATATGTCTACCATTGGATAGAGAATTTTTTCTACACATTCCCAGTCAATTTTCGCCATCTTGAAATGATTATTTTGGTCAATAAATTAAATTTACTTTGATGGTACATTTAAAAAAAATTAATTGCCGAAAAACATCTTAATTTTGTGGGAAGGAAATCCCGCTTTCTCCCAATTTTTGTAAAATTTGTGCATGTCAATGGAAACAGTATCTTTAGAAAATTTACATCGAGTTGCTTCCATGCCATACTGCACCCAACTCGGTGTGCCGAAATTGATTGCTTCGGCACAATTTAAGCCGTAGTTAAAACCGGCGTGATAACTGCAGCTGTTAGTAATCATAAACTCGCCGACTCTTAGGATTACGCGGTTAAAAGGGATGGAATTGGCCTTTACAATTGACGGCGATATAATTACACTTTTGTGCCTAGAAGAAGAAATCGTTAGGCACATATTAATAAAGTTTGAAGCAATGTGTTCATTAGTTTTTTACCTCATGAAATCTGGGCATTCGTTTTCAAATTTCTCATTTGCCAGTTTCTGAAGGAGATGGTTGTAGGCATGAGGGACATTGTATCAACTTTTAGGATCTCTAAAGTGCAGATAATTCATGGAATTCAGATAGTAATCTTCTGTATGCCAGGCAAATGTCGTTTTCCACATTCCGAAATATAGGTAAGGTAAAAATAATTTTACCATTCGGCACAGTTGGCTGTACTGATAGTACTGGACACATCAGCTCCGTAAATTGGGTTGAAATACCAATGTCTTCAGTTCTCTTATCGTCGGTAAATCCCACGCGACTGTTTTATCATGTGTGATCACCGAGGACGCGTTGGAACTATTTTTTAGTACACCAAATGGTGATGTTATTGGGCATTCTATACAGTCTTTCTTTAGCGTTATTTCTTTTACAACACAGTTTCTTATGGCATCTACGTTTGTTTGCATCCAAGAACCTTCGGTCTTGAGTGATGTAGTGCTTTGTAAGAAAGACCTTTAAATGAGTTAGTAGTGTGTAAAAAGTTCTCACTGCTCAATCGGGTCACTTCTTTTTCTGCTTGGTCTGTTTTGGTTTCTAATGTGATTTTTGTGGTAAGTAAGTTTTCATAGTCTTGTTCTAATGTGGAAATTCAGTTTTCTGTCTCTACTAATTGCTTTTGTATGATTTGAAAAGTTTTTTTAAAATGTGCTATATTCTGTTAATATTTTTTAATGATCCGAGTAAGTTGTGGTAGGCTTATAATTTGTTCGGCGGCAAGTTTGTTTATGAGTTCTGCTATGCGGATACATTGTTGTAGGTTAATATTTTGGTAATGTGTGAGTTGTGTCCTCAAATTCTCAACAATTAGTTTTTCGTTTGCTAGTTCTCTATGAAGACCTGTCACTACTAAGTCATATTTTTCAGATAGTTTGCTCTCGACTTCCTTTACTTCTTTTTAAAGCTAGGTTAGTTCTTCTTGTTTATTAATGTGCTTATACAGTAATTCTTGATGTGAAGCTCTAACTTGCTAAGATTTAAATTCTAAAACTTTCGCGTGTTCATTAGTGAATTTCTCGATTAATTTGGTTAGTTCTCCTGGACTTCCACCTAGTTGTGAGATTTGAGTTTTTAGTTCTTCGGTCGCTTTTTGGCATATGTCGTTTGAGATAACGTCTAGACTCCTGGACCCCTACTGAGTCAGTTGCAAAACTACTAACGGAGAATCTAGTGATTCCAAATTCCATTTGGAATTCCAGGTTTTACTAACACCCTGATTTTACGGGAAAAATAAAAGGACTGACGGTTTTCTACTACTTGTGAAAGCGCAGCACTTGTCAATTTTAGGGTTTTCCACTACTAGTTCTTTAAGTAAGAGACTTGCGAGAAA
Source organism: Ceriodaphnia dubia (assembly GCA_022539655.2). Lineage (NCBI taxonomy): Eukaryota > Metazoa > Arthropoda > Branchiopoda > Diplostraca > Daphniidae > Ceriodaphnia > Ceriodaphnia dubia. The sequence goes on from JAKUCG020000183.1 coordinate 571,380, forward strand.
AGTTAACTCTCACTCCTGATGGTTGGCTCACCGAATGTAAAGGCGAATAATAACTACAAAGATGAGTTTTGTGTATTAGCTATGTGCTGATGTCTGGGATACAAGTGGCAAAGCATACATAATAATGGGAGGTTTATGTACTGGTGTTCAAGGATGCATAACAATAAGTGCGTGTGTACCCGAAGGATATAGGAAGGGTGTATTATAGAAGGAGAAGGATGTTAGTTTATTTTCCGTTGGGATGTCAGTAATGAAAGAGAAATCTTAAACGTCGGTCGTTAACCGAAAGATGATCTTCACAGGGGGAAAAATCACGATAAATTTTCCCTTTTTTGGAGTGGCGGACCCCTTGGGAAACACGCTATATGCCTTCAAACGTATTTTCTAGAAACGGAAACAATGATTGCAACTTCAATATATAAACCAAACAAAGGTGAATCCATAGTGCCGTGAGGATAATTAATCGTGGCGAGATTTGATTCAACTCGATACAGTCACATAACCTTTTCCGTTCAATTAATTTTTACTCAATTATATCTCTTATTTTTACACAAATCAATTGTAAAAATGTGAAAGAGACATTATAGAAAACGTTTGGTGTAAAAAAACTTGGTCAAATTCGTACTTTGTGATAGGAAAAATAGAAAAAATTGACCCCAAAATTTTACTTGGGGTGTCAAAACTCATGATAACTTAAATATTTTTAAATTGATTTAATTGAAAACATTAAAACAAGAAGATTGGGCAGTTTGATAAGAATTTTCTTTTTCTTGGTATGTTCTATTTCCTGGATTCTTCTTACGATTTGCGGCAAGGGCTTATCATGCTTACGAATAAGTTTTTTAATTGATTGCAAGTGATTTTCGAAGGGGAACGCGGAAAATGCATCAAGAGGGCCAAAATTTAGGACGTCATCAGCCAAATGAACAAGATTATGAACGTTATAAGACAAAAATTGTACTCCGTGATAATCTTTACATTTGCTTGCAAACAAAACCAAGAATTCTTTAGCATAATCATTAAATTCTTTGCACAAACCATCCGTTGCTAATATTTTTACACTCACGTGAAGTAGCAAAAAATGATCATATAGGTGACTTGGCAGAATTTTTTTAAGACTACGGGACCAATGTAAAAAAGAAATAGCCTAAGCTCCGTCGCTTTCCAATGAGGAAGTTCTTTCAAGGACCGCGTTTTACGGGAGAATTCGGACGAAATAAAGGGGCAAGTGAAAACCAAAAATCTTGATATTTCGTCAACATCACAGCCTCTCAACCTGCCGCTATATGAACCACGCATCCATGCCCACAGAAGTTTTCTCATGACACCTAAGCAAACTAAGTGCATGTAGTCGAGAGGGAAGCACTTTACCATGTCAATCGGTAGGTTTTCTAGAATACAGCGACCGGTATGATGTTCTTCGTCGCGCTTATTTCGGAAACTCGTATCGTCACGTAAAGCGGCCTTTTCGTTTAGAAAAACAATTCTCCCATCCCATTCCCCCTCATCAATGCACTTAGAGCAACTGGAATAGCCAGTATGGGTTTTTGTGAAGGTGATAAAAGCCCTTGCCGGGGCATCGCAAACAAATCCAGATATTTCTACGTCAATCATATCTCCGTTAAACAAAATGCCAGATTGTAACAAAGTCTGCATTTCAATAACAAAATCAAATAAAAATTCATTTGCATGATTCAGTTTAGAACAACCGTGATAAATTCCGATGATAAATGGTTTTGAAATAGGAAAATCAGGAAAAAAAGCCTAGAATAGGCCAGAATTGGCTCCCTGAACTTTTAGAAATTGGAATGCCGTCAATATTTATCAGCAACTTGAGCTTCTTTCCGTTCATTTTTTAATTCCAAGCTTCCGCAACATCGACCGCACCCCTGTTTCTACTCCAAAATGGAAGTAGTGTTCTGGTTCAACAGTTTTTAGACAGGTTTTTTAAATTGTGTTCAAAAGCGTTCGACAGGTGCTTGGCAAACTTGAGAAAACGTCAACTGTTTGAAACTTCTTGAAGATAGTGAGCAGTTTATCTACATGATTTTGTTTCACTTGGCAATCGATGGCCCACGCTGCCAAAAGCTTATGAAAATTAAAAGTACTTTCACGTTCGTCATCTGAAACACTTACTTCTTCTTGGCAATCGAAATATAAAGCCCTTGGGCGCCTTCGGGATTTATGTTAACGGGTGGAAATTTTCGAAATAAATCTAATCAATCCCATATTAACAACGTAAATTTAATTTAACTAAATGATTGCTACATGTAATCAAAGAATTGATCGTTTTTTTCTTTATTCCCCAAATTTTAACAAGCAGTCCGCGAGTCAAGCAGTCCGAGTTCATGTGATGTGACTTTTTACAATGTTTGTAAAAACTAATAAAAACTATGATTAGATAGTTCATTTTGTTCGTGACGCCAAGAAAAATCGATTCAGACAAACCGCATTATTGTGCTCCTTGTAGTTGAGGAGATAATCGCGTTTTTGTAAAATCATTTTGGAAAATTTGTAAATATTGTGAAATTTTCGACACAAGTAAAAATTTTTCAGGGTGGCTTAAAATCAAAAATAAAATAAGCTTCAGATAGCCCAAAATCTCGTCTTTCATTTGCCTAACTTATAGTCCAAGAGCCCATCGGGTTTATACTACGTGAAACTTATAAGTGGTAGGTTTGGGATCTTTGACTAGGAGGGTGGATCGCGTCTCACAGTTGCCTAGTCTGTCAAGCCCCCTGGCGGCCGTTTGGCGTCGGTGTTGATTTTCCAAAAAGGGTCGAAAAACTCGTGAAGCTTATAAGTCATAAACTTTACATATTCTGATAGAGAATGAAAAGCTCTATTCAATGAACCCAAATCTGACCAATTTGCTTGGGCAAAAACCAGAAATCTGACGCATTTTGTAAAAATGTAAAAAAAAAATTTTCTCGCAATTTCTTTAATTTAACACCATTCGATAGATCTTGACGAGACAAATCGAATGGTAAAAGGCAAAGTTCATACAAAAAATCGGGAAGCCTAGATTTTGTGGTTTTAAAGAAAATTTTTGAGGGGGGGGGTCATGCGCTACGCCCTCTCTCTACCGGACGTAGAAGTATAGGACGTAGGGTAAATGACCATAGAAATGACCATAGAAGTAACAACCATTTTTGTATGACATTTTCAGTTTTATATGAAAATAGTTGGAATATAATCTTTAAATATGCAGGTTACCCTGCACCGAACATATAAAATTTACCCACAAAAAAATGCATCTATTGGCCGTCAATTGAAATCCATTACCAAGAGATAGCAAAATGCCTACTGCCATTAGTTTTCTTTCTGGTACGTGATCACGAAGATCACCATGAAGGAAACAACGGTTGTTGTGAGATTTCAGAAGAAATCCACAAAAGCAGAGAGAAATAACGAAAAACTAGTTGGTTGCTGAGAGCGACTTGTATTTCGACCTGCTCGCCTCGGCTGCTTCGTGCCAACTGATGATGGCGGACTGCTCGTCCATACACATGGTTATAATCTCGACTCATAGATGGCGCGCGAGTCGCCAAAACTCAAAAATATCACAACATTCGACCATAGCTACCCACATCAAGTCCTCCTGGACTTGATACTTTAACTCAAAATATATGAAATCAACTCAAAACACACAAAAATCAATTCAAAACACAAAACTAACTCAAAATAATCATAATTTAGTTTCTTCGGGTAATTCTTCCATCTGGGCTGCGCGGTCGATACTCCAGAAGTTAATAGTAATCGTAGTCTGGTAGTTGAGATCTCCGGATGGCCCTTCCGGTCCGGGAAACACGATTGAACGGGGCGTCCGATTCTCCAGTTACTTCTCCGGGTGAATCCTCGCCCCCGATTTCTTCGACAACTAAATCCGGGGAGTTGTTAGCCCCCAAATCCACTTGGACATCCTCAACACCGTGAGACGGTTCTTCAAGAAGAGGTGCGGCTTCAAATGGATCGTCAGCCCTTTGTAGGAGCGTCGGATCAGCACAGAAGCCCCTACCAACAACAGAAGCTTCGTCAACACCAAGATTCTCATCATCCTTTTCTGAATCCTCCTCCTCCCCCTCTGGCTTCCAGTCGAATTCGCACCTTGTTTTGTAGGGATGGATCTGACTGACGTGAGCGTTGAATCTTCGGTAAACTCGTCCTCTCCGATTATAGGGAAGATCCTCGACCGTGTAGCATGTCTTACTGACCCGTTTAGCCACTTGGTACGGACCAACCGATCGACACACGAATTTCTTAGTCTTGCCAACATGTACTCTTCGTCGCGCTACGATGACCAAATCACCTGGTTGGTACGTTCGGTTTTCCTTTCTGGACAAGTCTTCGTAAGCTTTCGTTTTCTTCTGCCGTTTCACGATAAGCCGTCTTGCGATTCGTCTCCAACTGGCAATTTTCCCGAGATAATCAACGACAGGGTCTTCTTCTTCCGCTGCTAAAGGAAATTTGTAATCAAGAGGAACAAAGGGTGACCTCCCGTACACCAATTCGTAGGGCGAAAACTGAACAGTCGACTGCTTTGCCGAGTTGATTGCAAACAGCGCTTGGTCCATCTTGATGTCCCAATCCGTGTGCGTCGTATTTACAAACGCCGCCAGAGTTTCAGCAAGCGCACGGTTGATTTTCTCGACAAGTCCATTGGTTTGGGGATGCTCTGCACTTGCGACGGAATGTTTGATGTTCCACTTCTGGACGAACTCGGCAAACTCCTGAGATCCAAACGCTGGTCCTCGGTCGCTTATGAGACGCTGAGGAAATCCATGACGGAGGAAAACCTTCTCCAGGAACTTGATCACCGGTCCTGCTGCTGTCGACGGCATGGCTTCCGCCTCAATCCATTTGGATAAGTAGTCGATAGCCACGATCATGTGAACCTTGCCATTCTGCGTCGCCTTAAACGGTCCTAGATGATCCAGACCCCATATTTGAAAAAACTCGTTTGGGAGGAGATATAGGGCATAACTTCCCTTCCGGTGGCTCACCACGACTTTTGTATAGCTGACAGAAAGGACAGGAAGCGACGTATGCGTTAACACTCTTATTCATGTTTTTCCAATAGAACCTGGACATCAATCGAGCAAGGGTCTTCTGACGCCCATGATTGCCACTGAGCGGCGTGTCGTGACATTCTTTGATGAGGTCCTTCCGCATGATGGAGGGTACAACGAGTAGGAATCTCCTCCCGAGGCCGGCATTCTTCTTGTAGAGGACTCCTCGATGTAACTTGAAATCTTCTCTCAGCTTTGGGCTCGATTCTTCCACTCCTAGCATCTTCATCACCAGGTCCTTAATTTCCGGGTCTGCCCTTTGCATAATCTCCAAATCCCGATTCGTGTATCCGGCGATCATTATTGCATTGAAGCTTTCCACGGGATTCCGAGACAAAAAATCAGCAACTGAGTTGTTCTTCCCCTTCAAATGCTTTACCGAGATGTCGTGATTCTGTAGCTGTAGGATCCATCTTGCCAGCCTTCCGGATTTATCCAGGTTCTTCTTCTGGTGTAACCAAGTTAACGCCGAGCTATCCGTATGCACCAGGCAGGGACGTCCATATATCTGGTGCTTTAACTTGCCTAGTGCCCAGACCAGCGCAAGACACTCCAACTCGTTTGAATGGTATTTCTTTTCAGCGGGCTCCAGGGATTTGCTGATATAGGTGATGGGGCGGAGAGAACCATCTCTGTTCACCATAAGAACCGCTCCGAGGCCGATTTTACTGGCGTCCGTTCTTAGCTCCAAGGGGGATTCTCCGTCATCATGTACAAGGACTGGCGGATTGCATAAAATCTCCTTTAGGGTATCGATGGCTCTGTCATGTTCCTCCGTCCAATCCCGTTGGACATCCGCATTCTTTTTCAGCAAATCATGAAGGGGTCCAGCTATCGACGCGAAGTTCTTGACGAATTTCCGGTAAAACGACGCCATACCGAGAAATGATCTTAATTTTGAAACAGTGTCCGGCCGAGGGAAATCTTTTATCGCTGCAACTTTTTTGGAACTTGGTTTAATTCCTTGCCAGTCTATCTCATAGCCTAGATAGATCACTTTATCCATGGCAAACAGACACTTTCTTGGATTTAGCGTCATCCCTGCATCGCCTACTGCTTGCAATACCCGATCCAGTCGTTGATTGTGCTCTTCTAATGTATTGGCAAATACCAGAATATCGTCCAAATAACAGAGGCACTGCTCCCATTTTAGTCCAACTAAGACTCGGTCCATCAACCTTTGGAAGTTCGGGGGTGATGTGTGTAAACCAAAAGGAAGCCGCTTAAACTGGAAGAGTCCGTCCGTCGTGACGAACGCTGTTTTGTGGCGATGCTCCTCTGCTACGGGAATCTACCAAAAGCCCCATTCTAGGTCGATGGAAGAGAAGTATCTTGCTCCGCTTAAATAGGTGAGGATGTCATCCATTACGGGAAGAGGATAAACGTCTCTTGTGACTACTGCATTCACGCGACGGTAATCGATGCAGAAACGCAGCGATCCATCAGCTTTCGGTGCCAGCACTACTGGACTACTCCAAGGACTATTCGACGGTTCAATTATGTCACTATCCAGCATGATCTTCACGTGTTCCCTCACGACTTCTCTTTCCTTGTGCGAGACTCTGTAGGGAGTACAGTTAACCGGTGCTGCATCTCCTGTTTCAATCCGGTGTTCTATCAGATGAGTCTTCCCCTTCGCCTTCCGAAACAAACGCGAATGTCCGCGCAAGACGTCCCTCACGCTCGCCTGCTCCTCTGGAGAAAGTTTTGGGTCCACCTTGAGATCTCCCAACGCGAGCACCTCATTTTCCCATTCCGGCTGTATAGAAGCGAAGACAGGAGTATCTTCCGTAGGAGTAGTTATAGGGACTGTTTCTATTTCGTCAACCCATTCCATTTGAACCTTCCTTAAAAGGTCTTTTCTTTTACACGACCCTGGTCCAGCGTTGATCACAGGAATCCACGATCGTCCTTCTTCGGCCTTGACGATGCAATTAGGAATAACCCAGCATTTTGCTCCTTTCGACGACATGGTTTTTGACACAATCCATGTTCCGTTCTTCGCTCTCGGGGTGCTCCCTCTCACGTACCCCCAGGAATTCCCAGGAATAAGGGTTCCTTTTTCGGGTTTAAACATCCCAACGACCACATCCTCCGGCCTGTTTTCGGCGACGGGTGCTAGCTCCTCTCTGGCTGGGCTGGTTGGTTCCGTGGCGTCGTTTTCCGTAGGAGCTGATGCTCCGTCAAAAGCAGCTGCCGACTCAATTCCCTGCAAATGAACAGAGCCATTAGCAAACTCAGGCGTCGCGTCATTCTCCCCCGCAGAGGCTGATGCTCCGTCAAAAACAGCTTCTAACTCAATTCCCTGCAAAGGGGTAGAGCCATTAGCAAATTCAGACGTCGCGTCACCCTCAAAATCTTCCTCTTCTTCTGGAGTGGCCTCCATCTCTTCAAATCTCCTCTTGACGTCTTCAACCGTAAATCTGGTGACTTCCGCTGGAACGGTTGGTATAGCTACGGGCGGTTCTTCCACGACTATCGGGGTGCTGGTGGACTCCAGGGCAGCTTTTACTTCTTCAAATTTCTTCATAATTTCCTCAAGTGTACATCTGGTGGCGGGGGCCGGAACAGTCGGTGCTTCGGGAACTATTGGGTCACTAACGGACACCAGTACTCCCCCTTCACGTCCGGAAATGACGATATTTCCCTTGGTAATCCAATCAATCCCAAGTACAAGGGGATAAACCATCGTTTCCAACACCGCAACGTTGTTCAATCCCACATCTCTGCCTTGAAACGTCACCGTTAAATCTGTTTCTCCAACGACGTTCGTGATGTAGTTCCCGTCCACAGTTAGATAATTTCTCGTCGCAGGGCGAATCTCTGTTTCTTCACTTAAGCTGTCCAAGGAGACTCCGGTTATCTTTGCGCCAGTATCCACCATTCCTTCGACGTCACCGATCTCCTTCACGTTGACCAACACGACTGGACTTCTAGCCTGTTGGTTTCGTACAGGGGCTTGAAAGAGGGTGATTATTGCTGGCTCTGCCCTGGCGGGCAAGCTCTCCCGTTTCCCTGGGCTGGACGAGTGGGGCAGTCCCTTGCATAATGGCCATACATGTGGCAACGGAAGCATTCCTCATATTCGGATGGTCTTCGGATGTAATTCATCGCCGGTGCTCTTCCAAGTGGTTCTGCATTCGCGCCCGTTAAGACAGGAGCCGGAGACACGCCAACTGGTACTTGAAGCGGTGGAACCATAACAGGGGGATTCTGTGAGGGTGTCGTCTGATTCCGCACGTAGGAGCTCAAATTCCTAAGCTGGGCAGTAAGACTGGCTATCTCCCGAGCGTGGTCCTTGGTTTCTTCCTTCTTTGAGCCATCTTCGGTTGACACCTCACTGGACACATAGTTGTATGACTCCAGGCGCCGAAGTTCTGCCAACAGCTCGTCAACTGTTCCGATATTTCTTGCCATCACCGCCGATTTTTGAAGCGGGTCAAACAGCCCCCTCACAAGATATGGGACCATATCTGCCTCCGTCAGGGGAACCGCTCGTTGTCGTAGCAGAGTAACCTTGTCCATTACGTAGTTCCGCCCTGGTTCACTTCGACCTTGTCTTCTGGCTTCAACTTTGATGCTCCATTGGGACTCCGTTACCTCTTCTGAGAAGGTCTTTTTGATTGCGTTGCACCAGTCTACCCAGGTCGTGTGTTTCGACCCGACCATATCGTTCCAGGTTAGTGCACGGCCAGTGAGTGCTCCAATTGCGGCCTTTCTTGTGTCCGCTCCACTCCATCCCTCGGTTGCGGATCTTCTTTCCACTTTCCGGATCCAGTCTAGTACAGATTCTCCTTCAGTCCCTGAGAACTTTTCCCCTTCTTCCATCGATGCCTTGACTGTGGGAGTTGTGTTCTCCAGCGCTAACTGTTGGGTTAGTTGCGCTAATGCCTGGTGGGTTGCTACTCGGTCGTTATCCAGGGTTTGCTGTAGATCCCTTGCGTTACCCATGATTAGATTTAACGCATCCACCAGCTGTGCGTTAATATTTGGGGGTGGTGGTAGAGGCAGTGGGCCAGGACCCGGTGCAGGTCCAGGGGCGGGGCCAGGTGCTGGAACAGGCACAGGCGCTGGAGCAGGTACAGGTGCTGGAGCAGGTACAGGCGCTGGAGCAGGTACAGGCGCTGGAGCAGGTAAAGGCGCTGGAGCAGGTCCAGGCGCTGGAGCAGGTACAGGCGCTGGAGCAGGTATAGGCGCTGGAGCAGGTACAGGTGCTGGAGCAGGTACAGACGCTGGGGCAGGTCCAGGCGCTGGAGCAGGTGCAGGGCCAGGCGGTGGTACGAAATGAAGCCCAGGTTGAACGCCCGGTTGCGGGATAGGCAGTAATCCAGGTGTTGTATTCATCTTCTTTCGATTAGAACAGATGTTGGCTGAACAATTGCACTTGGGCGTACAATAATCCTTTTGTCTCGAACACCTGCAGTTTGAACAGTCCCCCTTATAACAGGTACACTGTATTATCCTCTTCGGTGCACCTGGCGACGGGAATCCGTGAAATTTCTTCGGAGGCGTTCGGTCCCCCGCAGTCTTTGTCATGAAAGCCCCGAGAGAAGCTTTCATCAACAACAGAACTCACGAAAGGAATTCAAAATGTGAAGAACGCTTCAACTAGTACTGATTGTTACGTCTTACCAGAAACTGTTAGGTTTCAAAGCAATCCGTTACTAATCAAATCCACGGAGATTCTCCGTCAAAGCCGTTCAGCCAGACTCAAATCAACACAACACTTGCCAACCCAAGAACAGAAGAACGAGCCTTCAAGAACTTAGGACACAAGCCACCGGAGCAGACAAACGAGTTGTCAAACTCCAGTCAAACGAGACAGACAATCAACACCTTGTCGAACTAAGAACAGAAGAACAAGTCCTCAAAAACTTAGAACACAAGCCACTGAAGCAGACAACCGAATTGTCAAACTCCAAACAAACAGCAAACAACACAACTTTCAAAACTCAAAACTCGACTCTGTATTTCTTCGTCCTCTACCCCGGGCAGACCGACGACAAGTACAACAAAACAAATACAAAATGACACTTACAACCAGCCAACTCGACTCGATCTCGATTCTGGACCTAGAGCCCTCCTCTCAAGAGCTCTACTCAAGACTATCAGATCCTTACTACTTGACTGCTCAGATCACACTGTCTTCTCTTCGCCCAGGCTCCCGGTCTTTATACCCAAAGACGGGGGCTTGGCTTAATTCCAACTGGAGGTAGGGTACAACATCAGCGCCACCTGGTGGCGCCTTCCAGGTAACCTCTGGCGGGGGCATACAACTCGTACATGGCACATTATAATTCCCTAAACACACCCACACTTTTCGTACCGTACTGCATATTCCTTACATGGCACATTATTATTTTTTTGTTCCGCACACTACATACACAACTTACGTGGCACATTATTTCTTTTTCTTTTCTTCTTCCAACACGTACGTGGCACATTATATTTAAAAAACGGGTATCTTCTGGAATAACTTACGCGGAACAATCACAGTTACATTGCTTGAGAAACAAAACAAAAAAAACTTTACTTAAGCCTACTTCTTCTTTTTCTTCTTCTTGTTCTTCGGCTTTTCCTTTCCTGGCTCCTTTTCTGGCTCCTTTTCCGGCTCCTTTTCTCTTTCCTCCGGCTGGCGGCTCCTGCCCGGGGTCCTCTCGGCCCTCCTGGATCTCCTGCTGGTCTTTCGAGAGTGGCGCCGTCCTCGGCCTTCGTCATCATGGCGGCTCCTACGGGGGAAATCAACCGCTTCCGGTGTCGCGGATGCAGCGACTTCTTCGGGAGCAGGCTGCTCCTCAGCGGAAGTGGGCGGGGCCGGGGAGTAGGGGATGAGGTCCTTCTCTTGAATTTTTATTTCGTCAAATCCCTCCGGCTCCTGGATTGCCTCGGTAGGCTCGCTCGTCTCTGTGGGGTCGTCAACCTCCATATTGGCAGGCTCCTTGTCAGCTACATCCGGTGTAGGGGGCCGGGAACCGTTGGCCACTTCCTCCATCTCCACGACTGCGGGGGAGCGCAGCAGCATTTCCTCCACCTCCTTTGACGGGCCGGCCACTCGGGTTGGGCTGGCTGGCCTTGCGTCACCCACTTTCGGCTGCTCCGGTACCTCCTTAAGAGGTGGCAGTTTGCTGGCATCCTCCACTGTGGGCGAGAAGAGATGGGCAGCGGGAGGTAGGGGCGGAAGCGACTTCGGCTTCTCCTTCGTGGCGGCTGGCCGAGCCGGGCGGGTCTGCTGACGCTGAGTCGGGTCAGGCCCCGAAGGCTTGGACGCTGCGGCCGGGGGAGGCACCACTCCTGGGCTCTCTGTTCTTCTTTTGGCCGACGGGCTCCTTTGCTCCTGTCTCGACTGGCCAGGATTACGGTTGTGGCTGGAACGGTCGATCGGAGGGTGGATCCGCGAGTAAGCCGACGTCCGCTTGGTGGCGCTGCGCTCCGGTGGAGGAGGGGGCGGAGTAGACCAGCTGGGCGAGAAGGGGAAGCCGGGCCCATCAGCTTCCGTCTGGTAATGGGCATAACGCCACTGGGCCGGGGATGGCGGAGGCGGCTGCTCCTGACGACGAGAAGGAGGGCGGCCCCTCAACTGGGCCGGCAGGGGCTCCTCATCCGCGATGGGCAAGCGGCGTCGCCACAGCTCCTCTTCCAACAAGGCCACGTCATTTTCTAGGAGCGCCCATCCTAGCTTCTGCACCTGGACCCTTTTGTCGGTCTCCAGGGTCGCGTGATAGGCGAAGGCGTTCATCTCCCTCTGCAGCTGATGGCCGGCATCGAGTCCTTTCTTCATTGCAGCGCTGATCTGCTTCACGTCGGCACCATGAAATGACGCTACCCACTCAGAGATGGCGTGGCGGTAGGCGTCATGCCACTTTTTCAGCCGATTGTACTGAGCGGCATCCACCTGGGCGTAGTCTCCTTTCGTGGCCAGGTGTTGTGTCGCCAGGCAGCCCATGACGGCTGGCTCCTGGGTGGAAGCTGGAGTGGGGGCAGCACCTGGAGTGGGGGCAGCACCTGCTTTCTTGGACTGCTGGGCGAGGGAGGGGCCGGTCTTCTTTGCCTTCTTATCTTGGTTTTTCTTCTGCCTGGCCATGCATTGCCCAATCCGGCGCCGCTCCTTGATGTAAAAGAGCTTCTCTTCCGCCTCACTCGCGCCTTCTGGAGCCGGCCTCAGGGCAAAATGGTCCACTCCCCCCTCCATCTTTTCTCGAATTAATTCTATAAACAATCAAAAAGAGAGTCGAGAATCAAAACAAGGTCATGAAAGCCTCCGTCAGATTCTCGTCTCAACTTTATGATTACGGGAGAGAGGACACCACCAAAGAGAGATCCGTGGTCGAGACCACAGATCAACACCAGGCAAGCCCTCAACAACCGGTCACAGGAGAGAGGACTTCGTCAAAAGAGACCTTACGGTCAACAACTGACAAATTCCTCAACTACCTGCCCAAGGAGAGAGAGTTCCGTCAAGAAGAGACCTCGTCGGTCAACAACTGACAAACCCTCAACAACCTTAACGTACACTAACACAAAATTGTACCGTCAGCCACGCCGACCGCGGGCTGACCACGTGTGGCCCAAGCAAAATCAGCACACACACGACATTAAAATGGCACAAATCGACTCAAAACTGGCTTACTTTACCACAATTTTGTTAGAATCTCGCCGCTGCCACCAAATGTTGTGAGATTTCAGAAGAAATCCACAAAAGCAGAGAGAAATAACGAAAAACTAGTTGGTTGCTGAGAGCGACTTGTATTTCGACCTGCTCGCCTCGGCTGCTTCGTGCCAACTGATGATGGCGGACTGCTCGTCCATACACATGGTTATAATCTCGACTCATAGATGACGCGCGAGTCGCCAAAACTCAAAAATATCACAACACGGTGTATCTACATGAGCCTTACCCCATCATTTTACGAAAAACCTAAGCTTTCCGATCATTTACAAGTTTTTCATAAGTTCGATGCAGTGTAAGCTGTAGGCCTATAGTATCAAATTTCATTCTAGGGATCTATTTATTGCATCCCCTTTTGAGTTCTGCGACGAGACGATATACCCATTTTCTTCTTTGGGTTCGTTATGTAATTGGCCGCATAGTTGTTGCCAACCTGGCCTATTAAGGTGTTACAAGACCCTTGGGCCGCGTCGTGCTGGTACTTGACGGAATCACTAATTTTTCATTGCGAAAGATCAACGTTACGGCCGCTTCGATCCATCATGAGGTCTCCGTGGCTCATGTGGTCGCACGACGAAAAGACGTCAAGCTGGAATGTCCTAAGAATGCTAGGTTTCGAAATAATAGTGCTAAGGAAAAGTGGAAAAAGTGGATAAGTATGCGAATAATGCGGGTATTTAGTACATAACAAATTTGTTGTCGCATGTTGCTTAAGGCCTTATAAAACGTGTCTGAAGATATCCTAAGTTAAGATGCGTTTAGACAAAAATGATTTAACCTTTAGAACATACTGCAAAGCCCGCCACAAGCTTACTTATGACTAACAGGCGTTTCACGGAATAGGCTACTTGTTACTCCCATTCTGACAGTTGATGTGTAAATTTTCTTTCAACTGTAGAACTATTGGCACTTATTCTTTATTATTCTTTATTATTTATCTTTTCATTCGATGATTCCAAAACCTACATTTAAACGAAAAAGGATCTGTCGTAACTTGCAGACGAGACGGATGAAGTAAAATTAATCTAGTAAATCGTGTCATTAAGACGATAGCCATATCTGACCAGATATAGATTTATATCTTAGTTTTTGATACCAGCAATTCAAGAAAGCAATTAGTGTTATCACGGCTTTCTAAACCTACGGCTTAGATTTCAAATTATGATTTTCCTAATTAAACGAATATATGTCCTTTTCTGGATTGGATTCGGTTCAGAGGATTTAGTTTTTGACACATAGGTACCCTTTAAATTGCCAGTAGTCCTCAAATTAAATGTCAGATTTCCAGGGTCCGAAGAATTCGAATAGAACTGGAGTCGTTGAAAAAGGGTTGCATTTTCAATGGTCAGTTACCTTCTACGTCCCTATTCCTGCGGTAGAGAGAGGGCGTAGCGCATGACTTCCCCCCCCCCTCAAAAATTTTACTTTAAAACCACAAAATCTAGGCTTCCCGATTTTTTGTATGAACTTTGCCTTTTACCATTCGATTTGTCTCGTCAAGATCTATCGAATGGTGTTAAATTAAAGAAATTGCGAGAAAATTTTTTTTTTACATTTTTACAAAATGCGTCAGATTTCTGGTTTTTGCCCAAGCAAATTGGTCAGATTTGGGTTCATTGAATAGAGCTTTTCATTCTCTATCAGAATATGTAAAGTTTATGACTTATAAGCTTCACGAGTTTTTCGACCCTTTTTGGAAAATCGACGCCGACGCCGACGCCAAACGGCCGCTAGGGGGCTTGACAGACTAGGCAACTGTGAGACGCGATCCACCCTCCTAGTCAAAAATCCCATACCCAATACTTATAAGTTTCACGTAGTATAAACCCGATGGGCTCTTGCTCTATTACATTATTTTACGACCAACGGTTACCGAGCTAAAAAATAAATAGCAAGTCCCTATATTTTGCCGACATTTCTGGCCATAGTCGAGTCCAAGGCGAATCGGGTTTCCCCCTGAAGGCCTTTGAGCTGGCGGGCTAGGGGCGACTCGATGATGGGCAGTAATGTCGGCAAAATATTCGGATTTGCTTTTCAATTTTTTAGCTCCGTAACAGTAAGTCGTAAAATTTTGAAAGTTTGGCATATGAAAGATTAGATTCTTGGCTATCTGGTGCTTATTTTATTTTTGATTCTTACCCACCCTGAAATTTTTTTTACTTGTGTTGAAAATTTTCATTTTTGGAAAACCCTCTTTAAAAAATCATGATTATCTCCTAAACTATGAGGAATAGAACCTTGCGGTTTCTTTTAAACGATTTGTATCATCCTGGCAAACAAAAAATCTACTTCGTGCTGGACCTTCAGGATTAGTTTGTTATTTGGTTTGTTATTTAAAATTAAATGAAAAAAAGGAAATAATAGTGATTTTGTTGTCATTTGTCAAGTCTGGTCTTTGAATAGCTTCTTTCCATTTTTCAGATAAACTCTTGGTAGGATGATGGAATCTGTAAATCTTTTAATTTCAATTGATTTTGTTGTGAAACACCGCATAGGAATACTCGATCATTTTTCATTGTTTTCAGTTTAATCCCTCGGTAATTTGAAACACAAAGATTACTCTCGTTCTCTTAAAGTAGGGAACATTTTGTCACTAGGTGGCGTGTTTGGGCGGGGGGGGGGGGGGGGGGTGGAAAAGAGGGGGTGTAGGGTCAATGACCACACAATAACCGCCGGAGGCGTTTTCCAATAAAGTTTTAGAACTCGGTTTGGGAAACGGCGTAAAGGCCTATAGAACCTGAAGGATAGGAATCCTTCAGGGATAAAAACTAACTATTTGTTTCATTTGACCATTTTTAAGAACACCCACGAAAAGTCACATCACACGAAGCCTGCTATTTTGGCCTGCTTGACTCGCGGACTGCTTGGGGGCCGTCCATAAATGACGTCACGCGTTTTTTCATTTTTTTCGACTCCCCCCTCCCCTTCTGTCACGGACTGTCACGAAATATGTGGCTCCCCCCCATCAAAATGATGTCACAAATCGCTATACCCCCTGAAGTATTAGGCTATAAATTATATATTATAAAAGCATTTTATTCTGAGTCTTCCTGGTTTTTATTGAATTCTAATTCGAAATCCAATAGCAAATTCTTTATAGTTGACAAAAAAAAAGAAATTTAGAAAAAAATTAGTTGTTCGGTCCGGTTCCTTCTTCGTTTTCCCATGGCGACGAAAAATGTTCTTTCATGGAGTAAATTGGCATGGCTCGCTTGGCTGAATCAGGATTTTTTGGGACTTGAATTCCAGACAAATCTAATTCATCTTCGTCCATCCAGTCAACTTGCTCTCCGTTTTCTTCTCTCGCAATGATTGCCATCATCTCACGTTGACGGACAGCGGCAATTCGAACAGGCCTCGTTCTTGTAATAGGGGAAACTTCGCGTTCTGCATCTTTTTTGTGAACTTCTTGATGTTTTTTCAACATAACTTTGGACGCAAAGTATAAGTTACACTTCTTGCAAATCCTTTCTAGTAGAACAGACTGAATTGATGGACAGTAAAGATCGTATGGGAGTTCTTTAAAGACTTTCGTTGACCGCGGCAGTATTTCCTCGATCTTCAACATTTTTGAAACAAATAAACTCGGGAAAACATGATTTTCTTTGTCGGTCCTCTCTGGAGCCTTGAGACCATTGGACGTTTGAATAAGAGGAATAGGAGGAGGAATAAATCTGCTGGGATTTACAACGAAAAATGAACTTCTTGGTGACGAACAGCAGGTGTTGTCCAGACACTTAACAATTTGAGTCATATATTGACTTGTTCGGACATGTTCACTGAGCCATTTTTGATCCTTAGTTATCATATCATCGACATTTAGCTGTGATGCGTCAGGTTCAATATATTCAGCGACTGTAGGGAACTCATCAACCACAACTTTTGACCAGATCTCGGCGAGAGTTGACCCAGCAAATGCAAAGTTTCTTTTTTCTAGATCAAAGTCTATAGTTCGACGTTGGTCATCGAGGTGCGTTCCGTAATGGTCGTAAGGTAATATAAGGCCAGATAGTTCACGACTAAGAGGGGCCATTTTTCTTTCCACGCGGTTAAATGCGCTTCGACCGGGAGCATTGGTGGCTACAAAAAATCCATCCAAATCGTGACTCAAAAAGTGATGAACTGCAACATCAATAACTTTTTGATAACGAGGATTCTCGTCAGGGCCTCCATCTACAGTGATGAAAATTACTGGTTTGACGGACTTCTCAGGGCCCGATTTCAAGATTTTCTCAAATTCTGGAACGCTTAATAACCGCCCAAAGTCGAGCCCGTGCGCAAATGCCGTAGACGAGCAATGTTTTCCGGAACGGATTGCTATATATGTTGGGCCGGAGTATCCGACAGCTTCTGGTTTTCCTAATCCATTCGGTTGAATCTCAATACCAGCATATACGGACGGGATAAGTTTATGCTGTTCGGCCACAACCCAATCATGGTCAGGCAGGCTGACTCGGTACTCAACATGCATTATCATGGGCGATTGTTTGTTAGCGGCGGTGATTCCTATCGGGACGCGCGCTTTGTCGTCTTGACTTAAAAAACATGCTTCTTGTGGGCCTAAAAGAGAAGCCAGCGACTCCATATATCGGATAGTTGCCGTACAAAATGGTCCGTCTATGTGCTTTGAATGCAAATCGTTTTGAGCGCGAATTAACTTGACAGGGACGGTGACGACGTGTCGCTTCCCTTCAAGAGAGGAACTACGCCAAGGGAGTAGTCGAAGATAGACTCCACTTCTACTGATTTTAAAGCCATCCTTCTTTAATTGTTCGGTCAGTTCATCCAAAGTAGCTATACTTCTATACACTTCGCTTCTTCTTTTCTCGTGAGCAGCTGAGCCGTGCATGGCAAGATCGATGATGGCTTGAAGAAGCAAAGGTTGTTTGACTTCTAATCTGGGTCTTCCTGCCTTTAGTTGGCCACCCAAAGAGTCCTTTAGTGCAGGGTTTTCTTCCAAAACTTTTGCCAATTTCTGCCTTTTATTTTCTCTAGCCTTTTTTTGTCTTTTCTGGTCATCGACCTTTTTTTTTAACTCCTTTTCAAGATCCATTTTTTGTTTCTTTTTTTTTCTTAAATTCGTTTTCTTGCTCTTCACTCAACATATCACAATCTTTTCTTTTCTGTAAGGCTAGCAAGTCAGAATTGACAAGGTTTAATTGGTCTTTTAATACGTCCTGAGCCTTCGTTTTCGATACAGTTGTTGCTTGTGCTTCTTTTGAAGTATTTGGATGCTCGTTCTTGTCGTCGGATTGGGATTCTTCCTGGGGCTCATCAAATTGAGACGAATCTGGTAAAAATTCAATCGGAATTTCGGACGAGCAAACGTTTGATGACGTTGATTTTTCTTGAGACATTTGCTCGGACTTTTGTGACAAATTTCCCCAATATGAAAACATATTTCCCTTTCTCTTCATTGCAATAGATTTTAATTTTTTCATCATATCATCCAGTTTTTCGTCTTTGTCTTTCTCATCCTTCAGGCTTCTCCAAATCTGAGTGACCTCAGCTTGACAAACTTGTTTTGTCTTAGAAGGATATGCCTCATTATAAGCCGAACATAAACTATTAAATGGGTTTACTAGTTTGCTCATGTTATAAACTAACTCAGAATCGAAAACGAGTCGAGAGAAAAGTTTTTCGACCTCAACGGCGAGACAGTACTCGCGTTCAACTGAATTGTCCATCGACAAAATTTAGTCGCATAGCCTTGACAACTCACCCCTTTGCATCATTTAAGCCCTTAGGGATTTGGAGGTTCGTGGATCTGGTCGTGGGAACGGAAACGAAGAACACTTGAGAAAAGAAAACGCAAAACTTTTTTCGATTTCATTTTAAAAAAATTTTGCGTTTGTGACATCACACATTCCAAATCTCCCCCCTCCCCTGTCGTCACAGACCATCACAGAATCTTGAACCCCCTCCCCCCCTCTGGCGCGTGACGTCATTTATGGACGGTCCCTTGTTAAGAAATTAATTATCCCTGAGGGTAATATTCATTCTTATGAAAATAGCGAAGGTATTAAGTTCCCGTAGCTTCCGGCGATTAGGGGGCTCTAAATGGATAATGCTTAACGTTACGTTACGTTACGGCCTGGCTCAACAGATGGCTTTTTTAGACTTTTTCCATCACTTGCACATTTTTCACTCGTCTTTTGTTTTAGCCGCGTTTTCTCCCTCATTAGATGGCGTGGACTATCGTTGACTTATTTTTCACTCGTCTTTTGTTTTAGCCGCGTTTTCTCCCTCGTTAGATGGCGTGGACTATCGTTGACTAATTTTTCACTCGTCTTTTGTTTTAGCCGCGTTTTCTCCCTCATTAGATGGCGTGGACTATCGCTTGCACATTTTCCATCTGTCTTTTGTTTTAGTCTTAGTTTTTCGCCCGTCTTTTGTTTCACTTACAGGTAGCAAGTAAAATTTGATAGGCTTTATTTTATTGATATGTCGCTGCCCAGGATCGAACTCGTATCTCCTTGTTATCAGGTGATGGGCGCTCGAAGCACTATCGATATGGCTACCAAGGAATATTAATAATGAATTCAGAATTCTTTAGAATATCTGAATTCTCTTTTTAAGTAAAACAGATGTTGAGCCAGTAAACGAAGCAACGGTTATTTTAAAGAGGGATTGATTATAAGTACTTCCAAAAAACAAACTTTCATTTTTCCCCTAAAAATGAGATCCTCCCTTTGCTACCTAAAGATTGGATATTGTTTATCCCCCGCTCATTTACAGAGTAATTTAATAACCTAAATCTTAATTCAAACCCATAAAATTAACGCTACATAAATGGATTTCAGCTTTATTGGCACTCTATTAAAATCCCCACATATATAGCCCGAAGGTTTCACCGAAGGGATCTTGTTTTTTACTGTTTTACGAACGCACCCTGATTTAAATGTTTACAATTAACAAAAAACAAAAAAAAAGTGGAATCAAAGATGGCCGCTTTTTTCGTCTTCTTTGAGATGGAAATAGCATAAATGAAGAAAAGGTTTGACATTTTATTGTGCCTAAAGGTGCTTAACGTTAATTAGTAGCTTTGTCATTACATAGTTTAATAAATTTTAATTCAATATAGAATATTTGGTAATTTATCACGTTCTCGTCTCCTATTGGTGGAAATTGGCGACAATAAAGCTTTTGGGGGGCCTCAGAGAGAGCGGAGCCTATCGCGTTAAAGACCCCTAAAACTTCGGTTGATTTTGATTACAAAATCCCTCAGGGATAAGTCTTCTGTTTCACAGTCCCAAAAGTATTTTTCACCGTCTTCATCACTTTCGGGCTCTATACCACTGTCAACGACAAGTCTTTCAAAGGCACTATTATCACTACTCACAACAATTTCTTCAATGGTTTCCTGTTGATCATTATTATGAGCACATATTTCCACGCGCGACTGGTTTTCTTGAACAGGAAAGAAAATTTCGCTATCACTTAGATCGAGCTCTTTTGCTAGAACTGCGGCATTAACTCGTCGTCTTTTTGGTCTGTCAGACACGACGCCACACGATGACGCCATTTTTACACAGTTATGAAACTGTTTGCACACGTACAAATGTCGCAATGCAACGGACAAAAAATTCATTCACTCATCCTAGTTAACAGGGGGCCTCTATGGGGAAATAAGGTGAATATAGAAAAACCTTATTTCAGCGCGGCAGATAATATCCTTTACATTCCAGATCGTATCCACTACCCAGTGATATCTATCAATGAATACCAATACTGTGATCAACATTGCAATTTACTTCTTAGTTTTTTCCGTTTACACCGTGAATATGGCGCAGGGATATAGCTGTGTGCTACCGTTCTAGAGGTCTACAGTTCGATTCTTACGAAAGACAAAAGATTTTTAGGGTAGTTCACTGTCCGCCTGTATTATATAAAGCTTTCCTTACCAAGGCAACAAAAACTTACAAACTGAGTTTTTCAACAGATTTAATATACCATTAGACAACAACAGAAAAGGAATTGGAAAAGTTTAAAAAATATACTTATTAGAAAATAGTTTTTTCAAAAAACTTGTTGGATTTGGGGGGGGGGAGTTTGAGACCGCTTTAAGACGTCTTTTTGCATCCAGTCCCACGCATCCCCTAAAAACGGACATTGGACGGGAAAATACAACAATTTCCTATCTGGGAGGGCATTCTCTTTAGATGTAATGGCTTTTTCTTTACTTTGTTAAGTCCAAGAAAGACTTAGTTTTGGTTTATACCGAACCCATTTCATAGCTAATGCATATCTGAAAAATAGACAATTAACGACTATCATAGTTAAAATGTCAAGTGTCATGTCTTGACATATTAACAATATTGGCTGAATAATGGTATTATTCAGCCAATATTCGAAACATTCGCAGTCACCATCATCAATAGCTCAACGCTAGCTAAGAACTGTAGTTGAATATCAATCGTATCCCCTTCGAGGCGTTTGGGCCTTACGTGGTAAAAGCATTTTTTTTCAAGTTAGACGCATTTTTTCATTGGATTTTTTATAAGATATGTGTTAAAACCTTAATTACTTTAGTGTTAATTGGCAAACGAGGCATTTGACTCTTTTTTTTTTAATTTTAAAGATTATTAAGTGTTGGACGCCGGCGTCCACCGTGGTGGCACTCAACGTTACCGCTGTGTTTGACGCCGGCGGGCACCTTGGAACTGAAAGGGTTAATCCAGTTTCTGAAAGTGTAGGTTACT
This sequence comes from Ceriodaphnia dubia, assembly GCA_022539655.2. Classification (NCBI taxonomy): domain Eukaryota; kingdom Metazoa; phylum Arthropoda; class Branchiopoda; order Diplostraca; family Daphniidae; genus Ceriodaphnia; species Ceriodaphnia dubia. Next base: position 592,817 of record JAKUCG020000183.1, read on the forward strand.
GTACTATTATTATGTGGTTCATCATGTTTTATACAAGCTTTTGTGTTTTATCCAGTTCCAGAAATCGTACACAAAATGCGTGCTACACAATGTGCAAATAAGTTTACTAAAAGTCCCGCCGATTTAATAAAATCTCTGGAACAGCATCCGTCATACGACGATATCAAACTACTTCGAAAGGCAGTGACATATGGTGGCTTATGCTCAACAGTACCTCCCAGTAAGTAGAGACAACAAAGCTCATTTATTTACATATTCACAAAAGTAACCAGCACCTTAATTTTTTTCTTTCTTGTCAGGAAATATTATCCTTCAAGAAATAATTACATAAAGATGAGAAAATCTATTGTTAATTTTTTCCCGCTTACTGAAAACAAGAATTCGACTACACCGTGGGTAAATAATTTAACCAAAACTTTTCATGCAGGCTTTAAAATGTTCAACGATCTATCTAGGAAGTGTTTTTCGACCCAAAAAGTGAGTCTAGTCAACTAGACTGCTATGCAAGAAACAAAAGATCGCGTGGCGGAATTTCGAAACAGCAGGAAAATCATCATAACAAGTAATAATACTTTGCGTTTTCAATACTAGAGCTGGAAAAAAACACAATCCCTTTTTTCTAGGAAAAAAAGGTCTGTCAAAGTCAGGAGTTTACGGAATTAGAAATTCAAAATGCAGAAATATTCATGCGCCAAAATGTGGTATCTGCCAACAACCGCACAGAAATGTTTGAAAACTTCCGCATAACTAGACAAACGAGATTCGCTTTACTTGATGATCAAACCAAATCGGCATCACATATCTGCAAAAGATTCCCATTGCTGATGGAGATGCTGGAAGCAGTTTGTATTGTATATATAAGGTTATCAAGGCTTTATTTATACTTCTTGTAATGCTGTTTGGCTTGTAATTTTAGGTCGATGAAGATTTAATGTGTTTAAAAAACTCATCAGTGAAAAAGTTTCTTATAAACTGGCGTAAGATTGAAGAACAACTGTTTGATCAAGCAAAACAAACGTTGAATTCTGGAGCCAAATTGCAAATCATAGAGGCTTTCGAATATGCTAGGGACAATTACGGTAAATTCTGTTATGTTTTGCTTCATTTGGACGCATTTTACAACTTATTTTTTTAGATTCGGCTTCGGCAAACTCGGAACTTGTTAATTTTACTTGCTCGCTTGCTGTCCAACAACGGCAATAAAAGAACAAGGAAAAATGAAAATGTGACTACAAAAAATACTGTCTTCACTCTCACAGCAGTTTCCGTTAATTTTGCGTCTGCTCGTAATCGGTTTTTACTATGAAAATCTCTAAAAGTTTTTCTAATTTACAGGGAACTTCTCCTAAGGAAGCCACAGAAAAAGCAAACGCTGGGGGGATGGGAACTCTTGGACTTTTAATTATTGGCCGCGGCCGCTTTCATGTAAAATGTGATGATATTTCATTTCTCCTGCGTGTCAAATTATTAGAAGAAGCCATTGGCTATTTGGTGGCGTACGTTTACTGCCTGAATTCTAAATATCCTTCAGAAACCAAATTTGTGTTTTCGTTTCTGGAGTGGCTTTTTGGTTTTGATGCCATCGTTCAGTCTCGTTCTGTTACCATATTAATTCAAAGGCTCTCTTTTTAGGTCTTGTAGCTGTAGGTCTTACATTGTTAAAATTTCTTATTTTTGTTTACTGCTTTCTAATTCTCTTCGCGGTTGCCATGTTAATTCAGGCCCTTCATTCTGGCTTCATTGTGTGTGCGATTGTTTATCCTTTTTTATTAATAATGTTTAATCTTCCGTGCTGTTGGTTTTTGAATTTATAAAAAAATAAAGCTGCGACTGCTAAGCCATACGATGACGATTTTGATAGTAATCCCAATACACTAAACGACTGGTTTATTTCAAAGTACGAAAATATAAACGCTGTTAGTGACTTTCGCCCTCCTTATGGTCTCTACGCAAATGCGGCAAGCAAATACGTAGGATGGTTTAACGTAGGCTGGTTTAACAAATTACATACCATTGGACGCGCCTTGACGAGATAAATCAAATGGTATAAAACAAAGTTTGTGCAAATGAAGTTGAAGGCCCGTTATGACTCTTTTAAATTTTGAAAATAGCCGGGTTCCTTACGGTGTTTACCCCACTATACCATTTGATTTGTCTTGTCAAGGCGCGTCGAATGGTATATAGTTTGTTAAGATTATTGAAAGGCGGTCGTGCTAGGCAACTGCCTAGATTAAAAGTCCAATCACTCTACAACATGCTCTAGAACGTGGAACCGTAGTACATAAGGACAGATAGAGGTAGATAGCATCCCAGCCATAGGCGGCTCTGAGCAGAAAACCGAAAATGGTTCCGGGGAAAATCCGCTAGGGGCGCTTATACCCCCTGAACTTTTTTCTATGGGGCCTTATGGGAGAAAAGAGGTTGTTAATTTCTAATAAATTCACTTTTAACGTAGTAGTCACTTCAAGATTTCTATCAGATATGAAGATAAAAAATACGGATTTTTTGGAATCCAAAACATAGTGTTAGGATTATTAGGATATGTTAGAATGAATTTTGAAAATGAATGCTTGCTTTGAACATTCACAAAAACAACACTTTACGTTAGTTATACAGCTTGTTTCTGTTTTTTTTTGTGTTTTAAACAATGTTTTACTTATTTTCTTTGATTCTTTAGAACGCAAATGCTGTTTTGGTGAATGTTCCAAGCAAGCCTTCACTTTAAAAATTCATTTTAAAACATTTTACTTATCCTAACACTATACATCTGATTCCAAAAAATCCGAATTTTTTTATCATTACGCTCTATAGAAACCTCAGCATCGGTCGCGAGACGTATTGTGTCTTTATTCCCTACTGTGAAAACTCCACCTAATTTATTCCGAAGAATTGGCTATTTAGCTCTGTCTCCGGAGAGGTACAACGGCCGAGAGTCACATTTACAATTTATTTAGCATATAAATATATTACATATACAGTACCCACCCACCGAAGGTTGGCCGACCCCCCCTTTTTCCCGGTTTTAACATGGGAGCAAATGGGGGAGCAAAATCATGCCCCCGGGCAAGTAGGTTGTTGAATGTTGATGAAAAAATTCAGCGAACTCATTACGATGAGTTGTAACTGCTGATTTTTTGTTCGATTCCAAAAAGCTGGAGGTCTAGCTGGAAAGGGTGGATTCACATATCCCGAACACGACTTGTGAAAAAGGGTGATCTTGCACATCCGGTACCCTAGATCGGACAGACTCAGGATTGACATTTTCGTGACCACACAATTCTTCTCGATTTAATGAAATTATTTTCAAATCGATAGCGTGAACTATTGCGGGAATTAAAAAAGGCAATTTCTTAGAATCGCAGGTAGTCGCTCGACAGCGAGCGCCGAGCTCGACAAGTCCTCCGAGAAACCTTTTGCCTTTTCTAGCTTCATTTTGTGTCGTCACCAAAAAATTGCTGTTTAGTACTCGTAACTCGTTCGGTAAAATGCCCAACTCTAGCCTAGCTAACGTCTTGTAATACCGCAAATGCCATCGTCGTGATCGCACAATTTTCTTCTACATAATGAAATTATTTTCGACCTTCTAGGTTACAATTTTTGAGGAAATAAAGAATGTCATTTCTAAGAACCACACGAAGTAGCTCAGCAGCTAACACTGATATCTATCCTTTTTTTCCGTCTCTAAAAATTGTTTCTTTTTAATTAATAAAAAGTCGCCCAGCTGAAAGCCTACCTAGGTAGTACAGAGTCGGAATGACATCGTCGTGAGGGTAAGAATGTCCCCCACATCACAAAATGATTTCAACTTCATTGTTCCCAATTCCGCGGCAAGTAAAAAATATTATTTCTCAGAATCGCAGGTAGTCGTTCGACACGGATGAAAGCAACATCGAACAAACTTTTATGTATTAATCATTTTATTTTTAATTTATGGTAAATAGTAAATATATGAAGCTGTTTCCGGAAGGCGCTTATTGCCTTTATTTCAAACGTCACCACACTATCCCCAAGCGAAATCTTTGCAAAAATAGACACACATACGCCATCTATGATGAATCCATGAATGCGATCATGAATGCGCGCCATTTGTATGAAAAAAAACAAACGTTCGTCAGTATACCGAACTACTGCAGACTAAACTTCTCAAAAAACATAACAAACTGTTCTACTTTGATTGAAAAAAAAAATTCACTCATGTTTTCAATGTCTCTCAACGATGAGGACTTTACTGCTTTAACCACAGAGCCCTTCACGGACATACCTCTTCAATTTAGTCTTAGCACAAATGTGGCAATTAGTTGGAATGATATGCAAGAAGAAGAAAACAACCTCGAAGAATCCACTAATTCTACACATGAAGGAGCTGCTCTTCCGGGAACTACTGTAGATACACCAATGACTATGGAAGCCATTGAAGAAGCTAGACAACTTTATTGCTCTCCCATCTTTGTTCCAACATGTGATTCTGTACCGCAAACAAGACGATGAATTATCAGTATGTACGTTCACCAACTCAAATTTTTACAGACAGTTTGGAAACTCCATCGGAGACAGGAAACAGATGACAACGTCCATGTTGTTAGTTAATGACACATCACATACTCAAAGAATGCCATATGTGACTCCACCTCAGGAAGCTCCATTTAATAGTCCTACTTCTATATCATTACAAGTGGTTCGTCAACAAGCCAAAGAGTGGCAACGGTCACCTATGTTCAACTCTCCTAAAACAAGTAATTTTACAAAGCTGATGAAAACTTTAATAATAAGAAAATATTTTATTTTTATTTTTATTGTCTAGGAGAGTCTTCCGGTAACCCAACATCAAAAACTATTCCCACTCCAATGTACTCTAGAGCTGTGCAGGAAACAAATTTGTGGCCACAATTACCCACGTTCGGTTCCTGTATTACAAGTAAGACAACACAAATAAAACTATTGTTAACCATCTACACTCTCATTCTGTAATGCGGCACCCGGTCGTGGGTGGTATTACACAGGCCTAAACTAAGTGAAAAGGTACTACGGATGAAGCAGGGTAAATGTCTGTATTAAGAACCACTCAGAGACGACACTTTGACAAGAGGAGAAAGGGGAGAGAGAGAGTGGAGGACTCCGGCGGCTCCGGCTGCTTGGCCGACTCTGTCCTTGCTGGATCCCGCGGCGCCTTTTATCCGGCTCTGTAGTTCCGGCTCCGGCGGCAGCTGCGGGGCAGAAATAGATGGAGTCCACGCGGAGGTACGAATCCCATTCGTTCCGTCCGAACGAAGCTAGGATCGCACCTGGCTTTTCCGCTCCAGTGCGGATCGCGACGTGCGGGACGTAACGGCTCGTTACATCCCTCCCTCCTTAAGACGGACCACCGGTCCGCCAGAAAGGTGTCCACGTCGACGGGGAAAAATGGGGGGATTGGAGGGCGATGGAGGGCATTTCCACAATGAAACACACATTAAAGCCTATAAACTGTAGAGAAGCGCACCTTATATGGCAAGGCATAGCCGCTTCCCGGTCAAGCAGTTTATACGCAACAGTTTTTTCAAACTGCAAAGCATGAAAAAGACAAGGAAAAAAGAAAAGAAAAAGGAAAAGGTCGTTGCTGCCGACCCGGAGTAGAGCGCGTTGAGATTTTAACAGACTCGATGAATCTCTTAAAATGGGGAAAAACGTGTCGATATCCTTACGGATTCAACTTGCCTCAATCGGCAAATACCGATACGCGGTATTTATTACATTTTATTGAAGTAAGGCCGTCGGCCTAAAACAATTCAAATGCAACACGAAGAAAAAAGAGGAAAGAGCGATGAAGGCTGTCGGCCTCGAACAGTTTAAAAATGGCGTAAAAACGCAAGAAACAGCATGCGATTTCTACTGCGTCCGGTTAAGGCTGCCGTACCTACTGCTGGACAGCTCCCAGCATGTCCCCAGCGGTGGCCCCTTTCCGTCGGCAATTTTTCGTCATGCCAAAAGGAAGAATAACGTCGTGCGCTCCGCCGGCACGACGTACACAAATACAATGACATGGTTTTAGGCCTAAAACAGCTTGCGGCTGCTAGGCTATTCCATACAAAATAAACAGTTGATAGCATTGAAACGAACAAATTCTAGGTTTACATGTGACAAAAAAAAATAAAATTTTTGAAGGAAGTGTCGTCTTTTGTGTTGGGATTTTACTGTCTTAGTTGTTTTCTGGTGGATCTTACTTTCTTAGTTGTTTTCTGGTCGCCGGCGGCAATGATGGCAGCGGCGCGGTGAGCGGTCCCGCTCGTTTCGTCGCTGCTGTTCTTCTTGGAGCCGGGTGATATCCGCGTTGATTTGCTGTAGTTCTCTTGTTGTATTTTCAAGTTGAAATAGCGTCGACGCGTGCTGTCTCGTCGCGGCATCCATCCTTTCTGATAAACGGAAGAGGAGCCAGTCGTCCAAGGCGGCGAGACCACCTCGCGGCGCACGATCTTCTTCTTCACCGTGTGGGCCCGCTGGTCGCCTAACGAACACGAAACGCCGTTGACGAGGCGGTTCGTTGTCTCTCACTATCGGTTCTAGTGGTGGAGGTTCCACTGGCACTTCACTTGGTTCTTGCTTCGGCTGGATATCCATGTTGTCTTGTGCGTTGTGCGTGGCTGACTGATTTTTCTTTCTTTCTTCTCTGTTCTTTATATTTTCTTATGCTACTGTTTCTTCTGCGTGGCTGGTGTGTGGATGCTGTGCGGGGGTGTGGGGGGGGGGGGGGTCGAAGGGGTTGTTAGCGCGGGGGAGGCGCGCGTTTATTCCGAGGTGTCGATTGACCATCTGCTGGTCGTAAAGGGGGGAGTTTGATTGCTGGCCGGTGTTCGCTTTTTATCGGCCAGATTTTGTTTCTGCCGCTTTATGGGGTGTGATATGATTTTGGCAGCTGTTGAAGACTTTGTGGGAAAATGTGTTGCCGGGAGAGTTTCTTACTTTGTTGAGGGGGGAGATGAAAAAGAAAAAGAACGAATTGGGTGTTGGTGGCTATTCAATCTCTGTTTCACTGGGGGAATTTTCTTGCGGGCTGCGGTCCGTCTCGAGTTGTTCGTCTTTTACTATTTCTATGTAGAGGGGGGTGACTTCTATTTCTTCTTCTTCTTTTTCTTCTTGATTTTCGTTGGATATTTTTCTCTCGAATATGGTGGAGGGTGTTAAATTGTGTCTATTGGGTATTGTGGGAT